>CM031700.1:5952192-6549692 GCA_018466805.1 Hippocampus abdominalis
GCAATTCACAACAAATAATAACTGTATTAATATTTGTTCACTGCACTTCATATTCCTGTGTGGTATTCATGCGGGGGGGGGGGGGGGGGGGCTTCACCTGAGAGGTAATACTCCTTGCAAACACTGGCAATGACAGCAACCCTGCCACCTACTGTTGTGGATGTGCAAGTACACTGTATTCTAGTCTGGCAAATAGAAACAAAAACACTCCCTCAAGCTAGCTGGGTTTTTCAAAGGGGTGGGTCACGAGCTGAAAAGGGTTCGCAGACCATCTCAGCATTTTTTTTTGGGGGGGTCAAATTAATAATATGGGCAAGGCTGATCATTTTTAAATCAGAATGTGAATGCGTATGCTCAATGCACAGATGCATGTGAAATATCACATTTTGTGCCATGATTTACATTCCAGTTTGTTAGCAGTGCAAATTTTGCAGATAAATGTGTCTTAATACCACAAAACTTGCAAATGAAATAAAAGGGCGGGGGGGGAAGAATCAATAGATTTGTTTTATACCGATAAAAATCTGCTGCCTTTGTTTGACTTTCCGTGACTCTAATGAGAGACTAATGGAACCCAGGCAGCAGTCTGCCACCAGCGCGCGCACACACACACACCACAGAGGTTCACAGATTTTAATTAAGAAAAAAATGAGGAAGAGGTTCCATTTTAGCCAAATTGGTCCCCACAGCAGCAGCAGCAGCAGTCAAAAAGAGAGGAAGGGGGGTGCGCGCGCACACACACACACACACACACACACACACACGCACACACACCAGGGCATAGATGTATGCGACTTAGAGTGGGTCACATCTTCAACAATGAAGACATCCCGTCTGCCGCTCCTCCTCCTGATCTTCTTTCCCGCCACCTTTCGGCGTAAATCTGTTTTGCCGCCGCCATGAAAGAAATGACCTGAGTGCATCTCCCAGCCGGGCCTCGTCACCAAGGCGAACTCGGAGTCAAAAGAGAGCAAATTCTCCCTGAAATTGCACATCAAAGCTGTTTTGTTTGTGTTGCGCCCGGCTGGTGAGAATTGTTGAAATCGCCCCAATTGCATGAGACCAACTATTATCTTTTCTTCGCTATGCATTTGTCTTGAAGCTTGATTGTGATCGGTGATAGACTGCTTCATGTTTTCACCTTTTGAGAAAATGATCATCTGGCCAGAGCCCTGACCTAAATCTAATTTACCACGATTGAAAAAAAATAAAACACTCTCGTGAATTGCGTTAAAAATGAAGCACGCCTAACAAGAGGTCAAATAACACACCCTGACACGTAATAATTTGACCATTCGAGAAAGCTGGCCAGAACCCAGAACTAAACCTGATTGAAATCCAGCAGGGGTGACCTAAAGGGGGCATGATGCCCTTACAATCTGACAGTCGAGGAGTGCTCCTGCCACGCCTGTCAATTTTAATTTCTTTTATGTGTTTTTTTTCTGTGGCGTCACGGCGGACAGCTGGTTGGCACATCCGCCTCACAGTTCAGAGTTTGAATCCGGGCTCTGATCTTCCTGCGTGGACTTTGCATGTTATGCGTTCTTCACGCATTCCATCAGTTATAAAGTAGTTAGTCCCAAAAACAGAACTGAAGACTAAACTGTCATTAAGCGTGAAAGTGTACAAGTCAGTGGATGAGTGGTTGCGTGTCTTTTCAAAGATATTTTCAAATGTGTTTTGATCCTTATACCCGGCTAACACAAAAATCTCCAAAAAGAATATTTGTGTTTTCTTTTTCAATTTGATTGCACATATATATATATATTTTTTTTAGTAAGCCCTGATTTAATTTATATGTCACGGTATTGCAACATGATATTTTACTAGAAGTATACGGCACGTAACAAACCTGCAATATGTTCAGCTTGTAAAAAATTCCAACGCCTGCTGAGTGCACATTCTATTTTTCAATTCAGTTGTGCATGTTGCAATTTAATTCTCACCACAAATCATTTCCAGTACTGTTTTTTTTGTTGTTGTTGTTTTTTTTTTTTAACATCTGACAATCTTAGCAATCTCTGCAAGAAATGTGTCTCCTCTTGTCCCTGCAGCCTTACTAATGTAAAACTTGTAATGCGTGGAACTTAATTCGATAAAATGACAGTATGGAGGCTGAGAACCACGGATCTCGGAAATGTACTTTCTTGCTTTTTTTTTTTTTTTTTTTCTTTCAAGTGGCACTCTTGTGTTTCAAGGCAAGCTCGGTGCCGCAGCATCTCGTTAACAGCTGTCATTTGTGCACTCGCCTCGGATGCTGGTAATGGCGAGGACAAAAAGAAAGTGAAATGGCGGACAAGTTTGCAAGGAAAATGACAAGATGCTGCAGGACGATGTTAAAAAAGAAAAAAAAGAAAAGAAAATACGACGTTGGTTTCTTTCTTAGAAATACTAATGGAAAGTGCCACCGCCTGTCGCCCCCCACCGCCACCCTCGGGGAAAGGGTCCATGACGAAGACCGTATAATTAACTAGAGGCTCAGCTACGGATCAATTACCAGACAAGCAAGTGATAGGCGAATCAATGCAAGATCATCAGCCTCGTTATCAGTGTTGCAACTCATTAGAGGAAAAGTGTGGGAGAGAGAGAGCTAGATAATATGGGAATGGGTGAGGGAGGAGTCTGGTGGCTTTTGTTTTTTTGTTGGGGTTTTTTCTCTCTTTTTTTTTTTTTTTTTTGGTGGCAGCGTGAAGCCCGTAAAGACAGAGCGTAGTCGGCTCCGCGGCAACAGCCACTGAGGCTTGTATGGATCAATAGAAGAGTGGCCGTGAGGTTAAAGCTCTGCCACTGCATCCTTACTCCCCAGACACATGAACACACAAACACACTCTGACATGACAACAACACGTCTGTAAAAAGTCTGCATCATTTCAATGGTCTCATCTAGTCTGATAGTACAGTATCTTCTTCGGAAATGAGGGTTACCCCCCCCCCCCCCCCCGAAAAATACCCGATAAAATTTTTGTCAAATTCTGAATCGTACCATCTGGAAGATGATTCCTGCCTATGAGAGAAGTAACACTTGATAAACACAAACACTGACTCCAGAAAGTATTTGGGGGGGTCAACTGGTTGTACTCAATGGCTCAGGGCTGCGACCGTCTTTGAAGCGCAATTTTTTTGTCAACCGCGAATGAATTTAGGGGGTGAATTAGTTAGTTTGACGTGCTTCGCTTGAGTGCCGTTTAGACCGAAGCAGGAGCGCATGGTCTGCTACCGTCATCTTGCTAATGTTTTTATCTCATCCAATGTGACACAAGTTAATTAGTTTGAAGTTTTGTTCCTTACTTTGAATGCTGCCTACACCCAAACAGTAGCAATGGATCCGGGCGACTACTTCCTGTGACCACATGCACACACACTACTAAGAACTACTACTACTAAATACAATGAAATAGCTTCTAAAGTGTTTTTCCTTAGCCCAGAGGCTTCCCACTAAGTCACACAAATTAATCTTTTTAATGGCCGAAATGTTTTACATGTAGATGGCATAAAAAAGGAGGAACACAATCGAGAAAAGTTCATTAACTGGTCTTGCATGATTTCTTTAGCTCGTCAGCCAAGCCAGTTAGCTAGCTAATCCGAAGCGGTTGTCCTTACCCCAGAGGCTTCCCACAAAATCACACAAATTCATCTTTTTAATGGCCAAAATATTTTACATTCAGATGGCATAAAAAAAGGAGAAACACAAACTGAAAAAAGTTCATCAACTGGTCTTGCATGATTTCTTTAGCTAATCAGCCAATCACTTAGCCAGTTAGCTAGCTAAACTGAAGTCTTTTTCCTCAGCCCAGAGGCTTCCACTAAGTCACACAAATTTGTCTTTTTAATTTAAAGGCCGGAATATTTTACATCTAGATGGCATAAAAAAGGGAGGAACGCAATCTGAGAAAAGTTCATCAACTGGTCTTCAATGATTTCTTTAGCCAGTCAGACAATCACTTAGTTAGCCAGTTAGCTAGCTAATCCGAAGCGTTTTTCCTTAGCCCAGAGGCTTCCACTAGGTCACACAAATTCATCTTTTTAATGGCCGAAATTTTGTAGATGGCATAAAAAGAGCAGCAACACAATCTGAGAAAAGTTCATCTTTCCGAGTGAAACACTTTCACACATTCTCAGGGCAAAACCTCTTTATTTCACTCTAGTGGCGCCTGGCCCTAAAGTGGGAGCCCGTGGCTCAGGGCTGCTATTGTCTTTGACTTTTGGCTAATATTTTACGTCAACCGCTTTCACACAATTATAGTTAGTCCGCTAGTTAGTTAGAAATGACGTTCCTGAGCTCGAGTGCTCGCCGCCTCGATCCGAGCGGGAGCACATGGCTCAGGGCTGGTACTGTCGGTGACCTGATTTCAACGTCACAGAGATGTTCAGAGGCAAATACATCTGCACTGTGTGCATTTCGTCCATGTCACAAGGCATGGCGTGTCGATCAGATGGCACTGGGATAGAAGTGTCACTGTTTGCCGACAGAGCCGCGGGACATCACATGATAGCCGCTCGCTTGTGATTGCGGGCGGAGGAGGAAAGAGCACCCAAAGGTCTCAACGTAATGAGACTCAGCCACATGATCGCTGCGATCCGCTAATGAGCGCAACTTCTCTCGACCACGTCATTCAACATACGTGGAAGAAATTGATGACTTTCAAATTTCAAAACATCGTCCTGTTTTCTAATGCAAAAACAGGGAAGCACGTGATTATTCCTTGACAGGCATGTCCAAATAGAATGAAGCTTTGAATGTTTTTTTTTTTTTTTTGGCAAGCACATTCTGTTTACTCAAACTTACAGCCCCCTTGTGTTCCTTCTAAACCGTTTTATAAATAATCAAATAAATATTCCAGTTTATTCTTTACGCTCACGGACCAAAAACATTTCAGTGAGGTTCATTGAAGACTAACTTGTCCATATGTGTTTCTCTGTCCAGTGAACGTGAAAAAGTTTGCACACCCCCTGTTCAAACGCCAAGTTTTAGTGAAATATATCATTGTTAATTTTTTTTTCTTTTTTTCGCTCACCCATATTTTGAAAATCTAAAATATATACCTGTGCCACCTATTCCCCCCAAAAAATGCATCTTTTTAGTTCATTGTTCATCCATCCATCCATTTTCTGATCCGCTTTACCCTCACAAGGTGTCGCGGGCGTGCTGGAACCTCTGCCAGTTGTTTTCGGGCAGTAGGCGGTGGGACACCCTGAACCGGTTGCCAGCCAGTCGCAGGGCCATCATTATTGGGAAAACTTAAAATATACCTGTACAACAACCTATTTAAAATAAATGGGGGGGGGGGGGGGACATTTTCAAGTGAAAAAAATTGCCTCCGCTGAAGTTGGTCTGTTCTCGCCGGCGTTTCCTAACAATTGTCTGGCGACCAGTTTCGTGCGCTTTGCTGTGAGCCTGGCCAAAAGAGAACCCGAAAGAAAGGCGGCGTACCTCTTTGCACAATTTGTCTCCCCCTAAAAACTGAAATGGCCTTTGACTGGCAAAAAGGTCGACGCTGTTCTCCAACTTTTTGGTGGATGAAAAGACGTGATAATGAGGATGGAGACAACGTTGAGGGAGGGAGAGGAAGAGTCGGAGTTCCATCGCTTGCCTAATGACCGCGGCGCATCCTCCCGCTCGTTCTCCCTTTTTCTTCTCTCCGCTCACACTTGGGTAATTCTCCTCTAATCATCTCCACCCTCATCTTACTGCCCTCCGAGCTCTCCCTCCCTCCCGCCCGCCCGCCCGCCTTCCTCTCTCCTCACCTCATCAGACAGGCCTCCACCTCTTTGCCGCCTCGCCTCCATCCCTTCACTTCTGTCCTCTCCCACTGACCCGTACTCCCCCCCCCCACCCCACCTCACACCCCCACCCCAAGTCACAGGGCCTTGTGTCTCTACCTGCCAGCCTCCCTGACAGCCCCCCGTCCCCCCTTTCACCCCCCTGAGAGGAGACCGGCTGACCATCCGGAACGCTGCCGTGGCAACCCCTGCCAGCGCCCCCTATTTCACACCCGTCTTCCCTCCCCTTTGCCTCCACCAGCAGCCTGACCTCCACCTAAACCACAGAGAGTTTGACAAAGTGCTTCTTTGCACTTCTTCTCTTTGTCTCTCATTATTTCATTTCAAACTTAAAAAAAAAAATACCTCGGTTTTCGTCCATAATCCGTTCCAGAAGGCTGCTCGATTGTTCGAAAACCGAAACCACACTCTAAAAATGTTTACTGAACACGTCTGCTCACAATGGAAAGCGACACGAGGAAGCGTCACTTCCTCGTCTACCCGAGGAAGCGACACTTCCTCGTGTAAGGAAAGCGAGAGTAGTCAAATGGTGCATTCAAGTGCGCTCAGTTTGTTCGAGAACCGAAATTTGTTCGTCATCCGAGGCATAAAAAACTCGAAATTTTTGGTCGAAAACCGAATTGGTCGAGAACCGAGACGTTCGAAAACCGAGGTTTGACTGTATATATATATATAGAGAGAGAGAGAGATAGAGAGAGAGAGATAGACATATAGATATCGATATATCTATAGATAGATATTTGTATATATATATATATATATATATAGATAGATATTTGTGTGTATATATATATATATATTTGTATATATATACATATATATATATATATATATATATTTGTATATATATATATATATATATTTGTGTATATATATATAGATATATACATATATATATTTGTATCTATATATATATATATATATATAATCGTACATCTAGCGCCACCCTACATCCAAACTCGGATTTTGTATCAACAATTTTGTCCCTAGTTGTTCACAGAGAAATCGAGGAAAATCAGGAAAAGTCACCATCAGAATGTTCAGGCTTATTCATTGCACCTCTCCACAAAGTTTTACCGGCAAGTGGCTTTTTGCGTCGACTACTTGGAGCCAACCTGGCAATTCATGCCGACTGTGGCATTTTACTCTATGAGGCTTTGTGACGATCAGTGCCGTGGCGTGTATGTGCAGATGTGTCCTCAGTGAGGGGTTGCGGGAGGGGCGGATTGCGGGCAACCAGCTGTGCGTGCGCTCCGTGGTGAGCTGGTGAAGTAATGGGAACCACACATTAAATACGGGGCCCAACTTATTGTGAGTAACAGGGAAGTCCGCGACTGCTTTTGATATGGCCAAAAGAAGTGACCTCACGCAATGCCGGGAGACATTCCAAAAGATCTGTGCGCCATCTGAAAAAAATAAATACCCCCCCCTCCCAAAAAAAGAAAAAAATTGAATGCAGCTCTGCTGGGATCGAGAAGGAGAAGGAGGAGAAACATGTGGGTTACATTAGGCGGCCGAGTATTTATTTATGGCGCACACGACAAGGAACATAACCGCTGACAGCACAACAAACACTCTGGTGACTTGATGATGCCTCAATAAAGTTTAATGTCACACAAACCATCCTGATGTTGTAAAAAACAAAAAAAATAAATAAAACATAACGATCACCGCTTGATTTATGATGAGTAAAATAAAAAGTGCTTTCATTCCGTTTTGCATGACGGTCCGGTTGGACCGCAACAAAGCCTGAGTCAACTCGAAGGAGTCCATCTGAAAATCAAAGTGATCTCAGATGATGACAATTTTCATAAAAGTACGTCAATGATTCGACGCAAAAGTATATCGCGGTACACAGAGACAATTATAGATGTATTTGTGCTGCGCAAATTAATGTCACAAATTGCGCCTTCGTAATGGACGGATTTCACGAGTTACCAGATAAGGTCATTCTTGCGTTACCGTTTTGAAAAACCTTTAAATATGTCAAAGATTTTAAAAAAATTTTTATAGAGAGCAGAACAGCGTAGACGGCTACGGTATTTAATTTGATATTTTACTGAACTTTAAAGCACAACTTGTGATCCTGACTCACGTATTTCCTTCACCGCTAAATCCTTAGCATTTATGTGCTACTCTCCTGATCCATCACTAAGAACAGTAAAAAAATAAATCTCTCTCTCTCTCTCTCTCTCTCTCTCTCTCTCTCTCTCTCTCTCTCTATATATATATATATATATATATATATATATTCATAATTTGGCGGTAGCCATCACGACGTCGTGATTGAAAAGTCGTTAATTCGACGGGCTGTGAGTGAAAATGTGACACCCGTTATTCAGATAAGTTAGACACAGGCCAAAATAACAGGTGGTGCTATTGTATTGTGCTGTTTTCCAAAACTGCCAATCAGAAGCAAGAAGAAAGACGCGTCGTGGAAAAGGCGGAATAAGAGGAAAAGGAAGTTTTACAGGTGGACTCGGAGTTTCATGATACACGTTTTAATATTCCGATATTTTGGGGTTATGGGACGGTGTACAGACAGAGCGAGTTCCAATATTTCAAATATTCGGTAAGGGTCAGGAAGGGAGACTCCAAAACAAAACGCAGTGCAGCTCATCCTCTGGCTTTCAGATGTCATGGCTGCCGATCGGCTTACTTTGCCATATAGACGATCTGGACTATCTGAGAATCTTTGAAGTTGAGGAAATTCTGAACGGCAAATAACCAAAACGATTCAAATCAAAGAAATGACAGAAAATAACAAACTATGACAAAGTCAATCCATAAAATCAAATGAGACGAGCCTCAAAATGCCAATTGCGAAAAACGGGACTCTTTTCAAACCTGCCGTCGTTTTAAAATAAAGTCACGCTAAAGGCTCATATGAAGTCCAAAAAAAAAGCTCAATGAGTCCAGAAAGAAGACGAAGGGGGGGAAAGCTAAAATAACGAGGGTTCCACCATCAGGTTTCAATTACAAGAGAGGGAGCGTGGGTTAAGTGAACATCAAGTGGTATTAAAATATATCGGGGGGGGTCACTGGCATTTGGAGGCTTTGTTGAAAGCTCTCGTGTATTAACGCACGCTTGCGCGCCGCCGAGCTGCGTTATTTGATTATTGCGAGTGTAGCCGCAGATTTGGCGTGACGGCTTTTCGCTTGACACTCGTCTGGGTGCCGCCTCCACGCAGAATCAGCATAAAATGAGTGATTGGAGGAGCGGATTCAAGGCTGGTTCAGTCCCACAAACATGTTGACGAAATCTGACAACCGAAAGGCTCAATCATACAACCTGAACGTGAAGACTCACCAAAAAAAAAAAAAATCGGTATCTGAAGACACAAACTCATAATCCAAAAACACCAAATCTGAACCCGAACCCAGTAGCTGAATCACACTACCTGAAAGTGAGGACACTCCCTAAACGGCAGACACAAACGAACACTATTGCCGGATGTTTTTAACCCCTATGCAGTAATAATCCCAAAATTGGACATTTCTGAGACTTTGGACGATTTTGGACTGTTGGGCAAATGGACACCACAGACAAAACAGTGA
Source organism: Hippocampus abdominalis (assembly GCA_018466805.1). Lineage (NCBI taxonomy): Eukaryota > Metazoa > Chordata > Actinopteri > Syngnathiformes > Syngnathidae > Hippocampus > Hippocampus abdominalis. Next base: position 5,961,532 of record CM031700.1, read on the forward strand.
AAAATAACTCCACGAAGCTGAAATTTTGCATAGGATGTACATCTATGTCTTGGCCAATTCCCACTGAACATTTTGAGGGGTTGAAAGTGAAAAAAAATGAAAAGTGAAAAAAGTTGTTGCACATTGGAAGAGGGACATTTTTGGGACGTAATACCCTTCATGCAGCCGCTTAAAAATACTGCATGAGGGTTAAACTTAGGCCGTCTCAAAGCGTTGCCCGGAGCGTTTAATAAGATCTTCTAACGTTGGCAGTTCCCACCGATCCTAAACCTCACATCGTCCTCCTACGATTCTTTGTGTGTTGACCGCTCTGTCTTGTCCTCGTTTTAGCATCTGTCCTCCGTCACGTCTTGTTCCGTCAGCCCCGCAGAGGCCGACCGATGGCTTCGGCATCCCCAGAGGCGACAGACATAAAGGGGCTGTGAATGGATGGATGGATAGTGAAGGGGACGAAACCGGCGGCTAAATTATTAAGTGACACTCCGCTGCACTTTCAGACACGCGCGCACACACACACACACACACACACACACACATACAGTATGCGGCGAGAGGGTAAAAGCATTAGGACATTTAGCCCCCTGAATGCACCCGACAACTCCACTACATGCTAACTCGCGTCAAAATCATCAAACTGGGCCTGGGGCTCTTAAAATTTTTACGCCATGGCTTGAAGGGACGTTGCGGAGCCTCGGAGGCTTTTTCCGAGAGTGAGTGGCCCTGTCATCGCCGCCATCGTCGCCGATAAATAAGTAACGACGCTAAGCAGCATCGCCCGCAGAGTTGACAGCGCCAAGTCACTGTGAACATCGGCGAGCCGACGCGTACGTGGGTGGGTGGTGTGCCCTCGGACAGCTTCCGAGGGAAAGGGTGGGGGTGGGGGGAAGGGGCGGCAACTCTTGCTCGAATGTGCTAAAGTGGGCTTTTGTTCACTTAGGTTGCACCTGGCCTTGATTTCCTGAGGACAAGGCTGAAGCACACCAAGGCCAAGCTCCTCTTTAATTTGCCACATCAGGAGACTTGGATGACGGGCCATTTGACTAGCTTCGGACTCCCGGTACCATGTTAAGGCTAACAGGGAACACAGGCGCCCAGTTTTCCTTAGTGGCAAACAGGATTACACAAGAGAGTGGATCAGCGATCGCGGTGGTTCTAAAACTGGAGTCCCCCGACTCCCGGGGACCGTGTGAGGTTCTGCAGAATAATTTGCAATGAATGATCAATTATGATTTGGGCAACCCTGTGCAAAATACACGTTGCCATTCTGTTCAGCTTTGAACTTTTATGGTTTGTGGAAGTAAATGCCGTGGAATGTGGATTTCATGGACACATTGGGCGAGCGGCTCATCCGTTAGAGACTCTCCCTGCTAAAATGGCTGCCAAATCTGTCCGTGCAATGTTTGGATGGGAAAGTTGCACCTGCCAACATGGCCGCCACGTTGAAACGCTCTTTAGCCTGCTCTAGTCTACTGTAAAGGCTGTTTATCTATGACGAGAGAGAGAGCAGCACAAGCCTGAAACGAGACCACTCTGTTTGTTGATGATGTCACAGCGCCATTTAACTTGAGGCTCTATTGTATGGACATTATTTTAGCTTTTCGATTGCATGAAACAAATATATATATATAATTATTTTTTATTTTTTTTTATTTTCCAAAATGGTTTGAGCGTAGGAAAAAGGAAGGGTTTTTGTCTTTAAAGAACGTCGGACTTTCTAATCACAAGCAAAGCAAAAAAAGGCAACTAATCAGATGGAAAAAAAACCGTACAATTTCCATTAAGTTGTTTTGAACTGCGGCGAGATCCAAAAATCACCACAATTATAACCCTGATTTAATTTAGTTTGTGAGTCGGTTGCTAATGTCATTAAGGCTTTTTTTTCCCTCCAACGTGGTAATGGGAAAACAAAACATTTTAACAGAAGTTTAAAAAAAAAATTATAACATAGGACACAATGGTGCTATGATGTGCTAGATGCAACAAAAACCGTTTGTGTGCCAGTGAAGGTCCTTCATTTCTTGTGTGTGTGTGTGTGTGTGTGTGTGTGTGTGTGTGTGTGTGTGTGTGTGTGTGGTGTGTGTGTGCGTGTGCAGCTCCGCTCATGGCAAAGCCATCTCATCGCACGCGGAGACTCCTTTAATTAACACACAGAAGAGGGTCCCCGGGGGGGTGCGAGCGGGCGCGGCGCATGTGTGACGAGTTCCTTCGCAGCCAACCTGCGGGACGCACGAGCCTAATCAGAGCCTTTTAAGTCATGCCATACTCGTGCCGGAGGATTCACCCAAGACACACTTTTTTTTTTTTAGTCGGAAAAAACGAGACAAGCCGAGGAAGCCTGTTCTGCTGTGGAGAACAAAACAAGATAGGCCCTAAAAAAAAAGTTGAGTTAGACAACGAACAATTTGAAGTTACGGTTATTGTAAAACTGGCAAAAAAAAATGTAGATATGTGGAACGTCCGTCCATTCATTCTCTGAATATTGTCATAAACACATCAAAATCGTCGCTCTCTCAACTAAATAGCAGAAGGCACCATCGGAACATCGCTGAGCCTATCTACAACCCAAGTTCGTGGATGCGACATATTCCACGAGGGCAAACGCGCTTGCCGTGCTAAGTGCTAGCTGCTACGTCGCTCGGAGAAGACTTATTTTCCTGTATTTATTTTGGCGTTAAAAATAACCCAACCTCCCCCCCCCCCCCCCCCTACACTACTCCTGCCAATTTGGACAGGAGCCCCACCGTCAAAGACGAATTACACCACACCACCACACCACATCTCAAAGCCTATCAATCTTCCGCCCCTGGAAGGCATCGCTCTTCTAATGAATGATTACGGCTTTCCAGATAGGAAGTAGCCGTGCCAAAGTGTTGCCAGCGCCGCCATCTTTTAGCACGACTGACAGCTGATGAGGCGGGGAGGTCATGTGGTTGCGTAACGGAGGAAGTCGACAGCGGAATAAGTCAGGAAATAATACGGTCATCGCAATCGGTAGGAGCTAAAGGGAACGGAGTCATTTAAATGCCCACGAGAGCGCCACCTCTAGTGCACGGAGCGCTGCACAAACAAGTGCAACATTTGGAGATTTGCTTTTTTTTTTTTTTTTTTTTTTTAACTTTACACACTGTTTGAAGTTGGAAAAAATGTGACAATTTTCCCATTTTTTTCCCATTATATTCTTAATTATTCTATATTTGTTTTTATATTTATATGTATATATAAAATTCCATGCTTCCATTCATTTTATTTTAGTCTAGTTTCTCTTAAATTTCAGTGTTGTTTTTTTTTCTTCTAAATTTAAAATATTTCAGAAATTAAATTATGCATTCATTATTATTTTTGAAATGTCTGTTACATAGTATGGAGAGGAAAATTGTAGGCCCCTATCACAATTTAATTAGTTTTAGGACTCATTCTGATGTTGTTTTTGTTTTTGTTTGTTTGTTTTTCCAGTGGGGATAACGAGGTTAAGCCCTCAAAGTGCAAAAAAAAAAAAATAATAATAATAATTTGATTCTCTTTTACTTTTTAAAATGTGTGTTTGGCAAAGTAATATGTATTATTCAAACAATCTTGATCTAGAATTTGTAACAATATTCAGAATTATACCAGACTGTAACGAAATGGTGGATATCTTTGCCTCTGATTGGCTACAACGGTCTCACGGGTAGATGTCAGTACTGCACGTCACCTGTTGCTTCGACATGTGTGCCTCACACCATGTGAATACATTTTTATTGAGATTAATTAACAAAAATAAAAACCTCCTTCCATGAATGAGGGCGGTTATAGTTCCATTCATGCATTTCTCCACTTTGAACAGCAGACTTGTGTTGCACGGCAGCTAAGGGCAAAAAATACAATTAAAGCGGATTGGACAGAGAGGTAGTGCAGTGCACAGTCCTTCATGCCGCACATGATGCATTTATGTGTGCAAGGGGGCGGGGGGGGGGGTGGTATCGATATGAAATTCTCCCACGCATGAGAGCAAATGGAGGAAGTGGTGGCGAACGCAGGGAGGGAAATCAGCGGGGCAGAACAGCGGGGTGGGCTGTGAGGGGAGCAGGGGCGTGTCTTTTAAAAAAGTGGCTGACTCAGCGATGGCCATTGGTGGCGCCGGCGCGATGCAGTGGAGCATCAGGAAAACACACGCTGAGCACACGGGTTTTTGTCCCACACATTTCCAAATGGAGTGGAACAGTGAGAGCGATACCTTGATTTTGACAGTGGACTTAAAACTTATGATTTCAGCTTTCGTCTCCAGGTCTTTTCAGTACATCTGGATTTGATACGCAATTCAAAGATAATAATAATAATAATAATACATTTTATTTATAAGCGCCTTTCAAGACACCCAAGGACACTTTACAATCAGGAACAAAAACAATGAACACAATGCGGTTGAGCAGCCAAACGCGCCAGATAGCCACTGATAGCCACCAAATCGCTAGCTAGCTAGCTAGCAAGCTACAATAGATAGACAGACATAATGCAGGGGAACGAATGAATCACCACCATTACATTACAAAAGTACATTATTGTGTAAGAGCTGTTGATTTTTACACTAGCCAGATATGAATCTAGTATTACAAATGCCTTGTAACTTCAAGAGGAAGTCAACACAAACTTTTACCAGAAGCGCGCAACAGATGATATTCACTCTGGCTCAGGAGGGAGCGAGAGAGCTGAGAGAAAGTGCAAAGAAAGCACAAGCGAGGGAGACATAGCTGCAAATGACTCAAGCCAGTGGGGAAATTCCTTAGACAGCACCACTAGCAGCGAAGGCTAAACACAGCCGCGGCGTCCGGAGTGTTGGCAGACACAAAACACAGCCGCGGTCCCGGGGCCCCAGACGCAGCTCTCGAAGCCTTATCAATGTATACCATCGGCCTTATCTATATGATGTGCTCGTACGTGCTAGCGCACCACTTCAAATAAACTTCAGTTTGAACTTTAAAAACAACAATATGTAGCCGCTGTTTGGTCAACCTTCAAATTATATGCATCAAAATCAAGTTAGAACATGACGAACCTCACGTGACCAAAGCCAGAAAACGGGTGAGCCGCGACGTTCTCAAGCTGAGCCTGTGGGCACTGTGATGTCAAGTTCAGTCGACAGCAGGTGGTAGTACCGGACAAAATGGCCGCCCCATGCGACAGACAAAATGAGTGGATTTTTCTTTGTAATTTTTTTTTTTTTTAATTCCAGAATCGCGATACAGTGAAACTCCTCTACAACGAAATCTACATGGGTGAAAATACCCCCTAGTGTGAAAAAATCTTCATGCATTAACACCATTCTCACTTTCCTGTTTCAAATTTGCTACAGTGAAAAACCCCTTGTTGTGAAAAATTTCTTGCTGCAAACATGATTTCGTTGTAGAGGAGTTTCACTGTATTAAACAGAATGTCCTATTTAGAATGGACATATATGGACTGACTTACACTTGAAATAGGCAAATACTGTTCTTTAAAAGTCACTCCTGGCCTTGGCAGCGTGCTAGAGGGAAGTTTTTCTTGACGGAAGTTCAGCCTCCAAAGTTTTTGTGGCTTCAGATTGATTTCTTTATGTTGGGCTCAGGAGCGGTCGACTTTGGATCCTTCACGTTAGGCAGTATTTCTGCTCTGTACAGCTGCTTTAGTTGCTTGAAGTCAGCAATTATTGGTCATTAAAAGTCACTTCTTGTTGACTCTTGACCTTGGCTAGGTGTTTGAAATATTACACACACTCCAAGCTCCGCATGAGCCTGCCTCTTTTTGTCTCGCTAAAAAAATCTCAAGCAAATCTGTCAAATGTGCGTCTTTATTTATTTGCCTGAAAGAAGCTAAATCCTTCAGTTTCAATTTTCCCACCGGCCCATCCAGTTGCCCACTGCCAGTAACTTATTTTGATGGGGACAGAGCGGTCCTAATGGCACGGCAGGAATTTGCAAACAGAGACGGGGGGAGCAAACCAAGGTTATGGAGACGGAGGGGGGGGGGGGGGGCACGGGCATGCTCCCAAACGCAGGCATGCGGCGATATGGCCGGCACAATCTGGGGTCCTTTCTGCTGACGAGCTACGCTAAGACTCACGGGAAGGGAATGTAAGGCCTTTGACGAGTGCCAACGCTCGCAGGAGGCAGAAAGCGTTTGAAGACGGCAAAAACTCTGGCTGCCGTCACTCAGCACATCTTGATGTTGCGGACAACAACAAAAAAACAAAACCCACACCCCATCCAAAGCCTTCTCCCTCAGACGAAGGGATTCGAATCTCACTGGACACATGCCAATTGAGTCTCAATGTATTTGTTTCATTTATGGCAAAGCAAATATGCCCCTAGTGGCTGTGAGCAGCATTGTAATAACACTGGCAAAAGGGACACCCACCCAAAAAGTTTTGTAATTGCCTGTCGATGCCACAGGATGGCGACAAATACCTTTTTGTTTTAATAGACAAGGCTTTGACTTCATTAAATGAAGCTCCTCCTCATATGTCAACAAAGTTCCTTCGCTCCAAGATGGCACCAAAGCAATATTTGTATAGTCCCACATTAGACATGACTTTCAGCTATGAGAAATTTTTAGAATTGAGTATTAATTATCCTAATCAAAACATCAGATGAAAATGGATTTTGCATTGTTAAAAGCATACACGTGAGGGGTGGATATTATCTTTGTGCACGTTCCTCATGTTCTACTGTAGTATCTGTGACCTCAGAGTTTTTACGGGTTCAAAAGGCGGGGCCTGGCCTGGTGAGTGATATGGGTGTCAGCCATTGAGGGAGAAAAGTTGGCTGGCTGTTATCTGGCTGGTTATCAAAGGTGCACCCCGATGTCCCGAATGTATACCCTAGCCATTGCGTACCCGATGGGAGCAAGGGCGCGAGGACCCGTTCATCACCGCGCTGCTTGCAGTTTTATCTTTATGAATCGGCTAAAACAGAAAATCTTGCGACATCACTTCTCTTGCCGCTCTGCCAAAAACCACATGATACAAGTCAACACGGGACCCTGAATCTGACGTGCAGGGGATGACCGTAAGCGCGCCCTCCAATAAACATTAGTGAGCACAAATAGCCGCGATACCCAAAAGCAGCGTTTTACCTTGCCCCCTTTCCTTGGGACTCATGTGAAAGTAATTAAGTCCAGAAAGAGAGTGAAAGTGAGAAAGAGAAAGAAGGGGAGGGTTGGGGGGGGGGATAGTACATTCCGTTTGGCCCAAAGTGAGAGGCTCGGTGGGTGTCTGAGGGCTGCCAGTAATTGCTTCCATATAGGACCCATCTATGGTCACACACATACACTCGTTGCCATGTTAAAAAAAAAACCAAAAAACACACACATTCATAAAAAGCCACCGTTCCAAAATGTCCAAGAGGTAAAAGTTGGAGTGACTCAGAGCAGCTGCACAAGGCAGACAAGACAGGTTGTTACCTGCACGAGGGCGTTACATCAGCGTTTAAACATAATGACAAGACTGTGCTTTGCTGAGTGTCCCTGAAACCAATGAACCGCTTCACAGCTGCACAATGGACCACAACTGTGCAGGTATGCCAGGGAGGAAGAAAAAAAAATTTAATTCACTGGTTGTCACACGACTGTTCTGGGGTCAGCTTTAAGAAACAAAACCTGATCAGTGCCTTGGACTAGTTGTGCAAACTTATTTTATTTCATTTTTTTTTTTTGTGAAAAACAAATGTGCTCTCCACTCTGAGCGAAAACAATCTTTGCACAAAAACGCCTCTCACAATCTTCAGATTTTTATTCATTTTTTATTATTATTATTATTTTGTTGCTCTTGGCTGCTCACTGTGTATTAAGATGATTAAGTGGGATAGAATACAACATTTGGTGACAAAACGGCAAACGTCGGTTTCCATTTTTAGGTCTTCCAACAAAGTGTCTCCTAAACGCTTCAAGGAGCTGTTTATTCACCAAACCAAAGCATTCCCGAACAAGCCCAGGAATTTCAAGGAGTGTTTCTTTCGGTCCACCCGTGCCCTAAGCGAGGTGAAATTAGGTGCTGTTTTTTTTTTTTTTTTTTTTTGTCGCATGACTCGGCACGACTCGGGTAATTGTAATCCCTCCCTGCAAGGTACACTGGTTGAGCAAATGGAGCGAGGAGAAGGCAAAGACAAGGACCAGACAAGTACCACTGGAAAAGAAAAAAAACAAATAAATGAAAGGTTGAGAGCCGCTCGACACCAGCTGGCACATAGAAATGTCAGCCGTTGTCATCACTTTGTCTTGAACGCAAATACGTCGGCAGGCGCACCTAAAGGCATGGACTGTTTACTCCGTCCCACCCGCGAGTTACTCCCGTCCCAGAGAGAAAAATTTAATAGTAGTGCTGAACAATTTTGAGCAATCCATTTTTTCCCTCAATATTATGATTGCAATTTCATGTGTGATTTTGTCCTCTTTTGATGCATTTTTCAATTCATTGTTCAGTGCTATTGACAACTCAAAAAACAAACTTCTACCCTCAAATCCAGTCCACCTGATAATTATCACCGCTTCTCTGACTTGCATCCTCGTCTTCTTCTTCGACAGTTGCCGTCTTCTCTCTTGATTTGAGAACTTCAGAAACGTTACAAACGGCAAACTGTCCATTCTCTTTGCACCTTCTCGTTTCTCTGTTTGAATGCGGTAGGAATGATCATGAAAAGTAGAAGTGATGAGACGAACCGCCTGAAATCCATCTTCATCGATGTGACCAAATATGGTTGGTTTCACGATAAACGCTTCACCTTACCGCGACCCGCGGACATGCGTAGACATCCTCAACCCAGCTGCTCAAAGCAAAATTTGCGGCCGACAGCGGCGTGACTGAATGAGGCTGACGGCACATAAAGAACGTCACAAAAATCTGCATTTAGTGAGAATTAATCATTTAAAAAGCCGTCGCTGAGTGGGAGTCGTTGGGAAAATCACTTTCAAGCGCTTTAGCAGGTGTAAACGGTCACCGCGACACACAAAAAGCAGGAATCGCCTATATCGTAAAATAAAATCTGAGCTCGACTGGAGTTCATATAGCAGACGGGGCTCACTGACTAGCCATGCAGCCGCGTTTATGTGACCGACACCGCTCGAGCATGTTAGCGCAGCAGAACGACTGGGCGCTGGGGACCCACCACTTCTCAGATACTAAAATGAATGAACATAACACACACACACACACACACACACACACGTAGGAACCCACCCACCAGGCCATGTTCCCACCTGAGCAGTATTTTTAAATGACTGTTAGCAACTGAGCTAACAAATCAAAGGCATGTGGGGGTTAGCAGAGGGATGAAGTCGTGCGAAACGCACTATATATGCTGTGTGTGTGTGTGTGTGTGCGTGTGTTGGTGTGCGTGTGCGTGAATGCCCTTGTGTATGGCTGCCGAGTTACCCACCTCTTAGTAACCTTAACCCATCAGTATGGGTAGTTTTTACTCTTCGTTGGATCAAAATCTTGGTCCAATGTGCATTGCCTGAGTTCCAAAAGTTAGCTATTTCATACAATTTGCATTATTTTTGAGCCATAAAGTTGATGAGTGTAGAAATATAGATTCAATTGACTGCAAAGCCAAACAAATGTTTGTTGAGAGGAACGTGGCATCAAGCAGGTTTGAGGAACAGTGAGATAAAATTGCTCAAACTCTGTAAAATGTAAGTATGATGACCGTTAGTAGCCATTGCTGTATAGAGCGACGGCTATTATAAAATAACCCAATTTGGGTCAAAAAAAATGGACTGACCCGCTAGTTGGGTCAATTTAATCCAAATTTCTGGGTTGTTTTGCACATAACAATCCAGAAAGCAGGTCGGTCCATTTTTGAACCAAACTGATTTTTTTTTTTTTTTTTTAACAGCAGTTTTACGAGTGTCATAATATATGAAAATATTTATCATCAAAAGTTTCTAAGAAGAAGAATCAACGTTCCCATGTCAGGCGTTGCCTTCCACAGCAAGTGACTCAGATGATATGTTTGGCACAGTTTTTAACACCAGATGCTTTTCCTGAAACAACCGTGCCCATTTTCCACGGGTGGGCCAACCCCCAGACCCAAATTTGAACCCCAATCCCTGTGTCCAAAGTCCGCGGTGTTACCCACAGAGCCACCCGGCTGCCACCAACATTTTCAAAGAATAGTTCACTGAAGTGACTTCAGAACACAAAACTCCCAAACGACGACAAGCTTCAGCTCATCAGTCCGCCTCAATCCAATCTTCAATCCAATCCACTGGCTGTAAATTATTAACCCATCCTTGGGTAACAGTAACCCAATTGGCATAATATCCACAGTTACGGGTTTGGATAACAACCGAGCATTTGTCAGTGTGTATTCCTTTCAAAGGAGCAAACTCTCTCTCAGCCCGCCTTGGCAGCCCATTACAACCACAATTCCAATCTTTCCCCGCTGTCACCCGACACACACGGCGTGGGCCGCGGCCTCATCGAAGCCGAACCCGCGTGGGACAACTCCGGCAAGATTGGCGAGCTCCGAGAGTACGGCGCTGAGTGTTTTTGCGTGTGTGGCGCGCATAAACGCGTGTGTCCGTCCTGGCGGAGTGGCTGTCACCGTATCAGCCAGATAAGGCGGCATTCGGCAGCCGTTGCCGGTAATGATGCTGGGACCTCTGAGGCGAGTGGAGGGGAGGTGCTGTTTCCTGCTGATCTCATCACAACACGGTTGCACAACAGCATCTTATACACACACACACACACACACACACACACAAAAGCAAACAAACACTAAAAAACAGAACAACTAGTGTAACTGGAACTCGAATAAGGTCCAGAATCAAATAAAATTTCGTGTGTGTGTGTGTTGTGTATTGTATTGTGTGTGTGTGTGTAAAAAAAGTACTTATTTTTAATGACTGTAATCAACAATAGCAACAAAAACATAAAATTAATAACTCATCATGTTTAAATGATAAATTCTTTTTTAACATATCGGGTACTCGTAGAGGGTTTCGTTACCAATACTGAAAGGGATACTTTTTTCCGCTGTTGCAATTTTCAGCAGTAAAAAGTTAATATTTTGTGTATTATGAAGTTGATAACTTCATTATGCAAATGACATGACAAATACTCAGGGCTCAAGTAACAACCAATGACAGCTCAGCGTGTGAACTTCACATGAGCTGTGATTGGTTGTTACGACAAACACCAGATAAAAATGTCAAAAATGTGTATTTTTCCACATTGGGCGGAATCCAATGCCAATTGAAGGTAAAGTGGATTAAAAAGATAAAAATGTAAGGCCGCAATTTGTTGACCATAATATGAAAGAATGCTGGCACTGCTGAAATCATGATTTTCAGGACAATCGCTCCTTTCGTCGAGCACTGAACGGTGAAAATCCAGAAGTGGGTGGTTACTGAGGCGCCCTACTTGGCAGGATCCACATGTTTGGCAGACACTCCAAGGAGATAGAAAAACAGGTTAAGAACCGACACGTATCGAATCTTACATCCCGGCGAAAAAAAACAAACCAGAAAGCTCGCGACACAATGTAATTCATGCATGGAAATTGGCGACTGCAGACGCTAATATATTCTCCAGCGTGCCTTTCCTTATGTTTGGCCTGACAAAAAGGATGTGGTCAGAAGTCAGAGAAATGATACAACACAAAGCGCCAGTGTCCTGTGCCTAACCCGAAGCCGCCGCTGCTTCCGCGTGTCGTCTTGGAGAGGTTTTGCGGTGCAAACTGCAGGAGAGAAGCGTCAGAACGCTCGCTAGCCAAACAGCATGGCCTAGATCGAACGAACCACGGCTAAGCGCGGCCAGCCAAAGAGTGAGCCGTCGCCGGTGGATGGAGTGTTGTGTGTTTGTCGAGCTTGTTTGCCTCACCACAATCAAAGAAAGGATGCGGGTGACTCTCCATTGGCACTAGTGCTGAACAATTATGAAAAAACAATCCAGCTATGATATTTTATCCATAAATCTTTTGTTCTCGTAGTTTAGGCCTTTGTCCAAATGAAGATAAATTAATTCATATGAAAGACAGTTATTTATTTACTTCAATTAGAGTTATTGACTACGAACACTTCACAATATTCGACAAAACAAGGGTGGCGTAAACCAAAGTCGCAAATCAGATTACAACAGCTTGTCGTGCAAATTCATCTGTGGCTTTATCAACTTCAACTGTCCATATTTCATGAAACGATGACATGCAAACGTGGACTGTACTTCTTAAGCACCGAACTTATCTATCTATTTATATCTATCTATCGATCTAGCTAGCTAGATCGATAGCAAGCTTGCTAGCTAGCTAATTATCTGTCTGGCTATCTATCTATCGAGCTAGCTAGCAACTAACTAGCAAGATAGCTGGCTAGCTATCTATATTCACAATAGATAGGGAGGGAGAGAGAGAGAGAGCGAGAGAGAGAGAGAGAGAGAGAGATGATTTCAGGATGGCGTTGCGTTGGTGTTGTCAGCAACTATTTAATGGCATTAAAACTGTGATAAGGTAAGCCAAAATGTCAAGGAGCTAAGTTGAGCTAGCAGTCACACCACCTCGCGGGCCAACTTCAGATCAATATTTTTTTTTAGTTAGCTTTTTCACATGTCTAAATGACGACGCACACGCCAAATGAACTGTTACTCGAAGCGTGGAAAAAAACAAGAGAGGTTACTGTGGGCTCATATGACGTCATGGCACACTTGAGGCTAAAATTGATAAGTGCTGTACTCTGTACCACTACGTACTGGCCCACTCAAAGCACTGCATATAATCTAAACCTGTATGAGTAGGTTAAAAAAAAAAATCATCATAAAGCATCTGTCTGTAAACGTGAGTACCAAAGCGAGTGGAAAGAAATTAACACTTGTCGCAAAGGGCAATTAACAGTCTGCCAGTCTTCTCATACGCCGTACATCATCGCTAGCTTCAGCCGTGAGTGGATGCTTCAAATTACAACCAACTGCCACTCCAATCAAGGCAACATGAGGACACAATTGGTACTTGCTAAACAAGTTGATAAGAGTTGCGCGTTGGGCCTGTGCTTTTTTTAGTGTGTGTAGAGTGTGTAACAAAGTACCTCCATCAGAAATTTGACACGATGACTGAACAGACAAGTCGAAGTGTGTGTGATAATGCATTAACCTGCGATGAGGTGGACGACCTGCGAGACCTTCATTCATCTCTGTCTCTCTCTCTCTCTCTCTCTCACACACACAGACACACACACACACACCTGGTTTTTGTGTGTTATTGGGGACCCTAATTGTGACACTAGCTGCTTGTGAAGGACGCTTTTCATTCGCGCCGACATAAGCAAAACAGGTCAGTGGAGTATACAAAAACATTCGGCGCGATCCACCCATTAGTTGCCGGGGGGCCGTGATCCGCGAGGTGTGATAAAAGCGACCCCCGCCGCGTAACTTTCCGAGGAGCCGAGAAGGGACTTAAAGAAACGCGGAGGGCAGCAAAGGAGACGACGCGAGTGGAAAGAGCTCACTTTTTAGCGGCACAATGGCGCGGCGAGAAGCTTTGACGAGAACCGGGGGGCGGACGCGAGCGGCGGTGGCTCCAGTGAAAGCATGTCACGTCGTAATGAATGGGGCAACAGATAAGAGGTGCATGTAGCAATTATTGTGGAGAGGCCATTAAGGGCCAGGAGGGTAGCTTCTTTAGACTACCACAGCAGCTGACTAATGGACAACATCCTGCCTTCATCTCGACAGCGCATATTGTACTCACTTGGTGCACTTTTAGGAGTGTTTTTTTTTTTTTTTTTTTGACATTAAGGAAAAAAAACCCCCAAAAAAACATGGTTTTACGTCTTGTAGACGATGTTCTTTTACCATCAACCCTGTACAGCTTTGGCCCCCCTGGAGTTAACCAGGCCTTATCTATCTCCCATATTTTTCCGACCACAAGGCGCACGTAAAATCCTTGAACATTCCCCAAAAATATGCCTTGTAATGTACGGATAGATGTCACCTTTTCAGTTTGTCACATTAAATCCAAATTCCTTCCTATAACCGAATTTGCCGGCGGCCCGGTAGTCCAGTGGTTAGCACGTCGGCTTCACAGTGCTGAGGTACCGGGTTAAAATCCAGCTCCGGCCTCCCTGTGTGGAGTTTGCATGTTCTCCCCGGGCCTGCGTGGGTTTTCTCCGGGTGCTCCGGTTTCTTCCCACATTCCAAAAACATGCATGGCGGGCTGATTGAAGACTCCAAATTGTCCCTAGGTGTGAGTGTGGGCGTGGATGGTTGTTCGTCTCTGTGTGCCCTGCGATTGGCTGGCAACCAATTCAGGGTGTCCCCTCGCCTACTGCCCGAAGACGGCTGGGATAGGCTCCGGCACCCCCCGCGACCCTAGTGAGGATAAAGCGGTTCGGAAAATGGATGGATGGATGGATGAACCGAATTTGCCTCGAAGTATTTTCCTTCCTATTTCATGTTTCACACTCTCATCTCCACAGTGCCATCTGCGCCCATGAACGGCAGGAATTTCTCTTTCATAAATTAATTAAATAAAATGTGTTAGCAGCAGCAAACACATCTTCCTTTTCAACAAATCTCAACTGCACCTCTTGTCGACCTGTCATAAGTCAGCAACTTAAGAATCACAAGTAAGGGGGGGGAAAGCTGTTAAAAAAAAAAAAAAGAATTCACGCCAAGTGCATATGCTTGCAAGAGTCTGATCTATTTCAAGATTTTTATCCATACCGCACACGCGCACGTAGAGCGTCCATTGAAATGACACTACACTTATTAGCATTTCATTGCCATGGGTGCCTGTGCTGTTAGCCTTGGGCGTTGCTGTTGGCATCATCCAGCATCACACAAACACACACATATTACTAAAGAAGAGCAAGGAGAAAGCGAAGTCTTGATGCTGTGTGTGCGTGTGTGTGTGTGTGTGTGTGTGTGTCAGACTGAAAGAGGTGTGCATGTTGCCGCTTGTCAGCCGGGCCTCATCAAGAAACTTCAAAACTAAACTTCCCTTTCATGAAGAATGACAAGGAAGAGAAAAGGGGAGATGAAGAAATGCAAAGTTCAAATTGAAAGCAAAATTGATTTAGAAAAAAGAAAAGAAAAGGAGTGCACTACATGGTTGCAACCAGCAGAGGCGCTGTTTAGTGATGGGCATGTAGTTAGCTGTCTTAAAAGTCGTCCAGTCGTCTAAAGCGAACATCAAGGAAGACTTTGAATGAATCGGCATGATTCTGCTCAATGCGACGCTGGGATGGGAACAAGAGTTCCGAGCGTTCGGAGCGTTAGCTTGACGCATTCGTATTTCTGAACAAGAAACAAAAAAAAAGGTATTTTATTCTATATCACATACACGATATGTATAGCGTGTAACTCTCATGTCTCCCAGTTCGGAATTCGAATTGTGTCTTTGTCTGCAAGGTTCAATTTATTGTTCGTCTGTGTCACAGATGTTGCCATCCACATCGGGTCAATTTAATACTTTTTCACTCATCAATATTATTGGTCAGTTCTCATGTTATTCTTACAAATTACTGAGCAAGAGTTGAAAATGGTTTGAATGTGAATGGCTCAAGAAATATGCAGTTTTTTTGGTGTGATTTTTTAAATTATTATTATTTTATTAACCCCCATGCAGTAATTATCCCAAAATTGGACATTTCGGACACTTTGGACGATTTTGGACTGTTGGACAAATGGACACCACAGACAAAACAGTGAAAAATAACTCCACGAAGCTGAAATTTTGCATAGGATGTATATCTATGTCTTGGCCAATTCCCATTGAACATTTTGAGGGGTTGAAAGTGAAGAAAAATTAAAAGTGAAAAAAGTTGTTGCACATTGGAAGAGGGACATTTTTGGGACGTAATACTCTTCGTGCAGCCGCTTAAAAATACTGCATGAGGGTTAAGGGGCTGAAAAGTTATTGTTTTGCATATGTGAGGGATCTGGATGACAGTTTTTGGCTGGATGGATATTTCCCGATAGTCACTTGAAAAAATGTAATCCATCACCTTCGTCTCCTTGCTTATCATTTGTAGACTTCTTTGCCATGATGACACAGAGGTTACGTGACGGTAGGAAAGGGGTTAACATGGAGGCGCATGTTTTTTTTTCGGGGGCGGGGTGGGGGGGTGCAACCTCGCTTCAAATGAGCTGTGCGCCCGCTCTTGTGGCGGTAATGGGAAAATTGCAGCGGAGAGGAAGGACACACGCAATTAAAATCTGGCGAGTGGCTCTGTGGTGGGTGGGCGGTAGGAAGGAGGAGATAGAGTGAAGTGGGGGCTCAAAAAGAAGGCAGAAACCCCCTCAGGACGAGAAGTGATTTATCCGAAAGATGGCTCTTTGTGCACTCGCGGGCGCCGAGCATTCCACGCCGGGTGACAGCGGCCCAGATGTCAATCAAATTAGCGGCCATTTGTGGCTGATTTGCCCGTGTCATTGGCAATAACGCCTGGCCGCATCTGACGGGCGAGCGCAGAGGAGTTCACTTCGCGGCAGCCGCTTTCCCCGTGAATGTCATCGGCCCACTTATCGCGTCCCTCCGCCGGGACGGAAGTGAAAGGAGGAGGAGGAGATCCTCGCTTCCGCCGAGTGGCTCGCGAGCGCATGCAAATGGCCGACCCGCGTCTGGGGAGAGGTTGGCTCGGCATTTAATGGAGTTGGGGGCAAAACTCATTTTGCAGCCCAGATCCATGGAAGAGAATAATAATATCCGTGTGTGTGTGTGTGTGTGTGTGTGTGTGTGTGTGTGTCTACATGTTTAATGTTTTCAATTTCTGACAATTAAAAAAAATAATGTCACGAGTGTCACTAGGACGCGGCTAATTCCAGCACAGAATACAAATCATAAAAGAAATTGCTTTTCCAATTGTGTGGCTGTAGCCATTGTTGCTACAGTGCCTTTTCCGGCAATGACTTTCTTCATTTTTCTGATTGATGAAAGCCTTTTGGTTTGAGATTTCTCAAATTGTCAAGGGTGTGTGTGTGTGTGGAGGGGGGGTGCAAAGTTAACTCACAAAAATGACAAGATAATAGAAATGTATAACTTGGTGGTGTTTTGGCTGGAGAGTGGAACCACAAATACTTGCGGTTTAGCAGTGACAGATTTACCTTTTCAATTGTTTTTTTTTCAACCCCAAATTATTTCCCTATTTTTTTTTTGTGGTGGAAACCATATACTAAAGGTTTCTCAAAGTTTTTGGACGGATTTTTGGGGGAGTTAAAAATATTTCGTTTATTTCCAATGCATATCAGTAGGTGTTAATCATATGGGGATTTTTGCGATTTGCGGGGGATAGGGGCTTGTAAACGGAGTTAATTGGGTACCGAAGTAAGTCACTCATATCACTGGAAAACCATTTAGGCACCCTGATTCACCCGTTGCTGGTATACGGGGATCCTAAAATTGGAGCTTTCACGTTCACAAATTACGATTTATAGAGGACTGGCCAGGGAGGGGTATGCATCGGGCTCATGAGCCTTATCCTGGATAAAAATGCCCGACCTTGCCCCCAGGAATTCGGGCCACTTCTATACCTGATTCGATGAGGTTCTGAGTAGGATAAAGGTTTATGAGTAACTGTATGTTTCAGGGTGAGGGTTAGACACCGTCCACATCGTGACACGGCAGATTTGGATAGTGACCATTGCTTTCAACGCAAGGCACTTTTATACGCCTGTTCCCGCCTTGTGGCTTCCAGCCTTTGTTACGGCGCTGTTGCTACCACTGAAAGCGACCGATCCCAGAATCATTTTCCTCCCACCTGCTATTACTCAGAAAAGTGACACGGAAAAGAAAATAACGCAGCATTGTATCTGCACTGTGAAAGGGGGCCACTTTACAAGACCCAACCGCTTGTGTCGCTTCACAGATACGATCCTCGCTGTAATATTTTTACACAAGGCGGCCATGATTGATCGGTCCCCCACACCCCTTTTCTTTTTTAACGTCCGTGCTATATATGGTAATGAAGTGAATAGGTGCGTGTTAGCACGCGTCGCTAGCACTGTCATTAACATAACAGCGGCAAGGCTTGATGAGCAGTGGGACGTGGCGTCATGCGGTTGTCATGTCTTGTCCCGGCGAGGCGAAAAATGCGGAGGTGTTGGCACACACACACACACACACACACACACGCACACACAAAGGCAATGGAAGGGTGGGGCCTGTCACTGCTCAGTCACCGACTCCCTCCATTTAATGCAAGTCCTGTCACAACAAGACAGCGGCAGCATGAAGAGCATCACCTAAAGGCACCGCACCTCCACCATCCTGACTGTCTCACGGCACAAACGCACACACACGGACACACAATGTCACCCTGGATCAATATGGCCTAATGTGACCCAATGTGACGCCGAGTGGACCCATATATCTGTAGAATGAAAACACGGGTCCAAATAGTTGGAATTTTAACCCCAGAAAGTGAGTGTTGTAAATGGCATTGCTTCAGTCGTTATTTTTAATTTACAAAGAATAATCGTTGTGCAGTTACAAAACGGACAAATACAACCGTCGTTATCGAATATTTATAGGATTCATTCTTCTATCCATTGGCACGGTGGCATTTTGGTGAGCAAATCTGCCTCACAGTGCAGAGGTCAAGGGTTAGATTCCAGCCCGGGCCTTCCTTTGGGGAGTTTGCATGCTTTTATTATATTATATTATATTATATTATATTATATTATATGACATTATATTACATTATATTATAATATTATTTGGACATCGTGGAACGTATTGCATATTATGTCAACATTTTATTTAAATACAATCCAAATCTAAGTATTGAATTATATTAACTATTATTGTTAAAGTTGGGATTTCGATTCAAGTGTGACCTTCAGATCACAAGTAAAAGTTTTCTCAATTGCACTTTTCACTAATGTTGTTGTTGTGCCTTTCCCAGAACCAGCTTTCTTCAGGCTTCTGATTGGCTGAAATGTGAGCGTTATTAGCGGCGAAGTAATGATGCGAAATGTGGCCTTCCCCCACAATCAAGCGTACCCTGCATCGTGGCTTCACACACACTTTTCTCTTTTGTAAATGACATCACCGCTCCTCCATCATCAAGCCTAAATGTATTCAGTGCGCTACTACACAGCCGAGTTATGAATTAGCATCCGTTTGCGTCCAGTTTGGGTTTGATTGTTACCCCGGCCTGCAGTGAGAGAGACGATGTGACCACATGAAGTGCATGGAGGAGGAGAAGCAGGCGGAGGAGGTAAAGAAGTACACTTAATGTCAGGATGTGCCCCATAATGACTCGTGTAAGCTCTGCTGGGAGCTTCCTTTCGCGCCAGCTCCGCAGAGGCTAGCTTGATTGGGGATAATTGGCTAGCCTTCACTAGCGGTTAGCATCCAGGCGTGGAGATCGAGGAGGGCATAGGAGAGGGCATGGGGGCTCAAGACACACACTCCACTATATCTATATATGTACTCACAGACACACACTTGGTTGAGACACAAATTCATGCAGACACGCAAGACAGTTAAATTAGGCAAGCTAGAAGTTCAAAGAAATATCTTCGTCGGGTTTTAAAAAGAATAAAAGTGTACCTTCAAAGTCTGTTTTAAGTGAATCTTGCCAGACTCCATCTCAGTGAGCATCATCGCTTGTGTTTTGCTGCTCTGCCGGCAGTCAATAAGCGACATCAAAAGTGCATCGTGACTGTGGCTCTCCTTTCCCACTTATGGGGGCATTATAGCGAATCGTGTCCCGTGACATCCCGTTAAAAATGATCACTTCAATCTGTGATGAGCCCACGACGTTGCGAGTCAACACTGTCGTCTTCAAATTAGTAACTCAAATGAAAGGTTACATTTCCTAAACAAGAACTCAACACTTGGCCTTTTAAACTTGTGCTTTACCTTGTCACACATTTCAGCCGTGCTTCGTCAAAGTGCTCTGTAGCAACTTGCCAGTGTGACTCATGTGCCATCCCGATCAAAAAAGAAAAAAAAAAAAAATCAAGTCATAAAAGAATGCAAGAGAAAATGTGTGTTTCATTCGTTGGAGGGTTGCCAACTTAACACCCCCCCCCCACCACCACCACCACCCCCTCTTCCCATGGTGACTGTTTTAGCACCCGTGTTACAAGTGGTCCCCGTGTTGCTGTTTATTTATTTATTTGTTTGGTTTTTTTTAAGCTGACCCGCCGTGCTCTGCTGAGTCACCGCTTGGCTGCTCGCAACATGCGCACCGTCGCCAGGGCTGCAGGGTGCAACAAGCTTCAGTGGGAGAACACTTGGCACAAGAGTGGGCCTGCAAGGGGGGTGGGGGGGGGGGGGGTGTAGAGTGGGTGGCTCTTCGCTTGCTCTCTCTCAAAGGAAAGCCATTGTAGTTACAGGAGTGTGTGTGTGTGTGTGTGTGTGTGCGTGCGCGCGCGCGTGTGGTTTTTACGAGCACCTTCTTCCTTCCCATCCCGTCGCCTTCGCTCGCACTTGCTGATTCATGGACGCTGGAGGAGGCCGTCAAGAGAAATGCAACTTTGCGCAGCTATTAAACATTTGCCGGGCTGCGCGCGAGTTGACGCAAAGCCCTTCCGTTCGATCGGTTTGCGTCTGCTGACGTGGCGTGTTTGGGGCTGCAATTAATGCACTCGCCTCAGGCCACGATATTAGGGACAACGCAGCTCATGGTTTAGCCTGATAGCCTGGTTTACTTTTTGAATGTTTTTGGAGAACAAGGGAAGTCCAGTTGCTTCCATTTAAGTCGAGAATGACTGAGAATTTACAGAGATGTAAAGGAAAATCACAATTTATAGCAAGCAAATTGGTAGAGATGAATATGCTATTACCAAGGCTAAAGTATCTTGTCGAAAAAAAAAAACATGTCATCATTGTCACTGCATGGCGTCATGCTCAGGGCCATTCCTAATATGGTGACTCTTGTTGGGTCACCTTTGGTGGGGGGCTCAAATCATATCATTTGAACTCGAGTCAATTCGACATGCTGAATTAATTACTTGTGTGACTTGCTTGGCAATAACTTCTGAAAGACAATTTGACCTTGACTTGAACTCCATGACGTGACAAATCAGTATGTGTAAACTTGAAAATCTTTTTTTTAATTCTTTAATAGTGCGTATTTTTTTTTTGGAATAATTACTTTGGATTATTTGTGTGTTGAGCGTGCTCCCAATCTTGCAGCCAACGGACGAGGAATCAGGCAAAGATGAGTACATTTGAATTCAAAGAGGATCTTTTTCATGAAACCGGGAAAAAGTTGTCATTACATGTAAGGTTTTTTAACTCACACAACATCTACGACGTTTATTTTCACCTTTCAGACTCAGGTAAGCTAGCTGTGGGAACTGTCAAGGTAAACTAGCTAAGTTAGCTAAGTTAGCTGTCAAGCTAAGCTGCTAAGTTAGCTTGACAGGTTTCACTCTCTAATAGCTGGTGAAATATGAATGAAACTTCATTTCACTTAAACATTGAGACAACAACGAAATGATAGAATAGACATTACAGTGACTGTAATCTTGAATCTATAAATTACAAATTTGTCATATTTGATATGGCAGGGCCCTAGTAAACTAGAGACAACCTACAAAGTGCACAACGTTATCATTTACACACACAAATAAAACAGACTGGCACCACGAACGATGCATGGAGCTCTTAAATTACAATTACGGTACACAATCTCTGTCAGTGCCAACATTCATGCAAAAATAACATTCATTCTCAAAAAAAATATAGGCGATATAAATTAGTTTCACACTTTTAACCCCCATGCAGTAAGTATCCCAAAATTGGACATTTCGGACACTTTGGACGATTTTGGACTGTTGGACAAATGGACACCACAGACAAAACAGTGAAAAATAACTCCACAAAGCTGTAATTTTGCATAGGATGTATATCTATGTCTTGGCCAATTCCCACGGAACATTTTGAGGGGTTGAAAGTGAAAAAAAATTAAGAGAGAAAAAAGTTGTTGCACATTGGAAGAGGGACATTTTTGGGACGTAATACCGTTCATGCAGCCGCTTAAAAATACTGCATGAGGGTTAAAGTGATTTCATTTTTAGAGACGTAAAATGTGTTTTTGTGTGTTCATTTTTTTAGAGCTACAACATTTTTTTGTGTTATGATCAGTGAAAAAATTGTTTACTCTCATATTTGTTGCGAATGAGTCAGAGTGTACGACTAGATTTATGAGTTGCTTGAACCAAGTCGTGACTTGGAATTTGGTGGCGACACGATTTGACTTGCTTGATTTTTTTATTTTCCACCGTCACGAGGGACTTGCTTGAAACATGAAGGTTATGACTTGAGACTTGCGCATATGTGACCTACTCCCGCGTCTGTCAATATTACTCAGGATCACTCGGTCATCATGAAAATAAAATGAAATGGAACTCTCAGGTCTTATTCCAAGATATTTCAAGCCAGAGGTAACAATAAACCTCCCACCCGCTTTTTCACGGCAAATCCTCAAAACGATCATTCCATTCTGCCGGCATAAATTCTCAAAGGCATATTTACAAATCATCCAGCTTGTATGATTGGGGCTCAGTTGACCAAATTCCTTGGGAGGAGTTTTGCTCAAAGTACGAGCCCTCGCATTCACCCAAAATGGCTGCTGAGGAACGAAATGTCCCCTGAGCGCACAATGACTTGAGGGAATCCCCCTTCAACGTGTCGCTCTACATGTTTGGACGACCCTCCATTATAAGCGTGACCTTGTGTAATCAGCAGAGTTCACACAGGGGCTTCCTTTGAGCCAGCACGCACGCCACGCGGCTTCACGAATCAGCAAGGGGGTCCCGTGCAGTCACCACGCCCGAGAGGACACTGTTGTTGGGGTGGGGGTGGGCGGGGGGTAGGGGGGGTCTTATTGAATGGCAGGAAATTCCTTTGTCACTACCTGCTAAGATGTTGAAGGGAAAATGATGCGATGTACTTTTCCCCCCCCAGTGTATTTATTGTTCTACAGTGTTCTGTTAAGTGCATTTTTAAGCATTATTTTAGTTTGGGTTTTTTAAATACAGTGTACAGTAGTTCCCTGAGACACAGGTGACCTGACCTCTGCGTTTTTTGATATTCAAGCTGTCATTCAGCCGATTTTTAATGTATTTATTCAAAATAAGCAGCAATTTGGCAAATATTGGGCAGTTGATCAAAATAGTGGCTTCAGGCTCCCATTTGAGGCCTACTGTCAAACTAAACATCAAACAAGAGAATTACCCGTTTTGTATTTCAACCAATCACGTACCGTAGCATTGCCTGAAAATGTCTTAATGCTAAGAATCAATGCATAACGCCATTCATATGTTAACGGCTAGCATGGCTAGTCAGAGTTTTAAAAGATATCACATCAGTCATACCATCAGGCCCTGCCTCTTAAAGGCACTTACACTATATGACACAAACATTGCATAACGTATTTTTCATATAGCTTATGCTTGCATTTGTTGCTTTTTGTGTGTGTGTGTGTGTGTGTGTGTGTGTGTGTGTGTGTGTGTTTGTGTGTGTGTGTGTGTACAAATATTTTGTGTGGAAAATCGCTGTAACGAGTTTAAATCATCCGTGTTTTTAGGCTGATTCCGATATTTAGCAAGATAAAATTACCGAAACCATTCATCGGCTAATAATTGTTACAAATCTAAAATGACCAAAGTGGGCCCTTTTAAATAACAAAATATTTGTCTTATTTTGACTGACTTTTGCCGATTTTTAAAGAGGTGATATCAGCCGGGGCCCCGAGTTTAAATAACAAAACACACGGGAGGGGTAAAACTCCGATGAAACATTACACGGGTCTCACTTATGTGGATTTTCAACGATGGCGGGAGTACCTGAAACGTACCCCGTCATAAACGTGTGTTCACTGCAACTCCGATTGTCACACACATGCACTTGCATATAGACGGACATAAATCTGCAGCCAGATGTCCATGGGAAGGGAGGCCAGTATGGCCTATTACTCAAGCACACACACACACACACACACAGAGCCCGGAGTGTCAGTAAGCAGGGGAGTGTCCCGATACTGGAATGCAAGGGATGATAAGTTCTTGGAGGTGTCAGGGGAAGAGCGGCGCGCTGTTACAGCCAGACACCTAACAACAACTCCACCCCGCTTCCGACTCCTCGCTGACCATTTTATCTCTCCTCTCCCGTTTTTTTTTCTTCTCCTTTCCCTCCCTCCCTGTTCGTCTCGACTTCCTGCGCCGTCCGTCCCTTTGTCCCCTCGCTTGGCTCCTGATTGCGTCACCTTATACACTCCAAATGGTGACTAAAAGCAGAGACTTCCAGCTCATGCCCTGTCCTGTCCTGTCTCGTCCTGTCCCATTTTCTACTTGTCATTCCATTTCTCCCGCTTTCTCCACAAATGACGTTTTTCCCGCTTCTGATTGACTCGCGGTTGTATATTTTGTTGTATTATTTCTCACTTTGTGGGTGGGCAGCCCCTCCAGAGACTAAAATATTTATAAAACAGCAATTAAAACTCACTGTCAGTTTTTTTCAGAAATCCATTGGATTTGCATTGTCTGACTGAGAATGCTCAGGTGGGAAACTGCTGAGTTTGCATTCAATTCCACACAATATTTGACTTCTATATGTTTGCAATTTTGTGATTTGCAATTTTGTGATTTGTTTATTTTCCTATTGTGTTGTTTTACTATTGCGCCGCCTCAAAGAGACACATTCCCTTTGTCTGCAGAAATCCAAACCCTCGACTTCCCAGCCATGCTCGATTATTGTTGCCGATCTGCGAAACAATACACTGTAATTAGTGTTTCCATATTATGAAAAAAAAAAAAACAGACACACATTTGTCCACAATACACTCTCACACATCTCTCTCGCTTTTTATCAGCCCGAAACAGAAAAAAATCACGATCCAGCAGAGCCACCTGGTCACCGTGGCCGCTGGCTGCTTCGGCAAACATCGAACAAAAACGGACTTTTTAAGAAAATATATCGCGCAGATTCCAAGTAAAATTTTGATTTTGACGGTGGGGGGATGATGGAAGGGCGCCCAGGGTTTCTCAACGGCTAATCAGAGGACTTCCCGGAACTGTTGAATACAATGCAGATGTTATCGCGGTGGAGCAATTTGCAGGCCATTTGTCACATCTTGACGCCGAGTCCACACATACTTATAATCGGTCCTACCGGTAATTTGAGCCAGATTCCCCACTTCCGATTCAAGTCAGTAAAAGTGCGTTAAGAGCAAATGTTGCTCCTTGATCAATGAGGACGATTGGAAACGGCAAACTGGTTTCAGTATTTACTGATGGCAAATCCCCATCACCGAGCCAGCAAAGACCCGATTCTCAGATGTCTCAAAAATGTGATCTTGAACGATCATCCTGCGGCGAATGGTGTGTATGGAGGGCTTCGCAGTTGAGGGCGTGGATAGGGTTACTCGTATATATTAAAAAATACATTAAAAAATGGGGTGCCTTCTAGAGTTTGTACAGAATCACCAATTTTTTGTGTACATACCCCCAAAATTAAATTGTTTTGTACAAAACAACCCCGAAAGTTGGGTCATAATTTCCACCCAAATTGGGTTATTTTTGACCCGACAGTTTTAAAAAGTGGTATGGTGTGCGTTGCGGATCATCTCAAGTATACCACACACACTAGAAGAGTAATAGGCACACTACACACAACAACAAAAAAGCTGGGTTGTTTACCGAATCGATTCGCTGGGCAGCTTTGAATTTTGAGCAGATTAGGTTACTTTTGGGTTAGTTATTTTGACCCAGAGGATTGGGTTGAAGACCGCATTTGGCCGGTCTGAAGCTGGTCGCCATTTTGGACCGCTGTGTACTGAAATTGAAGCGTCAACAGAAAGTGGCTGCTTCTTAGAAATCGTCGGAAATAAAACGAGCATTATCTTTCCCTGCCGCTATCACGCATAACCCAGTAGTCCATTTCTCGGTAGCTTTATCAGGATAGTTTTTGTCTCTTTTCAATGAAAATCTTTTTTCCCAACGTGCTGGGTATAGATCACCTGGCATTAGCTCAGTCCCTTTTGAACCAATTTGGTTTCGCCGGCAGTTTTAAAAGTATACTCGTCACATTTTCAAGTCACATCCTGTATTTTTGTGTCACTCCAGACGAGCCCAACACTTTAAACAGCCACTGCCATTGTGTTCCCGGGGCTTATAATGACCATCTTTGTGTCTGACGAAAAAACCGAACCTGAGAGAGACCTGGCTTGGACTATATTTATTTGTCACGCGTTTCTACGAGGGGATTTTACCGCGTTGAAAGCGGCTGGCGGTAGCATGAAAGCGTTGAGTCATGCTAATAAATGCAATTGAATAAAAAGCAGATGCTCAAACTTTCCCCAGTCGTGAAGCACTGGCGCAAACGTGCGAGCGGAGGGAAGACGGAGGAGTCGATTGTGTTTCCAGGTCGCGATGATATCACCTGTTGTTTGAAGTCCTTCGAATGACATTGATAGGAAGCACAAGTTGCATGTGTGTTTTTATTTTGTTTTTTGTTTTTCAAGGGGGGGAAATTATTCATTGATGTAAATGTTCATGACTCATCCAGGAATGCTGAGGGGATTCCAAAAAGTAATTGATTGCTGGATAGTATTTGTTCAATTCCAAGATGATTGTCTCTGAATTGTACACACCGAGTGTAGATTGTGACTGATTTGTGGAGCTACGATAAGAACTAGCGGTGACAGTCGAGAAGTGGCGTAAGACGCCGCGTCATTACAAAGCCAACTCACGAGACCAAGAGGAGTCGAACGTACAGACTAAATGAGAGGAACTTTGATTGGATCACAGAAAGTGGACAAATGCTTCAACTGCAAGGCACCATTTGATAGAATGATTGTCACAGTAATGAAATTCCAGAAATTTGACATTTGACGTGCATTGCATTATCGTGGCCAATACACAGAATGTATTTTGCTACGATGCCAACGTTAAGATATATTCACGATACTCCGAAAGCCACTCCCAAGAGGTGTGTTCGGGCGGTTCTGTTTGTGACCAACAGGTGGCACTGTAGAGCTCTTGCTGCAGTGGCACACCTGGTGGTCATTGTGTCATTAGTTTGTGTTTTGTTAAAAGGACTCCCTGCCTGACCAGTCGGGGCGGGGCATTGTGTTTGTATCTGCTCGTGTTTGTATTTTTTGTGAAATAAGTCAAGTCTACCCTACTCCTCCATGCCTCCCTGCTTTTTTGGAGGCCTCTACCATCTCGCAAACGTGACAAGGTGAGCTACTCGCTAAAAAAAAGTTTTGGTGCTCAAGCTAAAGCCGGTCGAATATTTGTAGCGCCATTTTGTCCTATTTGAATTGAATTGAATTTGAATTGAGGACAACTTTATTGTCACATGTGCTGTACATATGTGTAACATACAGCACCGATGAAATTTCTTCCCTCTCAACATAAAACAATTTTTTCATTTCAGGGCCAGTTTTGTGCCATCTATGGGACGGCACAAATATTTTGGAGTCACCGTCAATTGTTGGAAGATTTTTGCTCTCATACTTATGTACTGTGCTTGTATTGAATGGCAACATGAAATATGATACCATTTTCATTCATTCACGTATTCATTCAGTCAGTTACCAAATCTATCGTTTTTTGGTTTTGATAAAGCGAAAGTCAAGCCTTTTATTTATTTTTCATTTTTATTTTATTGGCCCGGTGGGCCAGTGGTTAGCGTGTCGACCTCAGAGTGCAGAGGTACCGGGTTCAATACCAGCTCCGGCCTCCCTGTGTGGGGTTAGTTTGCATGGTCTCCCCGGGTCTGTGTGGGTTTTCTCCGGGTAGTCCGGTTTCCTCCCACATTCCAAAAACATGCATGACAGGCTGATTGAACACTCAAAAGATTGTCTGTAGGTTTGAGTGTGAGCGCGGATGGTTGTTCGTCTCTGTGTGCCCTGCGATTGGCTGGCAACCGGTTCAGGGTGTCCCTCGCCTACTGCCCGAAGACGGCTAGGATAGGCTCCAGCGCCACCCGCGACCCTAGTGAGGATAAGTGGATCGGAAAATGAATGAATGAATTTATATTGTTCGAAAAAAACAATATTGGGGAGGGGTGGAATCTTTTTTTTTTTTAAATTGTTCAGATCAGCGACAGGGAGACTAGGGATGGTGACAACCTTTGCGCAACCTCTGGCCCCACCCTGCCCGCACCCGGCCGCACCCTACCCCTGAGTCAACGCTTGGCGGACCAGACGAGACGTTTGCCTGAAATCCCCTCCCACCGAAGCGATTATCCATTTATAGGATAGACGAGCGGCAGTCCTATGAAATTCCGCCGAGGCGCTTTTTCGAGGCCACGCTTCCAAGATGCAACGAGAGGCGCGCCGCCTGTCAGTAAACGTCCGCGCGTGTAAAAACACTTCGGAAGCCAGAGGGTGACTGAAGCATCCATTTTAGCCCGTCACCACTTAAGTGGCTGGAATGGGTGTTAAGGCGGCGCGCGACGTGGGGTGACGACTGGATGCGGGGGTAATTGTCCGAACCGGGTGGAGTGGTTCCCAACTAGGAGGAAGTGCGGAGGAGACACGCTCGGTCGAGCAGGAGGAAGCGCGGGCGGGGTTCATCATCAACGACAACGGCCCCTCCAAATCGGCGGTCAACCTTCGTGAGCGGGCCCCGATCAGTGCGGCCCCATTGAACATGTCACAGCCAAATGAGGGGGTTGGTGCGGGCCCCCGAACGGCTGTCAACACCCGACGTACGGGGAAAGGAGTGACAGGATGGAGGAAACCAAGATTGAATGTGGAGTCGAAGAAGAAAAAGAAGCCTTTGGGATTAAATCCGGTGGTCTTTGATTCAACCTTTGTGGATTAGCACAGCCACCAAAACAAGTATCACCTTCCAGAAACGTTGCAATATGATCTTTCGCCTTCCAGAGGCGCTAGAACTTAGCACAGCCGAGGGAGTTTCGGAAGGGAAAAGATGCTTAAATCTCTGGTGACAGATTTGTCAGGGTTGCCCATTTTCCTGAACGTTCGTCGGTGACCCAAGTTGACGAAAGTGCGCAACAAGACAGATTTTCGAACTTGCAGCACATATGACTGATAACTTTATTTATATCGCGCTTTCACAACAGCTGCGGCTGTAACAATGCGCTTGACAGAACGTTTCACATCGAATAGCGGGAATAGAACAGAACACACGGATCATAAAACATCAACGACAATACAAGCGGAACAAGGCGGAATATGCCGCTTGATGAATCCTCCCAACTGATCAATAGTGTTGCGCTTGCCTTTCGCTGTCCCTCCCGCTTTGTGGCGCCTGCGACTTCAATCACGCACAAACACACACGTATCCCGACACTCGCGTACACGACTTCCTGCGTCCGTCCATAAATCACATCCCTCACAAGACAAAGAATGTGACACTGAAAGCTGGCGGGGAGGAGCCAGAGAAGTCTTGTGAACCGGGCCTGATCATTGCCAAAGTGCCTTGAGGAACGGGTGGTGGTTGGTGGTGGGGGGGCGGGGGCGGGGGAGGGGTGATGACAAAGATGGAATACCCCCACTGCACACACACACACACACACACACGCACGATCCATCCCAGCCCCCCCCCCCCTTTTGCCCCTTCTCCTCTCTAATGCAGGTAAAGATTGTGCAGTGCAGGACACATCTGAGGCCCTCCCTCCTGAGGGGGCGCTGGGGAACATTCCTCCAGCTTTGACTCCTCCACTCTGGGCATTAATCCCCTACAGCTGTGCCCCCTCCCACCCCCCCACCCCCTCCATACACCCTTTACCACCCACCCTTCCACCACTCACTTCTATCCCCCCCACCCCCACGGCCCTCCCTCTCACTCCGGCTGGCCCTTTTGCAGAACCTCATAATACATTTTTTCACAAACAAGTGACATGTGTTCAACAGGCCAGTTCAGGTCCAAGAACGCACACCCAACACGTCACGGTGACACACACACACACTCATACGCTTTCTTATGGGTAGCGGGGACGCAGTGACACATATAAAAACAAGAACACAGAAAAGGCCCCCTTGGCTGTGTCCCCGGAGCCTTTCCCCATGGCGGGTGAGGCTTCACCAGGGAAGGACCTCAGGAGAAGGCCGACACCAACTCCTTCGCCTCCGTGTCCCTTTGGAGGCGCAGCGCATCTCCTCCCTTCATATTTAATAGCGAGACGCACCAGCGAGGAATAATTTACAAGAGGGCCCCTGCGAAGCATCAATTATGGAGGAAATATAGGCGATGGAGACATATAGCGTTTCAGCAATATGGGGAAGGCCTTCCTTCTTCGATGACAGTCCGGCGGATCCTATCAAGCCACGCTCGTACGATTTGCTGTTTGAGAAATCCATGTCCATGATCCAAGATGATTGAGGAAATCATGAAAACGCCGACAACGATGTCATACTCACTTGTGGAGATGTAGCATTCAACTGATTTTTTGTTTTGTTTTGGGGGCTGTGGCTAAAAGATCGATAGATTACTTCTTTTTTGAGTCTGGCATGAGTCGTCCCTCCCCGACGAGACTATATACTGTAAAATGAAACACAAGAGCCCCTTCGTTCAAAAAACGGTGGTCATCCCGTGAGTCATTTGGGTGCTAAGACTGTAAACTTGCGGGCTAGCTAGTGGCTAGCGCCTCTCGTCGTCGTCAAGCGACAACACACGGTGAGATGGAGTCCAGCCACGGGAATATTTAAGGTTGACTATTTAAGTCTCTCTCTTGAGAAAGATGCAAAATGCAGTAGTATCCATTTTAGAGGGGGGCGTGGTTTCAGCCATCAGCAGACACGCCCACAGCATTTAAAAAATGGGGGGGAAAATGCTTGATTTTCTCAATTTAGAAGCCTTATTTTCTGTTCTTTCCACATTTTCAAGAAAACTCAAAAAAGAAAAAAAAAATACTCCTAATTTTAATACAATTAATAAACTAATTAACGCCTCTGCACGATTTCACACGACACCAAAGTCTAAGTTGTACCAAATTTCAGAATTCCCACAATTCCTTTCGAACCACATCTGCGCGTGTGTCCAAACTGAGCAATGCACTTCGCATGTATTGTCACCCCGTGACACCCCCCCTGCCCCACCCTGACACACACATACACACTCACAAGCACGCCCTCGTACGCACACATGCACAAAAACATACACGTGCACACAGTGTAACAGACAGGAGCAGAGTTAATAAGCCATGTCCCAGGAGATGCCGCTGTGCGATCGCAAGTGTGTGTGTGTGTGTGTGTGTGTGAGTGTGTGTGTGTGTGTGTGTGTGTGTGTGTGTGTGTCACAGAGGCTCATAGGAGTAAATTAAAACACACTTTAATAAAGTGACCAGAGGCGAAGCCTGTAGGGCACCCGCTTCGCAAACACACACACGCACACACGCACACACACACACACGCACACACACACACACACACACAACACAGACTCCTGGGACAGGATGGAGAGGTATCCTCGTGAAAGGAATGTGGACAGATGGGGGTGGAGGTGGAAGGAGGTGCTGGGCAGGAGTAGAGCGGTCCACAGGGGAGAAGGGAGGAGTGGATGGGGGGGGGGGGAAAGGGAGGCCGAGGGGGTTTGAGGGCCGGCCGGCAGTCTTATTGTGCTCCCTCGGTCTCCGCGAAGACCAGGTGTGCCTCAACACACGCAGACATGGCTGATTCCCCCCCCCCCCCCCCGCCCCCACCACCACTGAGAACACTTTGTGGTGTTTGAATTCCGAATTGATATTTGATAACCGATATGTTCTTCCCGCCTCATCTTTCTTTACCGATGAGCGTCACAAATATGCCAAAGAAAAAGCAAAAATGACACAAGCGTGTTGGAGAACCCCGCCCCCCCCCCAGCCCACCCCCTCCAAAAAAGTGTTTGAGTCCTAAATGGATGCCTTTTTTTCAATCCTGCTCGGTTCTTCTCTAAGAATAAGTGATGCATCCCAAAAATATATTTTTTTAAATTTTGACCTGGAAGTAAGATCCCTGATAGTCTTTCTTCTTTCTCCTGCTCTTCCTTAATTATCACCCCCCCCCCCCCCCCAAAAAATTCCAAAGAAAAAGCAGAATCCTCACGAGCTAAACATTTGATGTTCGACTTTAGAGTCAAACGATTTTCCATGAACATCTCTTTAATGGCTTAATTTGCTGTGAGAAGCGAAATACTGTACCTCCCACTCGCTCATCCTGTCCCTGCTCCAGTACATTCTAATGGTCCGTTTCCTTACACACACACACACACACACACACACAATCATGGGCTGTGTCCAAGTGCTGGGGACTTCCACTAACATAGCTGCCAAGACTTCCAAAGAAGACCCGATAGGAGCACTACACACACACACACACACACACACACACACACACACTTCCCAATGAACACGCCTCCTTCCCCCTTTGATTGATGCCAGTCCGTCCGCTCAGTTGCAAGGTAGGAACCAGGTGAAGAGACCCCCGTGCAAGGTTGCCGTACTGCACCTGTTTTGCAAACCTGGGGTGGGTTGGGGTTTTTTTAATTTTTTTTGGGGGGGGGGGGGGAACAGACAGGGTATATCGGAGCGCGTCCCCGCCACAGCTGTTGAAGCATTCGAGGCGAGGAGGGAGTCCTTCGGGGTAAGGGGGGACCGGCCGGGGCGGTGATGAAAATCCCCCAGGAGAAAAATGAGGGGAATTCTTCTCTGTTATTTGTTATGGGAAGAAGACGGAGAAGAAAGGGACAGGAGAGGATGCCTTTGAATGTGTGTGTGTGTGTGTGTGTGTGTGTGTGTGTGTGTGTGTGAGGGGTGGGGGTTGTCTGCTCAGGTGCTTCACAAAGCAAAATGCCACGGAAAGGAGCAAGTTGGAAAGTCAAGATTTACAGCATCTAAAGTGGCGCCTTACGATATGCGTGACCAGCAGTTTGGCAAATTCACGCGAAAAAGTGGCTCAATAGACTGTCAACCTGAACATAAAACAAAAACAAGTGCACTTTGTGGTCAGCCAAAGAACTGTCGAAAGAAAGGCCCAGCTCACTTCATGCTAACACTACTTAGCATCTTCGTCGCGCCGCGTAAACCCTCGCTCCAAGGAACGGATTGATCACACAAATGGTTCCATGGCGAAACGTACTCACAGTGATATACTCTTTAGCGCTTGCGTAGAATGGCGAATGGCGCCGTACTGATGAGCTCGGAGAGGAGTTGATATGTTATAAATCCCACGAGTGTTCTAAGCAGCACATGCTCCGCTGCAGAGAGACAATGGACTTCCTAAAAATCAAGTGGGAT
Organism: Hippocampus abdominalis; assembly: GCA_018466805.1. Classification (NCBI taxonomy): domain Eukaryota; kingdom Metazoa; phylum Chordata; class Actinopteri; order Syngnathiformes; family Syngnathidae; genus Hippocampus; species Hippocampus abdominalis. The sequence continues at coordinate 5,994,675 of CM031700.1, forward strand.
TCATAACAACATCCCAACTCCTCTTGCTGTATGAACTGTTATTAAAAATAGTAAGTTGATGCTAAATTGTCTCGTAATAAATACAGTAAAGTCCTCATAAAAAATATTTGAAGACAGCTGGCCTGATCATGACCAGGCTGGCCCGTAAACAGCCAAAATACACGGATAGGAGACGCCCAGTGAAATGCACCCGGAAATTATTTTTTTTACATATATTCAATTTTTTTAGTATGACTCAAAATACTTTGTCATTGCATTCTACCAATTGTCATTTTGGTGGCCCAGCCAGGAAGCTGCTCATGTGGTGTTAGCATCAGTGCTAATGCTAGTTTTCTGCATTGTCTACAGTGCTTTCAACGTGAATCTCCTCGGTAAACTTTGCTGCTGAAGGAGGAGCGAAAAAAAACAACCCCCCCCCCCCCTCATTGTTACGTATTGTTGCTTTAAACTGGGCTCTCACACGTCGCACTTTTATGTGAACGCACGCACGGCCATGTGTGTTTATAATGGGACGCTTCCCTACTGTGAATGTATTCAAATGGGACTTGGCAGCGCACGCAAATACCTCCGCCCGAGAGCTCTAAACATACACAGACCGCAAGTTACAACAGTGTGCACGTGTGTAAGTCGCACACACAACACACACAATACACCACACACACACACACACACACACACGCACGCACGCACACGATTGCGATAATAAGTAATGGCTGCTTATCAAGCCAATGTGTTTCTACTTTTCTAATCGGCATCATTTATTACGGGCAAAAAGCAGAAGGAGGAACGTAGCCACGGTCAATATTATGTCTTGGCACGGCCACCGGTGTGGGTCCTGAATGTACGAGTTCGTGCACGATAACACACATGTTTGCACGTTCACTTTTACTCCCGCAGGACCCTTTACCAAAAATATATGTTTTATTCAGGGAGTTTTAAAAAAAAAAAAGCTTTTCAACATGAAATAAAATGTGGCTTGTCGTCACGGTGAAATATGAGCGCTGATTCAGAAGATGGAACAAATGTAGTCGGAACTGTTTTTTTTCCTTAGCACACACACGCACTGATATCCTCTATTCCCTCACGGCGTGTTTAATTACTCAAATAACGATAGTTGCAAGTATGCGTTTGTAGGTAAGGCATTTATTCAACCGAATCATACTTTTTTTTTTTTTCAAGTGGAGAACGGCATTAACAGCAAACTTGCGACAACTATTGTTTAGCCTTGCGGATTTGGCATTTATTTGAGGTGTGGCGTTAAAGGACCAACACATGAAGAAAACAGAAAAATGACATCGTTGGCAAACTTTATTGGTCTGACGTGTGACGAGGAATACGGTGTGTGTGTGTGTGTGTGTGTGTGTGTGTGTGTGTGTGTGTGTGTGTGTGTGTGTGTAAGATAGGAGTGTTTAAGGAGCCTGGGGTCTCTGAAGGATTAATGGTGGCAGGCCAAGCAGGGTAATCAGGACAGCGGATAAGTCCTGGTCATCCAGGCGTTGAGCTGAATAAACATGAGAGCCCCGTGATATCTCCTGCACACACACACGCACACACGCACGCACACGCACACACAAATAATCGCACGCATGCACATATGTCAACCGGATCGAGAGGGAGCCCGGCTCGTTTCAGAGGCACGCACGCCAAAACACGGCGCGCGCGCGCACGCCGACATACCACCAACGCGCGCCACAACGCGCGCAAGCCCACACCCAGATCAGGCCTCCTAACTTCATGCTGCATACTCTCTGGACATTTTATTAGGTACACTTGACTGCCAAAAATGGTACTGTCTCTGTGTGCGTGCCCTGCGATTGGCTGGCAACCGGTTCAGGGTGTCCCCCGCCGACTGCCCAAAGACGGCTGGGATAGGCTCCAATACCCCCCCACGACCTTTGTGGGGATAAAATGGATCGGAAAATGGATGGATGGATACGAACAAACATGTTTTCCTCTCATAAAATGAAGACTTTACCCTCTATTGAATTCTGGTAGTACTCTGTAGTACAACTTTGTTCTCATAAAATTCTGCCATTTTTAAAATGATGGCCTTGTGGACGCCATCTGCGCGCATTGTGAAAGGTGGTGCGTTGCGTGCGTGCGAAAGCAAGATCGAAAGCTGTGGGCCAAAATGGCAGCTACCAAGCGGGAGAGCGGGACATTCCTGCGAGATGACAAGCCGTCACAGTCACACAGCGGCGCAGGAATGCTGAAAAAAACAGACAGGCTGGGGGGAGGGAGGATGAGCGAGGGGGCGCGCGGTAGTGGGCAACAGAGAGGAAAGAGTGTCACTTCATCAGACCTTGTAGTTACAGGTTTCCCCGCCCCCTTAAAAAAAAAGTGGGGAGCTTCTCTAATTAGTTTGTGCTCACCAGGAAAGGATGGAGAGTGAAGTGGATGGGAGACGTCTGACTTTTACCCCCACACAAAGTCCCCCTCTTTCCACCCGTCCAATTTCTGTCATGCGACTGAAAAAGCGCCGGAGGGGTGAAAAAATAAAAAATAAAAAACAAAGCTAGTGGTGGTGGGATCCGGGAACAAATCTTATGTGCGTGCCTAAACTTTCGAGGTGAGCCTTCCATTAATGACGAAGCGGGGGGCCGTCGGGTAGGGAGGCTGGGTAGGGTGGGGGGGGGGGGGGGGGGGGTATGCAGGAATGCGTCTGGTGGCAGCAAGTGTGAACACTTGCGAATATGCGCTCCAGATGTGTCGGCCTGTCACGCCGCGAGTAAACACCCGCGCTGATAGACAGCTCGGGACTGGATGGCCCCACCGGCACTTGCCCCTTGGGAGCCGGGCCGGACGAGGAGGGAGGAGGAGGGGGGGGCGCTCGGGGTGAGGAGGGGCGGAGAGGGGCTCTCACCCCGAGGACACGTGCGTCCACACACTTTTTTTCTCAGGGCATTCTCAGGATGTGATGACTTTTCGAATATGATGACTTATTCGTCTACGTTTTCCGACTGAAGAGTTGTAAGGGGGGTCCAACATCAATGGTAGCCCGATGGCCCTGGGCCAGTAGGGCACTGTGTCAGGCCACCAGATGCCTCACGAATACTGGCACGACCAGACCATTGAAAAGTTCTTAAATGAATACAATGAAATGAACACATTCTTGCTTTTAAACCCAAAATATTTAGTTGATATTAATATGGTATTTTATTGTTGTATATTGGATATTCCATTTTATATGGCCCCAAAAAATTATATGCAAAAACCACTACCATACAGAACTAATATTTTCATAAAGGCTGTATAATATCGCGTATAGATGCTAAACATTAAATAATAATTTATTATAAAATAATCATATTTGATCATAAATAGATGTATATGGGGCCAGTACCAGTTCTAACACGGCCACCACTGAAAAGTTTTCATGATGGACCCTGTTGTGATAATTAGCAAAATTTTGGGGGGGGGGGGAACAGCCACTTTTTTCCAACATAACACTACGCCTAGATACTCCTTATTGGAGGGTTGTGAACTGAGGGACTCCGGCCAAGAGCGAGACACCCTGAGGACCCGTGCATCCTGGCAGTCTGGACACAGATGAGACACCAGGAGAGGAAACGAGAGAACGGGAGAAAGAAGTTAAGAGGAAAAAAAAAATCGAAAGGGGAGGGGGTAAAAACACGAGGAGGGAGGACTGGGCCCGATTGTTCCCCCCTGTCCCTCCTCCGTGTGGCCTCCGAGGGGGCTCCTTGCAACCTCAGCAAATTTCCGTCTGGCACGGAGTTGCGAGCTCCTGGGAGCAAACTGAAACATGAACTGCGAGAGGAGGGGACGCCAGGCAGTGGAGAGAGGGAACAAGAAGGCAAAGGAGAGGGAATTCAAGGGGAAGGAGGTTTGGGGGGGGGGGAGAGGGAGGGGGGCACCAAACTGGAGAAGCCGCCAGCGGGCGGTCCACCAGGGCTGATCCGACACATGTACTCGGGACTTGTTTATTGAACAAAACATGGCCTTAGTGAGGTTTGTGCAGTTTTTTTTTTCTAGTTCTAGGACCGAGTGACTCAAACCGCCAACGTATCGTCCTTCGGATCATGCGATTAGGCCGCAGTGACACTTTAAGCTGAAAAAACATCAGAAGCAAGTGAAAGCGAAGAAGCAAATGTGCCGCACACGTGAAAGGTGTAGCGTGCCCGTGTTTTTCCAACTGCTGCCCGTGTTGTTTTAGCTGCACCAGATGGGAGCGCTCCTGCAGAGTGAGCGTGATTGGATGACTGGGCGTACCGCAGGTCAGGTGACCCAGAAGGTGTCACGGGTCTCTAAAACCCTCCTGTGGTTGAGTTCAGATTAGGTTGCTACCAGTATCGACAGAAAATGGTGTGACATCAGACACGTAGAACCATCCATCCAGTTCTGTCTGTTTGGGGGAAAATGTGGACTATGAACCACGGATTGATCGGCAGTCAATCACAGAGTGACAAGATAAAACTTTCAATAAGAATAAATGAATAAATAAGACATCTACACACTTCTGTCCTGATGCGAGGTTTTTGTGGGATAAAAAAACAAATATATGTACATTTTTTCAACATTAATGTGACCTACAACTTGTACAATCAAGTGAAAAAAAATATTTTCAAGAGTGGAAGCAAAAATAAACAATTGGAAAAAATGGTTGCACAAGTCAGCACACGCCTGCCACCATTTAAAATGCCTCACTGGGTAGTGAACACCTCAACTGGGTATTTGATCGAACAAACCGTTGACAGTTTGTTTGAAATGCATTTAGAGTGACCGTAACATACCGTTGAACGGGTTGGAAACTTGGGTGGGACTAAATGGAACACTCCTAAATGGTTCAGGTCCTACTTAGAGGAAGGGAGCTTGTACTTTGTGAGCATTGGAAGTTTTGAATCTTATCGAATGGCCATGACATGTGGGGTTCCTCAAGGGTCCATCCTTTCACCCCTTCTGTTCAGTCTGTTAATGTTACCTTTGGGTCATATTTTGGAAAAGGTTGTGTCTTGGAGAATAAAAAAAGACCCATGGCCATTGGACTAAATTTCCATCACAATGGGAAAAATGAACGCCATTACTTTCCAGTTCTGAGCTCCTCTTTCAATGTTAAACTAAGGAGAATCATGGAGGCGTTACCTTTGGCGCTAGACTCCCCTTTTCTGTGCAAACGTCCTGTTTTTCCTTTTTTAGGCAGTCGAGCCTGTTTAAAATCCTAAGGGCTCACTTTGACAACGATTCAAACCCTGAGAAATGTTTTTTTTCCGTCAAAAAGTACAAATCTCATCTTGCAAGGGCACACGAGAAGTAATTCGTTTTTATCAAGGTGTTCCAAAACCACCACAGTTGATCTGCAAAATGTGAGTTGAGGCTTCGGGGACGGGGGGCTGAAGCCGACACATTTGAGCCATGTCAGGTGAGATGCAGCCGCTATCGGATAGCAGGCGCCGATGACACCAATGCATTAAGCAGCTGTCCACTCTGATGATCATTAGTGAGATACGGATGCAGCCGAGCAGCGAGCGGCATGCCGCTGCGCTACAAAGCCAACTCTCCAGGGGCAAATGCGGGGTGGATGAGTCTAAACAACATCAAGTCACCGCAGCCCTCAGAGACAACGGTCCAAACTTCGTCACGCACAAACAAACACAGCGAGGCTCCTCACATGTATTTGCGATACAAAAAATACTGTACGGCTATAGCGGCAGCTTCAGGAAAACTATTTCCTCGAGCATCTGTTCTCCCCGTGTAGCTTGACATCAAACTAGTGACTGGCGGGCTGAATAAATAACAGTCCGTCTAGAATTTTATGGTCCTGTTTCCCTGTTACTGCTTTGATAGTGCTGGACTACATAGTCATAAAAAAAATTTGTTTGCCTGATATTTCCCCAGTCGGTGCCAAGTAGTAAAATATTCTTTTCTAGAGATATAATGTAGGGGCGAGGTGGCCATCAGGAGGTTCGGGAGACTTCCGTACAGTCGCGCCATTCCTGGCTGATATTTTCAAGGTCAGTTTGTGTGCGTGTCTTTTTTTTTGGTTTGTTTCGAATGACTTATGGGCTACCATAGCTGCAGCTCATGACAGCTTCCGGTGAAACTTAAAAATCAGACACCCTAAACCGGTTGCCAGCCAATCGCAGGGCACATAGAGACGAACAACCATCGGCGCACACATTCACACCTACGGACAATCTTTTGAGTGTTCAATCTACCTGCCGTGCATGTTTTAGGAATGCGGGAGGAAACCGGAGTACCCGGAGAAAACCCACGCAGGCCCAGGGAGAACATGCAAACTCCACACAGGGAGGCCGGAGCTAAAATCGAACCCGGTACCTTTGCACTGTGAAGTCGATGTGCTAACCACTGGACTACCGGGCCGCCCTACCACATAACATTGCAAGTTTTTTTGTTGCAATATCACATATTCTCACGATTTTCTTCCCCCATCATGATTCCAACACTCGTTTGTGTATGGGAATCACACTGAAGGGTTAATCCTGCCTTTTATTTTCAATATGTTAAGATGTTACCTTCCTGGTTCGAAGGTTAAGCCAAAGCAGCCCGAGGACCCCACCGACGCTAAAACCAGGGAAGGTGACCTGTGTAATGCTTCGGGTAGCATGAGTGTTTGTAATCAGAGCAAGGAAAAGTATTCAAGCTTAACTTTGTCGGCCTTTAGACATCTGCGAGATATAACCTTGTTCTTTGATTATCCCGACGATCTGACTAGCAAAGTGAATTGCGGTTAAAACGTGACGTCTCATTAGCTTAATTACCAGCTTTAGGAAGGGGATTAGCGGCTATTAATCAGAAACGGCTAACGAGTCGCTGAGAGAAGCGGCTTTTTTCCGATCAAATCGGTTGCCGCGAGCAGCAAACCGAGCGATCCGTTGTTAGCTGGTCTGAGGTGAGGAGGGGGGAAAAAAATGCTAATTGAAACATGAATGAAGAAAAGGCAAGGCCAGAAAAAAGAAAGAATCAAGAATATATGAATTTATATTTGGTTGGTACACATTGTACCTCACCGACGTACGGATTTGTGATCATAAAAATTGGACAGGTTCAAAGCTTCACAATTGTCGGCCCTGGCGCTTTTCTGTGCAGATCCAATAACATTGGTCAACGACACATTTTAATCCGAGATGGCTTTATGTGTCGCTTAATGTATTTTTGACACTGATTTAAAAAATTAAAAAATCCTAGCTTTTTTTGTCTAGACAAGATTGCGCAATACAGATTTTACCATGTGTTCTGATTCATAGGCATGATTAAAAAAAAGAAAAAAAATCCACAGCGCCACGGATGACTCGTCTCTTCCGAGCCGGCGACTATGATTGAATATTCGTATATCGCGTTGGGACACGCCGTTCCCGGGGGACCACCGCCCCTGCTTTTGCCTGGCCTCGTGATTTGGAGGGCAATCAAGCAAGACATTGGGGAGGCCGTTCGAAAACCACAAGAGTGCTTCAATGTACTTGTGATCGAATCAAACTGGGGAGTTGAGGACAGACAATATGGAAGCGACTATTAAAATGCCCTCTAATGGCCCGACGAGTGGTCCTCGAATATGAGACGGAGGGCTTTTACAGAGCCCCTTTCAGAGCGGTGGCCCATAGGAGGGATGCGCAGTGGAGTGTCAGTGGCTGTGATGTTTATTTGATCCCGCCCGGGAATGCGCCAGAGCTCTCAGTTCAGTCCGAGCCAGAGGGCAGCAGCACAAGGGAGCTCCGGAGGCACTTCACGCAGCAGACCCCAACAATTTGCTTTAACTGCTCGAGCAGCCTCACAACACACACTTATTACATCAAGCATTTCACGTGAAAATCTGCACCGAACGATGGAATCAGTAGACAGAAAATAGTGTCCAGTCCATTCAAAATGCCACTTTGTACGATACCTTCCAAAATGGCCGTCATTCACCACAGCGCCGCATCCACAGACTGAGACTGTTTGTGCGCTTCCAGCTCGATAAACTGACTTTAAGTCGACTAGAGCAGGCTGAAGAGTGGCCATGTCGTTACGGGCGACTTTCCCATCAAAAGCCAAATATGGACATTTTGCGGCGGTCATGTTAGAAGGGTAGGCAGTCCCAGCAAAGGTATGAAAACATGGTTAGCTTAGCATCGGCGCAGTCGCATAGCTCAAAACAAGCAAGCCGCGTCGACCTATACATATCCGTGGCGGTTGTTTAGTGGTATACATGTCTCTCGAACAGGCTATTTTTGATGTGGTCCAAAGATGATTTTATTTTAATTTTGGACTGTATTGGGGTGTGACGAAAAGAAGTACCTTGATGTAACAGACAATCAGCTCCAACTAACGACCCCTTCCCCCAATTAGCTATTAAATTGACGTTCCATTCTCACAAAAAAAAAAAAAACTGACTGTATTACAGTATTTCTAGCTATTATAGGGACCTTATTCCCTTAATTTTTTGTTATTCTCCACCACTGAATAACAATTCATAACAGTGTTTAAAATTATGACTTCACAATGAATTACGCCCAAGGGGGAAAAAAAAAATCGAGAGCGAAACAGTCATCCTGTCAAGGACCATTTGAAAATAACAGCGCTACAAAGGGACTTTTACAAACTTGCCTTTTTTTGTGTGTGTGTGGGGGGGGGGGGGGGGGCTAACCCTGTGTGTTATCTTTTGTTATTTCTCACCTAAAATATTTTCCTTGCTTAACCAAAGTTTCAAGACCATTGCATCAAATTGACTCTTGACTAGAACCTCCGCATGCAGAACGTCCAAGCGACACGGCATCTGCTGAACGGTGTGGTGTCCCTTCAACGTACTGTACAGGAAAGAGAGTTTCCCCTTCTCACATGACCTACCGCCACACTGACAAATGATTAGGCGGCCGAAAGCGTCTCATTATGAGTATTTACGAGAGTCCGCCAGTCGGAGTAATAACAGCTTTACTTCCAAAATGCTGCTCTTTCTTTTCCCCCAACCTCCTTTTTCGTTTTCTAGCTCCCTCAACACACACACACACACACGCGCTCGCCCGCTCTGTTTTTTCCTACATGCAGACACACAACAGAAAGAGTGTTGACAGATGGAAACAATAAGAATGTTTTCTTACTTTGAACCACTATTTTCTGCTCTCTACTTCCGTGTGTGTGTGTGTGTGTGTGTGTGTGTGTGTGTGTGTGTGTTTGTTCTCCAGCACGCTATAGAGTGTATGTTTATCTTTGCAAGAGCATACTGTGTATAAGAGGCCCTTAAGAATGACATAAGACCTGCTTGACTGTCTTTTTTTTTTTTTTTTTTGATGGCAGTAAGGTTTCTAATTTGTGTGTGTGTGTGTGTACGTGTGTGTGTGTGTGCGTGCGTGTGTGTAAGTGTGGTCAGACAGCTTTTCCCACAGGAAAAATTGAAAAATCTGTTCTTTGACAAGTGTCTTACCTCTAATAAGGGTACATGGCGAAGTGAAAAAAAGTCATTCACTGTTCAAATGTAATAATAATAATAATAATAATTTGGGATGTGCGAGTATCGATACCAGGTATCAATATTGGGTCGATACCAGCTTTATTTTAAGGCAGTGATTCGCAACCAGTGTGTCACGGCACATTTGTGTGAGGTGAGAGGTCAAAAAAGTGTGCCATGGGAAATTATCCGCGGTGCCTTATTTTGACAAGAAATATTTTTGTTTGCCAACAACAGAATAAAAAGCAGAACAATTAAATGCTCTTCTAATGGAGGACGCACATCAATGACCTACACTGTACAGAACCACTTTTTGTGAATTTTTTGTAAAGTGGTGTGCCGTGATTTTGTTCCCCCGATGTGAAATATGTGTCATAGTTCATGAAGGTATCGGGTGTTCATTGAGGCTGCCGATACCAGCCACCGATACTGAATAAATCTCTGTAGTGTGACACATCGACGAAGCATCATCTGTGTCCAGAAGGTCGTTGTTTACCATTTTCTTGTCATTTGTGTTAAATGAAAATGGACATTTCCAAAATACTGCAGGTATCCATACTCAGTATCAATTAGCTCGTCGCGATCCAGAGCAGGTAACTGGTGACTGAGAGGTCAGCACGTCCGCTTCACGGTTCCGAGGTTCTGGGTTTGAATCGCGGCTCCCGCGTTCCTGCACGGAGTTTGAATGTTTCCCTTGCGCTAGGAAGTGAGATATGACTGCAGTGTACCCACGCAGGGATTCTTTTACGTACCACTAGAGGGAGCTCATGCAGAAGTATTGGTCATAGTACCACACACAATCAATAGCATGACAAAAAAAATGGATGGTTTACTGGCCCTTTCAGTTCAAAGTGGCTTATTGAGCATCGTTGGTTGAAATCAAGTTTTGGTCACAAATAAATAACTTTCACTGTGATCATATATATATATATATATATATATAAATATATATATATAATTTTTTTCTTTATCCATACACACAATCCAACCATCCAAGAGAGTGAAGCGATCTCTTATTAGTTTAGATCCTCTTGCCTTCGGGGGCCAGAAGGCGATGAGATATTTGACCAAACGCGCAAACCAATAAGGGGCCATCGATTAGATAGGATGAGCACCTTATTGGAGACACTGGTGGCTAGGTAGAGATTAAAAAAAAAAAAAAGTGCAACAAAGTAATGGAGAAATCAAAAGTTAGAAGTTTTACTGTTTATGCTTTGGATCTTTTAAATCACGGGTGAGCCATTCAAAGTCCTTTGAGGGCCATACCACATTTACTGTATTATTATGAGTTAGGAGCATTTGTGGGTTCAATATTTGGGGGGCTTTTTCATGACAGTTCCTCGCAGGTTTTATTTGGGTTTGTTTTTTGTTTTTTTTAGAATTGCATAATTGGCAAATTGAGTCTAACTGTATAAAGGGAGAAACTATCTTAGCATTTTAAGCAGCAGAGGTTTGCCAATGACATCTATTTTCTTCCATTCATCGAGTTTGGGGTCATGAGGTGAGCTCCAGCCTAAAACGAGCTGCCTTTGGCCAAGAAATGTGGGGTCATATCAAGGCCTGACGTTAAGGGTGGCCCAGTGGCCCTTGTCGCTTTGTTAGGGCACCAAAGAGATTTCACAAAGAAATACGATGAACTCAACATTCTTGCTTTTTACGCTGAGAATTTTGGGCAATCAATCAAGTCGTTTTACGGCATGGCGCACACGTCCAGGCTAAATCGACATGAAAACAATTCAAATTAGTTTCCAAAAAATGTATTCAGTTGTTTCTCGCTTCAAGTGAGCGCTCACTCGCTAATTTCGACGGGGCGCTCTTCAACCTCTGTGGCCAATACTACTTACAACCCGCCGCGTTGTCGCCGTTTACGGCTCTTCGTAGCAACATGCGGTTCATGTTACGGTGATGTAAATGCTGATGTCGACTGTATCGGAAAACAAAACAAAAAAACCTTGGCAACGTGCAGTCATTACAGTCCACATTTACCATTGGCACGGAGGCGGGATGATGTTTGTGTTGTAAATACGACGCGAGCGGCGGCTATAATATGAATTGGCTGCAACTGGATACTTGTGACTGGGGGGCAAATGGATCTAATGGTACTCTTAATGCCGGCCTTGAATAATGAGGCCTTTGTCTAATAAAACTGGAAAGCCTCCAAATACCTATAGGGACCTGGGCCAGTTAGAGCAATAACAGTCTATCAAAAGAGAAAGCAAAGTCATTACTTAGAGGCTAATAAATACAAGCTCCATGCTGGGGGGCGCGACGGAGAGGGAGGAAGACGGACGGACAGGGACCAAAAGGAAGAGGAAGAGAAAAGACAGAAGGGGAAAAGAAGAGAGAAAATAGGAAGAGCAAGGCGCGATTAATCCATTTTTCTTTTTCTTCTTTTTTTTTTTTTTTTAGCAGTTAGTTGCCAGCTTCTGCGGAAATATATCATTTCAAGTGTTTTTAAATGGATGAAGCTGATCATAGGAAAGCGGTACTGTATATATTCAGCAAATCGTGTATTATTTCTTTTTGGGGGATTTTACTCTTTCATAGTGATGACTCTGTAAAGTGAGGTCAGAGGTTTTACACGTACAAAAATGATTTTCCGCACTCATAAACTCTCGTAATTATTATTATGTTATTTTATTTTTTGTAGTTCTTTCACCTTTAATGTAGAAGATCATCCGACAAAGATAAGCTTTTGGAAATAAACATAACATGCAGTTTTTAAATGGCGGATTGATGTATTACGGGACATATGTCTCTTCAAAGCTGTTGGAACCTGTGTGGGGAAACCTTTGACTGACCACACCCAAACCCGATTGCATCCAGACCGGTTCAATCAAGATACTGTATCACCTAAAAAGAAGCCGTCTGACAAGATCAGTCAAAAGGTCTCAGGAAGCTGCCTCAAAATGCCACGATCCAAAGAAAAGATGAAAAAAAACGTAAAATCACTTCAATCAGTCTGGAAAGGGTGACAAAGTCAAGTCCAGCACCCCCACAAAAAAAAAACTCATTAATTCACGTTAAGTGAATGAATTTTTCAAGACAATTTCAGCCTGAATTTTACATGACAGAAAATTAACAGCAGTCAGTCTCAAATGAAATGTGTCATTTTTTAAGATGAATTCGGAATCAAAAATGGGCCATTTTTGTCACCAAGGAACCAATGTGCTGTTTTGTTGTTTTTTGTGTTTTTTGCCATTTTGGCACAAAATGTCCCAAAGATGTCTTAAAGGTCCAAGTATAACCACACTCGCCGAATCCCAACACGGCATGCGACGTGAATGAAGCAAGCCTTGGAAGAGTTTCTCAAGATTTAAGCGCATAAATAAAGAGCGATGGACCTTGATCACCAGGCAGGTGACAAGCACGACTATAAAGAAGTTAACTTTTTTTTTTTTCTTCATCTTTAAAATTGAAAACTATTTCACGCACCGCCTCGTAATTGCTTCGCCAAACGAAGTTGAGCGATGCAAGGCTATGCAAGGCAAACAAAGAGTACAATCATAGCCACGGTGAGCGCTCCAACAGTAGCCAAGGGCACGGCTAGCACAACACTGTCCCTTATTCAAAGTGTGTGTGTGTGTGTGTAGGGTGGGGGACGTTAAAATAAGGGTCAAGCTTCAAAGTCAAGATTGTTTCTAAACATTTTGTAGCACTGATTGAAAATTAAGACGGCGCATTTTGGTCATTTCAGTCACAGACCAAACAAACGGCTCATCCTGACTGGGTCATAATCTGCGTTGGTTTTTTTTTGGTGACCTTTTGGATTAGCTTTGCGTTGTGTTTCCATTTGATTTGCAAGTCGTCGGCCCTGCTCCTTGTTTCGACCAATCAGGGCCCTCCAAGCCCGTCACGCAAAGTATTTCTGTGATTTGGCATCTCAGTCTCAACACTAGGGGGCACTACAGAGAGACGCAATAGATAAGAGCCAAAACAGAAATATGAAGAAGAGTTTCCAGTTTGCTGGATTAACAAGCAGGAATGCAGCTAGCTTGTTGTGTTCACTACAGAATAAAGGTGGGAAAAAGAAATACAAGACTACTTCTTGAGAACAACACAAGTTGTAAAGTGAAACTGTGCCCACGACAACTGAAGTGATACTATGCAACCGATACTGCGGAAGGATCGGCAGCGATGTAGGTATATCCCCCGTTTGCTGTCCTTGCCATATATCCTGTGTCATGTGATGTTGCCTGTTGCCAGTGGTGGAGAGTCTCTTCCCTTGTATGTCTTTGCATCTTGTTTTTTTTGGACATGGTTACTTGTGTGTTTTCAGTCCTGCTACCTTTTTTTGTAAAAAACACTTTTTTTTTCTCGAATTAATCCTGATCATGTGCCTTGCCTCTCTTGCTTCACTGCGCTTGGGTCATCCCCGCCATGTTTGTTTCTTCTGTCTGGAGTGTTATCAAGTGTGGTATTACGCAATCAATAAATCTTGAGTGAGCCGCCTTTAAAAAAAATATTAAATTAAAATTAATAAAGAAATAATGTGAACTCCAATTTGTTTGTGACTTCACATACGTCTACCGCCGTAACTTCTTCTCTGACATAGAGAAAAAGACAGAAAACAGAAAACATAACTTCTTCTCTGACTAGGGACTCAAGTGAAGCTGTCGAAGCGGCGATGGTTTTGCCGGGAGGTCTTTGTTTTCAACGTCACGCCCACTGCACGCGCCGCGTACCGGACGGACACTCGCTACTCAAACTGACAAGGTAAGACGCTGATGAAGTGCTGCCACCACGAGTGAAATTACAATCCATTTTATTAGGTTGTTAGGGGGGGATTCAAAATTCTTTACAAGCCTTTAAAAACGGAATTCCTACAGAACGCACTTGCGCTTTCACTGCAGCTCCTCCGCCACGCTCGTCCGCTCACGTTTCCGTCAACAACTTACTTTCCCGCCCGCTATCAACATGTGGCGCGGCAAAGCCAAGAGGAGCTTTCGCCACAGGAGATGGGCGGCGGTGTCAAGCTTTTTCCTCCCCGTTTTTTCCTCCTCTTCCCTTAGCGCCCCCCCCCCCTCCCGTGGTCCCTCAGAACAGGCCGACTCTCTCTTCATATTGAGTTGCTAGGGTAGAAGGAGGCCAGAGGAATCTAATAACTGTGACAGTGGGGCTTTTTTTGGCATTGTTCCTAAAGCTGTGCAGACTGTCTGCTGGCTCTAATGAAAGGTTAAATGAATAGGACAAAGTGACAGGAGGTACAATAAAGAAACATGGAAGAGGACAGAATCTGTGTGTGGGGGGGGGGGGGGGGGTGTTAGCGTGCATGTATTTTGAGGCCATGTCCCATTGCTAGCCGATTAAAAGGACGGCCACATTATTGAGACCCTACATGGGAGACTTTAGTCAGATTGAAATGTACTCGACTTAATATCTTCGTCTCTCATGCCGATCCCGAGTTTAAAAAAAAAAAAAGTGCCCATTTTTCTATAAATTGCCTCCCTGTCCTTGATATTTTCATGTCAGCACAATTGTACTGTACCAAAAAAAAAACCCAATTATGAAACTGGTTGACAAAAATATATGAACGTTTTTCTTTTTGAATGATGGAATCAGTCGGAAACTGACATTTTTCAGATTGCTTAGTTGGTTGGTTCGTTGGGGTGCTGTTTGTTAGCTGAGTGGTTGGTAGCTGAGGTTGTGGTTTAGGTGGTAGCTGAGTTAGCATCTTACTGTATAGCTTGGTTGAATGTAGGTAGCTTTTTGGTTGGTTGATAGATTAGTTGGTCGTTTAGTTTTTTGTTGGTTGGTTGGTTGATAGATTAGTTGGTAGTTGAGTTAGTATCTTACTTGGTAGCTTGGTTGTTTTTAGGTAGCTTTTCGGTTGTTGGTTGGTCGGTATCTAGCTTAGTTGGTAGCTTGGTTGTCTGTAGGTAGATTGCTGGTTGGTTAGATGGTTGGTTGGATGGTTAGTTGTTGAGTATGTAGTCAGGTTCAATCAGGAATTTTTTTCAGGATTATGCACAATGTACGTATATTTTAGTGCAGACTTTTGTTCTTTGTGAGCAGCGTTATGAAAAGAGACACTCAACTAGTTTAAGTGGTGCAAGGACAAGAGACAATTCAAAGTAGAGAAAAAGTCAGAATATTTTGTGGCGCTTTTCCCAGAACCTATTCTGTACAATTACAGAAACCGAACGGGCTGTAAAATGTCTCGTGAATATTTCACCTTGTAAGAGACTATCGGCATCAGGTGGGACAGCGCCGCTGTAAAAGCAGAGTCTGCAATGTCGAAACGCTGCCTTGTGTTGTGTTGAAAGCAATTGTCGCTGGCCCACAAATATGTCGTCACACATCATTCTTGCAAAGTGCTGTGTTGCCGCGTAAAAGTGGATAACATTGCAGCGATATCCCGCTTCGCTGGGTTCTGTGTAAAAGAAGACGGCACATAATCAATGTCGGGTCACCTCCTATGTGACAGTTGTTACGGGGTGTCCAGAATAGAATGATTTCATCTTTATCTATGATAATTTAAGAATTTAACTATTATTATTATTATTTAATTTAAACGTATGAAAGGTCCTCTAGAAATCTATTAGCGCTTATCTTATTTATGGTCTTGGCAGTGCTGCTAGCTACCAGTCTGCTAATAAACATGAAACCTCGCTAAACTTTTAGTACAATTTCCTGCAAAAATCTCATGAGAACGCTTAATGCACAAAGCAGATGTGTGCGTGCCATGCCCTGCACGTTGACACAGATGGTCCGAAAAGAATTCCACCACGGGGTCCTTTGACAAACATTAAGGTCATCAAGCAGCAGAGCGACGAGGTGGGCGGAGGGCGGGGTTCACGTCAGACGCATGTTCTGTCTTGTGCCTGCGCCTGCCCTGGCGGAATGCAGAGTCACATGAAAGAGGCCCTATTTCTCCCCGCCTGCCGCGCTGGGAGACTTGTCTCCTGTGTCCTCCTCAAAAGCGCCACTGTCCCCCCCACCCCACCAGCCGACACGCTACCTGTCAGCAGAATTCCCCCCGCGGCTCTAAAAACATCACCGACGCCACTGCGCCCCACCCGCTCGCAGAAACGACAGCCTGCTCTTTTCAAACGCGTTACTCCAAAACTGCTGGATGCGATGCTAGATTGAAATATAATGAAATGAATAGGGGTGGAATAAAAAAGTAGTTTGAATCAGGATTTTTTTTTTAAAAAGTGTCAATTTAAAAGATGCCACTGCATTGAATTGAACTATATTATCTTTTTATATATGAATAGCCCAAAAACATTTACGCTACACAAAGCGACAACATCCTGCCCTGATTCAGCTGGAGTCAAATTCTGAACTAAAGTGTGGAGGGGGGGCGGGGGGACAGGGGGGGGTGGGGTAGTGGGAGGGGGGGGGGGTCCTTCAGCAAGGCTGAAAGAGCGTTAAAAAACATGATCGCTTCAATGAAGGTCCACTTATTGTCAGTCGAAACCTTGTGGGTTATAAAGAAAGCAGATGAATGTGTTTCTGAAACCTGTTTAGCATTTAAACTCGGGAACTGAGCAGACTAGACAAGCATTATTTTACTTTGCATGACATTATTACACACCAAGATGATTCGTTTATCGTTTGGTAGGCCTGCACAATGGAGCCAATTCAAGTTGGACGATGTTCGCTATTTGTGAATGAAAAAGAATCGGTAATTACGCACACTGCAGCACACTGGTTAGCGCTTGTGCCTGACAGTTCTTAGGTCCTGGGTTCGACTCTCAGCGCAGACCTTCCAGTGTGGAGTTTGCGATGGGTTGAGGGAGTCGTTCGTCCATGCTCGCCTTGATCTTTCCTGCGACTGACTGGCGACTCGGCTAAAGTATCAACATTTCTCTCAGCCAAAATTAAAGACTCTGAATTGTTCAACACTGAATTGACACTGATTGTTACTATTTTCGAATGGCCCTGAAACTATAGCAGACACCACTGCTCGAAATTGCCCATCGGTGAGAATTTAAGTGCCAATGGTTGTCCGTCAATACGTCTACTCTGCTCTGCGATTGTCCGGTGATCAGTCCAGGGTTTACCTCCCCCCCCCCCCCCCCCCAAAAAAACCAAAAAGGGTCAAAGTTAGTGTGAATATTTGTTTGTTCATATGTGCCCTGGGCTTACCCGTCACCCTGCCACTCGACTGATTTATTCCAAGACAAAGTGGCCAATAACAGTATTGGTCGACATGCTGGGGGAGAATGTCTGGAATGAACTACAAGGGGGATGGGGGGGGGGGGGGGGTTACACTTTCTCCAGCCTTTTGCTGCGTATATAAACAGGTTCTAAATGAGAACATTCTGGAGTGAGCCGTTTTCGCAGGAAAAGTAACTTTTGTCGGGTAGAGCTCATCCACGCCAGCCATTCCAAAGTCAACATGCTACGTCTCGGTCCTCAGG
The DNA here is from genome assembly GCA_018466805.1 of Hippocampus abdominalis. Classification (NCBI taxonomy): domain Eukaryota; kingdom Metazoa; phylum Chordata; class Actinopteri; order Syngnathiformes; family Syngnathidae; genus Hippocampus; species Hippocampus abdominalis. The sequence continues at coordinate 6,012,441 of CM031700.1, forward strand.
AATTTTTCATGAGCCACCACTTATCTTGTCATATCACATTTCTCACGCCAGCTTTTCGGCAGGGAACAGAAAAGACACCTCGAGGGCAAATGATTCTCTTTGAATCAAATCACCCCCGCGTGGCCCGAGGTGATCTTTTTTCCACTGCGCCTAAGATTCAGCGGCACGCTGATGCGCAAACATGGAAAGAACCTGCGCAGAAAGTCATCTGAAGTCACTGAAAAAAAAAAAAAAAAAAAAGAAAGAAACAAAGAGAGTTGTTGGAGTTTCCAGCGAGCAGCTTTTATGGCAGTTAGGGAGCTGTAAAAAGTAAATGACACCACGTAAGCGCAAATGTCCCAGCAGAACCATTTCTCTCCCGTTCGGGAGGCGGCTCCTTGCGTAACGTCACTTTGAATTACAGTCCGCTCAGCGACGTATGGATTACTATTGAAATGCAATTTCACTACCGACTAGACTGTTGACACGCCACCACATGGAAATGTTTTTTTTAAATTAAGCACTAACTGCTAATTAGTTGTGGATAAATCCAATTAAAGCAGCAGGGGTTTTTTTTTTCCTCCAGGGCTCCCCCTATAGTAGTGAAGCGTAATTGATGTTTAAGACACAAATATTGAAAAATATGCGCTTCCAGTCTGAATTAGAGATCATTGAATTGAATTGAATACAACTTTTATTGTCAAATGGCTTAATGGATATCAGCGTTACTCACTGCAGCTCATGAATGAGTTGAGAAAGCAACTGCGTGCAAGTTTTTTTGCTTTTCCAATGACCGTTGCGCCGTTGTGGGTGTGAACGCAGCTGAGTCTATTCAGCACCAATCAACGCGACCAATCTCATTCCCTATGAACGTGTCACAGTCAAATCTCACATGGAAACATCTTTGTGCGGAAAAGGACGCAGTGTTGTGTATGTGGCCGGAGCATCAGAAGCGGGTACCCTCGTGGAATGAGCTTGTGATCACCGCTGAAGATTTGAAAATATTCCGGGACCTCATGTATCTATAAAGCAACAATTAGAGAATGTTTTGTTAACTTTGTTTTATTCATTCATTCATTCATTTTCCAATCCGCTTATCCTCACGAGGGTCGCCGGGGGGTGCTGGAGACGAACCCAGCTGTCTTCGGGCAGTAGGCGGGGGACACCCTGAACCAGTTGCTAGCCAATCGCAGGGCACACACAGACGAACAACCATCCACGCTCACACTCACACCTAGGGACACGTTAGAGTGCTCCATTATCCTGCCATGCATGTTTTTGGAATGTGGGAGGAAACTGGAGTACCCGGAGAAAACCCACGCAAACCCGGGGAGTACATGCAAACTCCACACAGGGAGGCCGGAGATGGCATTGAACCCGGTATCTCTGCACTGTGAGGTCGACGTGCTAACCACTGGACCACCGGGCCGCCAACTTTGTTTTACTTAAAAAAAAATTGTGCTTGACATTATCAGAACCATTAGATTATGTCTTGAGGTAGACACCATATCAGTTACAAATAATCGCTTAACGGCAAATCTCTTTACCATTCCATGTTGCTGAACCATCAAAAACATGTTGGAATCTATTCTTTCACGCTCGCCCAAATTACAGCTAAAAATGTGGAGAATTGCAAGTGCGCCTTCTTCCTTTCTAATGGCACACGAAATGCACGGTGGTGAGCGCACTGGGTGCGTTTGCGTGCTTTTCCTCCTGTTCCTTTCTCGGGAAATTGAATTTGGATGAGCATTTAAAAATGCAGCCTGACAAAAAGGATGGGGTGTGTGTGTGGGGTGGGGGGGTGTAAGTACACGTTTCAGGTTCCACTTTAAACACTTTTTGTGGTCTTTCTTGATTGTAATCTGATTACAGACAGCCATCAGTATGAGGCAAAAGGCGATCTATCTTTGAGCAGATTTAAACGACCGCAGATAGAAATCTATGTGATAAGGCAAGAGTAAAAACACACTAAATGCTCCTGTCATAACAGCCGTTAAGCCCGTTGATCAGTGTCCATTGTTTATTTCAGGTAGCGAGGAGTTTTAAAATGTATTCGCAGGAAATTAAAGTCGAAGTGAGGCGGGAGGATTCAATTTCTTATGCCGTGCTGCTGAGGCACCGAGAAGCCTAATTATATCTATTAGGTGTTTATTGTTTCGGATTATTAACGTCTCACCCCTTGCTTTCTTAAAATTAAGAACCCGGCCGTGCAATTTGTTTTAAGTACTCTGCCTCTGCTGCAGTCTGGTGTCTTGTTCCAACATTTTTTCCATCTCCAGCCGCCACAGGTGTGTGACCCTCGCCCCACTCCACTCCCTTTTCACAATATTACCTTTTCTGTTGTGGCCAAGACGCACCGTTGGGCCACCTGAGACATTAGTGGGGCCAAATGGGCGCAGCGGCGACCCTCCCCTGGATGGATAAATACACCGCAAGAATGTTGCTTTGAAATCACTGTCTGGATAAAGTTCCTCTAAAATAAATGTCTTCTCTTTTTTTTTTTTTGGCCCCCCTCCTCTTCCTACCCCGCGTGTCTCACATACTTTGTATTCACCCGTGCATTGCTGAGGTTTTAACTTCAGAGCAGAGCTTTGTGGAGGATGGATGAGCACGGAGGCCATCTCGTGATTGTCTCCCAAATCAAAACTGATGCTAATAATAATCGGAATAATGAATTTGATGTTGTTAAAAAAAAAAATAAAAAATAAATAAACATCAGAGATATTCTGTTTCAACTGGAAGTGTGGACTTCCACTACACTGTGGCTTCCTCTCATTTTTTGGGGAGCCAGTGGTCAAACATCTCAAAGACGTGAAATGAGTGATTTTGCATCGCAGTTTGCAAGTCAAAAGTCGTATTTTGCGCCTCATTAAAAGCTGAGGATCACAGATTTTTAAGTTGTGACTATAAATGAACCCCGGAGACGGTCACACAAAGCTTAGCTGGGCTGGACGCATATGTACGTTAAAGTGGCGCGGCACGCTACTGTAGCTAGCAACAACCTTCGGCTGGCTAGCTAGTGTGGCTAAATATGTGACAAAGTCGCTTCTAAGTCATGGTTCATCACCTCGATGGCGGCAATAAGCTACGTTTCTAACATGTATCGTTCTGACAAACGGATGATGATGAGTAACGAACAGTAGATGGAGAAGCCATGCTAATTGCTAAGCTAACCCAAAGTTGACAAGTAATCTTGAAACACCGGAATGAAGTGCTTAGGTTATCGGATTACATATTTAACAGGATTACGGCTGGAGCTGTGTTAAAGTGAAGTGCATCCAACTTTCAAGAGCAAAATCAAAGGCAATTTGATTCGTGTCTGGAGTGAAAATTATACTCAATAATGCTACACAGCTAAAAATGACCAGAAACTGGAAATGAATTCCTTTATGTTACGGCGTATAAAGTTACAACGATATTAATATAGAATATTTAATACTTACAATATTATTTGTTTGTTTTTTGCCATAAAATCCTGGGTTTTGATGATTTATTTGTTTATTTTTAATTGCCGAAGCTAAAAATGTTTCTAAACAAGAAAATACCGTTGCATGGTGTATTATCTTTGGTTGACTTTTTCAGTCGTTTATGCAAGTGAGCAGTCTGATGCGTCAAGTGCAAGGTCTGACTTATATTCGCCATTGATGTGGTTAGCAAAAGAAATCATTGAATAAAGTTGGTCTCTTAACATTGTTATCATTACGCACGACATTCTATTTCATATAAAGAGAAAGGGATGTGGCAGTCAGCGGTACAGGCAAGAATGGAGAGCAAGGAGTGTTCTGGTTCTTGGGCAGTTATCAGAGGAAGCCAGCAGGGGGTACAGGGTAGGGTTGATGGGGTCGGAGCGGAGCACCTCTAAGCAGCCTTTCTCTTCATTAGCAGCCTCTCTAAGGGCCAGCGGCAGAGAGGGTCTTCACTGGCCCACCTGTCCAGGAGATTATTGAACCGACTAACCGGCAGCGCGGCACACGCACTTCTCTCCCCTTTCATGATTCCCGAAGTACCAAAGGAATCACGACCGGGTTGACAACCTCCGCTTTTTTTTTTTTCCACTCCTTTTTTTTTTTTGCTTTCCACCTCACGCATGATTAGCTGGAGGCACATTTATAGCAACACTGCTACGAATGATGTTTATATATTGCGTATGCTAATAGCACAACAAAAATGACCACTTGATCAAAGTACAAAATGGGCTTCTTATTGAGGAAGGGAATTTATTACTTTTCACATTCCACAAATTCACCAGAACCAAATTAATGGACAAGAGCGAGAAAGTGAGTGATGTCATGGCCTCGTCTCCAAGAACGTACTATCTAATCAGATTGCTCTGATGTCATCCCCACACTGTTAACAGCCAAAGGGGGCAGATCTCGGAAGTGCTGTTATATGCCGCGATGCTTGCAGTCAACTTTACTTTGATAGCCCTTAATCAAAGAAGAGTCTCAAAGGGCTAGCCGTGCCTGCTGTTGACAAATATTGTTCAACCTAACACACCATTTCTGCTGGTACTTTTTCTTCACGAGTCCTTTTCATCATTCATCTCCACTAACGAGAGCCCACGGCAACACTTGTGATCGTAATCCTTAGCTCGCACAATCCCAATACCTGCACAAGTGAAGGCGCTTTGTTTGCTGGTCGAGAAAATGTGAATTGCACACGCACACGCACGCACATGCCCTCTGCCAGGGAAGAGAGATGAAAGTCATGAAATGACATCCCTGGAACGTAAATTGGCATTCTTCACGAACAACTCCGAAATATCCCCGACACACAAAAACACACACAGTCAAGCCAGGCCAAAAATCCTCTGAAACACACACACACACACACACTCACTCATTGATGAATGTGTGAAGGTACTTTGGCGGCGCTTTCAATTGGGGGGTCATTCATTCATCTCACACTGTTCTGTTATCCCTGCTCTCTTCTTGCTCTTAGCTGTCCACTAAAATGTATGACATGGACATGGCATGTGTGTGTGACTGCGTGTGTGTGTGTGTGTGTGTGTGTGTTACATTTTGTCTGAGCTCAATGTCTCCTCCCTTTATAATTCTTATGAGAGGACAACTCTGTAAAATTGTCTTCACCTTTTATGCGCCTTGCCAGCCGAGAAACTTTTTTTCCACCCCAAAATGAACAAGCATGTAAGGGGCGGTTGTTTCAGGAAGTCCCCCAAAGCAAACTGAAATTGTCATTTGAAAGACACCCACTGCACAGAAGAGGCCTAGAGGAAATTTAGGCCTTCACATAATCCACAAAATGTAACAAAATGAATGTCCATGGCTCATTGGTGACATTTAGAAGTCAATTGGGCAATTTTAAATAAATCACCGCAGGTGGTTTAGACTGGATACATGGAATTAGATGCCACTTTTGCAGTTTCAGTGTTAGTTTTTGATCAATTATAAATTTACTTCAGATTTGAAAAAATGTGCCATTTTCTCCTTTCTTGTGAGGTTAGGGGCTGTATTTGGTTAGTTGGTTGGTTAATGCAGGAGGGAAAAAACAAAAAAAGTGGCAGAAAAATGACAAATGCGTGATAAATGTTCATTTGCTCTGATGCGTTCACGTACCGCAGACTAAATCAAGGGAAACCCAGTGTCGTCTCCTGATTTTGCATTTCCTTACCAGAATAAGACGAATATGGAAACAAAAATCGTAATTACCATGGCTGCATGACGCATCTGACAGAACTGACGAACTCCTTTGGCACGTTGGCAAACTTTGCGTCCTCCGGCACACAAAAAGCCTGCTTTCGCCCTCAAGCGGGGAACTTTCTCCTCGACGCCGCTGCTCGCCGCGTGCCGGGGAATCGGCGCCGAATTAGAAAACTTGTACTTGATACTCGTAGGTGATTCTTTGGTGGAGGAGGCTTCGGAACCTGCTTGGGTGGTGGTGTTGGGCGGGGGGGGCAACTCGCGACCAACTCGCGCGTCACCCAGATTCGGGAAAGTCGGACGCTGACGCGCAATCACGATGTCGCCTTCTTTTTCTCCGTCGTTTCCCCCTCTTCCTTTCTTAGTTTGCCTTCTTAACGAGAGAAGCCGACAAGCTCAACGTGTCTGTCCTACCTTGTGGAAAAGCTAGGAGAGAAAAGAAAAACGCCTCCCCGGCCCCCACGCACACGCACTCCCCTGGATGGTTGTCCGTCTGCGCAGCCCCTGCAGGGAAGGTGTTCTGTCTGCAAGCTTCTTCGTGCTCCGTGTGTGACTTACTTGGTTTGATGAGTTTGTGTCACGGACCAAGTGTGGCGTCTTTGTGCAAGCAACACGAACAAGAAGAAACTTTCTTCTTGTTCAAATGATTAGAGACTGCGCTCAATTAAAAGTTCACGTCATCGTTTTAGTATGATCGCACAAAAACAGTGGGGAATTCTCTGAAACTTTTTGAATGCAGGGTCCCCCGGTGGGGCAAGGGGCATTTTTTTTTTTTTTTTCAAATCACCAGATGCATTCACACTGTACGTATACCCAGTAAGTGCTTCTCAACTCACCCCTGCGACTATAAATAGTATCATTTGTCTACAAAATTGAAAATGCATTTTCCCTGGATGCCACAGTTTACAGAAAAACTGGATCTCTTTATTGAAATTCCGCAGCAAAGAACGATTTACGAAAGGAGTTCAACTCTGCCCTGCACTAATGGAAAATAAATCAGAAAGAAAACGGTAACATCTAGTGTGGCATCCTACAGTGCTGCTATTTTGGTGAGCAACAGAGTTCAAAAGGATGCAATTGTTTCCTGATGCTATAAGGGAGGCGTCTATTTGAAGGAAGCTTTTTACTGTATTTGCCTTAAGTGGATGGAAAACGGTGTGTATACAGGCAGCTAAATCCCAAGGTAGCCATTCCAACCAACTCAAGCGTCCGGAAGCGCCACTTGCATGTTTTGGTCAAGGGGTAAATAATCGGTCTGGGATTAGGCTTGTGTTGAATTCATTGGCGGTTAACAAGCTGCAGAGGTCCCACTCTATGCATATTCATAGCTTGGCTGAGGCCGTGGGAGAGTGAAGACCATATGCCTGTTCGTCCGAGTGCTTGACTTTGCTAATTAAACGAGATATTACGAACTGAGCCAAAAGCCCACATGTACAATACAGCCTGAAAGTAAACTCAAAAGTCACACTATTCGGTACACCTGCACAATCTGAAGGGAATCGACACAAGGATAATAATGCGGTGTCAAATACTTGAAACATAATATTCTGTACATAAAATACTGAACTTGTGTCTGATATTTTATGTCTTTCTTCTTGTATAATCAGGGCATTTTTCCTCATAAGCTCGTGACTTTTACTTATAAAATGATAAGTTACTGTAATTCCTGAATCATTCTAACATTATTTGACATACAAGTTTTTTTTTGTAAACTTTACAACTGTATTTTTAAACGCCTTTATTCTTTTTGTCCTGGGAAAAAAAAACATTTATTCACATGAAATCTTTACTTAAACAACCTGCAGACGTTTTGTCTGAACCAATATTGTATTTTTCTAAAAATACAACTTTGTTCTCATAAAATTGCATACTTTTTTTTTCAGTTTTGTGGGGCTCAACACAGAAACAAGCCACGCTTTTGCGTGTTCCCATACAAACAAGCTGCACTTCGAATTGACAATCATTTACTGACGAGAAAGCAAATGTCTGTGGGACGGATATGATTTCATCGAAACGGCCAAAATAAAAATGTTCAAGGCTCTCTTTACAAGACAGGATTGGTTTCAGGACGAGATCATGGTTCAGATTAAAATGCCTCATGATTTTCTTTCTAATAAACTCTGGAATTGTGAAATCCTGTAGTTTCAGGGGGGAAAAAACTGCCTGTTTTTCTTGCCATTTATCATTGCAGCCATCTGATTATCTCATTTACACACGGAACCAAAAAAAATGCTGTGAGACGAAGATTTCATGGGAAGATCATTTTTATCATAACTCTGTCATTCTAACAATCAATCCTTATGTGCTGCTTTTGGCCCGTTTTAATGGTGAGCCGAGGTCGTTAGCCAGTAAGTGAGCATACAGTGTGTGCGTATTTGTTGCTGTGACAAGTCCCCCACCGTTCATTATTCAGGCAGCGGGTCTAAATGATGATAATGATAATGAGCTATTGAACCTGCCACCTCCTGGGACAGCCATCAGCTTATGCCCCTGTACATTCGGAGTCAAACCCTCTGAGGTTCATCTCTTCATTAAGTTCCGGTCACTCGCAACAGCAGCACATGCAGTAAAGAGTCTGGAAAGGTCACTTGAGCTGCTTCGCAGTTCTTCAGATAGTCAAGATATACAAACCACGCAGCCTTGTTATAATCTCAGTATTTTCTGATGTAAATATATTGTGGGGGATATAATGTGGAAATTTGACTCCAAGCTTTAATATAAGTGATTTTACATTCAGTTTGTGAGACATATTTAGCATTTTGCGCCTCATGAAGACATACTGAATCGCAAAACTCTTGAATTAATCACAAAGACAAAAGCAAAAAGGCTCACGTCACCTACCGCGGGTAGGCGGAAGTTGAGGAACGCGCTGAGGTACTTACGCAGAAGCAGCTATCTAGCAACAGCTTTGACTTGCTACTGTTTAATAAAACCATCGAAGAAACTCAGCTAAATTAAAAAGTTGCCCCCCCCCACAAAGTCATTGATTTGCAGAACTGCTCCGCAAAGAAAGACATTATTTCGAACCTTGTATAAAAATAAACTGGGGGAGACGGAACACCATTCACAAGGACTTCGCCAAAGCACCTCTGCTGTGTTAGCATGTATTAGCATTAGCCAACAGCGTTTTCAGCATTCACTGTATTAACTCGAGAAATTCAACAGCTTGGTGTTGCCAACATGAGTTGAAATCTTCAAGCACTGGAATTGTAACAGTCACTCGCTGTATTGTAATCACAAAGCCATTGCAATGAAACTCATACTCGGATTTGGCCCAACATTGATGGAGCAACGTGAGCATGGTTCATGTTCATGAGACAGGACCACCCCATTGTAATGGGCTCATTGCAGTGCGGCGGTAAGACACGCGGGATCTGTCTTAAAAAAAAAATATATATATATGATACACGTAATGACTAGTGAAATGTGGCAAAACGTAAGGAAATGAGAAACATTTTTCAACAAAGAACCACAAAAATGTGAAAAATTAACAGTGACCCATAAGTGAAAAACAACGGGGACAAAAGGTCGCCATGACAAAAGACTGCGCTTAAAAATAGCCAACAAGTCAGAATTGGCCATGAAAACCCGGCAGTGTAAATTCAGCCTAAATGCGAATGTCCTTCATCTCCCCAAACTAACAAAGAGGCAGACCACAGGTGTTGGGAATACTTTGCTCATCCCAATGCTGTTTTTCACGAGGGCAACCTTTACATTGGGCAATCAATGTCCCAAGTCCTTGGTCTTTTCTTCTCTCCTCGGGGGAAATAAGAACTTTAAACACAGCCTCAACAGTGTAATTTACCCTTTGAGCAAGAAAAGGACAAGATCCCTGGGGGAAATGCTCCGATCTCATTCCCACACTTTCTGAGTCGTCCACATTGGTGCGCTTCGCGGGACCGTGCATACGTCAGCGTCATGTATGTACTGTACTGTATATACGTTCTGTTTCTGCTTTGAGGAGGTGGCCTGAAAGTGGATCAATTCCTCTTCTGTGATGGCTCTCGTGTTGGGAGCAGAAGTTCAGCAGTTAAACAACGAGGCCATGCCACTTCGCTGGGCCTGCGGTACAGGCATGACAAAGTGGGCTTGTGCAGGAAAATCATCAGATGCATCCAGATGTGCGCATGACAGCGGTAGTACACAAGAGAGTAGTGTTAGCGGTATGTTGGGTGAACCAGTGTTGGTGTCTTCTGTCCGGGAAGGGGTCAAAACGAGTCGGTGATCAAGTTCAATGGAAAGAGGGACTTTTTTTTTTTTTTTTTTTTGCTAATCAATCATCTCCCATTCTCATTCAGAGAGAGTAATATTGTAATATACCTGGTTACTTTTAAAAGACAGTAACTGGCCTTTTTTCCAACTTCTTATGTATGTAGGGTTAACATATTAACATTTCATATGTGTATAGATATACTGTATATATATATATATATATGGAGAGAGAGAGGTTTTTTTCACAAAACATTGATCGCATTTTGGGGGACCTAAGCGTGCACAAAAACTCACTAAAACATTTGCACACTGATAGGCCCTGGTGGAGAATTTGATTTTTATTTTAAATTTGTCATAAACAATGAAAACAAAATGGGTCTACAGCGCCACCTAGTGGTGTAACATAAAAACCCCATCCCTGTACGTTTGAGCTAGACTACAGGTGTCAAACTCAAGGCCCGGAGGCCAGATCTGGCACACTACATCATATTATGTGGCCCGCGAAAGCAAATCAAGCAGGTCAACTTCCATGATGCTTGCTAAAATCAAAACCAAAATTTCCACTTGTCATATGTAGTAAATAATTTATGTTGGGATATTGCAAGTATTTTCTTGTTCCGTTATTACAGTGACTTGAACAAGAGTTGAACAAACTACTATTCTTGGCTGTTGATTTCAATATGTGTTATCCGTTAATTGTGTATTTTATGTCATAATACGAGGTGGTGAATAAACATTTACAGTATACGGTTTCACAGTCATAATGGCCCTCTAAGGGAAACTGTGACAACAATGAAGCCTGCCACAAAAATGAGTTTGACACCTCTGACCTAAGCCGACAAAAATTGGCAGGCACGTGTAGAACCCCAAGACGTACAAAAAAAAGTCCATTGCAGCCATAGTCTAAAATGAGCAGGAGGTGAGCTATGAATTTTTGAAAGTCCAATTTGACTTGGGTCATACTTTGATTTCAAACTTCGGCTATATTATCTTAAGACCTGGGACAACAAGAGGTAAAAAAATACATCTTGAGGTTTCGAAGGTTTTGACGCACTGTTTAAACGTCATTGGTTGAGCAGCGTTAACGCCCCGCCCCCCACGTTGAACAAGAACAAAGCCATTAAGCAAATAAAGGTATCAGCCATGCTCCAAAGTGACTCAAGTGACTTCATCTCTTGCATGTAGTCTCATTTCCACCCAGCGGGATGGATGTTCTACAAAACACTCTGTGAGTCTTGACATCCCCGCTGGCATTTGTACAATCGCTCGCTGTTCCTCTGGTACTTGAAGTGCCTTTTGTCATCTCGCGCAGGTCTCAGGTTCTTCAGCATCAAAGCCACAGACGTTGATAATGCACGACAATATCCCCCACTTACCTTGAGGCGGCAGGCGGAGAAGACGTGCTTTGTACAACTCTCTGCGGAGTGTCGCGTTTTGTGCCTCTCCTCCTCTATGCCGCCTGCATGCGTCGGCACAATGTTGGGGTCTTTGGGGAATTTTTCATGCCGCTGCATTTGCATCATCGCAATTGGGGCGACCATCCTACAATCGGTCGAGTAAATGCTTCAAAGCAATCAAACTTTTCAGTCACTTTGCTCAGCAAATTAGAGCGAAAAGAGAAAATAGATTTTAATATATTTCTTTTTTTTTTTAAAGCTATTTATTTATTTGTTTGTTTGTTTATTTATTTTTATTGGCAATCTTAAAAATGAGATTAGTACCAAAAGAAGATGAGCATCCAAATTAGCAGGATGGCATTTGTGTCATCATGTGAATGAAGTTTTTTTCCCAACCATCATTTGTCAGCATTTTCAGTGACAGAGGCTCACCACGCTTTGCTTTCAGCAGTCCCAATGCGATCAGTTCAATTCACCCAGAGCACAACGACATGGATGAATCAGAATATTCACAGACATGCTCTGCCAATTCGTTTATTGCATTTGGAAAATGTATTTATCTAAATGATTTTTTTTTTAAATCATGGAGATATTTTCATTTCATTCCTGTGGTATTAAAAAGATTGATTTTCCCATTTGGTTGTGTATCAAAGTAGCTCTGTTGTCACTGCAGTGGCCGTGTTTGTGGTTTCTGGTTGAAAGGTATGTCGGTCTGACACATCCAGGCCAGAGGCAAAGCTGGAGGGTCTGTGAAAATGTATACTTTTTTGCCTAAATGCAGGAAGTGTGTCCTGGCTAATATGAGTGATTGCTCGTATCTCCCATTTATGTGCTTTAATCTGTTCAAAGCAAGTCAGACTGCTAACATTTGAAAGTGGTAAATAAAAGGTGCTTGCACAGTCAAAACATGGTGGAATATGCTGGTGCAGATCAGGGACGCATATGGAAGTGTTCAAATGACTGTATACTATAGATGTGATGCTGATTTTATTCATTTGTTTTTGTAAATATCTTGATGTTCAAAAGACTTGTTCCAATGTGTTCTTGAATGCGGCCAGAAACAGGGCTGTTCTACTGATGCATGACGCTGATTAATTCCTGTGACCAAATACAGAGAGGAACATATCACATGTCAGTTTATTTATCTGACCGAGGGGCGAGGGGCAGATGTCGCACATTATCTGGCAATTTAGCGCCGCTAAAATGATTTTTCCGCAAATGGGCGTCCTAATGACAGGCTGCGTTCTTGGGTCAAGAAACCATGCTAAGTCCTTCGAGTGAAACAGATGAAACAACATTTGTGTGGCTGCGGAGAAGCTATTTGTCATATTTCTTCATTTTCCTCGAACCCTGACACTAAGACGGTAAGCACATTAGCCACACAAAATGGAGTCGTCGCGCCTAATTGGCAAAGCAGATGTCTATCCCTCCATTTTGTGTAGCAATTGTCCTCATTACAGTCAGGGATGATCTGAAACAGGTGCTTTTCTCACATTACTTTTGGGTGAGATGCATAGTACACCCTGGACAGGTCACCAGCAAATCGAAAGGCACATAAAAACAAAGAAGTATTCACACTCACATTCACTCGAATGAACAATTTAGAATCTTCAATTAACCTACCATGCATGTTTTTGGACACATGGCAGTAAACCAGAGTACCTGGAGGAAACCCACACAAGCACGGGGAAGAAGATATGACTGCATACAAGAAGGATAGGAGCCCAGATTTGAACCCACAACCACTTTCTTTGGTCATGGTAAAGGGGCAGGATTCGAAAGAGTGTTTCTTCATCCTACTCATATTTGGACTGGTAATGTTTTAGTAGGGGACATGTTTTTGTACTTGCATGTTTAAACCAATCAATTAATAGTTTGAAGCCTTTTTTGATCATTGATCTAAATAGATTATGTAATTTCTGGAGTGATTGTGTGCAAATGCTGAATGAAATTCATATTCATGTCTGGACTCTGGAGAGAAAACACTTATGGCAGTGTACATGGAATATCCTACTACAGTATTTGGACTTTCTAACAAACTAGAGCCTCGTGGGAATTCTTAGTTGTTGTTTTTTGGTATTTATAAAGGACACTTGTGTTTTTGTAGGAAGATCAAAATTATTTAAACAATAAACCCACAGATATACAGTACGTACTGTATTTGTAATGGATTTGTCAATGTCATATGTTGCCTTGAACTGTCGTAAAACGTCGTGTTCTTCATGACGTAGCCAGTTACAGCGGGCTGGTTTGAAATGAGGAAGACATTGAGAAAAATAGAAAGCATGTTGGATGCAATTGACAATCATGATAAAATGAAGTCTCGTTTCAACGTGATATCTCTGGATCGCGCTCTTGACCCAAGGCGGAACTTTTAACGGCGACTGAAACTTCACGCGAACGAGTGCGCATTAGCTGTCGGCTAACGCCTTAGCAGACTTCGCTTCCGGCGGCTCAGTTCTACTAGTATTGTTTAAAGTTCTTATTTTGAGGGTGAAACTACATTCGTGGGCCCACCATGTCGTCTGCAGACGCCCCTCGTATGTTGGCACTGGAGAAGCAAGTGAGAAGTTTATCGGAGGAGTTGTCGCAATGCCAGGTATGTCGCCAAAACATTTCAAACATTGTTGATGATATTACAGACACAAGTACTGTTTGCATAACTTTTACCGAGCTAAGACACACATTTCACGTTGGCAACAATTTTACGGCACGCACACCCCCAAAACAATACCGCTACTCAAAGCGGATACACATTAATTGCCAAAACGTGTAAGAGCATTTCATTCCGTCTGCCTTGTCACCCTAAATCGCTGGCAGAGATGAACAAAAATATATTTACTTAATTCGGGTAACTTATTCGTACTTTGTGCGAAGTCAGTCACCGTAGCATGTTTCTATATTTATTTATTTAGTTGCACTGAAGTCATTCTGCCTTGTGCATATACATCCAAAACACCTTATGTCCTCACCGAGCATCATTGAGAAACTTCCCTCCTCAGTTTGTCATGGAGAAAAGTTTCCCTTGCATCCTCGCCACCAGGTGGTGCCTAATGTGAACGTGTGAACTGCTGCTGTGCTTTCCAAATGTCACAAGGTAGTCACGCGACAGGTAGTCAGTTAATTTCCTGCAACATACTGTAGATTCCATTGACTCGCCCTATCGATGAGCGCACTGAAAAAAACAGCATGCAACTTAGACGTTTTACTTCTTAATTGCAAGGAATTGATCGTTGCATCATTAGAAGGCAATTAATCATTTTGAGCGGAAAAGCAAACTTTCCTGTTTTTCATTGCGTGAAGATGTATAAAAAAAATAATTTATTGTACTGATTAGAATCCGTCAAGTGGAATTTCAACATACACCCCAGTCTGCTGTGTTTTATAGTTTTGCGTTGCACATCGATGCAAATCACTCACGTATGCATACGCAAAGAGATGTGTGGGGATGCAATGCCTTGCTCGAGGGCATCTTGACAGATAAAGGGATGGATATTAAGATATTTGGATGAATCCATAAATAATCACCGATGAATCGAATATTAAAATATTCCTCATTCATTCTTCATTTTATTTTATGACTTAATTTAATCAACATATTTTGACCACAATGTAAGGTGAGTAACCTCTCCAGTCTAAGAGCCGAGAACTTCCCCCTGGTTTCCTTGCCGCCGCACACGTAAAGTGCCTGAAACACGCAACATCCACGGTGGTCTCATCATGGAGTACGACATCAGAGCTTCGGACCCTCTAATTGAGGCGGGGGTGGGGTGGGGGTGGGGGGGGGCTTTAGTTCTATAGTGTACCATTTAAATATTGCTATTTGAATATCAGTGATGTCTTAAGTCTCGGGCAAGATGTACTCAGGGACAGCCATTAACTACAAAGGCGCCCATCTGTCAGCCAGCAAGTGCTCCTGCTAGACTAATGCTAATTGAATTATTATGTGTGGCTGGATTCCAGTGGCTCGCCCCCACTCGGTTTGGCCCGTGGTGTTTCGGTGTCTTAACATGTAAAATGAATAATTCATCCAGCCATCAAACGCACATTCAACACATGTTTAAGTGCGCGCTGATGAGGTTCTTGACCAAACGCTTGGCTGTCTTAACGGCTAAAGGCGGCTAACGGGCCCGCGTGATTTCAAGATATTCGCTGCGACTTGACTGTAGGCGGCATTGCAGAATCTCCAGCGGCCCTTCTGCTGCGTATCGGCGCAGATGCATGCGCATCAGCAGAGCCTGACAGTCCTTCCACTTGATATGTTCCACTCATGGTCTCATCAAGGCCCGCGCTGCCATTTTGCTCAATAATTGATGAGACACTTTTGAGATGGGGGCGCTAAAATTCGTGTACTAATTGGAGACCAACGGAGTCCAGTGGGAGGGATGACTTTTATCTTGTGATGATGTGAACATAATTTATCAGATAATTTTATATCAAGTCGATTTGGTATAATTCTGTCTTTTAATGTCAGAAATGTATTTTTTTTTTTTTAAAGATGTCCCTCATTAAATGAAATGTAGCTTTAAAAAAAAAAAAAAAGAAAACTCCAGAGACAATTTGAATTGGAAATGCGTCGACTTGAGGATGACTCACTCTGTCATCAGTTTTGAGTTTCTCCGGGGCTGCTTACTTTGGGAAAAACAGATCTGGAGAATGCTTGATTAAGGAAGAAACTGCAAGCCCCATATCAAAATGGATGCCAGGCCCTCGCCGATCATAAATAGTTGATCACGACAAGTGTCAATGCATGCTCCCCTTGAGTAGAAGGTCACCTCCCAGACGCCTGCGTTGGGAGCCGCTCACGACTTGACTCGGGCCGATCAAAAATTATTTTGTACGAGACGGCTTAAATTATTGATCGACTCCTCTTTTCCCTGGTATGCTAAATGTCATCAGCGATTCCTCTTCATTTTTGTTTTTTAAGGGGAGAGAAAACTGACATGTTTTGCTGCTGTCCTTAGTGGAAATGAGTCAAAGGAAAGAGTTGCTTCATGTAGTCAAGAGTCAAAATTCAAACAACAAGCACTCCTGCTGTGCTGAGAAAAATTCTTGTTATCATGTCGCTGTTCATTGACGACCACGTATAAGTCTATTTTGTGACAATTTGAGATCTATCTATTTTTCGGGCCTTCAAACATCGACTGAGCAAACACTCCCAGTGTGGTCATGCACGATGTTATCAAATAAGTTGATGGAATACCCTTTTCTCTCAAAGTAAACCTGTAATGCAACGATTAATAAGAACAAATGTACACCCGGGGCTGTCGACTTTTCGCACTAGTGAGCACAACTTTTTTTCTTTGGTGCACCCAAATTTTCGACTGCATGGGGCTTTCTTCTGGTGGTGGTGGGTACTATTTTAGACCAATCAAGAATAACCCATTCTAACGTTGTTTTTCCCCCAGGCCGATAAAGACTTTGTATGGTCCCTGTGGAAACGACTTCAAGTGGAACATCCAGACTTGACCCAGGCTGTGAGTCTGGTTGTTGAGCGGTGAGTCGATCCATCTCTTCTCCAAACCCCACACAGCTGTAGATTGTACATTTCTACTCCACCTCCCCACCCTTTTTTTTTTTTTTTTAACCTCTCCAGTGCGATGAGATAAGCGCGAAAGTCGCTCGGCGGGCGTAAGGCACCTTGGCCGTTCTACTGGGGTTAGGACGGAATTTGCCGCAGATGCCGATTTAAGCCTTGTGATCCTCGGTATCGCAGTTCAGCCATGGAAACCTTTTTAATGAAAACACTCTTACACGGCTCCCGTTGTGGACCGTCGGAAGACCCCTGGCAACGCGCGTCTTTAACGGATAAATTGAGATTGAATATGACCTTTTTCACCGAGTGGCTAAGATCAGTGGCATGGGAACGTTCGCAAAAGATAAAATATGTACACTTTTCCTGACAATGCCCATGTGTATAAATGTAATCTAATCTAGGAGGCTTCGTGTCTTTAGGGTATGTTTCTGGACAGAAAGATCCAAGGACGGCAATTTCTGGCGCAGATGCTCGGCAGTACGCCGCCTCGAAAGCGGCCCGTGCACCCCTTGGCTTCTCAGGTTGTTATTTTGGAAAGCTAACGTTTTTCATCCCTCAAGAGAAGTCATCTGGCCCGCAGAACGTTGGACCACTTTCTTCGGGGGTGTTCAGATATGATTGAGACGCCTTCACCGGCTTTTGTCGCCGCGGCCACTGCAGAATTTCATTGTGTGTTCACAAGTCGGATGACGACGACTGTGATGTGATTTCTCGTTTGCCGCTTGATCAGGTTCGGACATCATGGTTCTTAAATCAACAAGCGAAGCAAGGAGAAATCTCTGTCCGATTTCAAACACCCTGACTCGGTGTCTACAGATGCTCAAAAATTGAATTGACTCAGAGGTGGATTTGGGTGAAAAAAATGTGACAGGGATGCATTTTGCACTCCGAAAACCTTACCGCAATTAAAAATAATTTTTTAAAAATCTGTACCGTCATGAAAAATAATCAAACACAATTTGGGTTAATTTCATTCACCCATGAATGAAATTGGCCGATTCTGATTCCCGTTTGAGTTGTTCACGGGTTATTTTAATAACGGCTCAATCAGTCACTTATTTATTTATTTATTTTTATCGATTAATTGATTAATCCAATTTTTTTCCCTTTTCCATCCACATTTCCATTCCATTTAAAACATTGCATTTTTTTTTTCAAATTAATAGTGGAGAAAACCGATATTACGATACAGTGACTGGTTTGCTCTGTAGCGTGCAATGTTAAGGAAACGCAGATGGAACACTACACTGCACACAGGCTGAGCTCTAGATGGCTACAGGCTGCAAAATATGAGCTGCGAATTATCTTTTTTTATTTTATTTTTTTACATTTTTATTTTTTGCTACCAGCAGTGAAAGGCATCGATCGGCGTATGCCGATGACGCACTTTTCCGCGGAAATCAGCTGATCACAACCTGTGGCCGATCATTGGTCATTTCTAGCCATGCATCATTTCTAGCCATGGGGTCATTTCTAGCCATGCATCAACCAATGTTACATTGTTGCATCGATAACAAATGTAAAAAAAATCTGATGAGTGACCGCCAGGCCGTCACCTGTATGGTATCTACTTGACACACTTAGTAATGTATAATGAGGTTTGATCTCGACTACAAATTACAAGCGTGAACGTAGCTTCACAAACATCTGCGCACAGTAGATAAAATCTGAAAGGCTCTGGGAGTTGTTAGCCGATTCTGAACAGGAGAGTAAAAAAGCTCAAAACAGCGTCTAAGTGAGGAGAGAAAGAGAGAGTTCCTCGGTACAGGTGCCTCCCGTTCTTCTCCACACCCACTTCAGTTAGTTCACAGCCCCACAGGAAACCCATCAAAGTGTGCCGGTCCGCGGAGACTGCCGGGGAACATCCACCTAGAGATCGCGGTGTGCGTGTGTACTGTATCACCTGATGCGCAGGAGGATATTGACATGGTAATTGTGTCGACTCCAGTCAAGCGCAAGTTCCCACCGGGATCCTCCGCTCAAACCCCCTCCGTCCCCCGTGTGGATTTTTTTTTTTGCCGGAGCAATTGGTTGCTTTGCGAGGGAATGCGGTGAGCACCGGCGCACCAGGAGATGTAGCTAGGGCAGCTCGCGTTCCATCTCTTAGCCCAAGGGACCCCCCAAGATACTTATTTCAGTGTCTGTCAGGGGAGGAGGTTGATCAGGAGAGGCAAAGAGACTGGCGGAAAGGCCTTGAAGACGGGAGGTGTTGCGGGAGTGAGCGATGAGTACGTGGAGTGGGAGGGAGGGAGGGGGGAGCCCCGGTGGCCTCGAGCAGTTGAAACAACCCGGTCCCCAATTGCTGCTCTTTTTTTGTCTCCTTCGAAGTTCACACGCTTTTACAGATGCGCTGGGGGCTGAAAGAAAGTTCACTCTGATGCCGCTCGAAGTCTTTGGAATGCTACGCGTTTTCTTCTTCGTCTTCATATCCAGTAAAAAAGGGGAAGAGCATTAATTGGCTTTGGTGATGAGTGGCGTGATGCATCTTGTAGTGTTTGCCAGGAAATCACATTGCAACCATCCACATTCACACCTATGGACTATAACATGCATGTTTTCGGAATGTGAGAGGAAGCCACAGTACCTGCAAAAAAAACTCGACAAAAAACATGCTCACACAAGCGCCTGAGCCCATTTGAACCAACCTGGGCCATCTCGTCTGTGAGGCAGACATGCTACACACTAGCGTGCCATGCTGCCCCCATGTGAAGATCCAAGGGCTGAAACGAGTCCTCAACTAGAGTAAAAAAAAAAAAAACAAAAAAAATGCTCGAGGCTTCAAAATGAAACTAATCTGAAACCCGTACACAACAAATTGCTGAATAACTAGTTTTAAAATCAGAAGTCAAGGACAATAGTTGTTCAAGTTACTGTAAAAAGGAGTGATTACATATAAAAATGTGACATTCTGAGAGATTTTTGCAAAAATCCTGGAGGTTGATGCACATGATTTGCTTTCACAAGCCTTATGATGTGGTGGGCTGGATCTGGTCTGAAATTTGACACCTGTTTCATCCCAATAAGTGTGGAGTCTTACATATGAACAACTTCCCTCTGCAGTATTTAAAAATGGTCCTATGTTGTGTCTTGTGCGCTAACAGAGTTTGAGGAGATCATTTTGCAATGTTCCTTCATGACTTATTTCCGCCCAATCTACTATTTTATTATTATTTTCAATTTATTTATTTATTTTTGCAGTCTCGATACATTTCTCCAAGAGAGTCTGTTTTAAAAGCTGACTTTGTCAATCCACCTCATCTGCAGTCGTGCACATCATTCTGTCTTTTAGGGAGAAGCACAAAGGTGAGATGAAGGACAGGAAGGTGTTGGAGATCCTCCAGGCCAAAGACTTCAAGATACACGATCTGGAGCAGGTACTGTGGAGTTGTTTAAATCTTGCAGCTTGTCGCATTGAGTGCCGAGGTCAGCGCTCACCTCGGCCCTGTCTGTACAAATCAAGCAAGAAATGTTGGTGTAATTATTGATTTAGGCCTGAATTTGAACAAACCACTTAAAATCTATTCCAAAATTTGCCTGTCACCTCTTTTAAACCAGAACGCAAATTAAGGGTTTTCTGTCTCAACATAACACAGACAAAGTTGTTCATGCTTTAATATTCAGTAGGCTGGTTTCCGGAAATGGTGTCTTGACAAAAAAAAAAAACAAACCTCAATCTGGCAGCTGCAGCTGATCCAA
Source organism: Hippocampus abdominalis (assembly GCA_018466805.1). NCBI lineage: Eukaryota > Metazoa > Chordata > Actinopteri > Syngnathiformes > Syngnathidae > Hippocampus > Hippocampus abdominalis. The sequence continues at coordinate 6,032,921 of CM031700.1, forward strand.
AATTCTGCCACCAGTGTGCTTGCAAACACCAGCAAATTTTACCGCATGACACCTGTCCTGAGATCATTCCACCGGCCGCCGCGAGTCAGACTAGATTTTAAAATCTTGTTGCTGTTGTATAAATCTCGAAATGGTCTTGGACCAACTACATGTAAGACGTCTTGAGTCATCTGGAACAGGTCTATTGTCGGTTCCCCAACCGTGCACAGGCAAAGCGTTTCGTCCTCAAAAGCCGTTGTTCCATGAGCTGAGCATGACCGAGGTTCAAATTGTTCTTGCTGACTAGATTATCAACGTTTGAATATATTTGACGCTCCTACGCCTAAATCTCTATTAAAGCCCCTCCCGCCTACCCCTGCTCGCCCCTGCGCTCTTAGCACAGCGATCTGGAAGTAGCAAGGACCGCCTAAATCCACGATCTGGTCGGATCAGAGCCATTTCCCGCATCGCGGCAATTAATTGCATCCCAGGGCAGCGTGTTATTTGAGACGAGTGCGCGCTCGCAGACGGTAGCGGATTATAAAACAATAGCAAATCGCAGCCGCTTGCGCGGAGAGGCCAGAAGGGCCACAAAAGCTGCCATGGAGCTGCTAATGAAATTTGGGTTTGCATCAAGCGTCTGTTCTGTTGCTTCTTGGGTATTTGTCCTAAGATATTCCCATTCAATTTTGGGTGCAGTCCAAACCTTGATGACATCATATAATTGATCAACCCTGGTAGATGCTTCCATGAAATGTTATAATTTATAATGCCATGAATTTCAAATGGTCGCTGTAAGTGAATGCTTCACTCGCCTGACTACGGCAGCATAGGTTGAGTTCCTCATTACAGGGAGTGGGCGCATTTTTTTTCTCTCTAAATGTGCCATATGATAGGCGACCAATATAGGGTGTTCGCCTGATTCAAAAATAGATGTGGTGGAAATTCAGACCAAGTGAACAGACTTTTTACCACGCGGGAGCTCAAAATGCATCATTTGACTTCAATCTTCACTTTTGCTGGATTTCTGTCGTTAGAAAGTGTCAGAAAAGCAGCAAGAGGTCAACAAGCTTCTCCAAAGATTCCCATCGATGGACGAGGAGGCTTCTTTAATGAAGAGCGCGCTGGAAGACGTCAACCAACAACTGCTCGACAAGAGCAAACAACTGCAGGTTGGTCCGACGCCTTCTCTTTTTGCGCGGCATCCAATGTGACGTGTGCCCCTTGAGCTTTGTCTTGCTACAGACAACAGAGAATACTGGTAAGGAAGTGCAAAAAAAAAAAAAAAGGCAGGTTGTTAACTTGCAGATGAATACTTAATGACTGTGTCATTGGGGAGTAGAGTGGAACAAGTGTGTCGTATGGTGTGGCCTGCCCAAAATGATCATAGCACGGGACCCGGTGATGTTTAATTGATAGAAGAATGGCCCTCTCGCGGTTTTTGGTGCGGTCTCACAGCGAGGGATGGCAGGGGGGACAGCATCAAAAAGGGGGGAGCCTAATGGGCCTTGCGGCCAGCGCCGCTCTCATTAGAACTGACACGGCGGCCCCTCTACCTGCATGTGTCCGGCGAGCACAGCCAGCGGCTAGCGCAGCCGGCGGCTCGCTCGCTCGCTCGCGCGGGCCCCTCAGCACAGGTGACCTTGGCCAATCAGTGGCTCATGCGGGCATCTCCCGGAATAAATTAAGGGAAAAAAACAAAATATCAAAGCCTCGCCAGTCATTACATATTCATTTCAGGGTAAAACCTCGACTGTTGCATGTATAAAAACCCAAGGGGCAACTCATAACGGTGATACCCACAATCGGTGAGAAAAAAAAAAACCAAAACGTGCCTTTCGAAAAATTTAGCAGGGGCCTCCAGATGAACCGTAATGATGGCTAGGGTTCACCGCATTTTGAATTATATACGACACTTCCAGATCAGTTCAGAACTTTTTGACCCGTCCCGGTAGTAGGCAATCACAGAAGCAGGGGCAAGCAAAACCTCCGCTGTATCAACTTTTTCTTTTTCCTCGTGTTATTGTTTATTTGCCCCTCTCGACCCCGTCTCCTGACACGCACACCTCCCTCGTCCTCATCCAGGAATGGAAGACGGCGTGCGGTAGGAAAGAGGAGGAGGCGCAGCAGGTGGCGCGTGCGCTCGAGGAGGAGAAAGGGGGATTAACGTCCCGCTGTGTCGCCCTGCAAGCTGACCTGGAGGAGAAAGAGAGGCAGGCCAAGCACCAGCGTGACCAGAGGGAGGCTGCCCAGGCCAGAGTCAAGGTTTGAATAATACACACGGGACGGTCCTTGTGTTTTATGGCGTTTCCCTTCCTTCTACACACCCTTGACATCTGTGATCCCTCACTCCTTTTCCTCTCAAACTAACATCAGGGAAGAAAAAAAAAAAAATCCAAAACTGAATTTAAGAACAGGATCCACTCCATGTCCCAATAGAAAGAAAGCTGGATTTTTGGGTGGCGGGTATATGTGGGTACTCCACCAAGGGGGTGACTTTTTTTTTTTTTGGTCACAATCGGATACACTGATGACGAAATAAATCTATTTTGTTTATAATGAGTAAAATAAGGAAAGAGGCACACTGAAAAAAAAAATGTGGGAAAATGATAAGAGGTAATTTTTCCCCCCCCAAAGAAAAACAAATATTTGGAAAATAATGTTCTACTTTTTGTGAGTGAATGTGATAATTCCCTCAAATAAGCGAAACACTCAGCACTGACATGTAAGTTTCTGTACATGCAGTAACATCCCTCAATCGTGCAACAATTATGAGTAATTTCTTGTAATTGTACAACTATCTGCAACTTTAGTAGTGTGCAGACATTATTCCCATAAAATTAATACAATATTTTTCGGGATCATTGTGCTTTTGGTTTCTTGTATCATTCTTACTTTATTCCAGTAAAATTGCCTTTTTTTTCCATATCAATATTTTTGTAATTAATTTTGACTCATCAAGCTTGGAGATTTTTCTCATAAAATTACTATTCTAATAAAAAAAAAAATTCCTGTTATATTACTTTATCTTATAGCATATAACTTTATTCTTAGTGCCACATCATCAGTTCGTGACACAATTTTTTTTTTCACCCAATATTTATATTTTTATTCATGACTTTATTCTGGTAAAAATGCCATTTTACAATTTCTTCCATGGTGAAGTACTTCTTTTTACCTGTGAAATTGCTGCTTTTTATTTTTTCCTCATATTTCAATTTTATTCTTGTCACTTTGTGATTAATTGCTCATGGTATTCCAACTTTTTAAATGATGAATAATTTTGCATTCTTTTTACATAAAGATTGTATTTGGTGTAAAATCATGACTTGAGTCCAGTAAAATAGCAACTTTTTTTTTTTTTTTTTTGGTGGTGGTGGCGGGAAGTGCCAATCTTGCAACTTCATTCTTGAAATGTTCCCCTCTAATTTACAAATGTAATCACGCAAATGACAACTTTTTGGGCTCATTTATCCTACTTGTCACAACATCAAAATCCATTTACGCAGAGTCAGAAGCTGTCATGTTTGAACCACGGATCTCGACACGCAAAATCCCATTGAACATGTCCAGACACGCTTATCTTGGGCGGTATGTCGTGTTTGACAGATTAGATGACTTACTGCAATAATTCCTTTCTAGGATCTTGAGGAAGAAGTACGCAGCGCCTGGCAGGAGGTCTCCAGGATGCAGAACCACAACAGCACCCTGGCAGCTTGCATCTCACTCAAAGAACAGGAGATGGCAACAAAAGCGGATCAGCTTCATCAACTTGGGTGAGTCGCGCGTGTCACGGTACACCTCCTCTACGTTCTCCTGACATCTACGAGTAAATAGTTTACGTTTAATGGTGAGTGTGTTATTAAAATGGAGTGCGCTGTGCGTACGGTTCATGTGGATCACGGTAAGTACGTTGCTTTCAATGCCAAGGCTCGGGGTGACACTGATATTTCCAACCGCGGCTCACCTAAAGCCACCCTGTAAGCTCCCGCATAGTGGATGCGCTTTCAAGGAGGGAGAAAAGGGAAACTGGGCAGGCTTTGGCTAAGCTGTAGTCGATATGATAAAAACTCTGGGAACCGTTAGGAGCCTAAGAGGTAATCTCATCCTTTTTTTTTTTTTTTAACTACTTTTCTGTTTTAATGGCCGCCGCGCTCTAATGTGTCAGTCACATTCGGAGTTTGCGAAGGCCTCTCAAGGTTTTAGCTTGGTGATTAAAGATGGCTTCATGCGTTAGAGGAGCACTTTACGCTTGTAATTCTCCAGCAACTCTGGGAATTGATCCGTATTAACCAGACTTTATCGGTCACACAGTGGTGCCAAAATTAATTTGGGTGAAACGCGTTGTGTGCATGTGCGTCTCAGGTGCGAGTTTGCCGAAGTGCAGACGTTGTACAGACGGAGCACGGAGCACGCGGCGGCCCAAAGCCATCTGATCAAGCAACTGGAGGGACTCAACGTGGAGACACAGAGGGTGATGAGGAACCAGGAAGAAGCGAACACTGCTGACACCACTTCGAGTCAGAAGGTAGACACACACATGCTGGACATTCTCACGTGCACCCACACTTGCGAATGAGTCACAACCGCGACGCAGCACATATTAGCCACATATGAGAACTGCTTTTGTTAATGCAATGGCGATGAGCAGTGCAATGGTTTTTCTGCTCGTTGGGCCAGAGTCAGAATAAGTCCCCTAATGAACAACTTGACCAAAAACTGAAGTGTGTTCTAGGTGTCTGATTCTAATGTTATCAAGGTACCTTATTCTCTTCCAGCTTTCCAGCTTTGCTTACCTTTAAGCTTTGCCACGGACAGGTCTTCAAATGAAATCTTTGGTCAGCTTCGCTGTCAAGAAAATCCACCATATGACTTGACCTCAAATGTTCCGCCATTGTGTCCTTCCACGTGACATTGACTTGATCTCTTCAACACCCCACTTCTTCCTTCCTCCCCCAACAACCCGATATGTATTTGACACAGCTATACAGCGATTTGAGCCAATGCTACCAGACCCTCATGTCAAACGAGGCCAAGCTGCGGCAGAGCCACCAGGAGCTGAGCGGCCAGCTGGCCCAGAAAGAGCAGCAGATACTGCAACTGCAGGCCCAGCTGAAAGAAGAAAAACAACAGTGGCGGGAGGAACAACTACAGCTGCAGCAAGCCCAGCGGACAACCAGTTGCATCTCAAGCAACAGACAAACTAACTTGAAGGTGAGCGTTTGCCTGTTGCCCAACCTCTGTATAATGTTCTAGATAGATAGATAGATAGATAGATAGAAAGACCAATTACCATTGAAGTGATGTAATTAATTGGAGCTTATAAGGTGTGGAAAATGATGCCAGGTTGGGTGTTAGAGATTCAGTGCAGTGTGAGAGCTTCCTACCTTTGAACTGTCACCCCAGAGGTACAGAGGGTCTTGGAGTGAGATGAAAACCCGCATCCAAATTAAGTGGCAATTGGTAGCTAATGAGGTGGAGATCCCCCCCACCCCCTTTTTTTTTTTAAGACCACTTAAAGCTAAGATCAGCCTGTAGTCACACAAACTCACTCAACTGGGACTGGACTTTGCAATATAACATATTTGTGGCTGATTCATTTTTATGCCTCCGCAAGCTGTGCTTGTTCAAATTTGACTGCTCGGTAGTTGCCGACAGACTGTCACAGATATCAGCTCCAAATGGGAAGTGAGACGCGATCGCCCTGCACCACTTAACCCCGTTAATTTAACCACCCGCCATATGTATAAATGGATCGTTTAGCCAGTAATTAATTATAGTAGTGTAGTGTTCCTGACAGTAATTAATATGATATTTAGAGGAGGTGCCGGTTACATCAAGGATGTATATACAAAATCCTTAAAGTTGAATTCTTCTGAAGTGGGACAAATTGTTTTGTTTTCGGGGGGGGTATGTGATGTCATTTGAAGTTGAAGTTCGGGGTTCTTTTCTCTGGCCTTCCTTTGTGTTCTCAGGTTTCATTTCACATGACATACATATTTAGGTTATTTGAAGTCATATACAGCGCATTGTTTTGAATGTGTGTGTGGATGCATGTTTGTCTAGATATGCCCAGTGATCAGCCACAATGTCCAGACTCTACCCCACCTCTACCCCAAAATCTCCTGGGATAGGCTCCAGGTCACCTGCGACCCTTGTGAGGATAGTTCACTTATCAATTATCAAAGGGTTGAGTGTACACCTTTTGCTTTTTGTGACACTTATTCCACATGGGATAATGCACAACAAGAATTTGAATAGGGGAAGTGAGAAGAATAAGAAACAGGGAGCCCTCCAGGTTCAGGTGAGGCAAGGTTCAGTCACCTTGCCTTAAAAATACTCCACATTCTGCCCTGATCATTTGTCTGTAATGTCGGGGGGGTGTTGAAGTCAGGCTGCAACCAAATCTTGCTAGCGCCTTCAAGAATACGTTCTCCAACAGTTCACCTGGACAGTATGAGTATGGCCCTCATTAAGGTGAGGGTTCTTTGGTGCACTCAATCGGGAGGGCGTTCGGTTCCCCACACTCAAATTGTACCGACAAGGTTGTGTGTGTGTGTGTGTGTGTGTGTGCATATTTGCGCACGCGTGGAAAGCATAGAATTAAAAGCGTGCGTGCGTTTGGGCACGTCATCAGCAATTCCGTAACAAGTTCCTGCGGAACACCTGTTAAATTCTAATGCTCGGGTTGTCGGGGCAGATGTGATTTTAAATTTAAATGTTTGGTTGGACCGTTGCCTCGCTGCATAGAAACATGAGCTGTTTAATAATAGAAATGTCTGATTCCTTTCAGACTTCTTGAAAGGAATCCTTTTACTTAATTTTAGTTTTACCTATGCCGAGGCGCCAGTAAATGGTAAATGACTGTCACTTATAGAGCGCTTTTCTACCTCGGGTCCTCAGAGCGCTTTACACTGTTACCTCATTCACCAACTGATGACGCAGCATCAGGAACAACTGAGGGTTCAGCATCTCTGTGGTGGGAAACAAACACTCTACCTCTGAGCCATGCCGCCCATGTTACCTCGAGTTTCCGTTGAAATTAGTTGGATTTCAACCAGGCAATTGTGTGTCCACTTTGGAGGTTGCACTGCAACTCCGATTTTTTTTATTTCAGTCAACAACACAGAGTCAAGTTTACTATTGTCGTTTTTTTTTTCTTTTTTCTTTTTTTTCCCCTTGGCTGTCAGTCAGTGTTGTGGTTTGATTAAAGAGCGCCATTACAGTGTAATCCGGAGCAGACCTCAGGCTTTCTGGAAGCTTCACCAGAGTTCATGAGTGATAATGTGCTCGTCCTGTGGGCACTCGTTCAACTACTGGAAGCTCTCCCATCGAGTACTGAGGGGAGGCCAGTTTATTCGCTTTCGGAAAGTTGTATTTGCTCCTCGTGTTCTGCTTTGACTTTATGGCGCCAGCACTTTGTATTCAGGTATTTTTGTTTACTGAGCGTTTTGATGCCGTGCTAAGTAGAGCTGATGCTCCTGTGAGTCACAAGTTGACCGTTGGTTGCTGGGTTACATGAGCATTTTTCAATCATTGTGTTTGAACGCTATGCTAACATTAGCTAGCCGCTAGCGCTAGGCATGAGTTTATTTGACTTTTTTTTTTTTAATGTTCAAATGTTGCGCGCTCCGTCACTAATGGTTTTGATGACAATTTCATCAAAACAAGGCAGAGGTTTCAGGACTAACAAGTACGTTTCATATTATTTGAAACCATTCGAACATTATGCCAGGTTTGAATATTAAAATGAGAAAAAATGAACGCAGATTAAAAAATGATTCATAGATATTGCACATCAATTAACTAAAAATTGTGCCCAAATAAATGTTGGAAAATAAACTGTTCCTAAATAATTACATGCAAATGTACTGAATTAATGAAAAAAATAGTATTAGTAATGATTAAATCAAGACACTCTAATTCAATCAGTTCTATGCCCTGAGAAAGCCACTGTAACTCAATACACAGTTTGAACATTTTATCAATGCATTTGTATTGGCTTAAATGTCTTCTTTAAATCATATGTGTGACGTTGTTGTTTTTACATTAACCCTCAGATACGAAAGAGATTATACAGATTAATGTGCAATTACCTTTTTTTTTCCCCCTGCTTGTTTTGTTTCATGTTGCTTCAACTCGGGCAGTTTACCATCTGCTCCGCTCTTTTACCATCACTTACAGAATAGAGCATGTTTAATTTAAATATGATGCAGTCTGCTAGTTACACACCACATATTCTCCTCATCTGCATTGTGTTTGTATTTTAGGGGGGAATCTCCCATCAGAACGCTTCTTCTGGGCTTTTATGAAAAATAAATAACATTGTCAACTCGAGTTGTCATGCGCCCTCTGGAGCCGAGCCTCGTCCGCGGCCAGAGACGTTCCTAATGACATGGACTCCGGCGGTGCGCTTTTACCAGCTCAACTGCTCTCATTAGATGAGAAGCCCGGCCCGTTTGCACAGCCCACCTCATTAACGAAGCACAGCCATGTGCCGCCTTGGCTACATGGCGCTTGTTTAAGCACATATGCGCTGGGGTCAAACAGACTGCGTGGGAGGACTCAGGGCTATGTGTACACGCGCACACACACAAATATATACACTGCTTACCTTCTACTCGCTGCTCCCTGTCCTTGTCCAAAGTCCCTCTCCACAGCAGTTACCCGCACACACTCATACATATATGCACACACTTGTTCTTTGAAGAAGCACCCTCTTGCATACCAAGTGTACCTCTTGGCCTGGTGGGGGGGGCCCGTACCTCGCAGCCCCCTCTGCTTCTAAAGCAGCAATACCCCCCACCCCCACCCCTCCAACTTTTTTTATGCCTCAGATCAGTTGCATACACGACTTGTTGGTGTCCACTCCACAGCTTATTAAAACAGGAAAATCATATTTTTACCCCAATTCCAAAAGTCATTTGGATGTGTCATTATCGTTAGAAACCGCTGGCTGACCGATTAAAAATGGCCGACGATGACAGCGGCACATACTGTGTACATAAAATTGATATTAACACTCATTCACTCCCAGGTACTCATTTACATAAAAAAATGTTCAAGAGTTAGGGTAAAAAAGTTTTTTTTAAAAGCTTCTGAAAATGTCTGGGACAGAATGAGTTCCAATCACATCTTAAAATGTCGTCCCGTCGCCGATGATGGAGTGTGCGTCTTCGTGAATGCCCGCATCTCTACTGTGTGTCGTTTGTGTGCGGCAGGAGCCCCCTCCTGATTGTAGCCGCCGCGTAATTAACATTGATCAGATTTGTTTTGTGGCATAAATGGCGCACGTGTAGCACATTAGTCCTGGCAAGTCTCATTGCGCATTCAGCTCAAGGGCTCGGCAGCAGACGGGTCACGGGCTTCGGGGAGAGCGATCGCAAGCCTCCCTCCATATGGTCGAGCCTCGCCAGCTCACGAGTGCCAGACAAGTTCCCCCAAGAACCTAATCGTGTTCGGTAATTACCAAGACAGGTTTTTTTTTTTCCTTTTTCTTCTCTCTCTTATACATCCCCCTCCCCTGCATACCTCAGCCTCCCACTTACCATCTCTTTGCTGTCTGGTCTCACTGCACCTGCATGCTCTTTTCTCCTTCACGCTCACCCCAAGCCTGTTGTTTTCAACTCATGACACCATTATGTCCTCTTTACATCGAACTCTCCTTTTTATCTTGAACTAGAAAATCATGATGAGAGTGCTATGCATTTTTAGAATACAATCTACTGCCTTTGTTGTTTTGGTACGTTGTACAGTGCATTTTAGAAGTATTGCAAAGGTAAAGACAAAACATCAAACTGCTTAGTCGCCACTGCTGCTGCTGGGAAAAAAAAGCCTGTCTGTCCTCATGCCTCTGTAAAAGGGATAAATAATTGTAGAAGATTTGCCAGTATGGCCAGCGTCCATTAAATTAGGCCCCAGATAATTCGGCCAAGCCCCATTTTGACAGGACAATTTAATAAAATATGAACAAACTCTTCCTCGCTAATAATTTATCATCCACCTCGCCTCCCGGTTTGCTTAAAGTTGATGACTCCAGCAGTTAATAGGGTCGCGGCCAGATGCCAAATCCCCGATAATGCAATCACAACCTCGTTGGAGGGGAGGAGGGGGAAAAGGTGATGACATTGTTTTCTGCTCAAGAGTAAGACACAGTTGCGAAGGCCCCTCTCTGTCAGGCTCAGATTTGATGAGTTAAGTGTCGACAAGCAGCAGGTGTGGCTTCTTCTTGCCGTGATTTTTATGCCATCTTGTCACAAGGTTCGAACAGAGGTGCGAAGATGTCGGCAAATGTCAAGTTTTAAAGAGCCAAAGAGACGCACCTCAGAAGCGCCTTCAAATCGCACCTTTTTGATGAACCTTTTCTGTTTTGAAATTTTCACTTGATGGCTAATCTGGAGTCAAGTTCAAAGTGAGTTTACCACCTTAGCTTTTTTTTTTTTATGGTACAGACTGCGTGAAACAACTGGAGGAGGCCTGCTACATTGTGGTTGTATATTACCATGCAGTCAGCTTGTATTTGAATGTAAGCCATTTTAATTATTATGGCACATAAAACACACCCCACTCCACCGCCACCTTCACATGTGCTACTCTGTGTGTCATGTATTAATGTCTGCCTGTTGGCTAAAGGTTTTTTTTTTCTTCCATATCCGTACTGTGCTCCCCTTTACAGAAGCTTAGTCTGGGTTTGGTTTATTTCCCCCCTCCACCTCCCATGTGTTTTTTTTTGTTTTGTTTTTTTGCGTCTGCAAAAATGGGCATTGTACAAAGAGACCCGGTATCTTGGACGGGTTGTCTGTGCCATTTCGCTGTACCCTGCGGTACAATGAAAATAAAGCTCTTGTGATTCTTATTCTAATTAAAATCTTTTAACCTGTCGCTCTTTGAGCGCTAACGATGTCGCTGAGAGAGCTGTTTGGCCAAACTGTTCCCTCCTGTGGTCTGTGTGGCTTCGGGAATTTGTGGTATCTTTCCGCTTACCCTGACTGGCTATTAGACTGCACGCAAAATGTTTCCACATCTCACCGCGTGCTTCTTTTTTTCTTAAAACGAGCTGAGGACATGCGCGGAAGCTTGTGGCCGTTTCCAATACGGGCTTGAGGGACAAAGGCGCCGCACACTACTGGCTTCAGGCTGCAGGAAATCTTTCGGCAGACATTTCGCTTTCCGAACACGTGATGGGATCAGGACAACTGCAGCTTTTAGTTGATCTGTTTTTCCTCAAAATTAATGAAGAAAAAAAATAGCAGCACTTTGACAATAAAGGTTTCAGAGAGTTTGCTGGAGTACTTGTCAAAAACCAACCAAAGTGAGTTGGCCCTCGTTTTGGGAAGGCCCAATCTACTCAAAATTGATCATTGCTGCAGTTTTAGAATCCAATCTTCGCTCCATCTGTTTTCTTTTTGTTTTTTTGTCATTGTTCTTTGTCTCCTCTTGAATAACTGTAGGCAAATCTTGAGAATACAGGTTTACGTACCCACTACTGGTGCACAATGTTAACAATGTTCTCTGTATTTTTATCCTCCCCAGTCTGTACTTTGCTAAAGTAGTCTGTTTTTTTTCTTTTCTTTTTTTTTTTATGTATCGAGAGACCCTCTTTCACCTTGCCTAATCCGACTTTCTGATCGCTACATTCACCGAGGCTTGATTTGGTGGTACTATTTTGCAACCCCCCCCGCCCCTATACTGCTTTTATGCGATTCAGCTCTTCTTGTTGCTGCTGAAAGGTAAGTCACGTCCCCCGAACAAACACTCATACCTGCTCCTTCCGTCCCTTCCAGGCACTTGTATCTGAGCAGACGGTTGCCGCATCTCACAGACTTCATTGTGAGCATTCAGAGGATAAAGCCCTTCAGTACATCTCTCCTGTCAGGAGGCAGCAGGTGGGTCGGCGTCGACACACATTTCTCTTTTAGCCGGTTAGAAGGGCGCGTGTGCGAGGAGCTTACATGGCCGCACTTCCCGAAAATTACCGCGCTCGCGTCAGATCAAAGCCGTGGCGGTGACACGAAGGCAGCGGTGTGTTGAGAGCCATGTGATTCATTAGACCCTTCCTCTGCCAAGCTTTTTTGTCCTGAAAACACACTTACACACGCACACCTCCTTCTGTGATCAGGCCCGGCGTGTGCTGCTGGTTTCACGCATGCCTTGGGCCCAGGCACTGGCTGATTTACCGCTTCAGCGGGACATTATGAACACCAAGACAGGCTTTTGATCTTCTCGCGATTCCTTCTCTTTAAGTTTGGCAGGTTTCTAGATGGCCTCACTCGCGCAACTAAAGCTGGCCTGAAGAGACGTTGTTTGATTTCTACCACTGTCCTCATTAAAGCTTCAGCGGGAGGCCTTCTGTTCTTCCTCCTGATACATGTAATGCAATTATTTTGCACGAAATGCTTTAATAGTATTGATGCCATTCAACGTTGCTTTCCGAGTCGCGGGCCGGCTCGCTTGCCTCGGGACACGCCCGCACATTATAGAGCATTGTTGTTTACACCTAATTACCATTAAGTTGCTGATTTATCTCATATCTGCTTGAGTATCACCGGCGCCGCAATCCGATGTCGACAATGTATTTTTCAACTGAATAATGGCGGGGATGTTAGGCTGATCCATAAAATTAAATCGGAGCGCACGTCTTCTGATTTCTAAAGCGTTCTTACTTCGCATGTTATTGATGTCGAGGCGCTGCGTTGGATGCGTCATGCACCTTTTGTTTTACAGGCATCAAAGATTCGGGTTCTTAATTTGACCCCACTGCAGATTAGCTGTATTTCCATTGTTTCCACTAGAGGGGGAATGAATGTAAAAATGTGACAAATGCCTCAGTATGAAATTGTTACTCTTTGCTTATTTACATCGTGGCTTTTCTTCACAGACCACTTTGCTCACACGTTCTCAAACTGTGTATCTTTGTCTGCCGCGGTGTTTATATGCCTCTTTGTGCAAATGGAACCAAGTTGTACTTTGAGTGCTGCGGATTCACACGAGACATGCTGCTGAAATCGTAAATAAGCCCACTGATAACCGTGACCTCTTTCTTTCTCTCTCTCTCTCTCTCTGTCTCTCTCTGAGAGATGTGGAGGAAAGGTGAAGAGAGGCAAGAAGATGTCTATGAAAGGTTTCTTCTTGGGGCCCCCACAACAGGCAGTTTTTATTCCCACTCAGAATAGAGGCTCGTTTCAAATGGTGTTTTTACAACTTGCTCTCCTCAGTATCCTGTGTGTGTGTGCGAGCTGTGTTTCCATGTTTGCCAAGACATTAGCAGGTGTAACGGTCAGGTCGCGGTCGCCAACCAGCTGCACGACTAATGTCGATCATGGCGCTCTCTGCTTTTTCATCTTTTTATTCTCCAGGCCCTTTTTCTGAGCCAAAAATATCCGTACGAGAGTGTGACAGAAAATGCCATCTTCAGAAATGTCCCAATTTTGTTTGAGTACATCCATCGTCGGTACCGTACGTGACACCTTGCGCTATATGGTATACGTGTACTATATGGTCAACTTTTTCCGAGTCTAACCCTTGTCTTCAAGTTTTTACCGCCCTGAAAACTGTCAGTTTAACTAACAGTGCTTATTATCGTCCTAGAATACCACGCATAGAGAATGTTTTTATTTTAACTTCATCATTGGCCTTTTTTTTTGGGGGGGGGGGTGATCTGGGATTCCCCTTCTGGCCATTTGCGATGTCCTCGCGGGGTCTGGCCATTTGGCACGCCTCGCAACAAGAATATGTAGATCAATCTGCTAATTAGTTGCGCGCAGCCATTAAGGCTGACTGAAAGCACACGCGGTTGGCACCCGAGCAGACACCGCGGCGGAATGAAGAGCGCCAGGTCACCGGAGTCGGCCAGAGCCGTCGCGCGCATTCCCACACACATACGCCTCCGGAACGAATCGAATACGTAAGTAAAGATGAACAACGGCGGCGTTTGGTTCAGAAACAGCCATCAGAACGCGAATTAATGATCTGCCATCTTTATCTAACACTCTTCCTCTTTGCACTTCACACCCACTCCGGCTCAAGGACTGCTGTGCGTTTAGGCGCCCAGCATTTTTTTTTTCTTTAGCCCGCCATCTGGTCAGGCCTCCTGGGCTCCACGGGGCGCCTCCCATCATCTCCTATTCATATTCCACAAGCATATTGTTCCCACTGCTTTTTTTTTTTTTTGTGCACAGCACTTCTTTATTTATTTTCATGTTAGAGGCGAGGCTGCCGAGCAAACTGCACCCCCCCCCCCCCCCCCCCACACACACACACACACCACGCCCCCTCCCCGCTAATCGGTTGTCCTATCAAGTGTAACCTGGAGGCCCCTGGTAGAGCAATTAGAGCGACCTCCCTGCCCACCTCTTGTAATGAAGCCCAGCACATTCTGGAATCTATAGCCCCTTTAGTCTTCCCTAATGGGACATCATTATTGTCAAAGAAACAATGTAAATGGAAATGAACATACTCATTAGCCAGTCGCAGAGAGAAACCTTTGCCGTTCTTTCACACACTCACACGAGCTGAACTTCCTGCCTTCAGCTGATGCAGCCTGCTGCCCCAGCATGCTTTTATTCCTTGGTAGCCTGTTTGTTTTTGTGAGCATCTGTGTGTACCAAAGTCAGCAATACATGTTGTTGTTTTTTGTCAAGGTGAAGAGGGGAATGGGATTATGCACCCCTTTTTCTCTCTCTCTCTCTCTCTCTCTCGGCATTCATTCAGTGTCAACGGTACAGATGTTAATTGTTGCATTGTTACGCAATCCTGCTCTCAACCGAACGCCTCTCTTGGCTTACGTCTCGTCTCCCAGGGTGCACCTGTGCAGCGATCCCGGTCTCTGTCCCCAGCTGGCAGTGCGGAACCTTATCATGGCAGAAGAAGGGGCGCACAACAAAGAATTCGAGACCTTGACGACTTGCTCCGGTCAAAGGTGAAGTAGTAGCTCATGTGGATGAAAACATTTTGTGTAGAATTGGGACCCATTCATAGGATGCCCGACAGTGTTGTTCATGGTGGGGGGGACCACACTATTTATTTTCAATGGAAAAAAATTGTAAGGAAAATCTCGTGCTCGCAGGATCAATGCCACAATTTTATGTATGAATGTATGTATGCATTTATTTAATTATTTGGGGGGGGGGGGCAAGGTCAACACCGAAAGGGCACCGTTGATCGCTGGGTGGAAACGTGCTTGACTACCATAGAAGCTACATCACAATATCTCTTAACCAAGTCTTTTGTGAACTGCCCCTTCGAGAATCCGGGCCGTTGTACAGTGAAACTCCTCTAGAACGAAACCTACATGGGCGAAAATACCCCCAAATGTGAAAAAATCTTCATGCATTAACACCATTCCCATTCTCCTCATACGACGAAAAAACCCCTGCGTTATACAAAATAATTTTCTCTGCTCCTGCCTCGCGAAGACATTCACTACAACAAAGTATAATCCAACAGCAACCTCACAGTTTGAAATTTGAAAACTGTAAGTGTCCAAGACATACTCCCCCCCAAAAAAAGATGCGTCATTGGCTATTGTCAGTAAGTGACTTTGACTTTGTTAATGTCCAATGGCATGTAGCGAGGTCCAGTGCAAACCCTCAGATGGGAGACGCTTTTTTGACGACGGTATGTGGCCGGTGGCTCACTTTCCCGTATGTTTGATTACAGCTATCAGCTGCTGTAAGGATGCGAATCTCCGCAGCTCACTTACTGTCACCGTCTCAAACGGTTCAATTGCGCTTCCTAGGTGACCTTCTCCAGCACGAATGTTGCCGACACATACACACTCAACCTTTAAGGTAAATTCCACTGAAGCTGTGCGGTGTTTAATTTCACCAAGATTCACCAAGGCAAGTCTAAATGGATTAGTCGCATTTTTTTTTTCTGTAGCTTTTGAGGCTTTTAGAATTTTAGAGGCGTTGAATAATGTTTGCCAGAAGTCAACCATGCAAACAGCACTTGTAGTCAAAGCTTATGTTTTAGTTTATGTCCAGCTGTGGTGGCTTTCTTTTGATACTTCTTTTACACTTGGATATTAAGATGAAACACATTCTAGATATTTGTCGACCCTGAACTCTGTGGAAACAATTTCGATGCCATGTCTTCCATGTGTCGAAATACTGTCACAGTCAAACCTCGGTTTTCGAACGTCTCTGTTCTCGACCAATTCTGTTTTCGACCAAAAATTTCGAGTTTTTTATGCCTTGGATGATGAACAAATTTCGGTTCGCTAACAAACTGAGTGCACTTGAATGCACCATTTGACTCCTCTCGCCTTCCTTACACGAGGAAGTGATGCTTCCTCGTATTGCTTTCAATTGTGAGCAGACGTGTTCAATAAACATTTTTATTTTAAAAAGAGCGTGGTTTCGGTTTTTGAACAATTTCGGTTTTCGAACAGCCGTCTGGAACGGATTATGGATGAAAACCGAGGTTTGACTGTATTCTGATTGAACTAAGCAGATGAATCTATCCATTTTCATTCATCCTATAGTGCTGCCATCTTGACTTGATACTGCCCCGTGCTGTCTGTCGACTGAAATCGAATTCAAACTGCCCTCGGGCTCGCATTGCGAAAGTCACCAGACAGTCAGCAAGCGAGCTGTGACGTTTCCAATGCGAGCCTGAAGGCAGTTGAAATTCAGTTTCAGCAGAAAGCGGTACGAGACCAAAATGAGGACATTGGAAGAGGAAATTGTATTTTTTTTGCTCGTATGCAAAACGTTGTCCTCAGCCCCCTTGTGATTATCTGCCACTTTTGCTCACCGAACAAATGAAACTCGCAAAACAACTGCCACTGTAATTCTGTTCGACCTTTGAGGTTCCACTCAATCTGGATCAAAGTGTCACACATTTTTCTTCATGAAACATCCAAGGATGAATTTTACATAGATGGAGAGTAATTTCAATCGCTTTAGTTAACCTCAGACCTACCCTGGAGCGGTCCTCCGCTTCACCTCTCTTTATCCTTCCCGTCTTTTGGGTTGACCGGCGAGCAAGTGATTAAGCAGAGGTCATCTCCCTTTAGAACACAATCCCGAGAACGTATTAGGCATCATTTTCTTGTCAGATCTGAAGTGTCTGACTTAATATCACTGGCAGGCACCAGTGATGCTCGGCATGGATTCAGACGACACGCATGACTGTCTTAGTTAATGGTGCCATTTACGTATCTGCCGCTTGAGGAGCGCTTCGTGAAGGAATGCACAGCGGGAGGGGTTTGGAGGGGGGGGGGGCTACTGACAACTCAAATGTGGAACTGACTGCATTTATTAATGGTTTGAGTGCATATGGGAAGTCGGTGTATGTATAAATGTGTTACTTGTTTGATCGCTGATTGTTTTGGTATTCATCTCATAATTTTTCAGGAAACCAAAGAGCCGTGTGAGTTGATGGAATCAATTACATTGACCAATATAATTGGGATCTAAAAAAATACTCTTTTGACTGAAAAAAAATAGCTGGAAAAGAATTAGAATCTTAGGAGAGGCGGTCTGAGGAAGAAACCAATGAATGAGTGAATTATGAAAATGTATTTCAAAAATTGCAACAAATCATTTGTGACTTAGTCATCAGCACTTTTTTTTTTGTCATACTTTAAATTTCATCGAAAATATGGCCCAGTGATATGATTGAAAAGATTATCACGACATTTATTGAAATGTCTTTTTTTTCTGACATTGGAAATAAGGAGCTGAAAAAAGTAATACTTAAAATTTTAATTGAAGCCCACTCAACTATTAAATAAATAAATAAATAAACTGGTCAATATACGAATTAAATAAATGCTCATTTGCGTTAGACGCTACCTCCGAAGCAGTATGGTTGATAGTTAACATTAACCTTCATTCAATGTTCATACAGTGTAAGTGTCGTCAATAGTCTAGGACTACTTTATCTTTTTAGCGGACCCACAATTACCATCGTCCAGCTCCTATTTTACTTTCCTGTTTTTGACTTGCGTTACCGAGGCTCTTTTATGGCTAACACTGGCGCAAGCACATCAAACTCTGTCTTATTTTTTTCATATCGTTCGGACAAGGGTGTGTAGACTTTTTGTATCCACTATAGAAAAAGATCCGGGTCTGCCGATTGAGGACCTCTGGCCTAGATCTCCTGTTAAGCAATGTGCCCTCTGTCAAATTGCCGTCAAGTGACCTCGCCTCCGGCGTCTTGCACTCTAGGCCGCATCTTCTCAACTTGGTCTTTCCAACAGAGTGCCTTTCAAATTGGGATCGCCCGGCTGTGCCGTTGACATTTTGACCTTCGCAACGAACGGCGGCGGGCAAGCAAACAAACGGCCAATCCTCATTGTCTTCACTTTCAAGCAAACGGTGTCTCGTTGCCGCGTAATTATTTTTCAGCTTGAGAACGTCCACCACATGGGTCGCGTATTGATCTGCGGGCAGGGGGGCTGTGGCGTGATCACCCAGTCGGGCCGCCCATGGGAAGTGCTGCGCGAAGTCTGGGAATCCACGATTCAGGCTAATGCCCTGCCACTTGTTCCACCCTCCTGTGCGTCACCCCTTTGTCACTCGTTAGTAGCACTGCGCCGACTCTGGACCCTTTCATTAGCGCGTTGTTTTTGAGAGGCTGTGGGTTGCTTGAAGGGGCAGAGGATGTCTCGCAGATGTCCTCTGTGAATAATCCGCGCGAGGGAAAATCCATACTTGTCATTGGCAGTCTCTGTTTGTGCGCACTCGCTGTCCGGCGCATGTTCGTGTGGGCTCTCTCTGTTCTCTTTGTCCTTGTTAATAATAACAGGGCTGAGGGCTCGCATTTCCCTCTCTGCAGGGCAGCCGTGTCATATCAGCAGTAAACAAGCTCCTTCCCTTCAGAAAGACAACTCTCCCAAGCCCTGGCCACTCGAGCAGAAACCTACATCCCCCCCCCAAATGCACCCCTCAAACCCACCGCCCTCACCCACTCTTCCTTTCACTTTCCCTCTCGCTTTCTTCCCGTTGTAATTTCTCCGTTTTCACCAGATGCTGTTCTCTCCTTTCACTCGCAGACCCCTGTTCGTCCTGTCGGCCGAAAGTGTTTTCTCGCTCGCCCTCGCTGTTAAGGTCAGAGCGATTGGGGAGGAGGCGGGGAAGGGCCTCTCTTGACAAGAAAAATCCATATGCTGTCTTTTCTTACTCCTCCGTTTTTAAAATCAAGAGTCGGACCTGCCTGTGTTTTAATGGCTGTCAACCGTTGGGCTCGGAACTCGACCTACAGCCCACCTACCGGTAGTTTTAAGAACAGGAGACTGTCCAACACTGTGGCAGTGGCTGCCTTTCAAGTGGTTCTGTAAAAAAAATTTTTTTTTAATCATTTCGTCCAGGTTAACCATTCAAGCAATATTTTATGATTTTTTTTTTCAAAATTCATAACTGACAAATTTTATCCATGACAAGTTAACTACGATATAATGAAAGGATAATACAGTCTAGAGTTTAAATCATGTTTTGAAGACAAAGGCGGCTTGACAGACAAGGAACCTGTTTGCTGAGCAATGGAGTTCCTGCTGCAATTAATAGAGCCTTGATGAAGTATGATGTGCGAGTGGTTCACACATTTAAATCACAGTTTCTGAAGTTCTGAGTCAAATCCTGGCCCACCTGCGTGCATTTACAGGTTTTCTTTACTTATTTCTGGCCGCTTTCCAGGAAAAAAAAAGTGAGTTCGGTCAACAGACAAAATGAGCTGACTGAATTGAAATACTCAAATATCCATAGGGGACTGTTTTTTTTTTTTCATACAATTTTATACAACATGCACAACTAATATGAGGACAAATAAAATAAAAATAAGACACACACACACACACACACATACACACTACCATGCAAAACAGTTATTTGTTGAGGTCATGAAGCTTAATTCGCACAAGATTTTCTGAAATCTTGTGTCAAGCCCTGAGGTGAAGATTTGTTTTGTTTAATTTTTTAGGCAATTTTTTTTTTCTTCCCCAGGACGTTTTTGGTTTATCTCCACTTTTGTTTGAGCCGGTCAACCTTGGAGGTTTCAACTTTTTGATTAACAGTTGTGCCCCACCTTCTGGGTAGTGTAAGCTTAAAACTCGTCAATCAAGACACAAATGTTTATAATCAAAGCTCAATTTGATGGCGTTTGTCTTTTACCTCTATAAAATTCCTTATTCCAGTTAAGGGGTCAAAGGTTCCTCACCCCAAACAATGTTTAGTGGTGGTGACATGAATTCTCGATTTCAGTCTCTCTACATGGGATTGTATGCATGACAAACAAAGCAATTTCAATCAATGTTGTGTTTCTCACAGACTGAGGAGAATGAAGAACTGAGAAGGGCTCACAACAGAAGACGGGAACGCCTTTTATTAGTACAGAAGAACTACAAGGCCGTCAAAAACCAGCTGAAAGCGGCGGAGAAAGCAAATGACACGTATGTACAATGTTTTTACATTTACTTAATTAAATCACGGATGTTGGAACAATACTTTATACAGAAGCTTGAAGGTGGTGCACACTAACAGCAGACCAAATTCAAACACAGGCTGATTTAGACCATAGAAAATGAAAAGGTGTGTTTGAGGAAAGACAAAAATCAACGTTGTGCAAATTTCAAGGTAATTAGTTACAGTTACAAATTATTATCCCGAGAAGTAATTCAATCACTAATGATTTCTTCATAAATGTAATTAATTACGAAAGAAATTAAAATAAGCGGCACAATCCAACCGTTTTCATCCATCTTTTTGGGCGGACTGAAAATATCGCAGTTCCCCTCGAGCTCAGCGGGCAAACGTCACATGACCAAACCCATGCAACAAGTGAGCCCGTGATCGGTTGTAACCTGAGTGAGCCCTTTGGCACTATGATGTCATTTTTCAGTCAAGAGTTCAATGTGAACCATTTCAAAACCTTTTTCCACCATTAACGCCAGAAAAAGCCTACTAGAACAGTTTAACTTTATTTGATGCTAATCAGAGGTGTGTTAAATGTTGTCAACTTGTTGTGTACTAGGAAGAGCCTTTTCGTGCCCACGGTGGCTTGTATCAAAAGCACCCTGCCACATAACACACTGATGCGCTTCATACCCAAGTCTTAAAGTGAACCCTTCTTCTCCACACGAGTTTCATAGGACCAGAGTGCAGGATTTTTTTTATTTTTTATTTTAAAGATGCGCACCAATACCTCCCTCTCTCATAGAAAAGCTCAGCAATTTTAAGCCTACTAAATCTGTGGCGTTTTGTGCCAAATGCGTACTCCGGCTCCTCTCCCACCTCAGCGTTCATTAGGATGTGAGAGCCGGAGGTTGGAGGTGTCTACTCCTGCAGGGTGCAAGGTGCGGAGGTAAGAGAAAGGGCCACTTCCTGCTATATTCAACAGTAACCACAGGATTTTTTTTTTTCAAACGAAGTGTCAAAATATTAATAAGCGGCTGTTGTTATCTCCATTCATTCACTGCGGCTGTTTAAAAATGCATGTCCGAGTGCACATGGGTGGCGGCTGAACCGGGAGCTAAGTACGGACCCCCGTCAGCTGTTTTCTCTCCGGGTTAATTAAAGAAAACAGCGGTGCAACGTGAGCCCGTGAGAAAGTGCGGCGAGCGTGCTCAGCGCCCCGGCTCACGTCAGCTCAGCGCGGCTCAGCGCGGAGTGGCTCAGGCGGTGAGAACAAAGGGCGGGCGGAGGCAACGCCGCTTTGGCCCCGTGTTTTTCAGAGCGCCATCAAGGAATGGTATCACGCTAAAATTGGCTAACTCTGGAAATGCGGAAGCAACCTGGTCCTAAAGCTGGCCGTACGCTGCCCAAGTGCTGTCTGAAAATGTCAAGTCTGGTGCATTTGATTGAGTAATCATTGCTCTTCCGCTCAGACGCTTTCACCGATTGAAAATGACATTTCATGTTGCTTTGGGTCGCTAATGCTAACCTGTGCTGAAAAAAACCTTCATATGGTGTTTTTCTACTGCCTGCGGAAGCCCAGTCAGTTTGAGACTTATTTTTCACTCAGAGCTTCAGCTGTCCTAAGTTATGGACCAAAGTCGGAAATGAGGCTGCCTAATTTCCTGTCACCACTTCCACCTATCCACTCACCGTCAACTCCAAACGGCTTGAAACCACTTGAATGAACTACTTGAGCCTGTTGAAATCATAGTCAGTCTCACTGAACACAACAATCTCGTGGTCCTCCATCACAAGTGGCCAAAGTAGTGATTTATCAACATATAGGAAACTTCGAACATATCGTTGATGATGGCCCAAAACCATATCTCTGTATTATAAATGTCGTTTTATAGCTATGAAATTGTCAAGTTATCCGTTTGCCAAGTTGCAGAGAGAGCCACCACCAATGAGGAAAAACCAACCTCGAAGCACCGACCAATCGCAAAGCACGCGCGAACTTTGTTGTCTCATTAGCATGCAGACAGCGTGCAGCCCATCCGTCCCAGTGAAACCTCGCTGCCATTCAACATTACCGACATATTTTTACAAAACGGCATGGTCGAGAGTGGGGAAAAGCTTACTTCCTGTTTATATTAGAGATGGGAAAAAAGTTTTTTAATCATACTGGGTGTGATGGGGGCGAAGGGGTGCGCAAATAAAATTAAAGGTTATTAAAGCATCCGTACTCTGATCAAAGCTGCGCCCATAAACAGATTCCCCCTGAATCAGAGCAATTAGCCGTAGCGGCGTGGAAAAGTTCTCTTCGTTTCCCCCTGCTTAATAATGGAAACTAGGATACCGTGGGGGGGACGCACTGAGGCCTGAAGACGATAGCTCTCTCATGGCTCCGTGTTCAACCGCTTTTAGGAGCACGCTAAACAAATTAAAATGTATAAAGCTTTACTGTGACTTAATAAAGCATCTTCCACGTTTCTTTCGAACGCACCTCACTATCACACTGAGGGAATTGGAACCACTTTGAAGGTAGTAGAGGCCAAATTCTCAGTGACTCCAGAATGAGATTTGCTAAATGGGCCCCTACATGACACACACTAAATACTAATAAAGTTCAAGGGATCCAAATTACGTACGCTTACCAGCGCATAAGCAACATTACAGAGTAGCCGCTAGCTTAACTAGCATTAGCGTACCATGGTATACATGGTCAATAATGGCCGCTGTCCACCGTTTCTGTAAACTCTTAAAAGTCCAGGATGCTAGAACAGCTTTTTTTCCCCCACAACTGGAAATAAGAAAAAAAAAATGTAAAAATGTAACTTCCAGCTGCATCTTAAAAAATTTTAACGACGATGAAATCTTAGTTTATTGCAGTAGCAAATGAAAAGGTAATTGGTCTTGAATCGTTCAAGTAAAAACTGATTGGGTAAACGTGCGTGTCAATTCAGTGTTGGAGCCAGCTACTGTAGACGAAACACAAAGTGTCATTAAGTATTTATAAGTGAGGTGTAGACATTTGAAGGGCCCTTGTTTGCATGCAAGCCATTATTTACATTTTCTAGGCGCACTGGGAACGCTCCGCCGCTTGTCCGCGCAAGGCAGCACCCTGGGCTTTCACAAATACATAGGTGGCTACATGATTTGCCACTAAAATGTCAAAGTCAAGGCTGCTCATTTCAATACGGCTAAACCGGGCAGAATAATGAAAACAGAGTGCAACTAAGGGCCTCGTTACCCCGTGCGAATTGGCCGAAGGGCGGCAAGGTAATGTGCTGCACCGACCATTATCCCCACAGTGTAATACTGGCTTTTCATATGTATATCTCTGTGTTGTATAATGCAACAAATTAACCGGGACAGTTTGCTATAATACCTGCAGGAAGTAAAAAGTAGACAATACGGCACTTCCCATCTCTGAACAACTGTATAAAAGCTTCCGTTCTACTCGAAAGACATCGTACAAGATTTCGACCACGGAGGGGGAACACGAAAATTGGCTTCACAAGTTGATTTGCAATGTGCGGCCCCAGCGTGAGAACTTTAACAGGGTTCCCACGGGTCCTTAAAGTTCATAAAAATCCATTAAAAAAAGAAGTTGTAAAATTATGTTCTTAATTGTCCTTAATTTTCAGGGAAAGCTTCTAAAATCAATAAATATCCTTAAAAGTAACCTGTTGTGTTCATATCATTTTCCCCACCCTTCCAATGAGGAAAATACGCCTGGCGCCCTTCCCCTCAAACCCCGCTGTCGGGCTACATGCTTTCCTGGTTCCCGCTCTGCCGTCTCCGATCAGTTCCGATGATGTTTGTCTTTTGAGGCATACGTTGTCGGGAGAAAAAAAAATGTTTGGACTCCAAATGGTATTACCATTGGGCCATCGATTTTGAATGTTCCACTATAGTGAATCCCGCCGGTCTGCATTGGAATTAAATAAAGTGTGATGTGCACAGGACTCGAAATTCCAGGAGGTGAACTAAGGGGACTACAGTATTCCCCTAATCGATTGATTGCTTGAGAAATCGCTTTGTACTTCAGGCCACGTGGAAGGATGCCACGCGCCGAGCCCTGGCAACTAAGACAAGAGAACAGCGATGCCGTGTGGAACGAACTTGCCTACTTCAAAAACCTCACCCGGAAACTCACTCTGGAAAAGTAAGTCACTTTCTAAGTACTTGACACACTTCTCTGTTTTATCGTCCCCACCATGAGAATACTGACGAACGGATTTAATTTTTTTTTTATTTTTATTTTTATTTTATAAATTCACTATGACCTTCCCAACTTCACAGCATCCCTTCAGTCCGTCACATCATTACCCACCAGCGGGGGTCAGACTAAAATCATTAGACTCTCCTCATTTGTTAAATTGGCCACCCAACTCTTCACACATGGAAGCGCACCGGATACAAATGACGTGGTCTCACCAAGGGTGTTGTCACACCTTTAGTCGACATGATCTGCTACAATTGTGTTGATAAATCTTGTAAAATTGTTGAAAGGGGGGGGGGGGGAATTCCAACCAAATCTCGTTGCGTCACTTTGAATCACAAGATTGCGTTTCTGCATGGGACAGACACCCACGCGGACGATCGAGTCAATTTTTTTGCTTTAAAGTAATGTCCTGTGTGATTATCCTGTGTATTCGTTTTGGAGAAGTGAGAGGTGGGGATCAAACTAATATTTAGCTAAATATTAGACGACTTTACTACTGTTATCTTGGGTTCGCGATAGACTACAGAGCTTTTCGGCTTGCCCAATACGTCAATCGCGATCGACCGGGAGACAGCGGACTGTCCCAAGTCGACCTATGAGGAGTGGGAGGAGGAAATGGCGGGGCAAAAAAAGATTTGTGTGTTTTGGTTTTGCTCATGTTAGGGGCCGTTCCAGCTGTTGCTCATCGTGGCGTGCGTGACCGAAGATCAAAAGTCGATTTTCGGTCAAAAAAAGTTTGGCCACCCCTGATTTAAACCGTGTTGTCTATTTTTAGTTGCCTGTTTTTTTTTTATCAGTTTTGACTAGATTGTCATCTTGTATCGTAAACCAGCGAGCCCACATAACCATTTTGTGACATTACAAAGTCAGCCAACCTAATTCGGTTTCACGTACTCACTTATCTGATGTAATAATGTCGTGTATATCTTCGTCTATCCGTCTGTGCCAGCGATGTATATTGACAGCCGACAGGTAGAACAATGAAATACTCTTCCAGGAGATGGTAGAAGCTACAAATGAAGTGCTTGTTTGAAATTCCTTAAAGCAGATTGGCTGGTCAGTATGTCCTTCAGGTTTATGCTTCACACTCAATAAATTTGGTGTGTAAATTGAGACAATATCCCTTCTGCGATGTTTTTGTGCCAGGAGATTTTCGTAATGTAAAATATGTGCCTTGTTTTGGGGCCCGCTACAGCAAACGTACTTTCACTATTTGGCTGTCTTCCAAAAAAAGGTCAATAAAATATGCTTCCCTTCCCGCTCTGGTCTTCAAAAACATTTGAAATCCACTTTAGGAGGATTGTACCCTTTTCGGTTCTCTAGCCTCCTTTAGTCTTCTTTTGTGTCTCTTTTTTGGAGTGTAACCGTTGTCTGGTTTGATCTCGAGAAGCCCTTGTAACTGCAGCACTACCGGTGACCCTTCGTGACGCTCCGCACAAAGCTTGGCCTAAAGCCATCGTCTTGGCTCCTCCTGTCTCCCCCGGCCTTCACCTTTGCTCACCTCCTCCATCCTCTCTCCTGCGCCTCTGCGTTTTTCTTTCCTCTTCACTTTTCCGCCTCGTCTTTCCCGGTTGTCTCCCCCCGGCCCTCCGCGATGCCACAGTGTAGGTTGAGGCCAGAATGGTGGTACCCCCCCCCCCCCGCCCCCCACCCTCACGCCTCCCCTTCCCTCCGATGCTTCCCCTCTGCTCACCCCCCTGCCCTGTCCTCCTAATCCCAGCTGAGCTCATTATGATATAGCCCGGCTGCCTCTCTCCAAGCCTGAGCTGTCTGAGTTAATTACAGGCTAGTAGCACTAGTGCCGCTGATGCTGCCTGTTAAGGGATGTCCATCCGCCAGCCTGCCTGCCTGGAACTGAGCAGTTCACTGCATGGTCTGGGGGAAATACGGGCCAGTACTTTGGGGGGGGCAGAGGGGATTGGCAAACATGCTACACGCAAGGTCCTTGAAACTGACCTGCGAAGGAAATCCACGAGGGATGACGAGTGCCTGGCCTCTTTTCCTGACGGTGTAACTTGCCTGTCCTGAGGGCTTAGTGTTGATCCCCTTCATGTGCCCCCGACGAGCTACACTTTATTTTTCACATCACAGCCTCTCACAGGTCAGCCCAGTTACAACGTCAGGTTACATTTGATCACCAGAATCGTCTGGTTATTGGGATGAGACCCTTAATTGTGCTCAACGTGCACCGTTGTGTTGGTCATGCCCAAAGTACTGTCGGTCCTCAGGAGGGTTATGGTAGAGCTTTGAACTTCATTTTTTAAAAATCAGTTTCTTCATCTTATTTTAGTTTTTATAAGTTTTGGTGTTAGTTAGTTTGTTTTTTTTTTTTTTCGAAATATGGAGTACTTGTCAGGTTCAAGATTTAAAAAAAAAAATTGTATAAATAAAGTATCTACCATTCTGAAATGCCTGCTTGACCGTCCTTCATCTGTATAGACTTGCAGCAATACCAAAATAAATACATTTCACTTTTCAATTTTTGTAGCGTGAACAAACTTTCAACTGAAAAAAACATTTTGTGAACAAAATAAAAACGAAAAAAAACTGACGAAAAACTAACTGAAAACTAACTGAAACTAACACTCACTGTTACATTAATATCTTACGTGACGATATTAATTGACAAACATGAAAATTACGAATCACATTTTCGCTATATTTAACAGTGAGGTTTTATACAAGTACGGCGTAGTTTCAGTTAGTTTTCTTTTTCGTCAATACATTTTCGTTTTTATTTTTGTTCACAAAAATGTTTTTTTCAGTTGAAAGTTTGTTCACGCTACGCACCAAAAAATGTTGATTTATTTATTTATTTTTCCTTTTCTATCAACTGTCTCTGAACGGTCGTTATGGACCACTGGATTGCAGCACGGTTTTACTTGGGTACAAATTTGGGACAGCGTTCTGTTCTATACCACTCACTGTAAGATTATTAAGCTCCTCCCTACCTGCAAAAGTCGATCCGCTATAAAGCACAAGCAGCCCAATTTTCTGAAAGTATAACTCGTGGGGCAAGTCGTCACAGCTTGCTCCTCTGACCGTGTGATGATGATTACGCTTGTGAAGGTTATGTTGCGCAAGTGTCGGGCAGTAATCAACTAATGGCCAATTAACTCCCGCTAGTTGAGAATTTAGGACCAAATGAAGACCCATTTAAAAGCTTTAAATGCCAGTGGTGTTCATCGGTCCATTTTTCGTTTTCGGAGCCTTCTTTGTCATGGGACGACGCGCAGATGCTCCTGATCATCTCTTCTGCAAACAACGCTTGTAAAACACCTTCCAGAGGTCCAAAATGACTCTTTGGCTCGGCGAGTACAGCTGGGTTGACTCCTGCGCAGCGGGTCCCACGCAGTGCTGAGAGAAGGTTCGCTCCTCCTGTCGTATTTGCACTGTAATTCAAGGTTGAGTGAGGAGGTGAAAAATGCACTTTAATTGACTTTGACGCTGAGCGGCGACTAAATTAAGAGATGCATTTCGACCTCCGAAACTTTTGCCCGCAATGAGGACTATCGTGTTATTGGACTGCACGCGTTGTAAATGTAGTCTGAATGTAATTCATCTACCCCAAAAAGATTTCTTCTCAGTGGGTAGTACCAGTGAGTTCTTAAAACCGGTACATGTAAAAAAATAGTTTAAAAAATGATGTTTAACATCTTAATTTTAAAACTGCGACACCAACATATGCTGAAAGTTTTTCAATGTTATTACTGCTTTTATAGTGTGGGGTGTACTCGTAATGACCAACATAGCACACTACACAGGCATTGGAATTCTTTTTTTAGAGACATTCAATAATCAGATTTTGATGACAATCGGGCTCAAAATAGGCCCAATTATTGGTCTTTAGGGGAACCAGCACAATTACTATCCGATCCAACAAAATTTTAAAAAATGGCAAATTTTATCATGGCGCGACAAAATAAGAAGCATTTAAACAAGAAATCTTTCCTCGTGATTGTGTGAAATTGACTCTTGATTCACTTGTCAGCACTTATTCTTCTGTTGCTTTCTTTTTGTTGCAAGGAATTTGTTAAAATGATCCAAAAAAGGTTCTCATAAAGACAATTCATTTCACAGTTCTAAAATGTTATCAATAAAAATCATTTGAGTGTTCCATTTTGGTATTTAGTAGTCCATCCATGGAATTTGGTCAGATGCTCGTCATCACACTATTGCGCACGATCTAGCCACTAATATTTATTATATAGCTCATAGAAAATATTTTGTGGTATGGGAACAATTTAGGGGCCATTGGCCAATTTGTGTCAAATTATGTGACAAACGTTTCTGCTTTTTTTTTTTTTTTTTTTTTTTTTTTAAGATGTCCTCGTGGTTGGCTGGTAAGAAAGTAAAGGCAGTGCTGGCTCGAAAAACCCACAGTGGGATCCTTTTATCTGCCTCATTATGCGCCTTTCTCCACTCGGTGTCCGCGCTTGTTAATTGTTATAAAAGGTTTGTTGGTAAAAAAAGAGGCAGGGATTATTTAGACCTCATAAGTAGAGAGTAAACACATGCAGTGCGCCCTCAGATTTAAGATGCTGCGCTCAGACGACATCAAAGCATAAATTAGCCAGCGTTTACTGACGGAGGGAGGGGTGGAGGGCGGGGGGTAAAAAAAAAAAACAACCTTTGAGATCATTTGCACTGCTGCGGCAGCAGTGTGAGATTCTTTACACGGTGACCATTACAGACATGAACCTCCCCAGTGAGCGACGTTGACTCTAATTAAGTTTAATAAAGTTTACCACCGTGTTCCTCATCTCTCTGCCCGTTTCATCGTGATTTGCTAAAAGGTAATACAAGTAATGAGTTTCTTTTGCCCCCACCCACTGGACCCCAGGCAGAGTTGGAGGAGGGACACATTTTGCTCGCACAAACAGAATGTTTTATGCATGTTGTTAAATCAGACGACGGAGGATTTTCCCCCCTTCATTTATTATTTGGGAAAATTATTTTAAAAAAATTGTGGGGAGGGCATAATTTGCTTTGCATTTTGTAATTATAATGCATGCTTCAGTGTTGCCGTCCAGTCTTGGCCTCTCTCAAAGCAAAAAAATAAATGAAAACATAAATAATGCACTTATTTCAATGGAATCAAATTCAGAAAAGTAATTTACTCTTTGGAAAGATGCTTAAGTATTCCATTTTTTTTTCAATCTTGATTTGCTTTAGCAGATATCACCAAGATGTATATGCATTCTAACGATGGCACTTTGAGACATGGAAGTTGCTTTCACTGCGAGATCCTGCAAAATTGTCACGAGTGAAGATCCAGAACTGTGCCTGTGACTTTTATACAGTACGGCAAGCCACGCTTTATCCCTCAGTCACATTCGGGGGATGCATGATGACGCGTGAAATTCTTATCTGCGCCGCGATGATTGCATCAGGGGTTTAACGTGTCACCGCGTAGCATCCCGCTCCTCGTACGGCACCGATACGACATATGAAGCTTGGAGATGACTAAATCGACCTGGTCCCCTTAAATCCCCGTCTGTGCCATATCGACAGGAAAAACATCACAGAAAATTCTTGACTTTTCTAGGCATCGTCAAAATGGCTTTACAATTTCAGCTAAAATACAGCGCCAGGCTATGCACTCCCCATTTCAGCCACTTGAGACTTTCGAAGAACAAGGAGCCCTCGAGCGCATGTTTGACTACGGGGGTAATCCCCAACAGCCCTCAAAACAAGATGATTTTTTTCCAACAATAGAAATGCCAGAGGTCCTTCCACTTTCTTTCCCTTGATTCCTTGTGAATTCTTGTGTTCCGAGCAAGTGCTCCGTGCGCTCCCAGGCGCGAGCACAATGGCTGCCAAGGATGCAGCTGCGTTGCGCACCCTTGTGGATCGAAACGGGCGGCGTGTGCTCGGCATAGCATCGGTAGACTTGAGATCAAATGACATGGAGGGTATTGCTCTAGGCTAAAGTTCTCGCGCTCAATGAGAGGGAGAGATTTTATTTTATTTTTTCTCCAAACCGAGGCCAAAAGAGCAGCTCCAAACACAGACTTACAAGTGTCGTCCACATCGCCAAGGATCCAGTTGCATCTCTCTGTTGCTTCAAGTTTGCTTTCTGCAAAAATCTATCCAAATCCTCCCATTGTTGTTGACTTCTGAAGACGTGCGGTACAGTAAAAGTCCAGCACAACCCCACAAGGTACGAACTGCACTGACGTACCTTTTATAGGGTGAAAATTTGTACTCCAATGTGACTCTTTATACTTTTTCAGGGGCTGACATTATGTTATGTTTCCAAACTCTGTAGGCCAATATTCCTTATATGCTTCCCGTTCACGCCGTGATGTACACGACTGGTGGAAATATCGATGCTAAGGCCTGCCGCAAATTACGACCCCCATATTAAAGTTAACCATTGCCTCTATCAACATACCGTACACTGACTGATTAAATAAGTGCAAACAAATCGTCCATCATTCTCCTCAAAATGAATGGTTTCAGGTTAATTTCATTTCGCTAAAAAAAAAAAATGCCCTAAGTGTGCATCTACTGTATTTTCCACACTAAAAGGCGCACCTTCAAAGAATGGCCTATTTTGTAATTTTTTTCATACATTGGGCGCACCGCATCATCAGACAAATCTACAGTGCATCCACTAGATGGATCTACACTCAAGGAAATGCCAATAGAACGATCAGATGTCAGTAAAACTAATTTAATAAAGCAGCGACACAGTTCACTTAACCAACAGCAAGTTATAACATTGACTCGTTAACGTTAGCATTTCTCGAGCAGGGAGCCAATTTGGGGGTTGAAATATTACCGCAATGACCATACACAAGGCATCCGATTTTATGGCGCGCTGGGAGCTTTTAAGAAAATGGAAGGCTTTTTGGTGCGCCTTTTCGTGCGGAAAATACGGTACTATCCAGGCACATGCGGTCCATCAACAGCCCGGGCTTGAGGCTTTCTCCTCCCCGGCATGCAGTAGCCAGATTTTCATCGAGCCTAGTATTCTGATTCAAATGAATCAGAAAAACTAAATTCATTCGTATTGACTGGGTTGGCATATAAACGGTTCAACTAGACGCCTGCTCTGGCGTGATATCAGTGCGTCGTCACGTACGCACTTTAACGCGGCAGTGTCTTACCAGAGCTCGTCTTGTTTTAAAGCGTCACTTGTTTTATATCGAGATGTCACTTTAATGCCGGCTGTAACACGGCTGGTCTGATTAACCTAGCAGCGCATGTCAACGGCAGATCGGAGTAGGTCACGTCACATGTAAACACGTGACCAGAGATCTTCATTCGGAATGATTTCAATGGAAACATACCAAAAAAAAGTCTCCAGGGAAACCCGTCTCGGGTCTCTCGGTTGAGATGCATCGCCTCAACAAACTTCCTTGACACCAATGTATGCATTCCTGTCATAAAGCACTTTAGCGCCATCTTGTGGCTTCTGAGGGAGAGTTTTTCAGGGAAGCTGAGGATGGGTTAGCGAGAAAAAAAAATCCCACAGAAGGAATTCCTGAACAGCAAAGTTTCTTGGACTGTACATTGTTCAGAGATGGTCATTTCAAGTGTCTGAGTTCAGATGTGTAATTTCAAGATAATTCGATAGAGCTACCTTCACTTTCTTTTTTTGGGGCATTGGTGGCATTTTACGAAGAGCACAAAAACCGTGATTGTGTGATTAACTGTGACTATGCGGGGGGATCACTGTATCCTCCTCTGTCCCATTCTGCCGAATGACTGCCTTGAACAAAGTCCATGGCAAGACAGCAGATTCGCACATTACGCTCACTTCTCCCACCAAGTGGAAAAGCACACACACGAGCGCGCACGGCGTTGTGGCAATGCTCACCTTCCCCAGGTTCGCTTGTAAAAAGCAAGGCAAGATGTTCTCTTCCTGCTCTTGTGTGGCTGCTTTTTTTTCCCTCTCTCTCAATCTGTGCGAAAGAGTGCGAAGGATATAAAAAGTAGATAGGCCTATTTGAAGCGAGGACCCCGCGGTCAAAGTAGTTAGTTTCAAAATGGAAATTATTTTGAAAGAAGAAAAAGAAAAGGGGATTTGTTGATGACAATGAAAACGTAAAGCACCTGTGCCCGGCAAATTTGCCATTGCTCAACCCAGCCCCTCGACTGTAAGACCCTACCGTAAGACCAATGGAAAGTACGGTTTGGATTTCTATCGAGGGGGGGGGGGGGCTGCATGCGGAATTTTGTGGTCGCTCTGGACGTCTACTATAATCAAACATCAAGCAAAAAACTGACTAGATTTCCTTCTGCGCTTTCAGTGTAGCCTTTGTAGCTTCTGCGATATCATCGGATTGCTTTCCCCAATGTGCCGTATGTTCGATCCATTAGTTGCACAGCATGCTAATAAAGGATTCCTGGAGAAGAATGCACTTGGTTTGGAGCTGCGGATTTGAACTGAAACCGGAGGCTCTCGGCCAACACCGTCCAATATCTGCAATTCAATCCTCTCCTCTCCTCGCGTCACGAAAACACGCTGGCCCTTGAACGGAATTGAATGTTTTGCATGTGATTTTTGGCTTTGGCGTCGATAACGCCGGCATCTTGACGCGCGTATAAGAGAAACACGAGCTGGGACAGGCATCTTCTACTTACTGCATATTTCAGCTCATTTGTCCCATTAACAGGCAGGACGCAGGAGGCAGCGCTGGTGCCTCATCGACTTGAGTTCATTTATGGAGGAAAATCCATAAAGGAGCGACACATATCCATCTGCTTCCTCACCCCCGCCCCTCGGGGAGAGTCATTTGTGTACTTATTTAAGCTGCGGTCAGCCATTAGGCCAGGCGTTTACTGGACTGTGAGGGCTAAAAAGCTAATTATTTCCCTTCCCTGTGCACTGGCTGTAACTTTTCCCCAGGTCATTTTCTTGACATTTGGCAGGGAAAAACATCTCCCGTAAAAATGAAAGTTGTCTCGTTAGTTAATTGCCATTGTGATTGCCATTGTTCGCGCTCGCACAAGTGACCTCTTTTAACTCCACGGAGTGGCTCACGTATTTGCCTTTTTTTATTTATTTATTTATTTTGCCTCCGCAAATGAGGTTAACAGACGGTAGAATGCCACTCTGCGAGCAGGAGCTTGTTTCTGCCATTGCACTCCACAGCAAAGGGGAGGGATAGGAGGTGTGTGTTCTTCAGGTGTGCACGTCTCCGCGGGGGCCTCGTGCGTATCCTCGCAAGGCGTTCACTTGGTGTCCTAATAATAACTTGAAAGTGCAAAGTCTCCAGAATGGCTCCGCGTAATTAGCCTTTAGCAGGAATCAAGCTAATTGCCGGGTGGTAATTGGGCACACTTTCCGAGTCAGATTGTCTGCTGTGTTGCACGCAAACACACCGCGCGGCGACCTCCTACCTTGGCGTTTCATCTCACTTGTCACTTTGATTTACATGTGAATAAATAAAACACGCTTCAATTAATTTCTTCATGTCGTCTTCACTGTGGGGAGGTGAAAGTGGAGCATGGGATTCCAGAAGGAAACGAGTGGCAAATGTTACGACATAAATGAAGGCCGTAATGGGATATTTGTAGAAAATGGAAAACCGGTCTTGTTATGCAGTGTGATTGGAAAAAAAAATAAATTACACTTCTTGGTTTCAATGAATGCAGGGTTGGCTGGAGGAGGAGCTGGATATGCTGCGAGTCCAGGCGGCGATGGATCGGGCCACGGTGAAGGAGCTCAACCTGTGTCTCACTGAAGAACACCAAGGTGAATCAATGTGCTTTTTTTTTTTTTCGGATCTCTTTTTAGCGAACGTGAAGGAACCTTAATTGCTCAGAAGACTGGGCAGAGAAATGTTTTGGCCAACTCTGGATTGAGCATGAATCTGAGAACATAAAAATAAATAACAGTAGCCTACAGAGGGCAGCAATGGGTATTTTTTGGGATGATATCGCAGTGTATCAAATCAATAATTGATGTTTGTGAACATGGCGGGCCTCTGGAAGTTTGACCGTTACAAGCAGCTTGTCATTCATCAAAGTGTTTGTCACATTAAATCTACTACAGAGAGTGTCCAAAATGTGAGAAAAGATGACGTACGTTATTTGAATTTAGAAGTCGAAGCGATGACGTAATATGCACACATGCATGGCACAATGCACGCACACACTACTAAATACTATTTCTACTAAATAGTTTGTTGTTGATGTAAAATTGTTTCACTGCTGAAGATTTGTCCATGCAATATTTTGCCCTCTAAAACATATTTTCTTTGTTGTTGGTCTGAGGGCTGGGAAAAAAATTCCCAGAGTAATCGACAGAATAATCAATCGGATAATCGACCCCCCCCCCAAATAGTTTGCGACAGCCGTAGTTGGTATTTTGTAGAAGACTGTTCATATCTTTAAAGCGTCACTAAAGCATGATATGAAGACATTTTTCTTCATATTTACACAAATCAGTTGTGCAATCGTGAATGGGTTCACTTTCAACGGCTCACTTCGTTTCTTGCAGCATTGTAACATTGCTCATGGCTGTTCTTGTGCGAAAATGTTTATATCTTAAATGTGACAGCACTTTTGACTCCTATCCATGCCAATTTGCGGACCAAATTAACGAGGCGACTCGCATTGGAATGAATTGGACAACTCAATTAAGACTTGATCAACCCCACTGCTAATTGATTGGTAGATCAAATGCTGTTCATCTTGTCAGCAGGAACCATTCCCGATGTTTTAAAAAGCACATCGCTTTTAATTCAGTTTGCAGCCTTTTGTCAGTCGGTGACCGCCGCAACCGCTATGGCTTTAATTAAGCAGTTCAATAACGAATCTGTCCTGGATCGCTTTCATTTTCCTCCCCACCAATGATGGTGTCTGGCGGTTGAGGTGCGAGCATTTCATTAAAAGGATGGCACTAATTAAAATGGAGCGTCCTTTGCGATTGACACTCCAGGCAGGAAGCGAAAGTATTGAGCTTCTCGGAAAGGACATTCTAATTTTACATCTTCTCTGACAAATAATCACTGGAGGGAGATGTGTATTTACATTTTTACACTTTTTAAAGATATTCTAAATTATTTTCACACACAAAAATATGTGTAGTATAGAATCCTGCACGTATTGTCGAGTCTGTGTTGGATACTTATATGTGCCTTTAAGCGGCAGGGCCTGGTGAGGCGGCGTGTGACGTCCACGAGTCCGCATGCGAGTGACTTGGCGTGAGCTGTGACCAACAGCAGCTCCTGTGAATGTGCTCTTTGTTTTTGTGTACTTTCCCACATGTGAGGACATCACACTAAGTATTCTGTAAAAACCTCTTTGCCTAAGCCAGGGGTCGGCAACCCAAAATGTTGAAAGAGCCATATAGAACAAAAAAAACAAATATGTCTGGAGCCGCAAAAAATTTAAAACCTTCTATAAAACTTATAATGAAGGAAACACATGCTGTATGTATGTAGGAGACTGGACTGTCTCAGAATTGTTTGTTATTCATTCCTTTGTTGTGTGTTAATTCACAAACGCCCCCATAGAATTTATTTTGTAATTTCCTCGCTTGATTTTTTGTTTTGGTGCCTTATTTTCGCTTTTCTTAGTATTAGTGACGTGATCATTAATTTCCGTTTTCCTGAGGCTGTCTTTGAACGCCTCTCGAGTCGAACGAGAAAAGAGAAGGCACGGAGTCGGACGCAGATGTGTCAGTGTTTGTCGAGACTGTTAAAAGCATAAATAAAGTGTATGTTTCAAAAGACCAACACAACAGTTCTCCTTTTTAGGAGCTGCAACATGTATCTATATCTATTTGAGCTATATTAGCCTACTATCAAAATCTTTTTCCATTTTCAAAATTTTTTTTAGAAAGCTCCAGGCAGCCACTAGATGTCGCTAAAGAGCGGCATGCGGCTCTGGAGCCGCGTGTTGCCGACCCCCGGCCTAAGCGATATAGCAAAGGCGCCAACGATGAAACGGGATCTAGCGGAGGAGCCCTGTGTCGCTGTGTACTAAACTGAAGAAGAAAACAAAAAGCTTCTTAACTAATACTTTTAGTGGCAACTACCTCTGACACGTTTGCCGTCAAAACCTTTGAAATGATTCACCTCATTACTTGTGCGCCCCATCATGAACGGTTTGACTGGCAACCCGCATGTCAGAAGTCATGAGGAGCCCGCCCCAACAGTGCTGGAAAATAAGTTGTGAGTGACTACAACGTTCACTGGCGAAACCTCTGCGACCTGATCAAAGCGCCGCGGGGTTGAGGCGTTCACACAAGGATTATCTCTAACGAAAGGCAACACATGAAAGGGAGCGGGCCTTTGTGCCATAGCCCACGAGCAGACATGGGAGGGGACACTAATGTATGCCGCCGGTGCCGGGACCTCCTCCCCGCAGCGGGTGACTAGGGGAGCCCACCGTGTCTTCTCATCAAGGTGGTGCCGAGGTGACAACTCCCAATCCGTCGGAGGTGGATCGTTTTCTCCCACTGCCGGTCGTGTATACCCAACGAACACAGCAGCGCTCCCGTCCTAGCGGCTGCTCCTTTTGATTGGATGTGACACGCCAGGAAGACAAAAGAGCCGGCTAATTCCAAGTAACAAACTTCCCAGGACAAAGCATCGATTCGACACGAGGGAGTAGGGGCTCCGTGCGGCCGATTTCGCTTTGTCCTTCTTTTTTGTCTTTGACCGTGCCCAGGTAGCTGGCCTGTCAGAACAAATTATTTTGGTCACGTAGTCTTTTTTTTTTTTTTTTTTTAAATATATATATAATGAACAGAAGAGGATCACCCGTTTGCTCGGCTAAGAAATTAGCCATGGAAACACATATTACTCGACATTAGATCACAGACTGAAATGTTTCAATTCAAATTCATTTCGGTTGTTTGTGCCTGGATGCACGTTGGTGTCTCACAGGCTGCAGACGTCAAGGCAGTAAATCATGTCGCTGAAAATCTGAACAAAAAGGCATACAAACGGTCAATGGAAACCCAAATCCTGAACACACTGAGAATACTCAACCAAAGCGGGAAAAGGGACTTGTAAGCTGATGTCACGTCCATGTGCCCGTATGCTAATTGCCTCTTGTTGCCAGTATTGTGGAGTCATGTAATATTACTACCATATTCTGCAAATGACAACGATAACACTAGTCAACAGCAAATATTAACTAGAGATGGCTTCATATGTCTCTAGACCTGTTTTTGATGCTGATTTAATTTTTTTTTTTTTTTTCCTAGCACATTCAGTTTCTGAGTGAGATATTTTCATTGTTCGTGTTTAACAGCTTGGACAATACGGATTTTACCATGCGTTGTTGTCTTGACTTTTTCATGGGAAAACAAAAATCACCCTTCATTCATAAATATTACAAAGTGTTATTAGGAGAAGTAATCATACTAGTAGGAATAAAAATGTGTAATTTTATGTTTTACGCAAACTATGACATCCATTTTCATCTCACCAGAACGTTCAAATCCCGATCTAGCCTCTGTCAATTTGTGAAAGAAAACTCATCATGTGACTTTATGCACTCTTTACAACATCTGGGCGCACTCCTGATGAGTCACGTTCTCGCTTCCTCACCGGACAGGTTGACGTCCCGGAAGTGCGCTTAACTTTATACCCTGACGACTATGTGTTCGCTTGATTCATTTATAGTGAAGAGTGTATTTGTCACGGTTGAGAGTGAGATTCCCTGGATAAAACAATATGTTAGTCTGTGCATATAAGCTGTCCATTGGGGGAATCCTAGTGGACTACAAAGCAGCGCGGCCCGGGGCTGTACAGTGTTCACCAGAGACTCGAGTGCTTCTCGCATTTGTTTATGATCCCGTGAGAGAGGTTGCATGTTGTGTGCTTTTTCAACATTGTTTTCCCATTTCCTTGTGGACTATTAGATCAACACTCCTCTGTTGTGTAAGATGAAGATGACGAGAGCCAAGTGTCTGAAAATTCTTCATTCTTTTGACTCGACTGGCAGTAGAGGGGGTGGGGGGCGGGGAAAGTGCTTTACGAACGTACAGATGAAGGAAATTAGGCCAGTAGCAGTGCTAATTGATTTAATGCAGCCCCTTTTTTTATCGTCCCATTGCCTGAGCCGCCTGGGTTTGACGCACCGTGTCACAACAAGAACCTTTGTTCTCCTGTTCAGAGCTGCTTCGCAAAGTGGAAGAGGAGCGCCAGGTCAAAAGCACTTCTCCGAAAAGACCCTCTGTTTCCTCAAAGCGATTGGAACAGTCGTTTATGAAGGTATGACGCTATTATGCCATCACTTAGTGTTCTTTGTCACCAGCAGGGGGAAAAAAAAAAAAGAAGATAGACAGAATCGTAACTTTAGCACAATGGCAGTGAGGAAATTAGCCTCTAATCTGTCAGCCGTGATTTGAGTGTGAGCACAGATTTTTAAATTTTTTTTTTGTTCCTGTCACATTTTCCTCAGTGGCTCATCGTGTCTTCAAGTCAACTAAAAATGTGTTTTTCATTCAGTCGGCAGTGCATTAGGTTTAATTACAGTAGTCATTTAAAAAAAAAAACAGCCTAGCTCAACTTTGAAGTGCCATATTATTCAAGTACAACTTTGTCACCTTCCGTTTACTTTAGCGGCATTGTCTCCATCCGTGGGTGGCTGTTTTAATTCAGGCTGGAAGGTACCAAGCTTCACCAGTGGTCAGAGCGAAAAACACAATTCTAAAAAGGGAAAAACAATGCCCAGGGGCACAATCCCAATTTTGTAGTTTGGGAGCTTGCGTCTGGATGTTTGATTTCCCGCACACTGTAACAGTTGATGCTAATCTCTCTGTGAGTAGTTTTCCGGTGTGTTGTTTCAACTTTCCAAGACTCATCCACTTCACATGTTCCCAGGCCAAATTAAAAAAAAAAAAAAAGCTTTGGTGGTTGCTGGCTAACCCCAAATTATTGGATGATTGATTTCTTTGCCGTTTGCATTGAGCAGAAGTCTTGCCATATTTTGAGCCGGTACAGAACCGCATGTACCCCTTTGGCCACAAGGTCACCAGCAGGTTTGCCCTCTTTTCCATCACCGGTACACTTTTGTGTTGGACTCACAAAATGCACAGCCAAAAATGCTTGTCGAGTTAATCCTTCGATGCTCATTGAGCTGAAATCTCAAGGGATTCAATGACGTTTGTGACATCATTGCAAAAGCGGTAGCTCGACCTCTCTTGTTTTTCAATTGCAGTTAAATTATCGAAGGGACTTTGACCGTTTATACTTGCAGTAAAATGCCTGATATGCACTGCTCAGTTCTATCACTGAAGCTTCAAATCCTTGATTCCCCTAGATTGAGCAGCTGGAGCGGAGGATGGTGTCCCTGGAGGGTGAGACGGAGCTTCTGAGGGAAGAGAAACAGCAGCTCCTCCAGGCCAAGGAAGGCCTGGCCCGCGACTGCCGCGGACTTCAAGCCTCGCTGGATCATCTGCAAACCCGGGAAGCCGTCCGCCTACAGACAGCCCAAGCACAAGCCCTGGCCCTGGCCTCGGCTCAGGGGGAGCGGCATCGCGGCGAGGTCGCGGCTCTCCAATCCCGGCTGGCCGCCTCTCACAAAGAGTCCGCTGAGCTCCATCGGCGGCTCCTGAAGCTGAGGCAGGAGTTTGGCATTCTCAGGGCGGCCAGGGACTTCTACAGGAAACGTGCGGCGGGACCAGCGCGGCCGAGCGGGATCGCTGGCAACGTTAGCGGCAAGCCAAAGTTGAAAACGATTAGGCTCACGGGTTCGTTACGCCAGCGCGGCCACCCGACCGTCATCCCCAATCAAGCCATCAGCTGGCAAGGCCGTAGCCCCGGTCCCTCGAAGGACGAGTGGGAGGACATGAGCGTAGCGAGGTAATGATGCACGCGCACCTACTCGCAGCGTCCAACCTCATTATTTTTAGGTGTTTCGAGTGGGCTGGCGGGCCACAGAGCATCGGGGGGACACCGCGCGTATATGCAAAACATAAGCCAATGGGTGATTGAATTTCATCCTCCTGTCTGGTTGGTAATTCAGGAGCCAAAGAGGAATACAAGCCGGAATGATAGCGAGACCGTGAGAGGAGGCGGGCGGCAGGCGGGTGGGGGTGAACCACTGTCAGATCCCGTCAAGTGTCCTGGGACGGCTCGCTCGGAGCTTATTGACTGAAATTTGCATGCAAAATTAGAAGTCTCTGTGTACAATGTTGAAGCGGTGCCAGAGAAGCCCTGGGATAAGGGGGCCGCCAAAGTCTTGATACCTTTCAGCGGTGCCATTTTCATGCACGAGTAATGCAGGCCCGGAATTGACAGTTTGGCAGTTTGATTTAATATACTGGTCCTTTGCATATTCACTAGCGCCCCCCCCCCCCCCCCTCAGCCCACTACCCACCCTTGACAGCTCCAAGGATCCCCCTGCAAGCACTAAACCACCCACGGTACATGCAGCGAACCTCGCCCCGCGCCTCGTTGTGTTGCTTCTCTTGTCGTGTCAATTCGCAAATGTGCCTTTGCCCCACTCGCTCTCGATTCCGAACAAACACGCACACACTACTCTCCTTAATTTAGCTGGATAAATTTTGAATGACCCTACTCGGCTCTCTACCAGATGTCTACAAGCTGTTTAACACCCTCTAAATTAAGACCCATCGACAGTAATTATTTCATGTATGTTTTATGCAAAAAAGCCACTGAGCCGTTTATTGAGTGATGGTCGGAATGATTTCATTTCAAACACTCGGAGCTATTGCTGATATTTAGTCCCCCCCCCTCCACCCCCGTCTCCCACTTCCTCTCCCCCGAACGCTCCCTTGTGCTCAGCCCTGCCTCCTCGCCGTCTAATTCATCAGACCGTAATCCACCTCGGCCCACTGGAGGCAGTTTAGCGGGGACTTGGTGCAGCTATGCCCCGGCTTTCCTAATGCCCTCCATGTGGCTAATAAGCAGCCGTCTAATAGACGCTTTACCTGCAAGAAAGGATCTGAATGGATTTGCGGAGACTGCGTCTAAACCGAGATGCTGTCTTATTTAAGGCACCTGTCGACCCATTTGTTCGTGTTACTATAAAGCCCTTCCGCGCTTCTCATCTCGCCGAGGCCTTCCTCGAGCGATATGTCGGGCAATGCCCTGCTTCCGCCTCAAGACGTTTATCCTAAAATGTGACAAAGGTGTCAGGCCTGTTAAAAGATGCTGACATGTCTTTGTTTTCATCCTCTGCCTCTCCCGCTCTCTTGTCTCTCAAGTTTTAAACAGCTGGAGGCAGTTGACTATTTTGACCACATCAGCGGTTTTTCATTTTTTTGGTCCGGACAGAATCCGAAGGTGAAAGAATGGGTCGGAATCAGCTTGTTATCGAGTAGAGATGAACAGAACAATGGGATCCAAAAGATGCAATTGTTTCCTTGAAGCAACGGGAGGCAAAAAAAGGAGCGCACTACTTTTCTCCAAACGTCAGAGGTGCCGTTGATTCATTCTCAACTAGTTTCAAAGTCTGAAGAAGAACATGCCAGCTTGGAGAAGTACAGCTCACGTCTTTCAGGAAACATTCTTCTTCATACATCGTGAGGCGCTCACATTAATCACCCATAGCATGAATGTAATCTATTAATTGATCATAAATATTCCTCATGTTTTATCAGCAACCAATGAACTTCCTTTGTAGCATCAACATGCTTCAATAATTCATACCAAAAAAAAATCCCATAGTATTTCCCTGAACCGGCGCTGGTGCGCTACACAAGCACCTGCGCTGGTCCATCCGAATTCCCTCCTGACCAGTTTTAACCCTAAATAGCCTCCGGCCTTGTCATGTTCCCTTTAGATCCCCTTACTCTGGTCTCTCCCTCTGCTGCCTTTCCCCCGTGCTCCACCTTAATAAACCCACTGGCGTAAATGTCACTGGCTCCCACCTTCACGTCAAAGGTCACTGTCAATAAACGTGCCTGTGTTTGTGTGTCTCGGAGAGAGCCCTTACCGTTGCTGTCCGTCAGACGCAACCCGGTTTGCTTCTGCTCAGCCGCGCCTCTCGCGCACGTCTGTCACACGTTGGCGGGCTAATGAAGGCCACAGCCGCTCTCATACATCTTGATGCATTCACTGTCGGCAACAGACGCCACAATTTTTCCACTTAATTTACAAGCCGCATTTACACTTCCTGCTTAGAAATTGGACGGGGGCATTGATTTTCTGTTAAAAGGTAGGAGGCGAGCTTGAAATGCACATATTTTGCTTCAAGTCAACTAAATCAACCATAAAAGGTAAATTGGATTTGCGGTCCAAGGGTGGTACACGCACACACACACACACACACACACACACACACACACACACACACACATACACAAGCTCGAAGTCAACTCAGACAGTAATGAACTTCAACTTTCTTTCCAGTGACAGCGAGGAATACTCCGACAGCCTCAACAGTGCGCCCTCGGGGACAAGGCCTCCCAGACGGCACAAAAGGAAGGTGAGTCTAGCCGGCTGTTTTGGAGTTCAACGTGGATGCAATGTATCCCATTTGGCGCTGACACCCACCCATCATAAATCTCCTGTCAACTGTCAGTTTCGGAGCGATAAAATCAACATAGCTTTCGCAATGAATGGTCTTCGTTTTCCTCCAATTGACTCTAGTGTCAAGATTAAAAGTGTAATGATTCATCTGCTATAAATGTTGTGAAGGGGTGCATGTCTTAAAAGTTTTGGAAATGGCTATTTTCTACCATGTAAAATTGAAAGAAAAGTGGTTATACACTGAAGAGGATGTATGGAGATTTTTTTGGGGGCGTGGCTTGTTCTTCTCAGGATTAGGGTGGCGGCAACTCTGTCGAGGAGCCGTGATGGGATGCCTGGCCTTTCAGACAATATAAATTGAATTAAATGATGGCTCGGTTTATTTTGAAATTTGGGACCCCGTCGGGGTTGTGCTGCCAGGATTTGTGTTATGCCGACGAGGACTGGGCACTATGTCTAGAAAAGTATCATGATATTAACTCATTCAGTACCACCCAATTCTAGACCAAGTCTGAAAAGACGTTTAAAAACGTCTTTGGGAGTGACGGCCGTCACGGCTCACCTGTTATCTCTGTTTGGTCATGTCTCGTTCCCAAAGCCGAGCCTTTAAGCACTGTGATGTCATTTTCAATCGCCAGCACGTGTCGGTACAAGGCAAAATGGCAGCCACCTGACATGGATAAAAAACAGGGGGATTTTTCTGCTCAATTCAGATTCCACAAGCGCAACAATAAACAGAATAC
This sequence comes from Hippocampus abdominalis, assembly GCA_018466805.1. NCBI lineage: Eukaryota > Metazoa > Chordata > Actinopteri > Syngnathiformes > Syngnathidae > Hippocampus > Hippocampus abdominalis. The sequence goes on from CM031700.1 coordinate 6,076,623, forward strand.
TGTGTTTAGACTCGTGAGGGTGCATAGAACAGATTGAAAAGAAACCTTTTGACTACTCCTGAATAACAACACTTTGCCTCCATGTCCTGTCTTGACCATCACCTTCACTGGTCCACTCCATTCTGTGACGCGTTCTTTTTTTCAGACATGACAAATTAGCGTATCCCACCGGTAACATGAAGTGTAACTTTTTGAGTGCCCGTAGTAAAAAATAGAAGGGACCATCTTCATCTAAGGACGCCTGTTTTAACTTTCCAATGGAAAACCGCCCATCACGAGTACAGCTGTGTGGAGCTGAATAGATACCGCGCCATGGAATTTGTTCCCCGTGTTCCAGCTTCACGAACTGCGCCCCGCCGCTCCTCCCAGGCTGAATCGCAGCATGACTTCCATCACCTCTACGACGAGCTTTGGTCTTTAACAGTTCATCTCCTGTCGCCTAAGCGCGGCTCCGTGTGATCAAACATGCTGCTGATGAAATCATACCTGACCGTCACAGGAAGCAAACAGAGAGGAGTTAGTGAGGGAGCAGAGTGGAGGGGGGGGGCTTTGGAGGAGCTTGCCTCTTTGATGTCACTACAAACGATCCTGCGCTCGGGAGATGTCACACATACGCGCAAATGACTGCGCTGAGACATGTCATACTGGTAGAAGCGCATCAGGACTCGGAGACCGTATTGAACAAAGGCGGCCTCCGCACGCTCCCGTCACGGCTAATATCACTGAGCGACGTTGGCTCCGAAAGTCGGGCGAGCGCGCTCAGGTGAATTATTAAAGCAGCGGGTGATTTGTCTTGTCGTGTTAAACCGAGAGCGGCCTGTGATCATGGTGTCGTTATGAGCCGCGTTGCGGGAAGTGCAACATGTCAACCGCTTGTGTTAGATTATGCGCTTGCTTTTCATCACTGTCTCTTGACTGCTCTTGTGCTTTTAGTTCGACAGGTGTCAGGCAAACGCAGACGTGAAAGTGCCGGCGGCGGCGGCGGATTCGAGCAGGAAGCATCCCAATGTTACCAATCAAGGTAGCGAACGTTTGCATATCACACTTAACCAAAACTGCCCCCAAAAAGACCCTTTAAAATGACTTGAAGCTTCCAATAGTCACCCACTGGGTATACCTGCTGTGGAAGCAAAACTACATCTCATTTGAAGTAATCCCTTGATTGGGACCAAGGCCCGTCACAAATAGCGAAAAAACACAACTGACATGCCCAAAATATTTTTTTTAATGGCCTGTTAGATTGCTTGACAAAATTTTAAATCAGACATGCAAATACATTTCTAGATACTGTATTGTTTTTTTTTGCGATGATTCCGAATCTTTGGAAAAAAAAAACTGATCCCTCAGTTTGTTTGTTTTTTCTGTACCATATGTTTTCAAAAAAAGATGAATAATGAGACTATCCATAGTTCCCACTCACAACCAAGGTTAAATTTGGCATCACTCGTCGTAAAAAGAGCTACATTTAGCCTGGGTTGTTACGGAGATTCTTCATTGCACTTGTGTCCTTTTTTTTTTTTTTCGCAAACGTAATCTGCTATCTTTAGGAGTCCTGTTGCAAGATGAGTTTGAAATATTATTAAACTATTTTGGGATCGTAGTCTGTTGTTACATTTGCGACCTCTGTGGTAATATAAACAATTGCAACATTTTTCAAATTTTTTTTTTTTTTTGCTGACTGGTGTTTACTGTATTCCAAAAATATGTTTGTGCATATAAAGTTCTGCCTCCTATGGGTAACTGATTGCCCTCCTCGCCCCACCTGCAGTTCAGTAAACTCCATCCACTATTGAACAAAATCCAGTCATTAGGATGTATGTGGTGTTCCCATGTGAATTTTTCGATGGCACATGTCCGTTTCCTCTTTTTAGACAACAAACAGCACGAGCGCGGGACAAGAGGCGAGAAGAGGAAGAAGTGGCAGCTAATAAAGGCTCCTCCTCCTCTTCCTCCCTGCATCACCGCGTCGAGTCCCTACAGCGGCACGTTGAAGTACTGCGACGTGCCCGGAAAGCCGCTGCGCTCTCAGCCCGAGAGCTGCGCAGCGCCAACAAGAAGATGGCGGCACAGCTCAACTCCCTCGCCGAGAAACTGAGCGGCAGCAAGCAGCTCGCGCAGGTAACTCCAACTGTACAGGAGATGGAAGTTTGTGCCTTTCTGGTTTTTTTTTTTGTACCTGTCATATATTTATTTGCTGCGGGGCTGAGAGCACCGAGTAACAGGTCCTCATACTTGATGAGTTGGATTGACAAGCAAAATCTCGGCGGTGCCGCTCCATTGCGCCTTCTGTGACTGCTTGTTGTGTCGTCCTGATCAATCTTTCAACAGCAGTCTGTCACTTCACTTTCTCCAAACATGTCCACCAAGGTGCTCATTCAGACACAAGTTTCTATTTCTGTTACTAACTTTTTGTATTGCGAATCAGCTATATTGCAATTTTTTTTGGGGCAGGGCGGGGGGCGTGTCTAACTGTCTACTGTAGAAATCTCTACATTAAAGCTGAAATCTGCAGTCTAGAGTATGGCATTAACAATTCATGTAGATCAAATAACACCGTAGCAGTCATGTCAGAGCCGCCTTGGTCTCACATGAACACACTCAAAGGGAGCAGCACAATGGCACGCACTCTCAAGCCAGACACACACGGTCATTAATCTGACAGGCCACGGAAACGTCTATGGCGGATTCCAACATGGCACTTGCCGGCAGAGGAAACCACCTGATTAGGTGTCAGTCGGTCTGCATTTTCACTCTGTGCTCTTACAGTACAGTGGACTCATGCACGAGTGTATTACTGACCTTACAGTGATGCTACCGCCGAGGCACCTGATTGCCAAGTCCAACCTCGCAAGTGAACTACGCGCACACAAACACGCACGCGCACGTTCACCGTTGTAGTCAGAGAGGCGTTGTTGTCTTGTTTGCTTCCTCTTTACTCTTGCAGTATTAATGCCAGCCTGCTGCAAAAAGTTGGAGCCGACTGAGGTGGACCAAGCCGGGGTCTTGTTGCCCTCCCCGGAAAGGGCAGGAGGTGACGGGCTTCAGGTCGGTTCCAGCCGGGTCGCGTGTAATTGGCTTAAGACGGCCTCTGCGGGGGGTAGCGGGGGGGGGGGGGGGGCATCATGTGAGAAGGACTATGCCACTTTCACAGGAACTTGTTTGTGGTGGGCTCAAATTATCAAGATCATCGTGTCAATTCTCAAAACGCTATGCCGGGCAACTGGTAACGGTGTAAGCACCAACAGTCCCCATTTAAATGACCAGAATGTTTTCAAATTAGGGCTGAGCAATTACGCAAATTCAAAGCCACGTTGCCGGTAGTAGAAAAGGTTTTCGTTTGCCTTCGCACGCGCACACACACACACACAGAGTAAGTAGTACATGGCGTTTTTTTCCATTTCCAACCACCCCACTAAAAAAAAACAATAAGGTCACTAAGAGTGTATATTCCCGTTCAAAGTGTACTGAACATACACACTTTGATAAACAATTTTAGGATTCTTAGTGGGATGCAGCGTTGTCCTCTGTGTACGTGTATTTTTAGTTTTGCACTAGTTGCACTCTCTGGTGACAACATCTCACACTCTCAGACAAGCGCTCTCCCAAAAATCTGCAATTTCTTTGTGAATATGTTAGGTGGGCCAAATTAACGTTATTTCGCATACACAAAACCGTTTTGTGTTGTTGCTTTTACACACTGGACGTAAAAAAAAAAAAAAAACTTGACATCTTATACGGAACAGAACATTTTCCAAGTGAGAGTCGATTTGTAAAATTCCTTGGAGAGGAATTTAAGGTGGAATAAGAAGCTTTAAGAAAAAAAAAAAATGGTGACAAAACGAAAAGCCTCGTCCTTTTGACAAAATGCTCCCGCCTTGCGTATGCGAGATCAGTTCCTTGCTCGCGCGGATTACGTGGCTCCACCTCCGGTAGTCGGTTTTGTGACGTCGTGCGTGTTTTTACCTGCCTTATCTTTTTAAGCGCGGGGTGTCTTACCCTCCTCTTTCATGTAAAGTGCTGGGATTATCGCAGGATTTAAGTCTGCTCTGACTGATCCCAAAAATATATATATATATATCCTCGTTATTAGTAGAATTTAGATGTTGGTTGCCTAAAAAGGAATTGAAGTGTTTTGGTTCAAATGTTTCTTCTTATTCAGTCCCCCTCAATGAACAAATTCACATTTTTGCCGGCAAGTGTGGCTTCAAACATTGACAGGCAAGTCCTGGATGTGTGGCTATTTCTGCAACCTGTCCTCCTTTATTTATCCCGCACGTGATTGACCGTCACTCTGAGCCATGTTAGTCATGAGAGGTGTCCTGTCTTTTCCAGCCTAATGGCCCGCCAGTATGTCATCAGTCCATGTCAGTGTCACGTCTCACCAAGGGGCTGAAAATGGCCCCGGTGAAATCAAAGCCCGTGTTACAGGAAGCGTCATCAATGCCACTCCCATTTCCTGCAGCGCTGCCCGACCCCCCCCCCCCCCCCCCCCATCACTTTTTAACCACCTCTCGGTGTCTTCAACAGAGCGCTGGACACCAAAAGCTAGCGTGATTCTATTAAAAGGTGTCGGCCGCCAACCAGATATCAATAATGTCAATGCATGCGGAGCTGAGAGCCAGCCTGTGGGAATCTGTAGTTTCAAATGTGTGATCTATATCTTCATGTATCGGGTCTCCTGTGAGTGCCATTAGGTATTCATCATTTCGTGTTGCTAGACCGTATTTGGTTGAAAGCGTCAACTGTGATGTTTGGGATCATCAATACACAGCTAACATCATTTGGCGCTCTTCACCTAACCACAAGACAGCAGTTGGAGGCCTTCACCCATCCGGTATTTTTATTCAGATGAATTATCCTGTGGAAGAGGGAATGAGCAACTTTATTATTTTAGAAAGTAGATTTTCCGTGGGAAATGAGGGGAAAATCCAAAACCTGTTAATTTTTAGGGAAAAAAAAGCTGTGAATAAAGGGTCAACTGTAGTTTGGATTTGTAATACTACCAACACACTACGAGACAGACAGTCGTGCTTAAACTGGGTTTTAAAACTTCCCTATTTACATGAGTAGGCCGAGAATTGTATTTATTTTTTTGACAATTGCCATTATAAGCAAAACAAACATACATCAATACATAATAAAATATGAATTAAGTTTATTTTTACAGATTTTTTTTTTCCTTGCACAAAATTGGTTTCTTGCTCAGCAGTTGAGTGCCGTTCTTGAATGGCAATTTTTTTTCCCAGATTAAAAATGAGGTCTAAAAAAAACAGCTTGCAACCATATGCGAGTATCTGCAGCACACGCGCGATCAAACGCACTTGAAAAATCTGCACTCAGCACAACAGAATATTACATGGCTTGTACACCCTCTACAGTAACACAAAACAATAACACACAACATGTAACAAAATTCGTTTCAGATGGTCACTTTCTCTCGCAATACAGTAGCCCAGTTTGCACCCGTATACGGCATTGAAATGTAACCACAGCAAGGCTGAAAGATATTTCAAAGTGGATGAAATGTTGTTCTCAGCCATTATTAAAAGACACATTTCATGGAGGAATGTTATTTTCATGAACCCGCCAACTCCGTGTCCTGGCCACCCTGTAGAAACTGACGTCTGAGCTGGGGGGCTTGGACCAGCAGAAGAAGGTTCTGGAGATGGAGTTGGAGCAGTGGAGGCAAAGCACTTTCCCCCGTCGCACAGCTGAGTGCTCCTGCCAGGTCCTGGAGGCAGAGGTCAAACAACTGCAAGCCAAGCTCAAGGTCAGTCCGGACGCCTCATTAGTCACCCATCTCCGAAGTGAAAGCCAATGTAAATTTTTTTTATTTAAATTTGCCTTTAGAAAGACGCTCACTTTCCCTGACACTTGATCTGTATTTTCCTTATCGTGGTTGCAGTTTGCTGTATTGTGCTACCGCACGACATCAAATTGAAATATACAGTCAAACCTCGGTTTTCAAACGTCTCTGTTCTCGACCAAATCGGTTTTCGACCAAAGATTTCGATTTTTTTATGCCTCGGATTACGACCAAAAATCGTTTCTCAACCAAACTGAGCGCACTTGAATGCGCCACTTGACTCCTCTCACCTTCCTTACGCGAGGAAGTGACGCTTCCTCGGGTAGCGTTCCATTGTGAGCAGATGTGTTCAATAAAGATTTTTTTTTTTTAAGGGCCTGGTTTCGGTTTTCAAACAAATCGGTTTTCGAACAGCCTTCTGGAACGGATTATGGTCGAAAACCGAGGTATGACTGTATTTTGTTTCTTGTTATTGTTGCATTCATCCAGTTTTACTGCGTCTGACTTGACTCTAGGCATCCTGAAACATGATTGCATGAACCCCGCCCCTCCCCAACCCCCCTCCCCCCTATAAAGTTAAAACAAAGTCATGTAATTTGGTTAAAAGGTGATTCCAGTGTTCAAGGTATCACACACCCCAGGTAGAGTCAATCGGAATCGCTTCAAGCAAGAAAATGTTGTACAATTACTTAGACCTTGCCGTTTCTGTACCAATTTCAAGGCTTCACATTCAAATAGTTAAAAAAAAAAAAAAGAGGGAGAGTGAGTGAGGGGAAAGATCTTGAAACATACTTTTCAATTTCTACGTATCGCCTGCAATTGCATGTCATTTCAACACAAATGAGCAGTTCCTAGCATTTGATCTTATTGGGCTGCGCCTTTCAGAATGAGAATAACAGTCGAGACAGGTGCCCCCGCATGGCACGGGGGATGAGAGCTAGCGCCGCTATACCTCGCCGGGCTCGTCAATGTCACGCAGCAGATTGTTGCTGTCGTGAAACTCAGCGCAGGGAACTCATGTCAGGTGGCAGTTTAAAAAAAAAAGAAAGAAAGAAAGAAAGGTGTCGAGGGGGTGGCGGGGGGGGGCTGGGGGGGTAACCAAGTGAAGGAGGATCCTATAGGGGCGTAAGCGATATCAAAAGCTTGCTGGATTGTGAGGTTTCCACAAGCGATGCGGGGCTTCTTTAAACCTTCAGAATGCAACCATTCTGTGAGAGAAATCTGTACCCATTGCCCAGCACCCAGGAGGTTAGCGGCTCATCACCAGAGAATCAATGAACTTCGCTATCATGGAAAGAGGATAGGTGAGGGGTGCAGTGGCCGTTGTGGGGGTGGCAAACCCCCACAGCCTGCTAACCAGAGCGGGCCAGGTCCCAGGAGTCACTTGAAGTTAGAATCCAAGAGTCTCAAAGGGCTTCACAGGCCCACTGTTGACAAAGATTAGCAGTATCGCCTGATCGAAAAATAAAATATACCTTCCACTGTCGATCAAATAAAGCTGACTGATCGATCGAAATAAAGCAGATGCTTTGGAGGGGGTTTTTTTCCCCCCTAAAATTGCAGCCTTTACATATATGTTGTTTACATTTCATTTTCGTGCTTCCAAGCGACCCCACTTTGAACACTACGCTTTCCTCTTAACCTCTTTTAGCACCTCCCCCTCCCCCCGCTCCCGCTGTAACTATAATGAGGAGGCATGCTGCGGCTGACCTGTCATCAGCCGTGTCGTGAGACCCCCCCCCCCCCATCAACCCCCGCCTCCCCCTCATATACGGCACACACGGAGACACATTAACACACACTCACAATGTGCCCCCCCCCCCCCCCCACCAGAGTACAAGTGTGGAGGTCACGAGGCAGGTGGCGGCTAACAAAGCCCTGCGAGGCCAAGCGCAGGAGAAGGAGGACAAGCTCCGCCAGCTGCAGGACAAGTTAGTCACTTCTCCATGTTTGGTTGCTCTTGTTTTTCTTCTTCCTCTTTCTGCTCTCTCTTCCCTTTCCAGCACCCTCCCCTCTCCCGTCTTTGTCTCTTACTCTCCATCCTGCCTTCCCTCCCTTTGCCCGCGCATCAGCTGCAGCTCTGATCTGCAGTGTTTGATTCCACCGTGTGGCAGCACACAGGCACACGCCCGTCCGCTCTGCACGTTTGTGGCAAAAAAAGAAATAAATCCACACGCCGACGAATGTTGAGGAATGCCAGAGAAAGAAATAACGCCAGTGTTAATTTATCACCGTGTATCGAAATGCCGTGATGCAATTTGAATCTTCACTCATGGCTGTAACAACGATGGGGTTTAATATCGTGTGTGTGTAGCAGTCTCTTATACTCTTTTATTGTGTCATATCATAACAAAATACCAATTTTGTTTGTGGAAAAAGATGCATGTCATATTTTATAAAATAAATGATGACATGTAAAGATATCATTTTTATGTTAATATGTTATGAAATGATTGTTCATCTTATTCGTACAAGTAATACATTTAATTTTTAAAATACATTCTTAAATCCAGAATCAATGCTGAAAAACATTATTAGGCATCAAATAAATGCATAAATATTCTCATCCATTTAATTTTAATGAAATGTGTTTTTAGGTCTGAATATTATAGGACAATGTTTATCATCGTTTATCATCATTTTTCTGGCCTCATGTTGATTGTGTTGTTTTTTTACTAAGTTTTAATCTGTTCAGCGGTGATGCGAGGCATTTGTATTGTTTGTATGTATGCTTAGCTGTCAGCATTCCCATTAGTATGTATCTATGAGCAGGCGAAGAAATTAGCGCGTGCGTGTGCATATGTGTCATGCAGTGCTGCTGTTGTTTATGTGGGTAGCCGATGCGGAGTGCTGATCAAAGCAGCGCATCGATCGATTGTGTGCCGCAGGAGGCGCCGTTTTGGCCCGTGACACTCAAACCCACACAGCATCACTCTTTGCCTGTGAGCCGCGAGCCCTAATGAGTTAGATGGCGCACAAACGCGCACGCGCACACACTGTGGCACTCGACGCGGTATGCACTTTCCAATGGATTGCTCGAAACAATTCATGTGCCTCGTCATAGGTTGAAAACACTTCTGGAATGCTTGTGGGACCACCGAATGGTTTGGGGTAGAACAAATCCCATAAGGTGGTGTCTCACTGAGGAGCAAAGGCCTAACCTTGCCTGCAAGCTGAATTCTGGTGCTACTGTGAGTTCACAAAACCCGGAGAATCCATCAAGCCCCGAGCCCGCTGATTTGCTCCGAGTCGCACCGCCGGTGGTGCGGAGCAGTCAAAAATGCGTTTGGAGGCAGGATACACGGCCGTGACGAAAACCTTCGACGAATGACAGTCGGCTTGATTCGAAAATCAACGTCGTGTTATTTTACCCCCAATGCATTAATTAGCCCAATATTGGACATTTCGGACACTTTGGACGATTTTGGACTGCTGGACAAATGGACACCACAGACAAAACAGTGAAAAATAACTCCACGAAGCTGAAATTTTGCATAGGATGTATATCTATGTCTTGGCCAATTCCCACTGAACATTTTGAGGGGTTGAAAGTGAAGAAAAAGTGAAAAAAGTTGTTGCACATTGGAAGAGGGACATTTTTGGGACGTAATACCCTTCATGCAGAACGCTTAAAAATACTGCATGAGGGTTAAGACTGTCCGACAATTATCACTCAACGATGCCATCCGTGCCAATCATCGAGATAACAGGACCTAGCTGGTCAACGACGATGTTTTGATCGGTTGCCAGGAGTGGACAAAACAAAAGTTTGCCGAATCCCCCCAATCAGCGAGATGTATTGTCCTGAAAATAAGAAATCACAATATAGAGGAGGGGAAAAAAGTGCAATTTCTTTTTCAAAGTCGTTCAGTTTCACCTGCGGTCTTCAATTCACCTGACGTGAATGGATTTGGAATGTGAGAGGAACCCACGCAAGCACTCGAAGCACACGCAAACGACACAGCCGAGATTTGGAGCCAGAACCTTCGGAATCCGTCAGGTCACATGCGACATGTCCTTCACCAAACGTCTGTCACATTTCAAACCCTCTGCCCGAAGCTCCCGCCACATCATCGCAACGCTCTGTTTTCATCTCGACTGGCGCTACAAAGGGCAGTCCTTCCTCTCTGCTGCTTCCTTCCTCTTTCTCAGGCGTGCTGTGTCGTCGCGCCCGCCGCGCCTCAATAATGCATCCGGGGCATGTGTACAATCACAGCGGATCTGTTGTGTTTGTCTGTGACCAAAGCGCCGGGCGGATCACAGCGCAGACAGAGCGAAACATCCCCTGCGCTCAGTTTCCACGACAGCTGAGACGCACCAAGTCAGAAACCCAAAGTGCCCACCGCTCCGTTTGCTTCTATGTAGGGAGCGCTCTTCTCAGAATGAAAGACCCTGTCTAGACGCCTCTGAAATATACATCTCAGTGCACACGCGGGGACCCGCGCCGCTTCGACTTAAAGAAGAGGGGAGCGCACACACACACACACACACACACACACACAAAAAAAAAAGAATTTCAAAGTACACCGGCATGTCCTCAGTCAATATCCGGCGCTGTGGCGCTGCTTTATTTATGAAGGTGCGGCTTTCATCTTTTCGCCCTGTTGTCTATCAGCCACATCAAGTGTCCGCGCCGTTTTTTTTTTAACACGGCTGGAAAAGCACATGCGCGCTCGCCGCTGTTATCATGACAATGAGCGCATGTTTGATGAACAATATTGCCGCAACAAGCGCGAGAACAAAGGGGTAACAAACGCGGCGAGTGATCAGAGCCGCGGTTTTCCCGCTCTGCCATTGCTAACGCTCATAAATACAGATCACACACTGGAGACGAGGCAGCGTCTATATATCCCTCATTCTTTTTCATCCTCTATTCTTTTTGGGCTGCGCAAGAAGGGAACATCTAAAATAAATGTTGTCCATCTAATTGCCATTAGCGACGGGGCAGAGGAAGCCTGCCGGGGCCCTTATTGCCGCTCTTCATCTTTAAGTCAACACCAGACAGTCATCTGAAAGGTTCAATATGGGTTTTCTCATTAATGGCCAAATCCATAGGGGGAACCAGTGAGCACCGCTCTTCCTCCACGAACCCCCCGCCCCTCCGCGCCAAAGTCCTCCGGCCAAACTCCACTCTTATTTAATTTAATGCCACTCCAATAGGACAGGCAGGCTCACATTTATTCAGCCGGTGTGCCCTCAGGCACTCGTCCGCCCAGGGAGACGGGGGGGACATTTACTTACACGAAAGCTTTTGCTCGAGCCTTGCATCATGTGTTGAGTTGAAAAACACAAGTCGCAGCCAGTGTGAGGGGAGCTTACGAGTCACTCGATCCCACAACCTGCATCCTTCTTTAGTCTGTTTGTTCTCGTCTCAGCCATGGTAAAAAGCTCCAAAACTTGAACGGACGCTGATGTCATGAGCCCATTTAAAATAGAATGCCCACAAAGTCGAAGACCTCCACAAGGGGAGACTATTCTATTTCAGAGCAGTACGCTCCAATCAGAGACAAATTGCGCTGGCGTATTTTGCGTCTTTAAAAAGCATGTCTGAAAGGCGGGTGCCAAAATGCATGCAAATGGTCCTGCTGGCAAAATGAGAGGGGGCAAGGAGAACTTTGTGCTCATGCAAGTAAGCATTTCTGAAATGCCCCAAATATGATTTTATTTTTTTTTTTTTTTCTTGAGCTTCTGAGTGATCCAACGACTAACTTGGAATCAGTCATAAGAAGGAGTCATGCCATATCGCCCCCAGTATAACAGTTTATCTAAGTGCCACTTGGTGTATCAAGTTTGAGAACCACTAACATGTGACCGAAATCTTTTCTACATTTCATGTATCGAGGTCATTTTAGTGCACTGTGACTTTCAGTGCTGGCCTCTTCAAGTTCAAGTACAAACAGCGCAAAAAAGAAGCTCGCCCGTCGCCGACCAACTCTGGTTGAAAGCTGCAATATTTTCAAATTCAGATTATTTTTTTTTCCCCCCACATGCTAGTTCAATTCTACTTTTTTCCCTTGTCTCACTCTGATTGCATTATCCTCAGAAAGGCAAATCGCCGTGGGAAAAGAAAATGACGGTGAACGGCTCCCCACAGTGTATTTCAAGCCATTTCTGTTCATTGTACAGTATATTGTTTCCTTCTGCAAGGGCTATTGGTGTATGTATCGCTAACTTGGTATACCGGACCATTATGCTGAAAAATCAAATGTGTCACAAAAGGCCGGTAATTGAAATGGAAAGTGACATGAGCTGCATTTTGTCTGAACGAAACAGATGGCGCAGAACGGGCCACATGCGTCTGAAGGGGATTATTGTCAGCATACAAATATTTTCTGTCATCCATACTAAGACCTCCCGCTGATGCGTTCTTGTACGCGACTGGTGCACTTCAGGTCATAATTTAAGCATTTACATTCATTGATTAGTGTCTGCCGAGCGGTGTCACTGCTGATTCAAGATGCTGTTTGTCAACAAGAGGAATGCAAGGGTGGCGCGCAGTCCCGCTTCCTGTTCCTCCACAGGGCACTTGATTTATTATGCGCCTGTTGGGATGCATCTTCAAATCAGCGCCTCCCCGCACGTGCGTATTTAGTTGTCATAATGTCCGTACGTGCGTATTTAGTTTTCATAACGAACTGTCGTGCCTGCCGCACTACTCGGGGGGACTCGGTGCCTGCCGGTGTTGCATTAGCGCGCGTGTGTGTGCGTCAATGTGTTTTGTTGCCATAACAGACGTGTTTTTACAATTTATTTCATTTCCGTTTTGTTTTTTTGGGTGACAATATATTTGAATATTTCACATTTTTATCATTTGACTACTGTGATTATTAACATAACATTTTAATAATTTATGGTTCCTACGGGTCCTTAAAGTTCATAAAAATCCATAAAAAAGAAGTTGTAAAATTATGTTCTAATTGTCCTTAATTTTCAGGCAAATCTTTTAAAATCAATAAAAATCCTTACAATTTTATTTTTATTCAAAAATAAAATGTGATATTTTTCTAAATTTAAATTTCTCTTAGTGTACTTTATTTGAGAATGAATTCAAGTTTTTTAAATTTTCCTACCAGGTAGGAAAATGAAAATTTGACATACAGTATGTCAAATAAAGGGTTAGCTGATTCCCCTAAAAAATTAAGATGTGCCCTTCCTTTGGCAGCAATGATTTGAACACCAGCTCAGTGATATGCGGCTTTCTGTTCAGCCCGCATATTGCTGAGCGGGCATTAAATCCACCGTTAATCCCCTGCTGAATAGAGAAACAGTCCTTAAAAATGGCTAAATTAGCCCTCAAAAGTCCTTAAAGGTCCATGAATAAAAAGTACGTGGAAGAGTGGGAACCCTGTAATAGAAAATATATAAGACATTATATATATATTCGTTTTCATATTATTGAGAGCAGGAAATGCACGCAGTGTGGGTCAGCCTTAGAAGTAAAAGTAGCAAGGTGACAAGAGCAAGTGTCTGCATTTGAAACATTTCAGTCATTTTGTACACGTTGACATTTCGGAATTTTGATCTGTCTGGGCAAATGGTGGATAGCCAATCAGAGACGGGGTTCATTTTCTATTCCCTCTGGTAACATGTGCAGAGTGAGCCACGCCGAGCGAGATGTTACCATGAAGAGGCAGTTGGTGGACGACCTGAAGACGAGGCTCAAGTTTTTGCAGGAGATGGAGAAAAGTTACCATGGGCAGGTGGACGAGCTGGAGAAGAAGGTGCTCGAAATGCTCAAAATCATCCATGAATCATTTCAATTCTAATCATAATAGTTACTAGATTGTGGTTTTGATTTTTCTTATTTTGTTACATGAAAAGTAAGATCAACAATATTCAAAATCTAATGTGGTAAATATTGTGAGGCTAACTTAAGCTATCCGATATTTGGAACAGATTTCAAAAGCAGGACTCCTTTTGTAAAAAAAAAAAAGTCAAACATTCACATCACAACTTGGAGTCTTGTGGAGAGAAGTCCCATTTAAGGCTTCCTGAACATTTGAGTCAAACTCCAAAATTTCATGAGCTTTGAGGCGGACAATGATGGTTCCAAGTTACACGCATAAATCTCAAAGCATGATTACACGATGTCTTAAAATGGTAAATTCCACCTCTGCCTGGATGGAAAATGCAGATGGTTGTGTGCACACACAGTTGATCTGCGGCCAAATGCAGCAACGATGATGTCATTTACCTGACCGATACGTACGTTCCAGCGGACGCGGTGCTGCTTGAATGAGTCATCCCATGGCTTCCACACGAAGAGAATATCAGATTACAACCGACCAGTTTGATGCGCGTAGCGGCGTGGTGTCGTTTGCACGCTAATTTCATGAAAGTAAACAGTGAACAGCAGTGCGTGAAGTGTAGCTTGCAGGCAAAAGCCCTTCGGAAGCCACGCTGTTATGGATGTACGGCATGTACATGCTTTAAAAGTAAATGGATAAATAACGTGACCCTTTTGCGCTCGCAGGTCAAGTGTTTATCAGAGGAAGCTTCCAACAGAAAGGCTTTCGTTGAATCTCTCAAGAGGAGACTGAGCGTTGCAACCACGGAGAAAGCCCAGCATGAGGCTTCCTGCACCAAACTGAAGGATGGCCTGGAAAAAAAGGTTTGTCAATGTAATTCCGCAATTGTTTCCGATTTTACGCAGTGGTAAAGGGGGTCCCCTAGTTTTGGATGGTCCCGGCGTACGGCTTTTTGAGGTCCCGAAAGGCGCGCGGGGAACTGAATTGTGCTTTGGTGTGAGAATATCAGCAACTCAGTTAGTGCCATAATTCATGTTTTTCCATTCGATTTTTTGTTTTTAAATTCCTATTGCCGAGAAGTATTTTTTTAAATATAAATATTGACTGTAATTACGACACTCAACGCTGCGTTACTAAACGGCACAATCCATCTTTCATGCAAAGTCTGATTACGGTGCCGCCAATTCCTCAAAACTTAACCCATACAGCTAACAAATTATGCATCGGCACGTTACAGCCGTGAAGCATTTGCAGATGTGAATAGATTTTTCTAAAAATGCAGAGAAAGTTCAACAATGTTGCTTCTCTCCCTAGGATTGGCGTATTCCTGTAAGGATGCCTGCAAAATCAAAATGCTCAAGGTGAAGAACGATCCAAAAGTGTCCGCTAACGAATAACACAACTCTCTTGACATGTGTTAACATCTCTGTTAACAAATCTAGGATAAATAAAACACCAACAGATGTTATTGAAACAAGTCACCCCTGTCCACAAAAATCATTTTTCCATGTTGAACGTTTTCAAAGAGTGCCTGGATGTTCCATAGTGTGGGCAGATGAAACCAATGTGGTCTAGTTTGAAAGGAACAAACAACGCCATGCTTGGAGAAAAGAGGGAAAAAAAGGCACAGCACACCATCAAAATCCTAGCTGTCAAGTATGGTGGATTATCGTGTTTTGCTATTTCAGGGCTTGGACGGATTGCTATCATCAACTGAAAAGAATTAGAAGTTGTCCTGCAAAATGTCTCGATAAACTGAACTCTCTGCCAATGGAAGCTCGACAGAGGGTGGATGATGTAACAAGGCAACAACTCAAAGAAGAAAAGTAATCAATGGTCACATACTTTTCCCACCCTGCGCTGCGATGTTCACGTTGTTTTTATGACCGCGATGATCAGGTCAAAATTTCTGACCAATGTTTGAGGGGAAATCCAGGTAACGCCAAAGGATTCACATACTTTGTCTCGCCTCTCTGTATCCGATTGCTCTTCTCCTCTCCGGCTTCTTGCGCAGAAGCTTCTTTTTTTTTTTTTTTTTTTTTTTTTTTACATTGCTGACCATCGACGCGCACTTGTGTGCTTGTGTACAGGAGCAGCGCATTCAAGCCCTCCAGGCTCGCGTGGGAGCTAGCGAGCAGGCCTTGGCCGCTCTGGAGCAGAGCGCCACTGAGCAAACGGAGCGGCTGACCCAGCAGCGCTCCCAAGCGTTGGACGGGCTTCAGAGGCAGCTCGGCCAGGCCTCCTCCCAGCTGGAGCAACTTCGCTCTTTCATCAAGGTGCTCCGCTTAAAAAGCTCCGCTTGATCAAAAGCCCAATGGGTGCAGCATTGAATCATCGAACCCGTCTTAAATCACCGTCCGGGGCCAGCAAATTCTTTCACAGACAAGTGGGGGAGAAATAGAAGATTGATGTCATTATGCCTGTTTTTCATGGGTATAAAGAGATAAAGGCCATCGCAGGTAGATAAATGAGAGGTTGGAGGGAATTGGCATGGTGTTTTTTTTTTTTTTGTAGAGACGTGATCCATCATTGTGGTGCCGTGTTTATGTATCTGGCAAAGAGAAGAGAAAGCGATAAAGAGTGTCCTGCAGCTCTGCTTTGCTGACACCTGTCTGTCAAGGAAGGAAGAGAGAGGCCAGACGCAGATAGCGGAGTCTATTTCTGCACATCCATAAATCATGCGCAGAGTTTGGTGGCGCTTTGCCATGGCCCTTTGGATTTTCCGTGGATAAGGGCATGTTTTATCCTCCTCCCTTCTTTCCCGAGTGCTTCCATTACTTTCACTAGATTTCCCCCCTTTTATTTATCCCCTTTTCCACCCATAACAATTCATGTCATGACTGTATGTCAGCATTTCTGAAATGTTTTCCGATACAAGAAAAAAAATCTGTGTGAGGGAAAATGAGTGCTCTTCTCCGCACAGTTCTGTGCAAAATGGCAAAACCTGGGGCCATTTGTATGGGTGTGTGTGTGTTATTTTTAACCTCAATAGACCCCCTGTGCAATTGTTGGTTGAGGACGCTGACCTCAGAATTCCCAAAATTGCATCAAGGCAGGTGATCAACCATCAATGTGTGCCAAACTGAAAGAACCGGCACCAGGGAGCCTGAATCTTTTCCTCCTGCGATCAATGTACAGTATGTGTCTGTCACCCAGTAGACTATAATTCAAATCCAGATTGTGCGGGGGGTAGTAAACTTGTGGGACCGACCATGGTTGGAAGGACATAAATCAAAGAGTGTGGCTCTCTTGCTGTCAGCGTTGAGGTAAATGGTGACGGAAGTGGTATGATTAGTCGGGCTGAGCAAATTTTGAGAAATCATGTCAGTGGGATTTTTTTTTTCCTCTTCTCTATATTATTAGGATTTAATATGCAATTTTTTTTTCAAGGTACTCTCCGAACGTATGAACAAAAACAAATGAAAAATTATTACAATAAACTATCAGATTTATTTAACTTTTTTTTTTTTTTGTTCTCGTAGGTTAGGCTAAAATAAAGGCAAATGAAACATGAATTCATATGAAAGACACTTTATTCATCTACCGTACTTCCAATTTGAGCCGTTAACTAAATACTTTGACGTGCAGTATTTTAAGCGTTCACGATGACATGTTCCCCAGAGTTCCGTAAAAATAAAAAAAATGTCAGAAGTGGGCCTCTTAGAGGTAAGACCATCCATGACATGCCCAGTTTGAGTTTAAGTGAAAGAGTTTCATGACAGTACCCCAACATGGCGTGGAGGAAAAAAATGAATTCCTGATTATTTGGGGAGTGGTTTGGTGGTACTGTGGGGTTGTCTTCACAAATGTCCATTGATTTTACTTATTTTTTTCCCGTTAGTTTGCCCCCCCCCCCCAACCCCCTCCATTACTAGGAACTTTCTACAAGACATTTGCTAAGAACACGCAGACATGAGATCTATTGCACATATCTCCCACAAACAAAAGCTGCATTATCTTAATTCACGCAAGCAAAGATGTACAGTATTGATATACAGTCGATGCCTCCATTTTCCCATAACCTGAGGCGGGGTGGGGCCATGGTGGTGGTGTTGTTGTTGTCTCGAGGATTCACATCATTGTTTGTCTGCCCCTGGCTCCTGTGATCCTCTATAAGAACAGCCAGCCCTTTGATTGGGCTGCCTAACGTCCGGAGGAGATTTACTCTTGTCGTGTATTGATCACGACTGGAGGGGCTGTGCATATGTGTGTGTGTGTGTGTGTGTGTGTGTGTGTGTGTGTGTGTGTGTATGTATGTGTGTTGTCTCACTCTCTTTGTGAGCCTGTTGTTGCTCAATCTCAATGTGTGTTTTTTTTTTTTTTTTGGTATTATTATCATTATTATCGGCCAGCGGACCCTTTTGGCCCATGCACACGCCTCTGGCTGTCAAAACTGCGAAAAAGTCCCCTCCACACAGTGGCCAAGTGCACAATAAGTTTCACATTATTGTCCTTCTTATAGAGTACAAGTAGAATTGGCTTTACATCAGTAAAAGCTGTCAAAACTCTAGCTTGCCATGCTAATGCTCCTTCTAGAATGCACTTTTTAAACACCAAATGAATACGTTTCATTTTCTTCTCCGAGTTGCTTTGTTTTGCTCATGAACAGCTTTTTGTGCCATTGTGTGTGTGTGTGTGTGTGTGTGTGTGTGTGTGTGTGTGTGTGCTTGTATGTGTGTGAGAAAAGGTTCCGAAGGAGCTAGTTATTATTGAAGATGTCTTTTTAGCTGCCCATTTGATCCCCATTGCTATGCCTTAATCCTCGCCTCGTCTAAATTGGCCCTCTGGCTATAGCAATCGTGCCGCTAGCCCGGGTAAGACTCCTCAACAAACAGGCAGACTGAAGTACGCACTACACACACACATACAACACCCTACTGTGTGTCGTTCCTCCCGCAGCTCAGAACAGCTGATGAATTCCCTTCCTAATCTCTTTTCCGGATTATTCCACATGCTGGGTTTAGGTCAATTAAATGTAACCCTCGACTAGTGACAGTGAATATCTATTAGGCCGTAAATAAAAGAACAGGATCTGTGGCTGTTAGGTAATAAGCTACGTATTCCTTAAGGGTAAACGCGCGCTTTTATCACCAAAAGCAGCTCGTGCAGCAGTCGTTTATCAGATCAAATGGATGACGGTTATGAGTTAGTCGTATTCTGCTTGCTGCGGAAGGTCGACCACAGTCTCTTCTGGGATTCCGGTTGACCTCTCGTTTGAAGAATCTGAGTCATCTGCACTTTAGGAAAAGTGTCGCCATTGTGAAACATGTATTCATTGTACAGGCAATTTCTTTGCAATTTACGTTCATGGCTGTCAAGTGGGGCTGAATTAAGACAACCAAGTTCAAATCGGCATCGCGCCGTAATAGAAAGCAATTTTCAAATCCCAAAGGCAGCAATTAAGAAAAAAAACAGAGAGAGAGAGAGAGAGAGAGAGAGAGAGAGAGAGATCTAAATATACAGTATATGAATATTTTTTTCCTTGGGTGGCAGCCATTTTGCCACTTGCTGTCGACTGAAAATGACATCACAGATGCTCAGGTAACAACCAATCACGGCTCAGCACACGAATGTCACATGACCAAACTCAGAAAACAGGTGAGCCGTGATTGGTTGTTACCTGAGCTGAGCAAATGTGATGTCGTTTTCAGTCGACAGCAAGTGGCAAAATGGCCGCTGTGAAAACAGGTATTTTTCTGCTTAATTCATATTCCACAAATGCAATGTTAATCAGAATACCGTGTTTAGACGAGTGAGGCAGAAACACATTGTAAATACATTTTTTGAGTTGACTTTACCTTTAAACCTGCAATGTCTTGAAACATTCAACTGTTGTTAGATTTTTCATTTGAAAAAAAAAAAAGTTGCTCTTTTTCAACATTTTAACTTGATTATTTAAGTAAGTGTGTGTTGGGTCAATTAAAAAAATCTTGCTTCAAATGCTCCCCGGGCCATGGTTTTGCCCTGCGCTGTTTTTCCTTTCATCTTTCATGGAAGCAAAGTGAAGGTGAACTTTTCAACAACATTCTGACATAATAGAGTACAATTTACTTGTTTTTTGTTTCATTCCGTATGGTGTTTGTTTATGAACATCTACATTTAATCGCATCACAACTCTGTAGTTGTTGTCCTTATATATTCATTCCTGCAAACAAACAAAGCCTAACTGCACCGCAGCTTTATTAACGCCACCGGTGTACAACTACGAGAGCAATAGATGTTGCCACGCTTGAAAAATCTTCATCAAGCTTTACGCTTGTACGTTTTTTTTGTTTGTTTGTTTTTTTCCCCGCCGTCCCTTGCTCCAGAAGCAAGTTGTACAGTTCTTTTTGTTTATTTGTTTGTTCGCAATGAGAGCGGGAGCCATCCCTAGCTCCCCTTGTCCGACCATCTATTCCAAGGTCAGCTTTTCGGCAGGCTTGCAAGGGAATGATACGGAAGATTATTGCCTCGATCAATAAGCTGAAAATGAAGCAAAGGGGAGTTTGCTTTATTGACTTGCTCGTGTACAGTGGCAGTTTTAACATTTAATTGTCTCTCCGTATTTAGCGTACACGCTCCCATTTAGCGCCCCGGCAGCCGCGCCATCCCGGGCCTTTGCTCGCCTCGCTTTGCCATCCACCCGGGCACCATTTTCGAGCGGCCCCTCGCAAGCTTAATTATTAACCGTGTTATGCTGCCCTGTTGTGCCACGAGACCTTCAGAAAGCAAATAAATAAATGAATGGCTGTATCTTTCACGAGCCCCCCTCTGCCTGCTCTGCCTCTGATGAATGATTCCCTGTCTGTGGAGATTTTAGCCAAAATTCGAGGTGCATTCCATATCAAAGCGTCGTTGCCGCGGCTTCTGGATCGACGGGGCAACACACCCTCACGACCGTATCCCTTCAAGGGAGTGCGCCGCAAAAACCGGAGAGAATCTGAGTGTGTCAAACTCAATATTCCTCCATAATGTACTAAGCCGCTCTGGCGCATGCTTGATCAATTTCATTTATTCATCGGCCGGGGCAGGGCCGTCCCTCACACTTCTTCTCGGTCTCCGTTTCGTCATGTTCTTCTCACTTGTGTTCCTCCTCCCCCCTGCAGGCTCTGGCCAGCGAAATGCTGTTAGACGTGCACGAGGTCAAGCAGCAGCTGATGAAGAGGAGGAGGTTGAGGTGGACCGACGCTGTTGCGGCAAAGGGCGGCCCGTCAGCTAAATCCATGATCAAAGCCAAGTCCATCGCCGCCTCCATCCTCAACATGTCCGAGAACGATCTGGCCGACATCATGGACTCGGAGCAGGTGAGGCCTGGGGACGACGGGGCGTTCGTTTAACACGAGGGTGTGGATAAACTTTTTCTTTGTGTACATAAAAATTGAAGGAGGCAAGGGTTGCATCTTACAAGTATAATTCTACCTGTGCTAAAAGCAGTGGAGGAAATACGTCGAAATATTTTTTGTCTTTTTATTTAGTTTAAAAAAAAAAACGGGTAGTTTTCTGGATTTTGGGGGTAAGCAGTGTCCCTGGATCCCTGGATCCCTGTGCTGAGCAACAACAGTATCACATTACCGCATTCAAAACCAAAATAAGCACGATCGATGCTGACAGTGAGGTGGAGCAAATGATTGCTCAGAATGAATTTGTTTCTTTGCGTTTTGCAAACCGAGAAAATCTCTCTAGGTTTGCAATCTGCTTAATCTGTGGCTTAAGGCATTGGTAAATCAATCGATGCTAACAGTTAGCATCTCAATGGCATTTTTTATTTGTTAGCATTAAGCTAGCGGCGCTATTATTTGAGGCAACATACTTTGCTTGTCTTCAATCCAAAATGTGTACATTTTTTTTAATTTGTGTTTAGTTTGATATTAAATCAAGTGACATGAAGCCTCTTTTTTTGAGGAAATGTTCATTATTTGCCAAGCTGCTGCTTTTTGTAGCACGAGTTGAATTGCGTTCATTGACTCCAGACAGCTCTATCTCAAGTCATACCCCAAAAAAAAAAAAAAATCATCAGGATGACGATATCTCAAAAAACTCTTCAGTCAGGTTACTATACTTGAAGATAACAAATCAAGCATTTAACAGCTTCAGTAAATCCTGTGTGGTGTACTCGGATAATCTCAACACAGAACCAACACCACATCCTCCCACAAAGATTCTAACCGTCTGTTACCTTTTTAGCTATCACAGGCCGAAGAACCCCCACGCCAAATTAAAATTGACATTGTGATGAAGTTGTTTGGTGAAGAAAATTGACTATCGCCCAAAACCAGTGCACACTTTGGGCCCGTAGAGCTTCATAAAACTGCTGGAACGGCGAGTACAGATGGGGCGGGGTCTCGCCAGTCAGTGTTTGATAAACCAACATGGACTTGGGATAGTTGTTGGACTTCCCACTGTCCATGTTTCACTCGAAAGCACAAATTAAAAGCCCTTCTATTCAATTCTTCCTCATCGCAGTCCGTTTCACTCTTTCCCGGGCTGCCCAACTCTTCCTACCACCGTAGATCTCGCCCGACAGCGTCATCAATTACCAAATCCTCGTTGCAATCAAGCTCAAGTCCCATGAGATGTCGTCGTCCTCTCCTTCTACCGGGAGATGAGTGTTTGCTCGCCCTGCGCTTACTCACACTTGAAAGCAATTTCATTCCCCTGCAGCTCAGCTTCACCGCGGAGATGCGAGGGGAACAAAAATGTCCCACTCATCACCGCTGAAATCTATCCGATCTCCTCGGCACTCGTTGCTTGACAGTTGCTCTTTTCTCGACCTTGACGTGGTCACCGGCCGGCGATGAAATCGCGGCGTAACTTCCAATCCGATGTTATCGCCAACAATAGCAGTAATGGACTTCGAGCGATTAAGCGTCCCTTGCGCCCTGTTTTTCATGGCAACTCCTACAATGTTCGTCAAACTTTTGACACCGTCTTCCGCCCCCATCAGGCCAAAAACCGTTGCAATTTAGCATCACCCATCCGTCTAGGGTAATTGGTTGTCCAGGAGGAGTTCAGTAAAGATGCAACCTTTGTGGGACTCACTGTCGTAATACATCCGTGTCGAAACCTCATCAGATGCGGATGTTTTGATGTCGTGCTCTGCCCGTGTAGGATGGCCTGGGTGAAAAACGAACAAAAATAAAAAGGACAGTGACTCAATCCCCAAGTACGAGTCAGGTGTATTTAATTTTTCAACTTCACAGAATTTGTATTTGTTTTAAGAACATCGAAAAAGCAAATCGCGAATTCCAAAATTCCATTTTTCTATCGTCGAACATAAACTGCGCATCACGTCGCCGTGGCTTGCAATCACATCAGAGCGCTTGCTTGTTGTCGTCTTGTGATCTCCAGCTTCTTCTCCACAAGGCAACTTCTTTGCTCTCTCAATACGTCTTAGTTGGCCGTGCTATTTCTCCCACACTGATCTTCTCCCGGCGCCGTTTTACTCAATAAACTCGTCGAAAGTTTCTGTGATTATTAATTGGCCTTCGTAGCTAATAAGAATCAAACATCGAGGCTGGCCTGTCGGGTTGAAACGCCCGTGCAAGACTCATCAGATCAATAGAAACGCACCTATGTAGCACGTGTGCCCTCATCTCCCACTCCTGTATCACGCCGCCCATGTGCATGTGTCCATTTCATCGTATGCAGCAAAAGTTCAGCGAGAGGGTCAAGCGGCTCCGGGCCTTTTCAATCGCCTGTCGAGTGGAGGATGAGTACATTGTTCTGAATGGAGATCACCCCTGACACATTTTATGTTCGAAGACCACCTTCTCACACTCCCCCTCTTCTCAGTTACGATAAGCAGCAGCCACTAATTAGGCACACACTGAAATTAGCCCGATCCGTGGTGTTATCGCAAAGCATCGCACCTGCGGTTCCAGGAAGCTGATAAAAGGCCAAGGGATAAACACGTGCTTAATCTACTCTAAGTGTTAAACCCTGTGTGTGTGTGTGTGTGTGTGTGTGTGTGTGTGTGTGTGAGGAGGGAGTTTGTTAATACGTAGTGCGTCACGCAGTTGCTTCCGCACCTGCAACACTACACTCTGAAAATGAGTTCGGACTGACAGCAACCGTGTCACATGACCATAAGTGTTGTATAGCAGCGCGACTTTTGTGACCCCATCAAAATCATCATAAAGTGGACAAAATACATAATGTATGAAACTGATTGATTTATTTTGGTTTTGAAAAATTATTATTATTATTATCGATATTATTTTGCAAATGTTAAAATTTTCCATCCATCCATGGATCGGCCGCTTATCCTGGGTCGGGTCAGCATGTTTAGCAGGAAAGCCCAGACTACCTTCTCCCCAGCCAATTCTTTCAAATCCGCCCGGGGGTCCCAAGGCGTCCCGGGAGGCCAGCCGGGAGACATAGTCTCGCCAGCGTGTCCCGGGTCGTATCCGGGGACTTCCTACTGGCAGGACATACCCGGAACACCTCACCAGGAGGAATCCTACCCAGATGCCCGAGCCACCTCATCTGGCTCCTCTTGACGTGGAGGAGCAGCGGCTCAACTCTGAGCCGAAAATATAATATTGGTTTTTCTTTCATTCTAATTATATTGGCAGTAATTTTCATACCATGACACTGCGAAATTTTTGCCATCAGAATCCAATATCAGCCCAATGCTAGCGAACGCAACAAAATCATAATTTAGACAAAATAATGTATGCAACTGACTGAATTCCTGTCAAATTATTAACTCATTCAGTTTAACATCCTCTTACAGTGAGTACTATATAAGCTTTCGGTGCCTGGAGCAGACAGTACACATAAAGTTTGTATGCGCACGTCAGCTCTGGCTTTCCAGGATTTGGGAGTGTTTGGTCAGCCACACACAACCGCGCGCTTTCTCTTCTGCTCGGCCATGTCGCCCTGAGACAGTTGCGGGCTTGTCA
The DNA here is from genome assembly GCA_018466805.1 of Hippocampus abdominalis. Classification (NCBI taxonomy): domain Eukaryota; kingdom Metazoa; phylum Chordata; class Actinopteri; order Syngnathiformes; family Syngnathidae; genus Hippocampus; species Hippocampus abdominalis. The sequence continues at coordinate 6,101,060 of CM031700.1, forward strand.
CTTCATTTCAAACGGTAACCCCTGGTCCAAAGCCAGGAGGCAGAGCGGTGTGGCGCAGTCACTCTTCACTGTGTTCATTGGTCGCTACAAGGCTACCGTTCTATCGGTTCGTTTTACACGAGAAGCATGTAAACATTCTCTGGCGTCCGCCAAATCTCCGGGGAAAGTCCTCAAGGTCCGGACCTCGGTACTCTCGGACCGGCCAGTGTTTGGATGAATAGTGGCCCGTTTTCTCTCTGGAGAAATCAAGGTTGATTTTGGTCTCTGCTGTTTCTGTCTCCATCTTTCAGGGGACAGAGAGTCTTTCAGGGCTTCCCAAAGATCAGGAATGGCTGGACCAGCTAAACCACATCCTCCAGCAGAAGGTTCGTATGCATTGATAACCCCCCACCCCCCCCCCCCCCAAAAAAGTCATGCTTTTAGGTTAATTTTGGGCTGCTGATTCCGAATATCACGTAATTTTGTTTTATTGCCTATAGTTTGGAGATATCGATATTTTTGACAATTGATCACGTTTTTTTTTTTTTTTCAGTTGACAAAATGTAGTTATTAAAAAGTGTGCTTTGACGTCACCTGTCTTTGCGTGTTTTAGGACTAATATTGACCAAATTTGTGAATGTGTGCTTTATTTTCACATGAAATATGATTTGCATTGCAAAGGCTCTCTGTGAGAACGATTGCCGTCTTTCATGTCATCGCATCAAAAATGAAAGAACACTGTATGGACACGCTTGATAAGACAGCTACGGCCTCATCAGCGTTGTAGCGCGAAGAGAATACCAATGTCATAACTGGCGCCTTTTTCTTTTTTTTCCAACAAAAATATGGAATAGCTCAAAAACGAGAGCCAATTCAGACAATGTCATTTTCAAAATCAGTAAAATCAAATTTGCCCCAAAATTTTCTTGGCGCCAAATTTGCATTGACCAGTGTAATCATATAAAGTTGACATTTTGATAATCCAATCAATCAATACAAACTGTCCTGTCGTTAGCAATTAATGGCATTTTTGATTTTTTTTATTTTTTTTTTTTTTTACAAATATTGCTTTTAGTTATCGTTCACAAAGTTTGACTGAAAAATGTCTGAATAGTAAACAACAGCGAACATAATGTGGCCTGTCAACTAGTTTTGGCTTCCATCGCCAATGCCGAACATGGCCAAAAAGTATGGTGGCCCTGAAGAGTCAAAAAGTCTCAATATTTTGCTACGTGAACTCGGAGGTTGCTGCAGGTCCGTGTGTTCCAGGATGGACTCGTTGATTCGCTCAAGGGGCCTCCGGCAAACCCACACTCGGCCTCCCAGTGAGGGGTTACAGCGCCACCCCTTGCTTTGGCATGCACATGACACTTGCCCCTTTTTCACAAAATAAAAGAACAAAAGCAACAAGACAAAACACGTTCACAATATCCAATGTACTTTTGTGTGAACTTGGACGTGAGATGCAGAGCTGTACAAAAACAAAAAAAGAAAGAAACTCCGGCCACTCATCTGCGAGCGCTCTGCAGGAGCTTTACTGGAGCGCTGTCAACGTCCGCTCGCTGTGATATGTGTGTGATTGAGTGTTTCTTTGCGTGTGTGTGTGTGTCTGTGTGTGCGCGCCCGTCTCTTCTGTGTTCTTGTCAGAGGCTGCCGCAGGCACTCATGCGTCGCCTCCGCACCACGACACACACCAGGCACTGTTCTCTTGTTCCCCAGATCTTCCTCTGACCTTTCCACCTTCCTCTCCCACACTAACACACACACACTAACACACACTTGACACTCTACTTGAATCCATGTTTTTCCCTTCTAGCTGGGCAGCTTTCAGTCCCTGTTCTCTGTCTATCTCTGCCATGCTGCCCTGTCCCACATTTTTCTCTCTCTCTCTCTTTCTCTCTCTGGCTCAGACCCCGAGGCAGCTTGTTAGTGGGGAACTAAATATTGATTTGGTGGGCCTGTCGATGCCGGGAGAATGAGCTAGTGTTCACTAGAGACCTCGGCACCGGCAGCCTGCTATCGACGTTTTCCGTGGGCAGAACAGGGGTGATGGGGGGGTGGGGGTGGGTGGAGAAGAGAGGAGGAGGAAGAGAGGAGCGGAGTATGACAAGCCTGAGACTTGCCCCCGGGTCCCTTTGGGGACTGCCGGGACCGTTGCAGTCAACCCCCTCCTCACCGCTTACTCCAGCAGACTTTTTCCCATCTTCTTTCAAGTCCATCTTGTTCTTTTTTCTTTTTTTTTCCTTATTTATTTATTTGGAGAATTTTCTACTCTCTTTTCGAGCTGGATTGTTCCACTCATCTTGTTTTCTTTTTTTGTCTTGGAGAAGAGCATTTTGTTTTTTTCTTGCTTTCTCAGGGTTCAGCCCTAGCGCATTAGCCTGTTTGTGTTTTTTAGGGGGAAGCTAGCCTCTGTTGTTTGCTGAAAAATTCACCTATTCGCTGTGGTAACAGAGTTACTTTGGTGGCATCTTGGTGCCGAGGCACTCCTGTAGTGAGTTGAGGAGCTTCATGGAGACAATAGCAATTTTTGGTGGTCCTCTTGTGGCATCTCTGATAAGTCAGATCTCAGCCAGAGAGAAACCCTTTTTGGGGGTTTTGCAGGCGATCAGACAGGAACGATCATTATTTATACACCCAAACTCCATGATAATCACTAAGGGAGAGTAATGGCTGTCATTTTGCCCCTACCAAAGTAAAGCAAGCAACGGTAAGGCCCTGCTTGTACAACACAAGTCCAAAAAAAAAGCAAGCTGTCGTCTTCTCCTCCCTGTCATTGCTTAAGAAAAGCTCACCGAGCAGAACATCTGTGAAGTCGACTGCCCCCGCCTGTCACCCTGCCCGTGACACTAATAGCACTCTGCCAGCACTCCGCCCTAATGGTGATATCATCCCACCGCGGAGCTGCACTTCCGAAAATAAGAAGACACCGAAATAGACGGATGAGGAGAAGACGAGTGTCCTTAACCGGCTCGGCTGTCAGCGACGCGATATGAGGACGTGTCCGTCGGTGCAGCCGCCTCTTGTCACTGACAGAGTCTAATAGAGCTGCCGGTGGGACAGCACTTTATTATCTCAGTGGCCCTGTCAATAGCCGAGCCATCAGTCACTCAGTTGGCGCACAAGTGTGTATGCGCGTGTCTGTGCGTGCGTGTGTGTCCCCTCCAGTGAGGGTCGTTCCTCTCCATGGCTGTCATGTTCAGCCACATGTCAACATAACAAGAGCGGCAAACGGAATGCGCACCTGGAATGGTGTATTTGTGGTCAAGGAGTAGCATCGCGGCCCGGCTGCTCAAAGCCAAACGAAATCTGCCGTTCATCTGCTTGAGTAATGTTCGATTTGAATACAACACTGCGATGTCACATATCTAACAGTCAATTTAAAATGCAAACAATTAAAAAAAATAATAATAATAATAATAATAAACAATTGTTGTGGCACCGATACAATATATATTGCGCGTGTGAATCTCTCCAATATGATTCATATCTTGATATGATTTGATTTGTTGCACTTGCATCTTTTAAATCAATTCAAAATGCATAACTATATTTATAATGTACTCGTGACTGGAAAGCCGAGCGTGCAGAGTGTCTTCAGGTGCAATAAGTGAGTGGGGCGATGAGTCATTGCCAACAGCTTCTAAAAATATCCAGACCCTTTCTTTATTCTGGGCGTTTCCTCTTCTTCATGACCAATCCGCTTCTACCTTGACAATCACATCATGTTTTTATGGTTCAGTAAAAAAAAAAAAAAAATACTGTACCTTAGATTGTATGTGGGCCGTGCGAAATCCAGAATTGAATTGGGAATGACCTGTATGTAATTTCCGATTCAATTCTCGAATTTGAATTGAGGTGGCAAACAGGAAGCACAAGTCCAATTTGATTGCTCAGTTGCTTGATGTGCGGCGAAGAGTCAACAACTGTTATGTTTTCTCCATGGTCCATTTTCAAGCTACTTGGTGTGTGGCAGACCTAACATATTTTTTTGGACTATGAGAGAGGAAGCTGCAGCTTCTAATTAAAAAAAAAAATGCCATCACTGGGATCAATATGCAAACCGCAAACAGAAAAGCCAGCGCTGAAATTGAACCTCCGAGCGGCGGCCTTTCCTCCGATACATGAAACCCAAGCTGTTTTGTTGATGTTCAATCAAGTTTGACACTTAGCGTTGAAAAGTTGATACGATTGACTCATCAGGTTAATCCCAAAGTGCTCACTTCTGATGGCGGGCTAATGGAATCAAAAGCCTACGCCGGTCAGCGGAGAGCCACCACGAGCGGCACTCTGCAGCCGGAATCGAGGGACGGCGCTGTCTAATAATCATGAGCAGGCCGGGGGGGGTGCTGTACGGCTCCACCGCAGCCCGCCATGAATAATGCCAGCGGTGAAGATGGAGTGTCCACGTGGGCCACGGGGTCCAGGCACCAGCCCAGGGAAGCATTGATTTAATTGCCTTTGGTTTATTTGTGGAGTCCTAATTATTGAATAGAGGTAGATTTTAATGGGCCAAGTCTTTATGAAGACAGGGAAATGACTGGCTTCGGCTGCCGGCCAATAATGAAAACGGAGAAACGAGTGCACCCAAACACACACGCACTCGCGGTCCCTCCAGATCATTTTTCAGACTCATTTCACCCTCGCGCGCGCGCACACACACACACATACGGGCCTCCGGCCTCATGACAGTATATTAACATTTAAAAAGTCATTGGGTCTGTTGATTTCTTTATGAGAGGACAGTGGTTTACTGGCGCCGGGCGACGCCGAGGGCCCGCTAATATTTACTCCACAATCACACCCAGGGGAGACCTCCGAGCATCACTTCTTATCAGCCTCGGAACCATAACAAGCAGGTGAACATTAGGCTGGCCGTGTAGAGACAAGCCGGACCAATCTGGAAGGGGGCTCGCTATAAAACGTCAAAGGCCGTTACGGATTGGCTACAGGGTTGACATAACTCCTTTCATTTTAAAAGCCTATTGAACTTTGAAGTGAGGGGAGTGTGTGTGTATGTGGGGGGTTGCTATCGCTCACCGCTGCTAAATAATACACTTAATTTGTGTTGCCACAGCCGCTTACATCATTATTCCTCTGCGCTAAACATATCAAAGATGCCGCGCCTCGGAATAAAAAAAGAAACTTTTATTGTTATGATCCCGGCTGTTGAGGCAGAGCCGTCATGTTCTGTGGCTCATTATGGCCTCGGTAATGACAAGGAACAGCTCCGCTCGCCCAAGGAAAGTGACTCTAATTAAGCTTCATTTAATTATTGGACTAATTAAATCTTTTTGGGTGCCTCTAAGTGTGTCTGTATGCGTGCGGCGGGGACTGGAGCCAGTGGCTTTGTTATAGTGGATATGTCACAACACAGTGGCAGAGATAAGGAGGAGTCTCTAGAGATTATGTTGTTTTGTTTGGGGGGGGCGGTTTCCCCCACCCCAAACCCAGATGGAGTTATTTGGCTTGTTAGAGTGGCTTTTGATAGAAGGAGAACCCATCACATGCAGAGTCTCGGTGTGTTTTTATGTGCCATTAAACACTTGGTGTTATTAGTAAATACCAGAAGCTGCAGCGATATTACGAGATGAGATAAGAAGACCTTTATTTGTCTCACAAAGGAGAAATTCCCAATTTAAAGCAGCGAAATTATGAAAGGGAGTAGTAGAAGAACATAAAAGTACAGAAATAATGTAACTTATAATTTATACATACATACATACATACATATACTGTATGTATATGTATATATATATATATATAATTATATTCATTTATTTTTTAATTTTTTAATATCAGTGGGCAGACTAACCAGTTATCGGAATTTTATTCTGCCAAATAAACTGCATCTCTTTAAAAAAGAAGTCCGTTGGGCCTGAGTAATCACATTTTTCATTTTTAAAATGAAGTGATTTGGAAGAAAAAAAAAATATTGATGACATCGTTAGAAAAGTGAGGATAAAGTTTTACTGCGTGTGCTTGGAAGGTGCGTCGCTTCACGTTGAGATGAAATTCTTTGTTGGCATCCAAAAAGAATACATAACAAATAAAGCCAAAGAAAAAGCAAAACGCTTGGAGAGTTAATCCTTCAGGTGGTGACTGAGCTGAACTCCCGCGTGATGCTCGGAAGTCTCGCGAGATTTGTGAAGTCCGACGTTCTGGCGGCATCGTTATCCAAATGGCGCGACTTTTTTTTTTTTGGGACTTGTTATATTTCCCGCCGTTTTACTTGACGGTGTGCCGCGTTGATCCCTCCGCTGCTTCTTGGCACGTTCCCGCCCCCACTCGGCCAATGAGCCGTGCCGAAGTCGCCGGCGTCTTCTTGATTGCTAAATCCTACCCAAAGGGTTGCGTCTCCTTTTGTATGGATATCACCTGTCTATATTTAAACCCCGGCGGCGCCTGTATCACCTCATTTTCACACTTAATGAGCGAAGCAACCCGAAACAAAGCTCCGGTGTTTCCCTGTGTTTAATCTGGGGTGTATTTAGGTCAGATCCCTAACAAATGCACGTTGCACACCGAAAATGATGTTTCCAAACAACGTATCAAGCACAGGAGAGGTTTTTTTTTTTTAATTACAGCACGTGTGGGCCCAAGTGTCCAATTCCCTTTCATATCAGTCTCCTGTGGCTTAAAGGGGAGAAAGGAGGGATCGGCTCCGCTGCAGGGGTAGGTAATTACGAAGCAGAGAATAGACGCTTGTAGTGCTTCTCTTACCTGAAGCCCCACTTTGCAAATGTGACATATTCATTATCGGAGATAATCAAATGCAAGATTTTTATACGGTGATGCCTTTGTGCTTGGACTTTTTTTCATCTGTTTATCACCCATGTTGTTGTTGTTGTTATTATTCCCCTGTTTGATACATTTGATTTTCAAACAAAAGTGAGAAGATCAAAGATCAGCAGGAGTGAGGTTTTTGTTGTTGTTGTTTATTTATTTATTTTAACTCCGCCCATTTCGCCTCACCTTGAATGGTGGCCTAGATCAGAGGGATTCCGAAAAGTGGGGACAATGATTTCTTCGTGCGCCTATCATGGAAAATAGGCTAGTGGTTCTCAAAGCTGACCATGGCCCTCCATCCATCCATTTTCCGAACCGCTTGATCCTCACTAGGGTCGCGGGGGGTGCTGGAGCCTATCCCAGCCGTCTCCGGGCAGTAGGCGGGGGCACACCCTGTTGGTTGCTCCACGCTCACACTCAATAGATTAGAGTGCCCAACGAGCCTGCCATGCATGTTTTTGGAATGTGGGAGGAAACCGGAGCTGACCATGGCCCAGCCAAATCAATTCGGGAGGAATGTGTCGACACAAATGATTATTTTACTAGTCGACTAGTCGTAGTCCCGATTAGTCGACTCATCTGATAAGATGTCAATCGCAGCATATTGCAGCTGCTCTGAGTTAACCATTATTAGCTTCCAGCTTGAAATCTTTCAGGTACAGTCAAACCCCGGTTTTCGAACGTCTCGGTTCTCGACCAATTCGGTTTTCGACCAAAAAGTTTGAGTTTTTTATGCCTCGGATGACGAACTAATTTCGGTTCTCGAACAAACTGAGCGCACTTGAATGCACCATTTGACTCCTCTCGCCTTCCTTACCCGAGGAAGTGACGCTTCCTCGTGTTGCTTTCCATTGTGAGCAGACGTGTTCAGTAAACATTTTTATTTTAAAAAGAGCCTGGTTTCGGTTTTCGAACAATCAAACAGCCTTCTGGAACGGATTACGGACGAAAACCAAGGTTTGACTGGATGTGCAACAAAAAAAAAACGTCTTCCACTTTTATTCAACTTTGCAGCGAGTTTTAACATGCTTAAATGTGTTTAAAATGAATGGGAGAGGTACAACAATTTATTTTTCTGAACCGCTCTCACAAATTTTCACCTGCGGCGGGTAAATTGCATGTTGGGCTCGCTTGATCCGTCCTCCCCTACACCGGTTCTTGTCTTACATATTCAGCAGCCTGACACAGTCTCCCAAATTGAGCCCTTGAAAATAATTGTGCTAACCTGTTCCGAGGGAGAAGACAAAAGAGCTGAAATGATGGATCTGTCTGGTGGTGGAGGGGGGCAGGGGGGGGGGGGGAAGAAAAAAAAGTTGCCGTGTATCACGCCAAGAGCTGACAATGGCCACTGGAGTGCCGCAAACTCCTCCGCCCCGAGGTGCGCCCCGGGCTACGGAATAGCAATGTCATTTAATTGGCTCATGAAAACACCTTTTGCTTGCTGAGCCGCTGTCCTTGTCCTCTCTCCCTGGCACACGCGCGCACACAGAAGGCAGCGTTGTCAGTGTCAGTGGCTTTCCATGTCAGTTCACTTCTAAAACATGTTCATGGAATCACAGCGAGACAAAAGGTCTGCTCTGCGGGGCCTGTTGAATAGTAATGGGCGTGAGTTATCATGGCTTAATGCTGCTGTAGCAATTTGCCTGTTGCCAAGGGGGACAGGCCCTTCTTGCCCAAAAAAAAAAAAAGCTCGTTGGGCCTTCTTAGCTCCCTTTTTGACACTCTGCGCCGGCTCCCGCGCTCCGCCGAAGGGGACAGGGGGCGGCCCGGCTAAATCAAGTGTGGCATAACATTAGCGGCCGGCTGCTAACACCTTTGCCTTAAGCGGCCCAGGGGATGCAGGAGAGCAGGTGCAGACCCCTGCGCACCTCCAAACCAGACTGCAGGGTATCAAGTGTGCGCGGGGACGCAACACACAGAGAGTTGCACAGGCCAACGCACCATCCGAAGTGAAAACTCTGACGTTTCATCACAAAAATCCTCTTTAACGCAGTGGTGCCTTGACTTACAATTCTAAGTACAGTCAAACCTCGGTTTTCGAACGTCTCGGTTCTTGACCAATTGGGTTTTCGAACAAAAATTTTCGAGTTTTTTTATGCCTCGGATGACGAACAAATTTCGGTTCTCGAACAAACTGAGCGCACTTGAATGCACCATTTGACTCCTCTCGTCTTCCTTACACGGGGAAGTGACGCTTCCTCGGGTAGACGAGGAAGTGACGCTTCCTCGTGTTGCTTTCCATTGTGAGCAGACGTGTTCAGTAAACATTTTCATTTTAAAAAGGCGTGGTTGCACTTTTCGAACAATTTCGGTTTTCAAACAGCCTTCTCGAACGGATTATGGATGAAAACCGAGGTTTGACTGTAATCTGTTCCAACCCCTCTAAAACACCAAATGATGAGCAGTTAATTGAAGCGATTATTTGTCGATTAATCATTGGCGCTCTCGATTATTATCTGGACATAAAAAGAAGACTTCTTATGACGGCAGCAATTAAACGACGGCAGATTATTGATTTGGTTTCCCTGTAGCATCTCATTTTCCCCAGAGTGAGTCACATGCAACTGTACTACTTGATCTCGATCACCAGTTATTGTTTATAACCCAGATTCCCACGTCGGTCGTGCTCATCTCCCCTTCACCTCGCAGTCCCGCCGAGGCCTCGGCGTGTCACGGCCGCCTCGCTTCTACTTTGTGTTGTTTGTGCCCAGTGAGTGTCTTGCGAGTGCAATTAGCTGATGAGGACTCGGCGCACCCTTGTGTGGGTGTGTCTTTGCGGGACCTCCAGAGCGAAGGCCGCCTTGGGGAGGTGGGGGGGATGGGGGGGGGGGGGTCTTGGAGGCGTCGGCTGCAAAGGGGTCGATGTCTCAGCAGTTCCTTTCGGCACTGGCGGATCTCCGAGGACCCGCGCTGCGTTTGATGTTACCGCGGACTCCCACTGCACGCAAGTGCGCGCTGCCCGGCCTTGTGTTGCCATCTCCTGCTACCTTTTAATGAAGAAGAGGCAGGTTTCAAGGGACGGGGGAGACGCTTTGAATGGTTGATTTTCATGAGCTTCTCACTCTCCAGGCAATAGTGCCGATTGATCTCACGCTGGTTTTGAAGCTCACCTCAGCCATCAGGTGTCTTGACGATAGGGAGACTGCTTGTTGGAATATGAGGGGCTCCACATTTTATGTTTGATTTGATTTGGACACAAGGCAGAAAACGCTTGAGTCAGATCTCAAATCATCTGTCCCCATTGATCTGTCTGAGTATTCCGCAATTTTAAAAAAAAATTTTTTTAGCAATGGGTGTTCGACTGGTTAGCACATCAGCCTCACAGCGCAGAGGTGCAGGGTTCGATTCCAGCTCTGGCACTTGCTGTGTGGAGTTTGCATGTTCTCCTCGTGTCTGCGTGGGTTTTCTCCGGGTACTCCGGTTTCCTCCCATATTCCAAAACAGGCCTGGCGGGTTCATTGAACATGCTAAATTGTCCCTGGGTGTGAGTGTGAGCGCGAATGGTTGTTTGTTTCTGGATGGCAACCGGTTCAGGGTGTCCCCCGCCTACTGCCCGAAGACAGCTGGGATAGACTCCAGCATGCCCGCAACCCTTGTGAAGATAAAGTGGTTCCGAAAATGGATGGATGGTTGAAAAAATAGCACTCGATATTTTCAATGATACACTTGGTAACAACATATAATCATGACAACCCGTTTTTTGTCTCAATTTGTCTTTCAATGCTCATTCCGCGTGCACCTTGGCTGTCAGTATGAGACCTGTGTACCTGAATACTGTCTCAACTTCTATTAGTTGTTCTTCACAGAGGATCAAGAAAATATGCCCGTTTACTTGTGATATTGACTGTGTACTTTTCTGAAAGGGTTGTCACACTTCCACAAAGTTGCTCAATACTCGCCCATGCCTCTGCCCTGTCCCATTATCGAGTGAAAGAGTTTTTAAATTGTGATCCCTGTCAATATACTGGCATAGATAGAGGAACATAGATACATAATTCCCGAGTAAATAATCATTTTCGTCAACAAGAACAAGGGAAGGCCCTTGAAGGTGTTCTTGGATGAGTTGAGCTGACACTGGACTCCATCAAGCATCTTTTGAAAGGAACATGAACATATTTTTCCCCACTGTTGGGAACCAAAATCAATGGTTGGGTGCAGACGTTTAACTGATGAAAGGTACTCACGTGTTTTTTTTTTTCTTCTTCCTTTTCTCTCACCCCTTCTTCTGCCGTCACCCTGACACCCCTGTGCCCCCCCCCCACTCCCCCACCCACCCCGCAGATCCCCTCTGCTGGCCAGCTAATGGAGGCTTTGCGTGTGAAGATGAAGGAGAGGAAAGTGCTGACAGAAGAACTGGCCACGCTGGCAACAGCAGCCGCAGTCAGCGAAAAAGCCTGACTCCCCGGGCTGAGGTTGGGAAAACTGTCATCCTCTTCTTTTTCGCCCCAACCCCCAAACTTACCTCCCCTCCACCATCACCCCGACTCGGTGGGAACTCGACCGAGCTCTGGGCCTCAGACCCACTGCACGCCGAGCTTTTGTAATGAGCCCCTCAACATCTGTGTTTCCAGAAACGCCTTTTTGCCCCAAACTCAACAAAGAACCAGTGGTGAGAAAGGCTCATGTTTATGCAAATTTTTCACATTTTCTTTTTTTCCCCCCCTAATTTGGCATCTTATGGACTTTAAGGGGCAGGACCTTGACCCGACGAATGCCGAGTTGAGACTTTGACAATGTCGGAATTGTAAATAAGAGTAAAATCATGGTTTTCGATTGCAGGGTGATTGGATTCATTTTGTCGTATCCCAAACCTACAAAGCACACCTGTTGTCTTGCTCCCAAAATGTGTCTGAGTTCAAGGATCATCGGCCGTCTGCGAGGGGTTCGATTCTGTGGGCCCGCTCTTCATCCCTCATGATTGACAGCCGACCGGGTGGGCAGCGACCCCCCCCCCCCCCCCTCACTGTTGACATCGCGAACACGCACACGGCGCACACGGGAGCGGTTCCATCCTTGACTCCCTTTACGTCCGCCTCGCTTCTTATTCATGTTTGAGGTGCAACGCGGCTCTCCGCTGTCCTTGAGCCGGCGTCCTCCACCGGAGACCACACGTTTTTCTTTTTAATTCATATCCTCGCCTTTTTATTTTCCACTCTCTTTCTCTCTCTCTCTCTCTCGATATTATGTATAATTAACCGTGCAAAGAATCCTCCGTTGAAGAATTTAGAAGAAAAAAAAAAATCTACTTTTTAATCCCCTCACCGCCGCCGCCACCACCCTCCTCCCTTCTGGAGTATATGCTAATGATGTCGTTTTCCTTTATCTTTTTATAATAAAGGATTAGGCCAGGACTGTCTCGGGCTGCATCTCGGGGACCAATTTAGCCAAGATCCAGGAGAGATGAGCCCTGGTGGTTAATTACCATTCATTAACATAGTTTGCATCTCCGCCGCTCCAATACCCACGAGCCAGCTATTGTCAATATTTGTCCCATATCCATTTCTGCCTGTTTTTGTGTACGTGTGGGTATGTGCGTATGACCACCCCCCCTTTGTCGCTGTCCTCCAGCGTCACTAATGACAAACATTAATAACTTGCAGCCATTTCTTCCTTTTGCGCAGTCAACATGTTTGTGCCCCCACACAAAGCTATTCTATTTCTGTGACATATTCAAATGCGCCCCCACCCACCCTGCTTTAGCCCCTTTAGCTGCGACCCCTCGGGTTTAATTAACCTGGCCTTGCCTCTCATGCTCCCACAGTGAAGACGTTAAAACCATCTTGAACACACGCGCGCGCGCACCAATGTCCCACTCCAGACGTCTTTTTTTTTTTTTTCCATTTCCAAGTGTCGGAATGGCGTGCCATTCTCTTTCTTCCCCACGTTTCATTCTCCTCATCTTCCACTTGTCTTTCCTTGTTCTGCTCTCATTAAGAGGGAGGCGTCCGCTGGGAATGACTTTGATCGCTTCTTCCAAATGCAGACTTTCGCTTGCCTGTTTATTCATTCCAGCACAGTCAACTCGGTGTCATTTCCCCTCCTCTTATCCCCATGTCTCTGTGTCTCGTTTTTTTTTTTTTTACTTTCTCCCAACTTTCTGGGGTCTCTCACTCTCAATCTTCAAGGTCAAAACGTCTTTCCCCCTTAAAATACTATTCATCTGTTCCAGCCCTCCATAAAACACCAACAAAAAAGTCTTAACGTGTAAAAACCACATTGCAATTGACAACATCGTAAAAACGTAAAGGTGAACATTCTTAAAATGTATCATGACCTCAAGCTTTAATTCAATAGACATTGTGCTGCTCCTTCTGTTGTGTCTGCCTTGACCAGCAGGGGGCAGTGCAATAAATAAATGCATATGCTCTATAAAAGAAGACGGTCAAAACTGCTCAGTAAGCGGCAGGATTAGTTGTCTTTTTATGCAGAATTCATGCCATGTTAGTTGCCTGTTAAGCTTTCCGGAGAGATGTGGATAATTTATGTCAATTCAAAATGATTTGTATTGCTTAATGGGTAGTCTCCCACATTTATAGATCCACTGTGATCTAATAAGTTGCACGTGTAAATGAAAAAACGGATTCATACTGTTGTTGAAATTGCACTCGTTTTTTTCGACACAAGAGCCTTCCTTGTGGTAGTCGCAGAGCAGAGCTGCTCGTCTCAAAGGTGATGTCGACAACGGCAAACCGTAAGAGGAGGTGGATTAGCAAGCGGGTCAACCGGTCCTTCATTCGCATCCCACCCACCCCCACCCCTTCCTCCCCAGGATCTTAGACTGAGGCTTTAGTGAGCCAGCCGCCATGGGGCGAGGCTTAGGACGTCCGCAGGGGCGTACCAGAAAAGGACTGCCTGGACACCAGACACAAGAAATAAGCTACTATAACCTCAGAGCATTTGAGATTTTGTTTCATTTTTCACAAAGCTGTACAAATACTTTTGCCACACTATATCTACGAAAGCAACTACTTTCCACGAATGGCCGATCGTGGCTAACTAGAGCGCTGCCATTCGAAAATTGGAATGTAGTTTTGCCGTAAGAAGACCGTCTGTCAGAGTTTTTTTCATTTTTTGGCGTGTTGATATGCATGCGAAGGCCGATCGCCAATTTGATCACAATTGATCACGATCATGTTGCTTAGCGTACGGCCCTGATGTGTTGAAAAGTTATCGTCGAAGGGCCATCGTGCTCCAAATTATCGTCGACGGCAGAGTGCGACAGGAAAATAATCGTCAACGGGCTGTTTGAGAAAACGAACATATTTTCCCAAAATTCCCGATGCCCACCCGAAACGATATAGTGTAAACCCAACTTCGTTGTGGATTACTGTTTCAGGATCCCGCTATTTCGGAGATCGTTTTTCAATGCAGTTATTGACTTCATTTTGGTGAGGTTGTTGTGTGTAATTCCGCTATTGATCACTTGATGGTGGCACACTATATAGTTTGAGCCTGGAATTTTGAAAGGAACGGAACACCGAAAGTATCTTAGCACGGCCTATTTTTTGTTGGATATTATTAAACGCCATCCTCTGTAATCCTGTTTTTTATGTCGACACAAAGTGACAACTTTTCATGTATGCTCGGGCATTTTCCTTCATAGGCACACGGGGTCTTGTCGGGCTTCTAAGTTAAGTGAACGTCAACGGGGATGTGCACGGGGCAACGCAAAGGTGAAGTGAATGTTATAGGTGAGGCGAGATGGTAAAACTTCAATCCATCCTTTGAGAAGGACTCTTTCTTCCCTCGCGGTGCAGACATGGAGGTTATAGGCACAATGCAAAAGGAGTAAACACGCTGCATTATACATGTGTCAAAAATGCATTTGGCTGCATGTCCCGGGTTCGCTTGTTATCTACAAAGTGGGTGCCAAACGTCTGCGGCGGCCGATATCAAAGTGGGACGTTGGCAGCACAGAGAAGTGTGTCAGCGAAGCAGTCACCGGAGAGACTCCACCGCAAACGACTAATTGTGAAGCCAGAACACCCTGTGTTCGTTTCGGGAGGGGAGGAGGGGCACGAAGGGCCATTTTTGGGCCCTTCCCATCCAGGTTTATATCACGGTGACCTAGTAAAAAAAAAACAACAACAACAACAACAATCAATTGAATGCCCATTGTGTCGGTCTTTCTGGTGTCCCAGTCTTTGCCACATGGGGTCAGTGTAAGACATGCAAGTGAATAAAGAGTTCATTTTGGCAATTATGAATCCCACTCCAGTTCTATGCAGTCCTGCTACCGGACGGAAAGACTTACCTTTGTCGTTTTCAATACACAACATATAAATCACTCAGTTTCACTGTATACAAAAATAATGATGAGTCTCCCTGGACCCAATAAGTGAGAAGCCCTTGAACTCGTTGACCACCTTTTTCTGGCACTGACAACATGCGCGCCCCTGCAAACACCTTCTCCACCTTCAAGATCCTCTCCTCGCACACTTATTATCAGTGCTGCATGATGTCTCTGCAGTGTGTGGACCAACATAACACCCCCCCCCCGAAAGTGTAGCCCATCTCAGGTGATCTCGCTAATTAAGTCAAGAAAGTAACATACCTTCTTTTTTTCCTCTTTCTTTTAATTCTTGTTCTCTCTCTGCCCTCAATTCCAGTGGCCGATAACAAAGACGTGTTTGTATGCATAATATGAACGCCCGGTAGGCGGCCCTGCACTGCAGGCCCCCCCGCAACCCACCTTGCCCTCACCCTATGAGCACAGGTGGAGCAGGCCAGCATCACTGGGACCAATTAGAGCAGAGCGCAGGTACATTAGCATGTTTGAACGGAAGGCCATGCTCGAGTTGGCAGTGTGGTTTAAAAATACAAGATATATATATATGGAGAGATATATACATATATATATATATATGGAGAGATATATACAGTACTGTATATAAAATAGACACATATCACACCAATAACTACAGTGTTTATGGTTATAGATGTGAATACAGTGCTATTTTTCTTACTGAAAAACACGGAACCCACAAAAAATGGTGGGTCTTTTCCAGTTTCTCATTTGGAAGTTAAACACGATTTTCGCCATTTTAATGAGTTCCAAATTGGAACTCATTAAAATGGCGAAAATCCCGTTAAGTCACCGGTAGGAGTGTGAGTGTAGCTTTGTCTCCACTAGAGGGCAGAGCTCGATCATGTTCAATTGGAAAGGAAGATCGGCTGCCATGTTTCAGAATCATTGGCATTCTGCGGTCATAATTTGGGAGTCAGAAAAAGACGTTTTCATCTGATTGTTGCATCATATTTCAATATGAATTATTTAGATCGATTGGACAGTTCGAATGTCACGTTTTAAACAGATGGATCGGCTTTTTGGGGGTTTATTATACAGAAGGAAAAAAATCAAAGACAAGTTACAAGTGACCCTGTAGTTGTACTTCAATATTGCAGCAGCTAAAAAGCCGCCATTATTCGCGAGCCTCTTTTTTTTTTTACTTGCATGCTCTCTCATTTTCCACAAGATGGCACTGCTCGCACACTAGACCTAGCTACTGTACCTCGTTGAAAACTAGCTAATGCAGTATTGTACTCACACATGCATACTTGCAACAACGATATGGTTTAAAGGTCACTCACAACTGAGCATTTTTTAAAATACAGTGTGTGTCAATGTATATATATGTGTGTTTGTGTGCGCACGTACGCGCGCGCTTTAAACACATTTTACTACATCGCCCGATACAGTATGTGTACAGGCACACCGGAAGTCGTGTCCCTGCCGCCCTTCACTCTCTCCAACTGTATGTAACTCATGACAACGAATCACGTGACTCGTAGTATATATGCGTTAATCTAGGATTTAAAACCAGGAGATTAGCTGTTCAAACCACCACCTACGTCTAATTATCCCACCATTAAGAGTCAACTAATTACTCGTATCATTTGATGTCAATGTCGCAATAAAAATGTTTTCATTTATTTGGATTCAATCACTGTTTTAAATGAGACCCGTCTCTGTCAACTGATTCTTTGCAGGAGTCCTGTTAGGAAGGGGCGGAGTTGCTGTCTCTGACGTCACCCAGCGGGTAGTCACATGCGCCCACGGTCCAATCGGGTTTCCGAGGAGAGCCCATCGAGACCCCCGCAAAGTGAAGACATTTCGCGCGGCAGCCACCACACACTCCAACCCCACCGTGCGTTATTATCCGTATTATCAATTACTGTTATTAATTTGCGAACGCTGAGCCATCTCTGTCGTCTGCCAGCATGTCTGTAGCGGGCCTCAAGAAGCAATTCCACAAAGCCACTCAGGTAAGTGAGGACGTCCTGCGGAATGTCATGCTCTTTTTACTATGATTTAAACATGTATTTTGATGTATTATTGATGAGTATGAGAAGGTGGAGGCTTTGCTGATGCTGCAGCACCTCACCTCGAATGTTTTATTCCATTGGAATTCCACCGCATATCAGCCTTCCATCCTACCCTTCAGATGACATTCTGCGTCACGTGACGTGGGCTTGGCGCGTAGAAACAGCCGATTAACGGTTTTTTTTTTTCTTTTCCATTATTATTAGGGTGCACGCGCGCGCACACGCACGCACTCACTCCGCGATGGGGGTGTTATGCAATCGTTAAGTGCGACTGGCCGGAAATCCTCTCCTCTCAGCTGCGGCACGACATGACCTGAGCGCCCTCTAAGCATTTTTGGCGAGGGACACTTAATTTGGTACACCTCCCGTATTCAGAGTCATTAATAGTATTAGTCGGGAATCCACTGCAGATCATCTTTACCCATATATGCATCAAGGCTCCCCTTTAGCCTCGGGAGACCAAAAAATCTCGAAGCCATCCCTGAGGAGTAACATTACTGCAACATTAAATAGAACATGAAGAATGAAACAGTTTTTGTCACAGGATTTCATTCTTTTATGCAATGGATTTCCTTCACCTGGATGGACCGTGGCCACTAGGGGCAGTATAGTACGGACATAGATAGAATACACGAAGAAGATTGGCAACTATGTGGCTGTAAAATTATTCATTATGCAACGCTCAGAATTTATATACACATGAGTATCGCTATATGGTAATTGAACACCGTTTGTGATCAATTACACTGTGCTCACTTCTGTGACAGATGCTGAATTCATTAGTCCACCTGTGGTGTTTTTCTTTCTGAGTTAGTATTCAATTAGTGGACTTTTAAAAAAACAAAGTTAATGTCGTTTTTAATGTGTAGTTTGACACTAAACTTCAAGAGCTCGAAGTAAGCACACTTGACATCTATTTCGAAGAATTGTTCCAAACTGCTGCTTCTTGTGAAATTGGCTTTTTTTCCCCCTCACTCTATCTCACATCTAAGGGCAAAAAAAAGTGCCTGGGAATGGCTTGTACTGTATTTCGAACAACTCTTAGGTCAAGGACCCACTTTACTTCAAAAAGGGTTTCCCTCATTTTTGTCCCTCCATTGTATCCATAATGAGGTCACCAAAACTATTAGATACACTGTACAGTACAGAGGATTTTCACACACTGGCGGTTCAGCAACCGCAGATTCACCTATTTGTGGATTACAGCATTTGTTTTTCATCTTTAAATTTAAAAAAACAAATGTTATTTTTCTACAAGTGTGCATTTACACAACGTCTGGAACATCCACGTACAATCTCAAGATGCAACTTAGCTTCTTCCCGACATACAAAACTTGTCTCGTCACATTGTTTACATTTCAACAGTTCCTTGACAACAATGTTCAAAACCACATCGACCACGAGGAGATTTGCCAAAGGCTCAGAGCTTAATTTCCACAATTAAGATCTTGTTGGCGCTCTTGTCTGGTTGTGAGTCATTTGTGTTGTCGTTTATTCCTCACTGAGAGGCTTGTATAGATGATTTAAACCAAATAGCACATAACATCGTTACCGGAAGTGTTCAACGATGTGAGCTGTTCAATAGAAAGGTGAGAAAAAAGATGCTATTACCCGTGAATTTATTAGTCATCAGCTCATTTCACCACACTGGACCCAGATCAAGTGGTTGGAGTGCGATTGTTTTATTGTCGTCCATTGGCTGCGCTTCTCAAAAACTCATGTGCCAGAGCGTGTGTGTGTGTGTATGTGTGTGTGTGTGTGTGTGTGTGTGTGTGTGTGAGAAAGAGAGTGTGTGCGCGAGGCTGTAATTGTATGAGGCACTGAGTTTCAGCAATATACTTTTTATTCCCTGTCACACATAATTAGTAACTGTGCAGGGAAAGTCACATTTGAACATGATCTGACAAATGTTCAAAAAGTAATAAAGTAGGAATACAAAAATCCCCAAAGCACCCGTTAAATGTAAAGTCAAAGAGCACTTAGAATGATAGCACGTTTGACTTCCATTTTGATGTGATTGCTTCATTCTGAACACAGCCACGTCCCTGTTTATTGAGGGTGTGCACACTTGCGCAACTGCATTGTCTTGGTTGTTTGATTTTACTTCCCCTCTTTAATATATCCCCCCCCCGCCACTCTCATTTGGGGTTACCTGTCTGTCTATCGATCTGTCTATCTTGCTCACGAGCAATCTGTCCACAGGTCGGGCTATCTAGCTAGCTAGCTGGCTAGCTAGCTTTTATTCCATCTGTCATCGCTATCCATGGATTTGCCTAGTGAACCCCCAATTAGGCAAAAGACGCCTTTTGCACCTCCTGTCATGGCCCTGTAATCCAAAATCCAGACACACACCCGCACACACACACACACCCGCACACACACACACACTGCACTCACGGGAGACCTGTCTGTGATGGTCACGAGATGAAGTAATACGTCGGCAGGCTTAGGGGGATCAGATGCATATCTGCACTAATGGCTCATTACTCCATTGCCAGTGAACGTCATTTGACTTTAGACGGCATTTTCGCCCGTATTAATAGCAGTGATTGAGGGATTAATAGCGATGATTCATTTGTGCTTTATTGCATGTCGGCTAATCAAATAGAACGGCCGCTTTGTCTTCCCCATTCAGGTTGTTTTGCCTTGCTGTAGACGACAGCAGATGTAGGTTGTGCGTGATCATTTCATGACTTTTCCATCATAATTATCAGAGTTCAGTCCTCAAGCCTTTGGCTTATTTCAAGGCGGAGGCAAATGCGGCACTGCTGGCGGTGTATATCTGCGCAGAGGCGCTTTCGGTGATGATATGTGTGGAGGGGCGTGGCCCGGCGGAACTGCATTTGGGCCATCTGCGCCACTGTGGGGGTGTGTACAGTTCACCTTGGCTTCACATGTCAATCCAAGCAGCTCCTCTCATTCGCTTTAAATGGGGCACGCTCACTCTCAAGTGAAGACATGATGTGCATTTTCACTGCTCCAGCGTTGGTGTAGGAGATTTTTTTTTTTTTACCCCGCTTCTCTTATCCAAACTCACCTGTGATGAAGGTTGTTAAAGTAATGAAATAACTCAAACTAAAATGAAAAGAACATTTTTGTTATTGAAATAAAATAAAAGTGAACATGCTAACTGAATCTACGTCTTACATTTATAAAACTAACTGAAGAAAGAGATCATTGTTCGGCTGGTTTAGCAAGCAAGATGGCCGCCGGTGGCTTCACCGTTGATGTATAAGTGCACCACTTTGTATTTAAAGCTTCCACTGCGGCGCATCTTGCAATCTGACCGATGAGAGCCACACAGAAATTGGCTTACGCCTCGCCGGGGACAGATGGCTCATCCGAAAAATGCTGCAGTGACCTTAGCACCGCGCGTCTGCTAGTCGCTAACTAGCTTGGTAGCTTTGCGTTAAGTCACGTTATCAGACTTAAGCGAGGCAAAATATGTCTCCTCTCGGGGACTCAAGGACATCACGGCCATTTTGCAAACGAAGCACTGTGAAGGAATAGAAAACTGCCGTCTTTCCCCTCAGCGAATGAATTGCGCAGTCGTAGAAGCGAAGAAAAGTGTGTGTGAAAGGTTCTGTTTTGTACCTATTGGTTAACTTTGCCTCATTGCAGAGCAGATTGCTCTCCTACAGAAAGCCTTAGTTCCTTCTAATGTGTGTGTGTGTGGGGGGTTGCATCGAGCTGCAGTTTTCCAGCGCAGCATGCAAGTGGAATCCGTTATTTTCCTCGGCGGACTATTTTGTGTGTGCGAGCGGCATACTAATACACGCTCATTGTCAAGGAGTGTGTGAGTCCACTGTTGTGAAGGATGGCATAGCTTGCAGCCTTCCGTTCATCCATTAAGAGTGATTGTTTGGCAGGGTGGAAGTGGAAGTGGAATAGTAGACAGGTAAATTGGGGGGGGGGGGCAGCAGAAGGCAAGTGACTCATGCCGCCCGGATGCTCAGCGAGGAGCACTGCAGTACAGCGAAAAGTCCATCCAGCTGAGATGAGAGCAGATGGGGGAGGGACAGGGGGGAGTTTTTTTGGGGTGGGAGGAGGGGGGGGGGGTTCCTGAGGGGCTGGTGATGGGGGATTCAGTGAGGCTCTCTCTTGGTCGTGTGTATAATGGGATGCTTTTTATCAGTTTAAATCTTTCTGTTGTGCTGGCGCGTCACATTATCATCCACTGTGGGTTCCGACGGTCACTGTTACTGTCAAAGTAAACATCCAACAAAGAGCAAACGCACAGTCTCTGCTACCTGTAATAAAAAATATTTATTTTTAATTGTATTGTATTATTACAGTAGTCATCATCATCTATCTATCATCATAAATAAATAAATAATCAAATATACATAGGAGAGTATTGCAGTCTGAAAAAGGGTGTCTTTTTTAGAACCTGCAGCACTTTTCTCACTGACTTTCTGATGTACCTTCTGACGTGTTTTTTGACCACCACAGTAAAGTCTTCACTTGAGTTGGACTTTTGACTTTGCACTCTGGTGCTTTTTTGGGGGCTTCCTCCTGCAGAGATGCGTCAGAGTCAGGCTTCTGATTTAAAGCCTTGTTTACGCGTAGTGCTACTGTGACTGCGAACCAAATCAATACTGCGCCACTTTGCGGCGCCTTTCTTCTGGGGTACTTAACTGTAGTATTGCTCTACTTGAAGGACGAAAAACAAGATCAAACAACAATGGGGGCATCCACTTGCATTTAAAGCAAGTGTGACAACCTAAGGCCCGGACTGAAATAAGGATGTGGGGAAAAAACGCTCAAATTCCTCTACATTTTCTTACACTAAACCAAAACGGAACACTTCCTGTGTCTTTTTGGGGATGTGTTTTTAAGACTTTTTTTGTGGGTCCGCCCATGAGAGACATGCCTACTAGCTTTCAGGTTGCTAAGTAAAACAGCCTTCAGCAGCTGTATTTTCCACCAAAATGAAAATTCTTCGCGATTCTTTTTGGACAGGTCAGTTTTTGAAAGACCTTCGGTAATGACCATTTCAAACCAACATGGCCGACTTTCCATTTCTTTTCTCGGATGTGCTCTTGAGACTTTTTTGTGAGTCTACGCATGTCACGAATTCCTTACTCCAGTAAATGTCCCGTGTTTAGTGAAACACTCTTCCGGATCTAAATTTTGAATGAAAGCTGATGTTGCTCCGTCCCCGCTTTGTGCTTGCCTCACTTGAGCCACTTCCATTGAAAAATTCACTCCCCTCGCGTGAGGTTTTCTGTCTGCGATCGTCCAAATAATTTAAAAAGCCCCACGTGCAAGGTCGGTCGTCGCGTTCCCTGCTGTCATATTTGTTCCGGGGGGGGGTCACCACAGACGCACGCTGTCTGTAACGAGCCTATTTTTAGCGATGGGGAGTGCTGGTGCGCTCACGTCATTTATTAAGCCTAAAGAAAATGACGCCTTGTTTGCAGGGTGACGAGGAAGTGAGGATGTGCCTTTTTCTGCTGTTCTTCTCCTCCTACTCCTCCTCCTCTCGCTGTCTCTCTCTCAGTATTCAGGCCATGGCTGATGTTTTATTCAGTGCGTGGAACATTCCAAGGCGTCCACTTCTGCAGAGTAGAGTGGTTTTGAAGCTTGGGGCATTTTTGGCATGTGTTTGGGTCCAGTTTGTTTTCTTAATTAACGACTATATGGTAGAAATGGAAAGACGGTGGTAAATCGTGTTGCTACTCACCATCCTGCGTTTGTTCTCGTCTGATGAGAAGTCGAATGAAAATGGCTAGAAGAGGGGTGTCTAGCTCATTTTTGTCGTGGGTCACATTTTAGAGGGCCGTTATGACTGAAACTCTATAAAAAAGCCAATAATATAATTTTATTCATCTATTGTTTAAGTTACTGTTATGAGGGATTTGGTCACACGAAAATGCTTACAATATGTCTCTTATTTATTAAATATGAGAATTTCACATTTTGGTCGAGATTTTAGTTAGCATCATGAAAGTTGCCATGTTTGATTTGCCTTCTGGGGCCACATAAAATAATGTGACGGGCCAGGCCTGGCCCCCGGGGCCTTGAGTTTGACACCCGTGGTGTAGAAATCTGCCTGATCATGACAACTTGTCAAAATGCACCTGTTTTTATCCATCTCAGGGGCGGCCATTTTGCTCCTTTCTGTTGTCTGAAAATGACTTCACGGTTGCTCGCGGCATGCGTTGAAAAGTTGTCATCGACGGGTTGTCGTGTGACCAGGCACTCCAGCGACTCAACTACAACAAGGAATTTTAAAATATGATTTTTCATAACGTCCTGTTGTCGCCGGAGGACCTCAGAGGGCTTCCGAGTTCCAGTGTGCCCTAGGAACCCGAAGAATCGTGATTAAGTCCCCTGAGGTCAGTAGTGTCATCGTTAACCTAATTGAACGGAGGCCGCTTGTCACTTTCTTCAGGCCTCATTCGGTCATCTTGATTGCATTGACTGAAGGTTACGACCCTAAATGGCGAGATGTTATAATGCACACGTGGTGTTTACAGCCTCGGAGACCTTGCGGGTGCATATGGGCAGGATCGAAGTCGGTCAAGTAGAGGTCGGCCACTTGAAGGGTCATTTTGGCTGTTTTTATGGGGGCATCCAGAGACCAATTTAAGATGGATTTGTTGTCCAATTGCTACCAAATTTGAGCCAAGTATACTACACGGATGAGTGACGCTAAATTGTGAAAGAGTTTTTGCAGGCGAAATTCGATGGCTAAGAAATGACTTTGCTTAACGTGGCCGGAGCCATTTTCAATGAAATTTGGTGGTCATGTATCATGAACAAAACCACAAAAAAGTCTCAAGAAGCCATGCCCAAAAAGAAACCGCGAGGCAGCCATTTTCTTTGGAAGCAGAATTTGCAGAGGCCCTTTAAAGACAGACTTGCCTGTGAAGACCTGTGAGGAAATGTATTTTTTGAAAATATTGCCCTCAAAGCCAGTTTCATTCAGCAAAATAAAATTTGGTCGGCATGTCTCTCACTAGTTTTGTCACTGCGTCTTGACAGAGCACGCTGCTAAAGTTCTGATAATTCGGCTCCAGAAAGTTCCTGTGTACTCTATAGAGTGATATTTTAAAGACTAATATTTTTGGGGGATTAGCTTGTGTTAGCTTGCGCTAATATCAACAAAGGACTTATTTTCGGAAGTGGCAGACTTTTTTGTTGTTGTGTCAAATCTAGAAGTGGCTACATTGGATTGGTGTCCCTAATGTTATGGATTGAAAGCGTGATTTTAAAAAAAAAAAAAATTTTAAACCACAAAGTACCTTGAAACCATACGTACCACAAACCATGCCTACTGTAGCATCGCGCTGGGGTCTTAGGTCATTCACCAGCTGTTGAATGAACCTAAAAGTTTGGACTTTGCTTATTATTTAGCTGATGCAAAAATGAGCCTCATGCAAATTCCCACTCACACAACATTTTGGACTGGGAAGGGAAGAAGGGTGAATGGGATCGGTAGAGAAATGTGATGGAGGAGGAAATGATGGGGAGAAGAGGGCCTCTCGCTTCCAGGCAGTTGGAGCAGCTTGTCCTCTCAGTGAAGCAATTTCTCCTCTTTTCTTCTTTGTGGTGTCCAGCTGCAGATGGCCCATTCCCGGTTTTGAGCCCAACTGCTACTAAATATGGCAAACCACGGGGAACTCAAGCAGCCAAAAGATACTGTATTCTCTTGCCTTACAAAAGTGAAACAGAATCATTCAAGATTGCTGAATTTTTTTTTGGGGGGGGGGGGGTCACGGATGATGACAGGACTGTACCATTTTTGACTTTGGGGGAGGGAGAACGCTTGAATTGGGATTCAAAAAGTGCAGAGACAAAATGTTTCACCCTACAGAAACCTGCTGTGCCTCTGCCATTTTATTCACGGGTGGCCAAACGTTTGCGCTCAAGGGTCACATTGGGTTTTTAAAATGGAAACATGGGTCAGGTCATGCGTAGGTTAGGTTAAGAAAAACAATTGTCACGTGTTAAATAGTTTTGGGGTTGAGGGGGGGATTATTCACCAATAATTTATCAATAATGAACTAATGATTTCCTAAAATCATAAAAGTCGTCATATTAATGTACAAATAAAAATACATTTTATATTCCATAAATATATGATGCATGTGTAAGATTGGTGACTTTACTATTTTAGCATTCACAGTCAATAAAACGTATTTCATTTTACAAAACGTTACATGTATCTAAATTGGTTTGACAAATGCGACAGGACTCTCGATAATAAAAACGATCTGCCTTTTGTTGCTTGTGCGCAAAACCTTTGCCCCGCCCCTCATTTGTTGTTCCATGTAGGCAACACCAAAAAAAAAACAACAACAAAAACTCCAATCTCGTTTTTTTGTGTGCAAAAGTTAAAAAAAACAAAAAACATGACGGCATTTGTTCTGCCACGTGCCCACCATGACATTCGCCCTCCCCAGCCCCCAGCAGTCCTCAGACTGGATGATTCCGCCGGGATTATTCCGTCATTAATCCGAACGTGGTGATTTCGCATCCTATTGACTGAGAATCTGTGCGGCCTTAATCTTCAGGAAACGTGCGCGCGTGCCTGCGCCCACTTTGTCATGCGGCGGACGGAATGCATCCGATTTGAAGACGGCGCTCAATCATAACTTCACCGTCATTGTGATTTGCAAGAGTGAACAGCGAGGGATGAGCGTTGTGCTGCTGACGCGCCAGACTCACTTCATGTCCTCATTTTCCATGACTTCGTTTTTAGCACGCCCACATCACGCCCGCGCATTAACTCCTTCGCAGCCAGCTGGCGACAAAGTTCTCGACGATCAGCCGCGGTCCACAGGCCACCGTCCCGGCTCACCTGGTTGTCTGGCATTGGTCACGTGAAGTTCGCAATGCGAACCCGAAGGCACCTGAAGAGGGCGATATTGGTCAAAATGGTGACACCCCCCCCCCCCCCCTTGCTGAATACGTGATACAAAGCCAGCACAAAGCACACAAAACACCGCAGAGGCGTTTTCATATTTGACCTCTTTTATTAGTTCACCAGGCTCTGGGATGCATCGCTCTTTATTATTTAGCGAAACGGATCGTTGCGGTCTGATCGAACGTCTGCACCGAAGAAGAATCTGTTTTTCTGTCTTTATTGATCCGAGGATGAACGCGCGGCTGCTTTATGTCCTCCGGGGTTGCATGACTGCGTGGCTCTCTTGAAGACAATTTATCCTCATCAGGTGTGAAAATGAATCTTTCTTGCAGGCCCAAACGTTGTCTTGGCGGCTTCACTCTGCTCGGAAGTCACAGTCCGGCCCCGTTTTGCTTGGGTTTAGTTTCGTCTTCCCGGTTGGCTCAGGCGTCGATTTCTCATGTGTGCTTTGCATCTTTTGGCATCGTGACTCTCATGTTAAATAACGTGAAGAGCTAGCGTGGACCTGCAGGAATTCTTCCGCACTCAGAAATTCAGTGTTTCCACAATAAGTCCCCATATGGTGGGCAGGTGGGCGTTTATTTACTCAACTGAGTGTCAGACATACAGAATCTATTTTTGTCTTTATGATACGACAGAAGATTTTGTGTTCCAAAATGTAAATATTTAAATATAAAATCATCATCATCATCGCCATTGTGCATCCCATCCCCCTCAAACAAGCGCACGTCGGACGCCAGCTGGTTGCCTCCCGCCGACGTAGCGCCACGGGGACGCCGTTGGAGCGCGTGCTCGGCTCCGAGGCGGCGTTCTCACGACTGTTGTTACATAAGAGAAGGCTTTGGCGTCACGCCACAAACGCGCTGCAAGCACGGAGCTCAGGCACTGCGGACACCGGAGCGAGGCGTTGATGTCACGGTGGCAATATCAAATCGGGGTGTCGATTTGAGATGAAAAGTGACCTTCTTCTGTCTTCATCTTTTCCATTGTTTTAGGTTTTTTTTGCCTAAAATATATCACAATGAGTCTGTGATTTGGTTTAACCCTGTCATGCACCCTTTAACCTGAGACATGATAAGCTGTCCACTGTCGTGACCGCCGTCCCCGAAAGGGTTCAATGTGAAAAAGTTTCCAGTTGAATTCGTGAATATGAGTTGCGGGAGTGACTCTGAGCTGCTTGGCGTCGACTGTCCATCCTTTTGTTGAAATCAGTGGGCCAGCCAAAACCTCACCGACTAGCAGTTGACATTGGAAAATGCGTGGCTTTTTTGACTTGTCCGAAAATGGCCCGTGCATACAGTTGCATCTCCCCTCCGGTTGCCGATTGGACGTCGGGATGGATTAGCGTCATTCGAAAAACTGACTGCCCGCCCGCGTGTTGTCGCCGGGCTTGGGGATTTGACAAAGGACAAATGGATTTCCCTTGATTCTATCTAGCCGGAACAAGCGGACGAATGATGTTTGCTCCCGTCTGTCGTCACTGTCTTCATTTTGGAAGTTAGGTTAGCCGCTAGGTTCCAGTGGACGCTAATACGGTCTGGTGTTTGGCAAATGGGAGATTGAGCACGTTGCGACTCGCACGTCTGCTGCCTTGCCCGGGGGGCCAAAGACGCTTGGGTGCCCATTGAAATGTCTGAATTTGCATGATTTCAATTTTTTTGCGAATGTCTTATTTCATTAGAAAATTGTTGAACACGGGGCTCTAAACTACCGGTTATCATATCACGTCAGCGTCATTTAAAACATCAAAAGTTGTTTTAAGATGGTTCGGAAGGACTCCCTGTTTTCTTCCAGCAGCCACCTGTCCCTCAGAATAGCCTCGCTAATCACTCTTGTCGTTTTTAATCGGGCTCTTCCACACCGTGCGTGTATTTAAAGGTAGGAATCCTCCGATTAGAGCTCTGAGCAGTAAGGGGAGGGCGGGAGTGAATGGGGGCGGGGCAAGTTGAGCGGCGTGCAGACTCACATTGGGAGCCATGTGAGCCACCCCAATTCTAAGAAAATGGTCTCCGTATGGTCAAAAAAAAAGAGGACAGGAGGAGGCATTAGGTGCTTGAACAAAACCTGAAGTCGGTCCTGAAGTCTCTTAAAACTGTTGGGTCCAACCGAAAATAACTTAACCACTGAAGTTTTGTACAAAATAGGTTGTTTTGTAGGTATAAAAAGCAGGATAAAAGAGGATTTGATTTTCGATAATATTCAGCACGAAACGAGAATGATTTTGAAATACTTCCTGTTTTTATTCTTCTTTCAAATGTGCATTGTCAAACGAGACAGTGTGCCGCCGGCTAGTGGCCGACAGTGGAATTACACTAAAACCAAATGGTAGGCAGAGCGTAATAATAATAATAATACATTTTATTTATAAGCGCCTTTCAAGACATCCAAGGACACTTTACAATCAGGAACAAGAACAATGGTACACTTCAAAAATCCATAAAATAGAACCGCAGAAGCGCAACCCCGAACCTGCGATGGAGAGCGGTTCACCTATTAAAAAAAACTATCGTTCAAAAAAATCTGAAAAAGGTGCCGAACATCGTTGGACTATTGGGAAAAGTGGGATTAGTGATGTAAGCACAGTAAGAACACACAAAATTTGAATCATCAGCAAAATAGCTTGTTGCCGTTGTTCTCTTCCCAGGCATACACGGATCATTGCGTCACGTGTCATCTGGGCTTTGTCTTTTGAGAGCGAGCGGCAAATAGCGTTGGCTAACGATGCGAGTGATTCTGTTTGATGAAAGGCGGCAAGGTCGCCCGCTTGCTCACCCGCCCGCCCGCAGCGCTTCCTCTCCACATTTAGACCACATTTAATCCTGTCTGATTGGGTCGCGTGGGTGCCAGGTGCAGAGATGTGGCGCCTGGAGCTTTTCCCTTGACGCAAAAACTTAGCCTAGCAAAACTTTGGGAGGAGGAATTTGATGATGCCAACCTCAGCTGAAAAAAAAAATCCAAATGAGTTACATCAGTGACTTTTAAAGTGGGGTTGGGGGGGTTTCGAGGCGGCAGCGCCCCCCCCCCCTCCCCCAAGCATCCCCCTAAGGGAAGACATCCAAAGCCACACTGACTCAAAGAACATTTTTGACAAATTCATCACCTTCCTAAAATAATGGCCAATGCCATTTTTCACCAAAAACTGACCCAAATACTGCTTTTATTAGTGCATATGTACAGTGAAACTCCCTACAACGAAATCATGTTTGCAGCAAGAATTTTTTCACAACAGGGGGTTTTTCACTGTAGCAAATTTGAAACACGAAAGTGGGAATGGTGTTAATGCATGAAGATTTTTTCACACTAGGAGGGTATTTTCACCCATGTCGATTTCGTTGTAGAGGAGTTTCACTGTATTCATAATTTCATTCCATGTTTAATACTTTTTTTGTTTGTTTTTGTTGAGCGCGCTTTCTAAAGCCTGCGTTGAGTACCGATCACGATGTCTTACTGATTACAAACACCGAGACGGGATAATGAGTCTTCAGCCGCTCTTACTCGCCGCAATTGCGCTCCGTCGTAGGTCTCAATCGAGCCGCTTTTTTGCGCTTGATGTCACACTCCTTTTCTCCCTTCTCATTAAATCCGTCCAAAGGTGCACCATTTATGCAAATCTCATATTCGGCAGCTTAAGTGGTGATTTACAGAGCCGGTATGTCCCTCGAGTCTTGCGTTCGCACGAAGCGACGATGTCGCAATTATCGTGTGTACCTGACAAGCCAGCCCGGCGCGGGGCAGATAACGGTCTCCACGGCAACCAGCGTGGATGGGAGAAGTCGTCGTGAAGCACGAATGGCTGGAGACTCATGCGTGTGTGTGTGTGTGTGTGTGTGTGTGTGTGTGTGTGTGTGTGTGTGTGTGTGTGTGTGTGTGTGTGTGTGTGTGTGTGCGTGCGTGCGTGCGTGCGTGCGTGCGGCTTTTGCTGAAATGACTCATAGAGCAGACAAATCCTCAGGAAGTCTTACGCCGCGTAAACTGCCGTCCGTCACAGGCTTGACATGATAACCTCGCCATCCATTCTCCGCTCTGCACAAATCACCTTCTTGCCTCATGCACACCCCCAGCCACTTTATTAGGTACACTTGGTGACATTCACGTCAAGAGACGCGGTCGAAAAATTGTGCTTTTGACCAATTAAGAACGCTCCGTTTTTAAGGGTGTTTTTTTTTTTTTTTAGCAATGTGTTTCTTGTTGTGGTTTGCTGCGTCGAAGTGCAAAGCATCAAACATATTTTGACTCGCTTGTCGACATTAATAGAATCATTCAAAATAATGTAATATGTTTTTTTTTTTTCTGGATAGTAGTGATCCTTCAGTCACTCAGGGCAATGTTACCAGAAGCCTTTTTGTCGCCAGCCGTCTCATCGAATCCTCGGAAGGCAGTGTGTGCGTGTGTGTTTGTGTGTGTGTGTGTGTGTATGTGTGTGTGTCCTCATTGTGTCAGATCACTGCCCCCTCCAGGTGACTGCCAGTTTCGAGCCCCGGTTTTGGAGGCGGGAAGAAGAATGATTGACATGGAGACCTTTGTGTGTGTGTGTGTGTGTGTGTGTGTGTGTGTGTTTGTGTGTGTGTGTGTGTGTGTGTCTGAGATCACGTCAGAGAGGAAATTCACATTTCATAACTCATCTGTCCTAGCCTTAAATCATATTTTTGGACAGGCTTGATTTTCTCCCTCATCTTTTGGCACGAACTGGAGATTTTAAAAAATTATAACGTTGATTAATAGTTATCATACTAATGCAAAAAAAAAAAAAAAGAAGAGGGGAACACAAAAGGTCAGTTCAAGAACATTACATTGGTACCACAGCTTAGGAGTGATCCAACTCTTGAATTCTTCCCGATATGGGCCATGACTCGGTGAATGCGAAATGCCGGTCGTCAAGCAGCCGAAAGTGAACTTAAAATTTTTTTTTTTTTTTAAAGAGTCTGTGTGCTTCCTTCAAGCTTTTTCTTGCCAAGTTCAAGCAGAAAACAAAAGACAAATACACTTTGTACTGAACCAAACCACATCGCTCACTCACGTGCACTAGCTTCCTGCTAACGGACAGTGCAAAGTGCAATGGGCCGGCTAGGGAAAATAGCATTGGTGCTTCAACACATGGAGACAGACAATATACATACGTGGACAAAAACGATGGGACCCCCAAATAAGATATAACTTCACGTTTCCGTTACTGCAGTTGCACGTTTCGTTCAGGACATGTAAGCGCGTAACCTCGATGCATATGTTTGCGTGTTTCTTTATCCAGAAAGTGAGTGAGAAAGTGGGCGGAGCCGAGGGAACCAAGCTCGATGAGGACTTCACCGAAATGGAAAAGGCGAGACGGAACGCCGTCAATCAGTGCATCAACATGACGTGTATCAAAAATGTTTGACAATTTTTGTCGTGCTTTCTCACTTGTGCAGAAGGTGGACACAACCACCCGGGCGGTCATCGATATCATGACCAAGACGACCGAGTATCTGCAGCCCAATCCAGGTGACATGGCCCAGAGGCTCTCATCATTTCTTTTTTGTAGCATTAAGAGTTTTGTGTTTTATGGCATTTCTTTAAAAAAAGAAAAAAATTATTACAACTTAAATCCTGTTTTGTCATCCTGGTTAAAATCACCCCAAATGTCCACTTAAAACCATAATGGCAGATTTCCTTTTCATGTCAGGCATGTCTTCTTGAGACTTTTTTGTGGGTCTACTCATGATAGACACGTCTACTAAATTTCATGTCAAAAAGTGAAAGTGGCTTCAGGGGCTGTTGAATTTTCAGATGAATAATCCTGTCAAAAAATTGTTCATAGGAACGCGTTTGCAACCATTGATGAGTTTTAGATGACTTTTTTTTGAAATGGGAGGAAGCTAAAAATGTTGCCATTTTACCTCGTCCGTTTTTTCGAGCATATGTGGTTTAAGATCCAGTTGAAATCCAACAAAATTGCTAGGACAAGTTAATTTTGGAAGGACCGCTGGAAATGGCCAACTTCCTGTGTCTTTTCAGGTTTCAGTTCTCAATACTTTTTTTGTGGGTCTTCTCACGATAGACCTGCCGACCAAATTTCATGCGACTGTAAAAATTTCATGTGACCGCAAAATCTTGTCACCCGAGGATAAATATGCTTTCGAATTGTGTGGACGATTGATTGATTGAACTTCAGAGCAATAAAATGGATTGTTTTTTTTGTTGTTGGTTTTTTTTTGGTTTTGCAGCCACCAGAGCCAAGATGAGCATGATGAACTCCATGTCTCGCATGCGTGGTCAGGAGAAGGGACCCGGATACACCCAGACAGAAGCCATCCTGGGAGAGTCCATGCAGCGCTTCGGTCGCGAGCTCGGCGAAGAGTCCAATTTCGGTGAGTGGCCGAGAGCATTTTTTTTGGGTGCGATAAATAATCTTGTCCGTCATTTATGATGATACAAAGATGTATGATAAGACAATGGGCCCAAGCTACTTGCAGGTGGGAGGGACCACAGATTTATTTTTAAACAGTCCGAGGAGCTTTATTTTGACAAAGGTGGGATTTGCCGCCATCTTGTGACATTTTAGATGTCGTCGATTTATGCTGCCATCTTTCGTTTTTTTGCGGGGAGGAGGGCGGTGGGGGTGTCAGTTACAGTTTACCTCGCTAACAATTGTCACCCTTCAGGTTTGGAATAGCCTACACTGTTTTGCTACAAAATGAAGCTCCTCATTCACTTCAACATAGTTGCTTGACACCCAAGTTTTCATATGACGGCATAATCGCAGTTTCGTACCGGCGGATTCACATTTAACAGTTTTGGGGGTTTTTGGGTGGTGGGGTCAATTTTATTTTTCATTAAAAATTTGGGGGGGGAAGTTTTCATTTTTTGGTTTTTAGCCCAAATCCCACCCGTTGTCTTCAATCATTTTTTCTTGAAAAGTGTATATCATTTTTTTGAAGATTTTTTGGTGGGAGAGTTGGTTAAAAAAAAAAAAGATAAAATACAGTATTTGAAAGTTACCCTTACAGTGCTGTTGTCGGCCCCACTGAGATTCGCGCCGCTTTGTGTTCCTCAGGCCTGGCTCTGATCGACGCCGGGGAGTCCATGCGTGAGCTGGCAGAGGTTAAGGACGCCCTGGACATGGAAGTCAAGCAGAACTTCATCGACCCGCTCCAGAACCTTCACGAGAAAGACCTCAAGGAGATCCAGGTTGATTGTTTTTCTTTGTAATTAGGCCAAGAGATGACGTCGAGGACTTACGCGCAACCGCTGAACGGCTTCTGTGGTGTCTCACAGCATCACCTGAAGAAGATGGAGGGCCGGCGTCTGGACTTTGACTACAAGAAGAAGCGGCAGAGCAAAGTGACAGATGAAGAGCTCAAGCAAGCGCTGGAGAAGTTCGACGAGTCCAAGGACATCGCCGAGCTCAGCATGTTCAACCTGCTGGAGAGCGACGTAAGCGCCAGCCCGCAAAATTGAAACGTAGCCGTTTGGTTTGGCGTCCTCATCAGAATCACTTAAGCAGCGTGAAAATGTTGCAGAACTTGAAGTGGCTAAACATTTTCTGTAGACGTAAAAAACAGGATTACAGAGGTCTTCATTTTTGTTCCCCCTTCCATATGCAGTTAGTTTACGCCTGAGAACACACGTCAGTCGGTTGCCTTCAACACATCTCAGGGCATTAGAAGTCTGAAACAAGTGCAACCCACGAAACCGTCAACGGTTTTGGGTGTCATAAATCAACCCGAAACATTTTGCGTCCGCAGATCGAACAGGTGAGCCAGCTGGCGGCATTGGTCCACGCTCAGGTGGAATATCACAGCCGGGCGGCCGAGATCCTCACGCAGCTGTGCAGCAAGATTGACGAACGGTCAGTGCTTCCCTTAGCGCCCCCTCCATGCTCTACAAAACCGAGATTAAATAGCGTTATCCTCATAGCGACATTGTCTCAGTCATTTTTTAGCTTCAATGTCTCAAGAGCTTTGTTTTGGACCTTGCAACCAGCTGTCCTTGTGTCATTGGGTGTCCAGGATAAAAGATTGTTCCCACAAGCCCCGGAAAGAGTACACCGCCAAGCCTCGCACCACTCTGGACTTCTCCTCCATCAGTGAGAACCACAACGGAGGCATACACAGTGCTCGTTCTCCGGGTAAGTGCGGACCCAAGAACCTCGTAAAAACGTGTCCAAAAACATGTCCAAGAACAGACACGAATGTTCCGTTCGGAAAAAGGATTTCTGGGCATGTTTTGGTAACGCGTCAGAGGTACTCCACTTTATAAATTGCTTGTTGACTGCGTTATTAGTGCTTAATAAAGCCTTAATAAACTAATGCGAGGCAACTCACCAATCAAATGGTGAGCCTATTTATAATTGCAAAGTGAAATGCTCTATGGATAAATGTGTATTGAGGCTTTTAGAAAGGGTTCATTACACTATTATTAGCCTATTTATGCTTTCAACAAGGCATCCCTCATTATGATTATCAGCTGGTTATTAATGCCTACCACTTGCCAAACAGTGAGCTCACATTTAGTGTTATATTACTTGTGTATATTATTCAATTGTTTATTAAGGCATTATTACATTGTTATTAACCTATTTATAAGCCCTCCCTTATTTTAAAGTGGTATCCACATTCGACTTGTGTGTTAATTTATTTTGCTGTCAATTCTCAAAAATAAGCTACTTGAAAAAATAAAAAAATCAGATGAGTTCGATTTACATTTGTCATTTAATTTCAAGCCTTTTATGAATGTTTGGGAGTTCACAGCAAAACATTCAGGTCATCTCCACACAAATACAGGTAGGGCCATTTTTATTTGTGTATTTTTGAAATCACATTACTGCACATATGTAGTTTGTTTCCTGATTTCATGCCAACTGCAACCAACGGCATTTGTATTTCATAATAATAACATTGTGACCCAATGCAACTCGTTTTTAATTGCTAATGTCATGCTAAAATTATAGACAAAATAATAAACTTGAACAAACATCCAAATTCAAACTTGTACAAACATCCAAAGTATTTTGTCTTGAACAAAACACGATTTGTGTGGAGGTAGCCTCATAATGCACTTTTCAAATTTTCAAATGTTTTTTTTCACCTCCCCAACCCACAAATAAACGCAACTGTGTTGCTCTTCTCTCTTTTTTTCAATTTTTTTTTGGGGGGGGGGGTACTCGTGCAGGGGCGAGGTCGCCAGGTGAGCCTTCCTCAGCCGTCCACTTGCGTCATTTGAGCCCCGCCCTCATCCGCTCCAACTGACTTGCTGTCTTTTCCCCCCCCCCCCCCTCTCTCCCCTCTTTCCCGGCCGCCACTTGCCGTTGGCAGCCCGGTCTCCAGGTGAGACAAAGCAGAAGGTTGCGCACGCCTCATCATCTCCTCCATCGTTGCCTCACCTTTTGTGTTCCGAGAGCCGACGCCCCGCCCCGCCCCCAACGTTTCCTCTTTCGGCCCACTGACGTTCATTCTTTCCACCCATCTCTCCATCCCTCTGCAATTGCTTCTGCTGTAATAATTTGTTGTTGTCTTTTCCTTTCCCCCTCCACAGCAAGATCTCCAGGTGAGCACCAGTGACTCGTCCGTTAATGTTTCCCCTTTGAACGCAGTGGAGGCTCCTCTCCGTCCGCGGTCCAGCCTCGTCCACGCCAATTTGATTTTTCTTTGCTTGTCCGTCTAACCCTTTTGTTTCTCCCTCGTTTCTTATTTTGTGTGGTTGGTCGAGTTTGACATTCAAGGAAACACACAAGGAGCCTCTTTTGTAAAAAAAAAAAATTTTTTTTTTTTTAATAATAATAATAATTTTAAAGACATTTGAAAAGGTTGGAATCATTTATTTTCTTATTCATTTTTTTTGTTGGTCATTCTCATTTTTATCAAATATTTTCTATATTTTTATTTGAATTTTATTTTCAGGGATATACTAATCGTCGTAGAATTTTTTTTTTTTTAAATAATGTCATTACAAAATATTTGATGTAACTTTCAAATTAATGATGCATAGTGCAAAATGACTTTCTTATTCATTTTATTCTTATTTTCAAAAGCATTCTTATTTTTTTTTTTCAATTTTTATAGGACCCTAAACGCATAGCTACAGTCAGTAAATTACAAAAACGAGTCACTTGTTTGTCTGCGGCACTCTGAAGTTGGCCCAAATTCCACAGCGAGAACTCATTTGCGATTTCTCAAAAGAATGATCGAGGTCAAAGGGCAAATCAATCGAGTTTTCATTTTTCATAAGTCATAAAATGTGAGATCATGTAAATGTGGTTAGTTTAGTTTTTATTTTATAAATTGAATGGGCTGGTATTCGTTTTCCTAATTCGATTGACATTTGTTATTTAATTTCAAGCCTTCTATGAATAATAATTGTTCGATTTTGGTTTTCTGTATTGATTTATTTATTTCAATTTTCTCTTTTGATTCATTTGTTTTATTTTCTTTTTATTATTACTCCTGTTTTCTGTTCCCCCCCCTCCCCCTCTTCATTCCTTCTTGGTCACTCTGTTATATTTCACTTTTCTCAATTTTGATTTTCTTTCACTCAATCGTTAACCGTGCTATCGGTTAGCAGCTCCGCTTGTGATGACCCAAAATGTCAAACTGCACCTTTCCTGATCCGCCACGTGTCTCCTCCTAACAGTGAAAATCTTGTTCGGCATTTTTTTCTTTCTTTGTCTTTTTCTTGGGCTCTGCGGCGCATCCTGTTTCCTCTCTTCCTGCCTTCAGCTCGGTCACCAGGTGAGCCCCCCCCCTCTGGTCACGGCACCAATCGGTCCAGCAACTTTCTTTTTATTTATTGATTGATTTATTTTTAAACACACTACAATATACTTGGATGTTTTTTCTCACCAACTCATTGGGTAGCTGTAGATATTGAAAAGTTTGGGTTGCTTTTTCCCCAAAGTTGGCTTCATGATTTGGATTTGGCTGGGCTGAAGAGCTGAAGCTGGTGGCACTTTTTGATCGGCGAATTTTTGCTTCTTGGCAGTAAAATGTTGTCGTGTTTTCAAACCACACTCTAAAAACAAACATTTGGGTCAAAAATAACACCATTATGGGTCCAAAATGGACTGAGCCGACATGCGTCATTTTGACCCAACTTCCTTAAAAAAAAAAAAGTTAGATGAAATGAATAACCCACAAAACCTTCCCATTTCCAGTGGCTGTCAACCAACCCAAACTGATTTGTTTTGACCAAAACAACCCAAATTTTAGGGTGCTTTTGCAGGTTATTCATCTGACTCAAAAAAGTTGATTCCCAAAATTGGGCCCTTTTTGACCCCTAATTGGGTTATTTCTGACCCCACTGTTTCGAGAGTACACAGCTATGCTGATAACCTGGTCCTCCGTGACTTGCTAGCTTTCATTCATCAGTGTGGGTCGTTTTTGCAAATCTTGACCCACTGTGCTGGGTCAAATCCTAAACCCAATGCACTGCACTCAAAAAAACAGTTAGGTCAAAAATCAACTCAATTTTGGGTCAGAAATTGACCAACCGTCTGTTTGGGTCATTTTGATCTAACTTTATAAAATGTTAATGTATTGGGTTGTTTTTGTACAAAACAACCATTTTTGGCCAAAATTAGCTTTTACTTTTGACCCAGCTGTTTGTAGAGTGTGTGGATAAATAACCCAGCATTGTGTCAGTCCCTCTTGGACTCTGCAAAAGGTTAGAACTCTGCAAAAGGTTACTCTTGACCCAGTGGTTTTCAAAGCGGCATCTTCCCCCCCCCCAACAAATTGTATTTCTTTATTTTTTTTTCCCCAGCCCCCATGGACCAGCCGTGCTGCCGCGCCCTCTACGACTTTGACCCGGAGAACGAAGGCGAGCTGGGCTTCAAGGAGGGCGACATCATCACCCTGACCAACAAGATCGACGATAACTGGTACGAGGGGATGCTGCACGGCAACTCGGGCTTCTTCCCGATCAACTACGTGGACATCCTGGTGCCCCTGCCGCACTAGAGCGCCACCTGCCGCTCGTGACGCGAATGCAGTAAAACGGCCGCTTAAGAAATCAACAAATAAATTATCTATCCCCCCCCCAACCCCCCTGAAACAACCTCGCATTCCCAATTGAGCCCAACCTGCTGTTCGCAACAATAAAGCAACGAGCAGCCAGCGCATAGTTTCAACTCTGCCCCCGCGTGCTAGTTCCAACCCAGACCGCCCCCGATGTCATTATTCCCACTCCGCCATCCCACTTGATGTCCGTCGCTGTACTTTGTGAACGTCCGCTAGATAGAAGTTTCTCCGGTTAAACACATCATGTTTGTTAGCGATCAAAAGGTAGATCCCAAGAAAGTGTTTTTTAAACCTATTTGGCATCCCTCATCGTTTTACTTTTTAAAATTTTTTTTTTTTTTCGGCACGCTGGGGAAATGACAACGTTGGGTTTGCGATCCCTTTCTTTGGAGTTTTTACGTTTGTAACTATTCAGGATTTGGGTTTGCAGTCGCCTCAGCATGTTGTGTAAAGTGGGGGTTCAGATACCAAATTAGCAACAAAAAAAAAAAAGAAAGTTAACGATCATTCATTTTTTCGGAATTTTTATTTTTGCATGTGGGGGGGGGAACAGTGTCTTGTATGTGTATGAAATTCCACGGCTGAGCCAGTGATTGGTAAAGCAATCACTTGATTTTTCCCGAAAGATGCAACTTGTGACGTAACATGAGAAAACATCGTGTTTGCTTCCTTTGAGATAAAAAAGTTTTGGTTTTTTTTATTTTGTCTTGTTTAAACATAAACATCAAACATTTGTTAAATAGCTATAAAAAACATGCTCCATGCTTTTTTTTTTTTTTTTTTTAATAGTTTTACAAAATATTTTACAGCACCAAAAACACAAAGTTAACGTTGGATTTTTCAGTCTCCAATTTTTGGGGTGTTTTTAATTTTTGCGCGTGTGAAGAAGTGTTCAGAAGTGCATCCGCCCACCATTGAGTGAAATTCCACAATAAGTAAAGTGATGACATGACTTTAACAATAAAAAGATGCGATGTCACTGAAGAATTTCCTCAAAAAAAATCTTTTAGACGACACAAAACAACATCCTCGATAAATGTTTTCGGCATGTTGTTAAATGCAGTTCAGGCACCAAAATTAACGAACGAAAAGTCAGCAATGGATTTACGATGTTCAGTTTTTCACGTTTTAAATTTTGCTCGTGTTGGCGTCAGGGAATTCCACGCGTGCGACATTCCACGACCGAGCCAGTGATGAGTGTTACTTCCGTGCGTATGCTCCCTCTGAGCATTTTTTTTTTCCAAGCTGCAATTGTGTGCAAGAAAAAAACAAACAAAAAAGTTAATGTCATGTGATGTAACCGAAAACGTACAACTCTACTGCTTTGTCTTTTTTAACTGAATCTTTTGTGTCATTCATTTAAACACTATCGTCCGGTAAGAATTTTCTCGTAGTTTAGCTAGTTGGAGAAAGCAGATTGAAACTTTTTATTTATTTATTTATTTATTTTTTGTCTCGCTGGATTGCTGATTATGAGATATTAACCCTTTGGAAACCATTAATGTCATTTTCGTAGCTCGTGTACTAGTCGTAAGGTGTAGGTCAAACATTCCCATTAAGGACTTCACGCCTTTGAAAACCGTTGTGATGGGAATACCTGTGATGTGCTTGGCATGGTTTGCAATAATTTATTTTAAAAAAAACAAAAAAAGAAAACACTCGAGTCAAACGGCAAAAGAAGACATCCTCTCAGATTTTGATTTACGCTGCAAACTTTAGAGGGGTATTGTTGTCGTTTAAAAGAAAGAAATAAAACATCCGAAAATGTTATATACATATCCAGTGTTGCAAATATAGAATTGTATTTATTTTTTTGGATTTTTTTTTTCGGCCACCTACCATGTTCACCATTCCAACAGAGTTGACGTCTGCTAGCCAGAAGCTAAGCAGCACTGTTTGGTTACAGAGTAGATGTGCGGCTAGTCTGGAAACTATTGAATAATCTCAATATGAATACATGTAGCTCTGTTTCATATAATGCAAAAGATTGCGTTTCCAAAACAGTCTTTCTTCTGCCGATGATGAATTGATATGCATATCACCTGTCAACATGCACTGACTAAATCTCAAAAATTCCCCCGTTGTTCAATTTGTTGTTTAGATTGAATGCACCAACATTTCGACAACATCTCGGGGGCTTTCTGTTATAAATGTGTAATAAGCGTGTAATTACACCTGATGCTTAGTGCATAGCGATTAGATCAAGATGGCCTACCAGGGGCTGATCAGACAAGTCGAAAAATAAAGTACGTACTTTGATGTCTAATAGAAATATGCGGCTTTTGTTTCTGCGAGGGCCGTTTCTCACCACACCCTCTATAGCTGGATTCTGACTGGTCCACGACTGTGGCGTTGAAGTGTTTGTTCTGCGCTTCCATTTTTATTTGTCAGAAGCACAACTTCCAACTGTCTCTACACTTCACAAAAGTCTTTTTTTGTTGTTGTTGTTTTGAAGAAGGGTTATATTCCCTCTTTTTCTCTTTGACTTAAAAAAAATATGATGTGTATCTTTGCCCTCAATGAGGACTGTACAGTTATTTGTGGGATTTATTTGTGTGTGTGTGCGTGCGTGTGTGTATGTATGTGTGCGTGTGCGTGTGTGCGCGGGTGTTGTTGCTCACCCACAGTAATGATCTTATTTTTGTAACCATGACAAAATATTGACGTGCGTGTGTGTATATAATATATATATTATATAAACACACAATAATGTAAGGCAGGAAGAAGGAGAGATTCTTTGTGGTGCACATGATTGGGTTTTTTTCCTCTCTCTTTGTTTTGTTTCATTCTTGCACTTTGAATTTGAAGCGTGTATGCTTAATGTAAAGACAACAATGTGATAAGTCAGTGTCCTTTATTCCAATAAACTGAGAAATGTGCTTGTTTGTGGTTGTAGTGGACGTCTGCCCATGGCTGCAAGAACTGAATTCAGCAATTTAGTTTTCCGCCATTGTTTCAAATCTTGCTCAAGCATTATTAGAGCTGACAAAAATGTGCGGGGGGGTGGAGCCTCGCACAGAATCGAAGGCGGCATGTGGCTGGGCGGAATTTGTCCAGTCACGATCTGCTTATCACTGCATGTGGACCCCCCCCCCCCCCCCCCCCACCCCACACACACACACACACACACACACATTGAGTGAAAGTGTGAACACTGCGGTCCTGGCTAATATGTCCCACTTTTTGTATCTCCGATTCATCACAAAAGAAAAACAAATAGAAATGGAGCTAGAGCGCCCTCTGGAGGAACACCGTTGTCTCACACACAAAAGCACAATCATTGATTTGTCGATTAAATGCTTAATTACTATTTAGTCTTGGTTTAATGGTACACTTCTGTCCATCTGTCATCATCTACGTTCATATCCCTCATCCGTGTGCCTATTTATACATTCCTACAATCAAGCATCTACAGTGTGGATGTCAATTTGACACTATTCTGTCATCTATTTATCATTGATCCCTCTATTAATCTTAACGTCCATCCGTCTATTTAACATGTACTCAGTCCGTCCATCATCCATTGATCCGTCTGTCCGTCCGCCTACGTTGGATCATCCATCTGTCTGTTGGCTGTCAAAACGAGATGAGCGATCAGTCAGCATGTTGCAGTTCAAGTAGAAAGTGTGTGTGCGCGCGCGTGTGTGTGTGTGTGTGTGTGTGTGTACGTCGGCGGGGTGTGATGAGACAATGGAGTCAAAAGAATTCCGATTGAGCCTCCCTCCCTGTGGGTGGTCCACATGGACACGGAACCGCGTACACGTGATCCATCATCACAAATGATCCACTTTTTTGCAACTATGATGTATTCAGCTGCCTTGTTTTAAGATTGGTTTGTAGCCAAATATGTTTCTGTCATGGTCAATCCACCTTCGTGTTATTAGAATCCGTGAATTTTCAAATGTCACGTTTCCCTAAAAAAGTAAACAGTAGCAAAATACATGATTATTTCATGGCTCGTGCGTTTGGGGGGGGGGGTGCTGATTTTCTTTAGTTGGGGGTGGGGCCTTGATCAAAGTGCAGGGAGTTTGGAACAGTTCACACCAAACCTTCAATCTCCTGCAAGAGAGCAAAAAAAAAAAAAGCCTACTAGAACACCTTGACTTTGTTTGGGCCTCAGCAGGGGCATTTTCAGAGGCATTTTTTACATGCGTTTGAATGGAACTGCTTCATTCCGACCACAGCCACTTTCCTGGGTTTAAGCGGGTGTGCACACCTTTGCAATTGCATTATTTCACTTGTTTATTTTGACTTCATTGCTTTAAAAAAAAAAAAAAAAAAGATGAAAAAGAGCAATCTGGTGTTGTACTGCTGCTACCATACTTTTGCGTGTCAAATGGAATTGAGTATTTTCTGACTGTATACCGTGCCAGCTGAACTTTTTAGAGAGGGGTAAAGTCGCCGAACTATGAAAGAAGGGGAGGGGAGGAGAGGGGGGGGGGGGGGGTGATGTGAATAAAAGGGGTTGACACACACACACGCATATCCACGCACACACCCATGAAGCAGCTGTTAGTGGGAGTGTGCCAGCGTGTGTGTCATTACATGCTTGGATGCGGCGTTCCTACATACTTGCTCTATTCAGCGGGAAAGCCCGGCTCTCAACACCCGACACAGGCCGCTAATACCCTTGTCTGTCACACGCACACGCTGATTGCAGATGACAAACGAGCCAGTAAGGCAGGTCCGACAGCTACGTGGCAGCTCCTCAGTGTGTGTGTGTGTGTGTGTGTGTGTGTGTGTGTGTGTGTGTGTGTATCAGAGAGAGAGAGAGAGAGAGAGAGAGAGAGAGAGAGAGAGAGAGAGAGAGAGAGAGAGAGAGAGAGAGAGAGAGAGAGAGAGAGAGAGAGAGAGAGAGAGAGAGAGAGAGAGAGAGAGAGAGAGATGATTCGTCAGCCATTCTGCGAAGATCTCTGGAGGTCTCACCTCCAAGTCTTATTTGTTTCAATTTCTGGATTCACGAGTGACTGAAGCGAACCACGCGCGTGTATGTTTGTGTGTTTTAGTGTTCAAGTGGATGTGAGCGCGAGGGTTAGTCAACGTGTGTTGGTCAATGTTTGTGTGTATGTCTAAGTGCGTGTTCATTTTTCGCGTTCACGC
This sequence comes from Hippocampus abdominalis, assembly GCA_018466805.1. NCBI lineage: Eukaryota > Metazoa > Chordata > Actinopteri > Syngnathiformes > Syngnathidae > Hippocampus > Hippocampus abdominalis. The sequence continues at coordinate 6,144,116 of CM031700.1, forward strand.
GTGCGAACGTGTTTGTGTTCATGTCTTGCCGAGTATGTGAATGTGTGTGCGTGTGTTCGTGTGCACGTTCGTGTTAATGTTGGTGTTTGTCAACGTGTGTGTGTGTGTGTGTCTGTTCATGTTTTCGTGTACGTGTGTGTTCGTAAATGCCGTTCTACGCTGGTACATTTCCTAGTCAGAGTTAAAAGAGTGATTTATTTAAGATTCATGAAATTCTGCTTCCAAACAAAATGGCTGCCGTTCCGGTTCAGTCTGCTGTCCTCGAAACTTTTTCATTTGCTTTGTCGTGATAGAAACGTCCACCCCCAATTTCACGGAAATGGATTAAAATTGTCTAAGCGGACTAATTTTTCAGAACTTTCCCCGTTTTCATGGAGAATCCTTGAAAAGATAGTCCAACTTTGACGGCAGGCTCCACCCACTTTCGATGGGAACATTTATTTCATTCGTTCCCTTTGAAATTCCACATACTGTACAGCTCGGCGATATAGCCTAAGTTTCCACTTTTTCTTTGCGGGGAGGGGGTCGAGGGGTTGACGCAACAAGTGTGAAGCAGAGAGAAGGGCTGTCAAATCAGGGCAGAATGCAAAACACGACATTGGCAGCGCATTTGGCGTGCAAATCCCCATTCAAATGGTGCCTCCACTCAAAGTTGATCCACAAACAATTAGCTTTTGACACGCACAAGCAATTTGAATGGCAATTTTGACCATAGCAACATAATTGTTTTTTTCCCTCCAATTAATTTCATTTCAAATTGTTTTTAGATTGTATTTCTATTCTTGATTATTTCACCAACAATGTTGGTATTTAAATGCATTTTATTTTTCATTAATAACAGTAACACTGGTCTACAATGGTTTTACATTTTTTTTAATGCAGAAATGCAAGTAAGTTTTCTGGATTTTTTTTGTGTGCAATATTTCAGAATTTGCCCTCATTTTTTTTCTTTTTACGCATCAGGTTTTTCAAACAAAAATAATGAATGAAGGATTAGGTTCAACAACGGGTGAATAACACAAATTACGAGGCATGGTGAAATCCCCATTGCCAGGTCAAACTTAAAAACAAAAACTAAAAAGTCAAATATTTCAAAAACCTGATGTGCTACAAAATAAAATGAAGACATGTTTCCAATCAGCGACAATACATTTCAGGACAAATAAAGCCTGCTGTTGACCAGAGCAATATTTCATTTATTTTACTCTGCTGCCCTACAGTTAGTTCTTTCCTCTTCTTTATTTTCCCATTGAATTTTTATGTATTTTTTTATTTTTATATTGTGTGTGTGTGTGTGTGTGTGTGTGTTGTATCTGGCAAAAAAAAATAAACGTACTCTATTCCCCTCTGAAATCTACTCTTTTTTAAATAAGTCCTGCAAACAAATGAAGAAATTGTTTAAACTAATTGAAGGTTTGTCCTCTTGGAATGAATTGTTTAATCATGTTAGATTTATGTTATAGGCAATAAAGCAAAAATAACTGCTTATATTCGTGTGATCCTACACCCAACAGCAAGCCCAAGCACTAATCTAACCTTGATTTTTATTTTATTTTTTAATGCAAGGCTGCAAGGTGCGCCATCTTCACTTCAGTTTTCTTGCAATCAGTTGCACTTTCTGGCATTTGGGGGAAGGCAATGCATGCCAGAATTAAAAAAAAAAAAAAAAAGCAAAGTCAAAAGGATGTTGATCATCGCTGTTTTTTTTTTGTGACGAATTTACGCCCCCTTGTGGCGTCACCTTCTGTAGAAAAGATGAAAGGGGTTGGGGGTGGGCCGAGGGGGTCTTGGGAAATGTGGGTCAACAGAGAGAGGAAACTTTGGAAAGAGAAAGAAAAAAATAGTCCGAAAGAGAGCTTCCCTCCGCCGCCCACCCCTGAGTAGCTTTGCAGAGCCATGCGGGCTGGTGGAACCTGTCTGCTTGGAGATCCTTTCACCTGCATTAATCCCGGAGACGGGCGCACCCAGCGCGCGGCCCATTGTGCGGGCCATGCCTCTCCACGCATGACGGCATCTCTGAGCTCCAAGTTTAGGACCGTGGCAGCGTAGCCCAAGTCCCGTAACCGCAAACGTGCACACTCAACGGCGCTTGGTCACAAGCCAGTTAACGTCTTGTTTCGAACGACATGGTCCGGACGGCCTCCGCCGTCAAAAGTCTCCATATGCACTTCGATGTACACTTTGAAAGTCATAATTGGGGTTACTAAAAAAAAATCTATATCTTTGAAAGAAAAGCCACATCTACAGTATAAACTCTGATCGAAATCTCACTTAAATCGAACCGAATCAAATTGTTTCACTTTAAAAATGAAGCTTTTTTTTTCAATCGTATCGCGCTGTCACCCCCCGGGCCGAAAAAGTGCGAGAAGCACCGGACTAAAGGACACAAACGCATCCCATTCACCGCTAAGTGTTTTCTTCTATAAAAGAGCACGGATGGAAAACAGGGCTTATATCCAGCTGCATAATTGCAGTCATTACAGCAGTGGGCCGAGGAGCGCGGGGAGATATGCTCTCTTGTTTGAGTGGCTGACTGACTGCTGGCATGCGCAAGACGCGGCTTGCGTTTGGCTTTTTGACCTAAGTATACATAATCCGCCCGTGTCATTGATTGAGGAGGTACAAATCCCTTTGGTAAAAGACACACAGGTGGCACTGCAAAGGAAGCGCATACCGATCTCAACGCTCGTTGCCATCCTGCCACTCGGCTGGCCGCTGACCAAGCGGACCTGAATGCACGCGGCTGCGGTAAACCATCGCTTCCAAAAAAAAAACAAAAAAATGTAAGACGGTGAATACAAAATCAAAAGCTCGATAATTACAGTACTGTATATCTAATCCCGTGGAGAGATGTGAGTCATTTCAGATGAATCACATTTTTTCGGGGACTATGAAAGCGGATCATAATGTCTTTAGGCATGGTGAAGCAGCATGCGGCTCACTCATCCGTTCATTTTCGACTTATCCTCATTGCGGTCGGCAACACAAAACAGGAACACTTTGGCGAGGCACGTCAGCTCTGTGTTCACCGACGCTAAAATGAAGCATACTAAGAAAAGAACACTGTCCCTATAGTGAAATATTGAGGAGGCTATGTTGTGTTCTGGGGCTGCTTTGCTCCATCTGACATAGGGTGTCCCAAATCTATGCAGGGTAAAATGAAATATCCCCATGATAAACTGGAATAAGGAAATCAAGAGCCAAAAATCCCCTCACAGAACTGAGGAGTCGGAACATGAAGTCGTAACAATGCGTGTCGAGGTGAGCCACAAGTGCTCTCGAGTCGTGTGACAGCTGAGAAAACACGAGTGTGCGGACGTCGGATCTGGGTGGAAGCCACCTGAGTGCTTGTGTCTTCCTGCTCACCGGTTGGAGGATTTAGGCGTCGCTGAAAGCTTGTCAGGAGCGACGGACGGAGGCACAAAAGCCTCCTTGTGCGCCGGGCAATGACGGTTACTCCGAAAAGCAGTACATGATTACGTTCACAAGAGCTGAGGGGTGAAGTATTTGTTTCGAGTCGATTTAAATTTTTGCGCTTTGTGCTGAGTCACGAATTAAGTTCAAAACGTGAGGTTTACCAACAACTCATACTTTCGCTGCTCCGTCAAGGCGAAGGCAGTAAACGGGCAAAGAGAAAGTCTTTGGAAAGTTAGCCCGTCGGAACATGAAATGTTGACAACATATGATGAGCCGTGAGTCAACTTCAAGCTAGCTAACTAATGGCGTCATCCTCTCGCGACGGGAAGAATGGAATTACGGTCAGTGTTTTGGGTTTGTGGTGAGGGGTTGTTAGGTTACGCCAAGCTAGTCCACCGATATAAAACGCTGCGCTAGGGTCCGAGCGCGGCGAGGGGGGTGGGGTGGGGGTGGGGGGGGGGGGGGGGGGGGTTAGCTCATCTCTGGGGCCAAGCCAGGTGCCAGGTGTTGACACAGGGCCGCAACTGACACAGTAGCTGTGTCATTTGCAACCGGGCGTGAGAGTCACGGCGATGAGCGGCGTTGCGGCGGCTGAGTCCCACAAATGGGCCCGTGAGTCATTCGGCGAAAAACCTGAACTGCAACCAACTGTGAATGACAAACACACGTGGCGAGAATGCGATTGTCGACCTGATAAACTTCAGGAGAAGCACCATCTTTACAGGGCGGATTGAGTGGGGTTTGCCACTAGCCTGTAATGCTACACAAATGTATTCAACCAGCACCAATTGTAAGATGTATGTCCTAAAAAATCACAGCATTGGTAATTAAATAAGACTTTATTTATTGATTGATTGATTGATTGATTTATTTGGGGGGTAGTTTCTGTAATAAAATACTGCTAGCTTAAGGTTTGAATTGCACTGTTAGCTAGCTAGCTTATTGAATCTATCTCAGTTATACTTTTTTCGTAAATGTGATTGTTATTGTTATGTAAATATGGATTTTTTTGGTTTAATAATACTTTGAGTAAATGTGTTGGTATTGCTGTGTATTTTCTTCTTATTTTTTTAAGATGACATTTACCAAGGCAGCCCGGTGATCCAGTGGTTTGCGCGTCGACTTCACAGTGCAGAGGTTCAATTCCAGCTCCGGCCTCCCTGTGTGGAGTTTGCATGTTCTCCCCGTGCCTGCGGGGGGTTTCTCCGGGTACTCCGGTTTCCTCCCACATTCCAAAAACATGAATGGCAGGCGGATTGAACACTCTAAATTGAAAAAAAGAAAAAAATTATCATGTGGACTCGTCAGACCAATGCATAATTTCCACTTTGCGTCAGTCCATCTTAGATGAGGTCAGGCCCAGAGAAGCCTGAGTCGTTTCTGAGTGTTGTTGATATTTGGCTTTCACTTTGCATCGTAGAATTTTAACTCATATTTAAAGATGTAGAGACGAATATGAAAATGCTTTTCTCAAGAATACCTGAGCCCACGTGGCAAAGTCTCTAAACAATAAACCTAAATATCTTGTCTTTGTCACGTTTCCAAGTGAGCACAGGCGGAAAAGGATTTGCAAATCATTGTCTTCTATTACAACGTTTTCCACAGCGCCGCAACTTCATTGGAATTGAGGTTTTGGAAATAGCAATTTAACGGCAGGCTGTGTGTGGCCATTGCAGTGCTTCGTTCTTCAGTTATGTAAACTGGCCCTGGGATGGGAGCAAGTCAACCGTCAGACTTTGCATCTGCAACAAGACCTTGTAGCCGCTAATGCAAACACGCACTCGCACACAGACACACGCGCGCATGCACACATGCTCCTCACATTAATGCAACATTTACCAGCCAGCCCAAAACTAATGAGAATACCTGTAATAAAGTTAAATAAAACTGAGCTGTACAAAAGTACTTCGGGGAGTGTTTGTCTGAATTTGGGGGGACTTGGAACGGATTAGGGCATTTACATGTAAAACGTGTCTCTACTTACAAAATTCTCGACTTAAGAAATTTCTTCCAGAACCAATTCATTTCGTAAGTCGAGGTATCACTATATTTTGAAAAACTGCTTTCGACACTCGGGCTACCTCGATGCCCTCAATCATAATCAGTAGTTCATTCATTTGCAGCATCACAATAAGTTCAATTGTTGGATCATCATTCCCTTCTAAAATGATGTCATCACACATCACCCCCTCCAAAAAAACAAGACTTAGCCAGTAGCCAGGACAGAAACATGTCAGCAAAAAAGCCAAAGAAAAAGCTAAACACAATTGTGTGTGTGTGTGTGTACATTTGTTTGTATGATTCCGTGGTCGGCCAAGCATCGCGGCACCTGTGAGCGTACGTCTGTCTGTCTGTCACATTGTCCAAGTGCAAGTGTTGACATTCAAATAGCTCATTTGTTTGCCTTTGTTTGCTCAGAGAGCATTTCTCGCCGGCCCAAAGTCAAAAAAGCAGCACGGGACATAGAACCACCACCCCACCCTACCGTGAAGCCACCATTTGCGTCTCGTGACGGGCAGCCGGAGGCCCTCCAATGGGCCCCCCCACCCCCACCCCCACCCCCATCCTCGCACTACCCCTTCTCCTTACCTCCTCCCATCCAGCCCCCGGTTTTCTCTGCTTGACTGACGCCAAGGTCTCTTTGTGAAGAAGACCTCATCACATTGACAAATGCCAAAGATCATCTTAAACTGGAGTCGAGGGCTGGCCCAGGCTTGTCTGCAATCATGCCTCAGTGATGCCGCCACACACCGATAAGGGCCTTCACAGCATGCACCGTCAATTGCCATCTTTACCTGATCTGCATTTGCTACTTGCTATTATTCGGCGACACGAAACAGATTCATTCATTACTTATACCACTTGGTAATTATAAAATATATGCAAATAGTCATCTAATAAAATGGGTCACATATTGATTGAAAAATCAAATTAAATCACAATAATTTTTAATATTATTCTTTTTTTTTTTCAGAAATATTAACCCTGGACCTGATCACATGAGAAGCGTTCCACTGTAGTAACGGCTGTCCCTCAAAGGGTTAATTTTAGAATTAATTTTAGTTTTCAATTTGAAAACAAACATGATACATGACGAAGAACAGCTACAGGAAAGAGATCAGCATTAGGTTACTAGTATTTAAAATTTAAAAAAAAAAAATCCAATACGGTACAATTATTTTAGCGTCGTGTTTATTTTAATGATTTCAATTGCACATACACCTATGATTGCATGGCAGTATTTTTTTTTAAATATTTTATTTTAATTTTCTATTAAAGTTCAATGCAATGCAAAGTAACTAAGAGATGAATTTTAAAATATATTTTACTATGAATCAAATAAACATTTAAATGTGAATTTAATTTTAATTTCTACTTTAATAATATACCGTTTGTTGCCACTTAAATACGATAATACTGCGCAGTAAAATGCATTTTAGTTGTTCAACCCGGGGGGAAAAAAAAACATCAAATATTTTTTAACCCTTTGAGGGACAGCGGTCACTACAGTGGACAGCTAATCATGTGATCAGGTGACAGGGTGCATACATGAAAGGGTTAACGAACAAAACGTGACGCTTTTCAGCATACCAATGCCCATCTGTCATCCTTATCATGAAAGCACAAGGACACGCTGTTGTTGACCTCGCAGTGGTGCCAAATTCATATTTTAATGTGGCAGCGCAGAGCAGGAGATAAAGAAGCTCATGGGCAAATATCAAGTGCACACATTGTACGGTGGCCAAACGCTGAGGCATGAGCAAACGATAGCAAATATGAGCATGAGCGAGCTGGGAAATGAGTCAGCTTCAATTGTTCGCTGCCACCGAGCATAAGAAGCCGTCTTAGGGCCAAGGGTGAGGCACGGACGGCAAAAAAACGCCTGTCAAACGGCTGTCAAACGCCAAAGCAAGCACACAATCAAACGCGTATTATGGCAGGCGAGGAGAACGAACATTCCAAATGTTTACACGCGGCTTAAGGAAACAGAAAACCTGTTATTGGTGTGAAATTTGCAAACGGAGTTGTTTGGACTGTGCCATTGTGGTGTTAATTGTGTGTACATTTGGTCACTGGTTATTATACGCAGATGATAGTGGTGCTCAAACATTTACATCAAGTACCACCAAAAAATTAAATAAATTACTTAGTGCCACCACCGTGACAAACGCTACAATAGAGTAGTACGCAGAATCAAGAACGAACGGTTTTATTCTTGAATAGTGTGCCCTGCGATTGGCTGGCAACCGATTCAGGGTATATATACATATATATATATATAGATATATATATATCTATATATATATATATTCAATACAGCCAACTTTTAGTCATACAAAATAATGTGAATATTTTGACAGTATAAAATTATTATTTTACTTTGTTTTAAACTGTAATAGAAAAAAAATGACAAATGAAAGTATGCGAAAATACATGGGAAAGTGCAGCTTTTACAAGAAAAAAGTGAGTGAAAAGCTCAATTTCTTTGGAAAAACGAACAAGTTTACAAGAAAACCACCAATTTGAGACCAAAATCACCTCCGCAAGTATCCGATACCTTAAAGTAAGGCCCGATATTGATACCTGGTATCGGTACTCCCATGAATAAATAAAAACATATTTCAACTCATAATTTTATAAGAAATCCATTAATTTTACAAATATAAAGTCCTAATTTGATGAGAAAAAAATATCACGAAAAACAACTCAGAATCTTGATTTTACGGGACAACTTGAGATTAAAGTTGTACAATGGGCGAAATACTGCATGCTAACACAAGAGACAAGGAAATGTCTACAATATTCAACGTAACCATTTCATTTATTGCTCACGTATGAGTGTTAAGACATGTCAAATATTTGTCACAATATTTCGTCACTGAAATAAATTCATTGAATGTACATCGGTTTGGGGAAACACTGACGATAGAACTCCGACGTACTGCATCGTACGTGTGGACCACATACCCGTCGAGGCGGCCTCCGGCCCGAACGACTGAACCTTTCATCGGCGGCTAACTCGGTCGGCGCTCTCCAAGCACGCGCTCGCCCGAACTCGCGGCAGCGGCGTTGAGAGGTTTGCGGCCGTATTCATCGCTGTTTGTTTTAGGGATTAAGGCGCTGAAGCTCATCCTTGTTGGGTCCAAATAGCTGCGCCCAGGCGGTACGTTTACACGGACTAAGGAAAAGAACCAATTTCGAAGAAGCTAGCTTACCGGATACATCTCTGCTGCTAATTTCCATTCGCCCACCTTTCAAATTTTGAGTTACGTGTTAGCGTTAACATAGCAGACTTACGTACGGTAGTTTGGTTGGACATGTTGGTGCTTTAATATGCTTAATTCTCTTTTGGTTTATATACTCTGAAAACGGTTAAAAAATAACCACATTTGGGTCAAAATTGACCACTTAACTTCTTGGGTCAATTTTGATCGTTTTGAATGGAATAATCTTAAAGATTTTAGTTTTTTTTAACTTTTGCACCAAACAACCCTGACAAGAATAGACAATTTTGAATAAAACTACTATTGTTTAATTATCTTATGCTTTACACATTCTAAAAACAGTTTGGTCCAAAACGGACTGATTACTTCAAATTAATCGCAAATTTTTAAGACAATTCTTGGAGTTGTTTTTGTGGAAAAACAACCCCAAATATTAGCACAAAACAACCCCAAATTTGGGTTGCTATCTGTATAACGAGCCCAAAATTGGAAAAGAAAGTGGGTCAAATTGACCGGAGTAGTGGATTGGTCCATTTTCAGGGATTTTTTTTTTTTTTTACCCAATTCTTTTTAGACTGGGATTGACACCCCCCAAAAAAATACCCAAACAAACAAATAAATGTGGATGGAATCTAACTTGTTTTTTAGATATCTCGTCCAACCACAGTACATGATAAAAGAACAATCTCTTTCGGTGGCCTGAAGTTTGCATACTGAAATCACAGTTTGAAAAACAAAAACAGTGCATTTACATCCCTCAAATGCAGCTGCCTTGTTTCGGCGTGGGGGCAAAGCAAACAAGGCGAGCCGCGTAGAACAACACGCGGCGTAACTCGCCGCTGAAGAGGTCACTTAGGACCGCGGCTTTGAAAAAACAAGACCCCATTTTTAAAAAATAAACTGAGGTGGGATTTACATATCATGAGGAATTAAAGCTGCAAACAGCAACAAACCGAATCCTCTAAATAGGCGGTGCCCAAGTCTGTTCCTGCGCTATAAATCTGTGATTTTTTTTTCTTTTCTTAAACGACCCCTAAGTACTACCTAGGTACTGCTAAATGGCTACAAAATGTGTTTCTTATTAGACCCCTGTATAATACACCTATCCCTCAATTTGGTATATCAAATGACGCACAAACTTTAACCACTGTGGGAAAACATGACAAAATGGCAAGTTTCTAAGGCTCACTGGGAGACATTTCAAGATATGCATACATCATTTGTTGATGTAGACGTGTCCGTCAGCGTGCAGGGACACAATAGCGAAAGAGGCATATGCGAGGAGCATGTGATGCTCGCACAAGGGGGGGTGTGGCCCCTCAGGTACTCACGGCGGAGGTAATGCCTCCCAGGCAGCACGATGAGTCATTCTCAAACACACCTCAGACGCCACGCATGGAGGACGCAGGGCTCACCGGTTCCACCTGACCTCAGAAGACGGTGGGAAGGAGCTCGAATGCGCCAGGATCGCACCGCCGGGAAAGCCGAACTCGTTTGACCGCCCTGGGAAACAAGCGCTGGATTTGGACACAGACAGTGAGTTGCCGTCAATCGTCTCCTAATTTTCCTCCACGTGACATAGACGACGTCTTGCTTTGTCCCACTGGGACTTTCGTTAAGTTTGGAACGCGCGTCTACTGAAGGTTCATGTCAGAGTTATTGATTAGACAGGCATAAGACCCGAGGAGGAGAGGACACACTGGATTCTCGTACTAAAACTCTCGAGGGGGGGAATGAGGAGAAGCGTTAGGTTTCGGTTCTCCGCACGTCACCCAAGGATCTCCCCGCTCGCCCTCTCATTGCGATGTTTCCATTTGCAGGCCTACGCTAGGAGCCCACGACTGGGACAGTTTTAGCCACAAGTTAAAACGTTAATGCAAGGTGCTAGAAAGACGGTCTTGATTTTTCTCAAGCTGCTGCCACAACTCATGTTAGCTAGCGTCATCTGTTTACTCGCTGTAATGTGAGTTAAACGAGTGATTGAGCAGTTTAACACAACACCCAAAAATTTCAGCCTCAAAGTCAGAAAATCCCTTCGTTAGGATTGGGAGCCTGGTACCCGTCGATCGCAGGCTCACCTTGTGATTTGTTCATTTGCAGGCCTTCTGGAGGAGCCAAAGAGAATGCCGGTGGTCAAAGTGGAGAAAGACGCTCCGGCGGACGCATCCTCGGCGGTCGCCGACCCTCCGGAGGATCAGCCCCGAGGTCGGCGCAGGAAAAGACCCCTGCAGCGAGGCAAGCCGCCCTACAGCTACATCGCCCTGATCTCCATGGCCATCGCCAACTCCCCGGACCGCAAGCTGACGTTGGGCGGCATCTACAAGTTCATCACGGAGCGCTTCCCCTTCTACCGGGACAACTCCAAGAAGTGGCAGAACTCCATCCGTCACAACTTGACGCTCAACGACTGCTTCATCAAGATCCCCCGGGAGCCGGGGCGCCCGGGAAAGGGCAACTATTGGGCCTTGGACCCGAATGCCGAGGACATGTTTGAGAGCGGAAGTTTTCTGCGGCGCAGGAAACGCTTCAAGCGATGCGACCTGAGCACGTACGCCTCGTATGCGCATGAGAATCCGGTTTTCGCGCCGGTCCAGATCACCAGGTCGCCAGCTTACTCCAACGCCGTGTACCCTAACATGACCCTGAGCCCGTCCTACGGGCAGCAGCTGCCCTCGTCCTACTACCCTTCCCCGTCACCGCCCGGCTTCGGCCCGGCTCAGACTCGCATGTTCAGTATCAACAACCTAATCGGACCTCCCGGCGGCATGCTGGGAGCGCAGGGGCCGGACGGAATGCAGCAACCGGGCCGTAGTTTCACCCCCGATGGGATCCCCAACGGATCCAGCCCCTGTAGCGTGGTACCGCCGGGTTTCCAGAACCAGACGTGCGGAGGGTCCGCCCCGCCCCGCTCCTCCATGCACCCTGGTTTCGCCTACTCCGGACCCAGCGGTCAACCGCACCATCACCACGCCACCCCCCAGGGCCTCTACGGACAAGGCCACGGCCAAGTGTACGCGGCATCCGGTCGCCTGGGCTCCTCAGGGGAGACGGCGGACCCCTACGGCAGGGTCTCGCCAGTGCAGCTGGGGTCTTTCTCCCAGTACAACAGTGCCACCGCAGGGGGTTACCTGCGACACCCGTCCTATACCGGGAACATGGACAGGTTTGTGTCCGCTATTTGACGGCTAACAGCATATAAGCACCCTGTAAAGGTACTACTTGAGAGATGCTTTTCTTCCTGCGCCTTTTCATCTCTGTCCCTTCAAGATTCTCGACGAGGACATCATCATTCCGTGGCGTCCAAACCTACGAATATAGGAAAATGGAAGGACACGAGGCCCCTTTGACATTCCCCATTTTTTATTTATTTGACAAGCCAAGACTAGTACATTAGTGTCGGGAAAACATATGCCAAGGAATTGGATCGGTGTAAGCATTTAAATGTTTCAAAAGCAAGATAACGCAAACGTCAAAATTTTTTGGAGCTTTGGGGGGGACAGCCCTGTATCTCACTAGAACAGATGCGCCCCTGTACATAGCAGCACCAGAATCAAATCTCCACATTCACAACCAAAACAACTTCTCAAGAAAATCAAAAGTCAAGTCAAACAACGGCACGTCACGCCGTTTGCTGCTGGAACTGAATTCTTTTTAGTCGGTGAGGCTTTATGAATAAAATTTTTGTAAATCTCGACAAGCTCCGTCTCAAACCAACGTATGAACATTCTCACTTCTGCCTTTCCGACCAGCATTGAAAGTGCAAAGCGGACAAACGACACGTCTCAAAAAGTAATTTTGTCACAGGCCCCCTAAAAACAGTCGGCTTACTGCAAATAGCCCGCGGGCTGCAGTTTGGATACCCGTATCAACATTTCCAATCGTAGCAAAGGTTTTCTGGCCTTATGCCCTTCAAGAAACCACTTTCAGCCGTGGGCCGAGACTCGGATCATACTAAGACTTATCCACCAGGAAGTACTGTACATTTCTTTTCGGTTTCGCTATACGCCCGATACGTCTCAGTTTGATGCCACTGACCGTGCCAGTCACAAAGAATACATTGTCAGACATTAGTTGGGCCTTGCTAACCCAACTCCCTTCCCACTCGAGTTGGATGCGGTTTAACGTCACACTCCAGTACACCCATTGAGAGGCACTTCTGTCGCATATTTCTTTATGCATTCCTGAGGACACCGTGATTTGTCAACAGAACCTGACAACCCCTTTTTTTTTTTTTTTCCATGGTGAGCCCGACGTAGATAATGGCCTCTTCGCGGCACGCTAGTGTAAATAATAGCGTTGTCAGCGCGTGAGCATCTCGACGGACACGTTTTGATTCCGTTTAATCCTCGAGAGGTCCTTTGAAATCGCTAACCACAAATATTGTGACGTTTAGCTGCATGCTTCGAATGTTTAAATGAAGTCAACAGACCAAAATGAAATATATAATAACTTCAACTTATAACTTCAAGGACTCTGCATGGGTATACGTGAAGACGCTGCACACGTGTGCAGAGGCACAAGCGTCCCATTAAATTTGATTCGACGGAAAATGACCTTCAGCGTATCTTGAAACATTTACCGAGTGAATTTGATTGTCACGTAGAATGCGGACTTTGTAGAGATAAGACGGATGAAGTTATGAAATTGAAGATGAAAACACATGATTTTCTTTTCAACACATAAAACGTCCAACATTGAGAGTTTGATCATCGAAACGGTAAAAACTGCGTGAAATTTTGGTAGAATGCTTTGAATGGTAGAAAACATATCGTCAGCTGGAGGACACATTAAACAGTCCAAATTGAAAATATAAAGCATTGCACTTGGGATATGTTTTATAATATAAATGTGGGATCATAAAAAGCATTTCCAATGATGTTTTTTCTTTTTTTTTTGGGGTCATAAAAAGTAACGTTTTTTCCTGGTCTGGTGATTTTTTTTTTTTTTAGATACAGAAATTACCATTCTATTTCTTTTATATTAATATTCTGGCAAATTGGAATTATACTTATTAAACACAAGCTACTATGCAACACTGATAGCCACACTTCTTATTTCAGTCGGAAAACAATAAAAGGGTGTACCATTTATGCTGCATGCTTTGAATGTGGAAAAATGGCGCCATCAAGCAGACTAATCAAAGGCAGTAGTCCAAAATCTTAAAACAAAGAATGTCCCTTCGTTTAAGCAAAGATAAATATGTGGACAAATTTACCTTTTCAAATGGGACTTTCTTTTTTTGTCTGTTTTGTTTTTTTTTGCTTGGCTTTGCCATTTTAGGCGAATTTAAGGAACAGAATAATGGATTCTAAACGTTTTTCTTTTAATGAATAGAGCCTGGAAAATACAACCTACAGTCAAAATGGCTTGAAAGTTAAAAAAAAAAAGAAAAAAGTTATGAGACAAAATGTTCCTCAAATTTTTTTTTCTTAAGTTATTGGGCTTGATGGTCAAAGGCTTTGCAATAAGTGGCTTGTATGAAGAACGTTGTATGCGTGGTGTTGCAAAAAAAAAAAAAAAGACAATTATGTTGGAAATTGTATCAGACAATTTTTGTTATTTTTTTTTAAGAGTACAACATCTAAATTAAACTGGATTTCTCCAAAAGGCCTGAGTTGCTGTCTGCAATGCTTTCTTTCCGTGCCGTTTCAGCCCACCTGCTTTTGAAGCGGCGTCTGGAGCCAGGCTTTCGCAACCGCCTCAACACTTAAGGACTCGGCTAATCTGCTCAAGCAATGCAACCATTTCAAATGTGATCGTTCAGCCCAGTGCAGTCACTGTGTCTCACTTCAGACAAGATGAGACCTGAAAGAGAAGCACTTGGTTAGCGTGACGCGCTTGATTACGTGCCTGGGAAAGAAGCCGCAGTGACAGACTGGGGCTGAATTGTGATTTTTTTTTTTTTTTTTTCCAAGAGTGGAGTGCAATGGAATCTTACATTTTAAAAATGTGGTGGGACTGACAAATGCACATAATATATTGCTCCATAGTTCTCAAACTGTGCCCCTCCTCCCCCAAAATAATTGTGTCCAAATTCACAGGGGCAGGCTGCGTCCTCTGAAGGCCGCATGATGTTATATCCGGCGCAACTCGACCGCACACGGTTTCCAAATTCTAGAAAGACAATTTGCAGGCTGGGTCCTTCGATGAATCCAATGGCTCCGCCCCATGGAGCCTCAGTGGCCCGCATTAATCGTAGCAAAAGACAAGCTTGATGTAAATTTGGACACCACGTGCAGTCGAATTGTGATGTCGTATAATCTTCAAAAGTAGAAAAAATAAAAAATTGGTTTACAAATACCCACATGACTTAAAGCATTTTAAAAATGTTTAAAAAATTGTTCTTACATAATTCAAAATGTAAAAACGGGAATGAAAACTAGCACTGCCACTTTCTAATCATTTTAATGCGGGTTGATACTAAATAAATGAACCGCCAATCTAAAATGCGAATCTTTTTTTTTTTGCTTTTTCAGATTTTGTTTGTCTAACTAAACTCAAATAAACCTGTGTGTTGAATACACCGGACCAACGAAATACGCCTTATGGATTACGCCATGTTTTAGTTTCTATATTTATTTACCGATAACATTAGTCCATAAAAAGTGTGTGAAACAAAGTGAACATTTAAAAACATTGAAGGGGACAGAAATACATACGTACATATAATATACTTCATAAACATAGACAAAAAAACATGTCAGCCTAAATATTCTAAAAGCTGCTGTAGCTGCTCACAATTCTTCACCACCTCGGGCAACGACAGCAACGTCTACAAGGAAAAGGACAAAAAAAACAAACAAAAAAAAGATCAAATAAAAGTCTACGACAAACAATGAGGCGAGGAGGAAGAGCCGCGTACCTCCCGGACTTTATTCATCATGTTGTTCAACATGCGCACCTCGTTCTCGCACTTCTGCTGGTTGATTAGCTGGATTTGTTGCTGCAGCGAGGCCACGACACACAGTGAGCACAAAGAAAACCCTCTCGGCGGATGAATGGCGAGCGCGCATTTCGTGTCAGGTGCACCGTTTGACACGTGCGTGCGTGTGTGTGTGTGTGTCGCGCACTTACATGTCGCTTTGCCCGTTCGAGCAATTTGCCTCTGGTCTGCTCCGTTTCCTGAAGGTTCGTCTTCAGTCGCTCCACCTGTGGATAGGACAGGAAGGAGACGGCAGATGATTGCGTGAAAATGAGTCGTTATGTGAGACGAGAGAAAAATGACATTTTCTCAGCGCAATTGTTTTCATCTGACCGTAACACACGAAATCTCCTCAAGCTGTGTTGCTCGACCTTAACTGGCACCCTAAGAAAACGTTTTTTTTCTCTCACAAATGGACTTACTCCGTGTGAAATTTGGGCCTGCTTAATTGAACACACAGCTGAACTGTTGGATGAATGGCAACAGGTGCAATGGACACCAAGCTTTGTTGTAACTTCTGCCATCTAATGGACGAATATTTAAAGTCGCTCTCATGCAAAAAATGTGACTCAACACAGGGAACATCCAGCTTAATTTGAATGATAATAAAAAATATATATATAATAATAATAATACTAATAATATGGTGGCACAGTGGACCAGTGGTTAGCACGTCGACCTCACAGTGCAGAGGTACCAGGTTCGATTCCAGCTCCGGCCTCCCTGTGTGGAGTTGGCATGTTCTCCCTGGGCCTATGTGGGTTTTCTCCGGGTACTCCGGTTTCCTTCCACATTCCCAAAAAATGCATGGCAGGCTGATTGAACACTCAAAATTGATCCCTAGGTGTGAGCGTGGATGGTTTGTTCGTCTCTGTGTGCCCTGCGATTGGCTGGCAACCGATTCAGGGTGTCCCCCGCCTACTGCCCGAAGATGGCTGGGGTAGGCTCCAGCACCCCCCGCGAGCCTTGTGAGGATAAGCGGATTAGAAAAATGGATGGATGGAAAAGAGCAAAAAAGTGCAAGTGAATTAAAAAACAAAAATCTTTGCTCTCAAATATTATGAGCTGAAGATGTTTTTTGGGGGAGGGATGTCGGCATAGCAGGCTAGCGAAAGTGGAATAGCATCCCCCCCCCACCCCCAAGGGCACCCCTGATGATATCTTGCAGCCCTTACAGGTTGCCACGGCATCTTCTGTTAAAAGAGTCAGCACGGCCATACCTCTTTTAACAGAAGGAGTTTCTCTTCCTTTTCATCAACCTCGCCGGTCATCTGTGAGCCGGCTTTCCTGAGCTCGGCGCGCAGGATTTGAACTTCCGTTTCACTCTGCTGGAGAGAGCGACGCAGCTCCGTCGTCTCCTTACGCAACTCCTGTTAGCGGAGGTGAAAAAAATAGTCGAGTACGCCTGAAACGTGACTCGATGAGGGATAGGTTAGGGTTCTTACATTATATTCAATCCTGTGTTTGAGCATCAGCTCCTGGGCCTCGGTGACATCATTCATGAGCTTGGTTATCATCTTGGAATCCTGTCATGGCGAGAGAAAGAATTCCGTCGTTGCATTCAGCATCACAGGCCTGTCAATGGTGAATTCTGGGCACTGTGGGGAATCTTTCCGACCGCTCGGCGCCGCCAACCTGAGCTTGCTGCTGCAGCGCCTGCTCTCGGCGCTCGGCCTGCCGACGCAGGCAGCTCAGCTGATGCTTCAGCTCCGACACCTCCGCCCTGCGCTTGCTGCTTGTGTCCTGCAGCGCCATTTCCAGGCTGCAGCTGGGAAGGAAGACCGGCACTTAAGCACACGCACGTACAATTCGACAAACCCTTTATTGTAGTGTACAGAAATGAACTGATTTTTTTTTTTTAAATAAATTGTAAGCCAAAAGTAACGTGGATACACGCTGTTGTACATTCGTCTGTAGCTTCTGCCTTTATCCGATGCGGCCATGGTTGTATTTGTTGCCTCCATGCTACTTGCAAGTGTTTTCCTTTTGTGTGTGATTGACTGTAAATGGCTGTAAAGTGCATCGTCAACTATGGTGATCTGTAACAATCTACGCAATGAAATAAAAATCGAATACCGTACGTAACATCAATTTTGGTTTTCCTTTTTGAAATCAAAAGGTTGGTATCTTCGTTGGGAAACTGACGTGACGTCGTTTCAAACCGCTAAAAGAAGATCGCAAGCTGTAACCTTCAAAAGTGAGATACAGTCCTACCTCGGTTTTCGACCATAATTAGTTCCAGAAGGCTGTTGGAAAACCGATTTGTTCGAAATCCGAAACCACGTTTCCCATTATAACCTGCTCACAATGAACACTACACGAGGAAGCGTCACTTCCTCGTGTAAGGAGGCCGAGAGGAGTCGAGTGGCGTATTCGGATTTGCTTAGTTTGGTCGAAAACCGATTTTCGGTCGTAATCCGAGGCGTAAAAATAAAAAAAAAAACAGATGTGTTCGAAAACCGAGGGATGACTCTACACCAGGGGGTCTACATACACCCCGCGGGCCGGAAAACGAGGTTCGATATAAAGTAAAAGGGAAAATGCTCAAATAATATTTGAATAAAATGCACATCCATTGTTTTCCCCTTAGATAAAATGTGTATATATTGGCAAAGAGCAATGAAAGGAATCTAAGGTGTTCTACTTTGTCAACTTACGCGTTGACCTCTACCGCGCGTTGCACACCCTGCTCTACTCCGATAAAATATTTGGCAAAGAGCAATGAAAGGACTACTTTGTCAACTTACGCGGCGCGTTGCAGCTCCTCCGCCCGAGCGTCTTTCTGCCGCTGCACGGATTCGAGGGCGCCGACGAGCTCCGTGACCGTGTCGCTCAGGTGGGCCAGCGCCTCCGGCAGGCCGCTCTGCTCCTCCTTTTCCTCTTCATCAAACTCCCGCGCCACGGGCTGCTTTTTTTTCGGGGTGACCGGCAGGCGCGTGAAGGCACTGTTCTCGCTGAATATGCTCTCCCTTGGCGAGTCCGTGGACACTGAAGAGACAAAACGTCGACTTGGGGCCCTCGGGTACACGGCAAGACAATCGGGCTGTTTTTGTCCCAAGATTTGTCTCTTCAAAAATTGTTGCATATCTTTTCAAAATTCCCCCCGGTTCATTTCCTACTGAATTTTACTGGTAATGTTCGACACCCCTTTGGGCAGCGTTGATTTAAGTTACCGTCTGTTGTCTTAGCTTCTTCCTCTCCTCCTCCTCCTCCTCATCATTCTTCTCAGCAGTTAGTGCGACCGTGACGCAATCTACAAAAGAGCTGGACGGTTGCGGCTGCTCCACTTTGAGCGCTGGTTGCGAGTGATTTGGTTCTGGCTTCTGGGAGGAAAAAAAAAAAAAACAGCGCACGAATCGTTACAGTCACGACAACGAGGAAGCCGCGAACTCGAATGTCCCTTTTTTACCTCGCCGCCGAGAACGACGTGCAGCTTGTTGGTCACCACCCGCAGCGTGTGGTGCAGCAAGGTAATTTCCGTGACGGCCTGAGCGAGCTCCTCGGACCGCTTCCGCCGGGATGTGCCGGCTTTCGCCCGGGTGGCCTCCAGCGCCTCCTGCGCGCTCTTCCTCTCTCGCCTGCGGAACGCGCACACCGTCAAGTCGGGGGGGGGGGGGGGGGCGCGCCGCAAATGTCATACCGTGTCAGCGCATCATTTATGACCGGGATTGAACGACTTTGATCCATCCTTCTCTTTTTGACTCACTGTAATTGAGAGAGATCTGCTTTCAGGTCTTCACACTGGATGTTCCTCTCGTGGAGAACCCGGAGCATGTTCTCGCTTTCGGCGAGCTGCTCTCGAGCCACCTCGTTCTCCGCCTGCAGGAACTGGAACCCAAACGGGGCGCGATGCGCAGCGGGTCAACTGACCGACGTCATACACCCAACGTCACACATACATAAGTCGGTTTCATCCAGTAAGTGGGATTTCAGCCCACCTCGTTCATCTCCGCCGCGGCGCCGAGCTGCGCGCAGACGCCCCTCAGTTGCTGGATCTGTGAGCTCTGCGACTGCGAGAGCTCCCGCAACCGCCTCAGGTCCTCCTCTTTCTCGGCCAAATCACGACTGAGCTCGTCCGCCCACTCCTCCGCCTGGCAGAGCGACGACGCCAAACTGGGCGCAACAAATTTGCAGGCGTCGCAACGAGAACTCGAAAGGGACTCTCCGAATTTCACCAAAGAGGCCTCACTCACTGCTCTGCTTTTTCTTTGGCCGTGCCGGCGTCTCTCTGTGCCCGCTGCAACCTGCAACAACAACATTTGGAGCCAGTCTTTCATTCTGTAATTCATCGAGGAGTCGCTGCGGGGCGTTACCTGGACGTCTCCTCGGCCAGGGTGTGCTCCAGAAAGGTGTGGGCTGCCGTCGTGGAGGACACGGTGGCTGACATTTCCGTCACGGTCCTCTCCAGCTGGGCCCGCTGCTCCTCACCCTCCTTTAGCTTCTGACGTAGCACGCCCATCTCTGGAAGGGTTTAAAAAAAAAATACAAAAATTAAAAAAAGTTTCAATTGCGGGTGAACGCATTACACTGCAGCTTTGATTGTGGGTTGGTTTTTTTTTTTTTACCTGAGCTCAAAATGTTAACCTGCAGACTTAAATCACCAGTTTGTTCTTCGGCAGTTTGGAGACTGAACGTGGCTTTTCTCAACTCCTCTTGCAGCTGTATGGGAAAAAATAATAATAATAATAATCAGAAAGCATCACATCAGCATAAGACTGAGTGATGACTGTAATCGATTTATTCACATTTAAAACAAATATATATATTTTTTTATATTAAAAAAAACTTATTTTCACATGATCTGCAATTTAAAAAATGCTTATTTCATTTTCTATTACTTCAGTTGATTTGAAATGATGCTTGGTGGGTTTTTAAAGCTTGCTTCATATCAAGAGAGGAAAAAAAACAACAACAAAAAGATTTTTCTTTGCTTATTGCTGTAGTGACCTGCTCTTTCTCCTCTTGAGCTTGGTCCCGCGCAGACATGTGCTCGTCTCTTTCGCTCAGAGCAGCCGCCGCCTTCTCGTTCAGCCTCACCAGCAAGGGAGCGGTCCGAAGCACCAAGCTCCTGACGCTGGACAACTGCAACAACAACAACAACAATCAACTCAGGAGAAAGAGTCGGGAGTGACCCCAAGTGATGGATCCGGCGACACCGTTGCCTCGGCGCATGTGCCTGTTGGTGCAACGCATTAAGAAAAAAGCCACGTGACCAATACAGTTGGTAAAAAAACGTCATAAAAAACACCTGCTTTTCCTCCTGTTAGCGAGGTGCCAAGCTGTTAATAGGGAAGCGCATCCATCACCTGGTGAGGGGATCCATCCGACACAAGAAATAAATAAAATGGCAGATCTTTGGAAGCACAATTCTTCCCTTCAAGGACTGTGCTCTCCTATTGGCCATGAAGGGATTTGTTCTTATTTCCCTCAGTTTCGCTTGATCTGTCAGAATTCAAATCGACTTTTCATTTTTATTTTTTTTTTAACGTCGCACTTGTTTGACTGAAAAGGTCACGTCTCATAATATTTGCATACTAGATGTTTGTTTGTTTTTTTAAATGAAAGTGAAATTCACGACAAAAATTGCACAAATTGAAAAAGACTGAGATGAAACGTTTTTTTTCTGTCTGAAAAGCTGGCCATGACCCACCGGTGACATCCTCGAGTGTATTTTACAGGTGTCCAATTCAAACTTTCAAGCATTAAAGTACGATGTGGGGCAGGGGCTATATGACAGCAAGCGAGCTCGTGCAATACGGCACAAATTTGCTCAAATATATTCAATCAACCCACTTCCTTAGTCAAACTGGAGTGATCCTGCATGGTTTGGCACAGGAGATCCGAAGCAGAGCTCAAGGTTTCACTGTTGGTCTTATTTAGTGCAACCTGTTGTAGAAGATACAAAGGATTGTAAAGGGACATCCTTCAGAGAGGATGTTGGTCAATGCACAGCTTTTTTTGCTTTTTTTTTCACCTGCTCCGGGAAGGTAACATTGAGCGCAGCCAAGAGTTCTTGCTGAGAGCCGACGCTCGTCCGCAGTGCCGCCATTTCGCCGGCGCAGCGAGTCCTCACCTGCTCCACGGTACTGAAGGCCTGCGAGCGCACACACAACAAACGAGTCGAATGGCCGGCCTCTTCATTCACGAGCGAGCATTAAGACGACTGTCGCTTTGATGCTTACAGCTTCCTTGGACGTCTGGGCGTCTTCCATCCGAGTCTTCATCTCGATCTCTTTGCCGGAATGCTTCGTCAACCTTCTGCGTCATTCGTGTCTGCATTTCCTTGAACTTTGTATACAACAACTTCATCTCGCCGTACTGTAAGGAGAACATACAGTACATGAACTGGAGTTTGACGAGGCACATTCCGTGGTATGCGTTGTAGGCGGTGATGTGTACATTTCCATCCGTCCATTTCCTGGAATGTGTGTTGGCTTGCACAAACCGATGGATAAATTATTTTACTGTGTGTGTGTGTGTGTGTGTGTGTCATATTCACGAATAATTTAGATGTATTTTCTGGAAATACTTTCTATATTTAAAAAAATAAATACTTATTTTTTCTCAAACCCCCTACCCAGCCCAAATTTTGCATGAAAAAAAATCTCTCTCTTGAAAGATGACAAACATTTATTTTAACATGATTTATCAAACCAAATATCTTTCTTGACAAATATATACGGAGTTGTATTTTATTAAGAATTTTTTTTCAAGCAATCCTACTGCTTGAAAAAAAATATCAATACGAACTAAATTTCCCCCCCATTCAAAAAATTCTAATTTTCAAAATAAAACAACTTTGTCTCAATATCACAACTGGTATCTCGCTGAGCAAATGTTTGCAAAATTTTGTTCAAATTTTTCTCTCTTTTTTTGGACAAAACGCTGTTTGCTCTAAATTAAAACAACCTGCAAACAACTTGGCAAGGTTTTACAAACCCTGAGGATAACCCAACCATTCCTATTTTCGCAGGCATTCGCCGCTCAGTGAGATACATACCAGCTGTATTTCTTGGAGAAAAAAAAAAGTTCATGAAATATTCCAATTTCTTTCTCAAAACTATACAACTTTGTTTTAATGTGCACTTTTTTCTGTGGATTTTATTTTCCCTCAATCATAACCCTTTTAAGAATATATAACTTGACTTTTTTTCTTGAAAACAGACATTTTATTTCCTCATTTAAAAAAAAAAAAAAAAAAAGCCCTAAAAATGTAACATTTGATGATCTAAAAATGTGACTTTCCCTTTGAACATCAATATATTGGGTGATATTTACATGAGAAGACAGTCTTCGATGATCTTCTCGAACAAGCTCCTCCATTTGCTTCATGTCGGAGAGCGCTGCGTCGGTGTCGCCCGTCAAGGAAGCCTGTTGGGAAAAGGGGAGGAGTTTTTTTTAGTCCAGGATATCAGACAAGGAAAAAAGAAAAAAACGGATGAGCAGGTTGCTAGCATAATGGGGGAAACTCAGACAACTCTGGTGTATGCGCAAAAGGAACGAGGGTGAACATGACAAGTGTCCATTGCGTGGTTGTTTTTTATCTCCCTCCGACATCTTTTGTAACGGACAAACACGGGGGAGCTCACCATGGTGACACGCATTTCCTGCATAGGCCGGATAAGTTCCTGCACAGATCTTCCATCTTGCTCCAAGTTGCCAATCCTGTCCAACGCCGCCATATACAAGTCCTTATACATTGTCGTCTTGGTGATAAATACACACACACACCAAAAAAAATAAGGTGAAATAATGATTTGATTTGTGATTTTCTTTTCTCACGTCAGGTCAGTCACCTGGCTGAGCTCCGTGTGGTCGGTCTGCACCAGCTTGTTCCGCAGCTGGGACGGCGGCGGGCCTGCAGAGGGGGCGCACAGCGCCCGGGCCGCGGCCAGCTGCTGCACCAAGGCCTCCACCATGACCGTGGTGGACGTCAGCCTCTGCTCGAGCTCCTCTCTTGGCACGCTGTCCAAGCTTCCTGCGGGACAGCTGCCCAGGCACACAAACGGGGGAAGAGAAGTTGGAGCTGGGGGATCGCGTTCGATTCTCCACATACTTTATTTTTTTAAACTATTGTTGTGACTTGTTTTCTTTTTTTTTTTATCTATTTTATTGTTGTCATATAAGGGCTGCACAACTGATTGAATTTCAACCCTGTTCAGCATCCTTTGTCTGTTTAAAGTACAGGGCAAGTGACTTTAAACAAAAAAATAGCATTTTAACTCATTTAGCCCATGATAAATTCTCGTGTGTGCTTATTATTATGATTCTCATTTAATCAAGATATGATAATCGACTGGATTTGAAGTTTCATTTTGCATTGAAAACTACTTACATATTTGTTCAAAAGTAGGACGGAAAAAATAAAGCCCCCCGAACATCAGGAATAATTACAATATTGTTTACAATAATTGCGATTTGCATTTTGGACATAAAATCATCGTGCAGCCCGATGCAATATTTTCCAAGAATTCTTTCCTTGGAATATTTTTTTTCTCACACAGTCGAAATTAAAGTAATAATCGCCTTCATTTGAAAAGATCCAACTTATTTTAAAAGGAAAATAGAAAATTTTAGAAAATTACAAGGGGGGTTGTAATTTCCAAGCAAATAATTTGAGATGCCCAGTACCAGTGAACTCAACTCGTCTCACTCCATCACTGACGCTTTTTTCGCCCCCGCTCTAAAATGTCAGCGTTTCAGAATTTCCATCACTTACTTCCACATGAGAGGAAGAGGATCCGTAAGCGTGCAGGCATCCGCGTTGGACAAATCAGCCTTTCGCTCAAACTCTCCTGACGTATTGAGGCTCCGATCCAACATTTTTAAAGGGGTGACGCCCACCCCGACGCTGCAAGACTTTGCGGGAGGTGCGGCAAAGTCAATCTTTCCCGACGCCAGCAGGAGAAACTCTGCCATTTGCCGTAGCTGCTGCTGGAGCGGACCATCCGGAATGAAAGGCCCGTCGGGAACCGCCGACTCGTGATTCTTCGTCCCCAAATCCTCTGGCTGCGGACCCTCCGGCGGGAGCTTGTTGCACAGAGTGGTGGAGTTGAAGAGGGGACGAGGCAGCGGGCTCTCCAAGTGGTCCGTCCACAAAGCGGCCAGCTTGGTACCGTCCGGTGAAAGCGCGTTCTTCCCGCGGTGGTCAGCGGGATTCCTGCAAGCCCTCGCGAGGGTGAGCGACGCCCTTCGAATCGGACTGATGAGCTGAAGAGCCGACACGACAGACGGCCGCTCTGAGAGCACTTTTAAAACAGTCTCCGCGAGCGGTTCACCCGCAGGTGATGGGACATGCGGTCTGTTTTCAGACAAACCGAGTGCGCTGTCCTTGGCCTCGCTGGACTGGCTGAAGTCCAGATTCGGCTGCCCCTCGGGGACCATCTTGCCATCGTCCAGCCTCTCTGTTGCAGCGCGGATTTTTAAATAAACTGACTCAGGCGGCAACGTCTTTTCCGATGATGGTGTCGAAGTCCCTAAAACATCATCATTTGGGTTCGCTTGAATGGGATCCATTGTGAGAGTTTGGTTCTTAGTCAGGAACTCTGGGTGACTAGTTTGTTCCTCTGGAATAGCGGCAACTTGCCCGCAATTGTCCGTTTTGGTCTCAATGTGAGGATCTAGAAGATTCTTCTCAAAATGACAGTTTAAAAGATCACCACATTCCTTCACCCCAGCAAGTAAAATTTGTGGCTGGGATTGACCGCTTGCAATTTGCTCCGCTGGAAGAGGAAAGCTCCCGTTAAACATTTCAGTGACCGCGGGAATTTCATCATCAAATCCATTTTGGACTTTTACAGAAACTGAATGGCGAGTGAGAGTCTTGTCCGATGCTGGTGTAAGAGTAACCGCCTCGTCGTCATTTGGCTCTTTTGAACGTGATTCACTATGAGAGACTCGTTATGGAGGAGCTGGGAGTTTTCAGCCTGTTCCCCCGGAACAGCGACAAAAGCACTCAACGAGGCAGCATCTTGTCCAAAGGTGTCCACGTTGGTCTCAAAACAGCAGTACGGGTGGTCAAAGTGATCGCTGCAGAGCTGCACATCAGCAGGTAAAAAGCTCAGCTCCGAATGACCGGTGACTGTTTGCTCTGCTGGAAGAGGAACCGTCTCATCTACCACTTTAGTGACGTTGGGAATTTCCACCTCAAACCCAGCGCAGGTGAATGACTTGAATGTCACATCGCAGATTGCGCTCAGAGCGCCTTCACGTTGACAGTCGTAGGGATGATTCACATGTTCACCGTCCATTACAAGAGGAATGGTTTCACCCGGTTGCCTGGAGCCAGCAGAAACTTTCACCTCACTGCTGTCACACTCTCTGTTGGCTGGAATGATTTCAACCACAGCAGGATCCGTTCGCTCAGGGTGGCAGTAAGGATGTTCCATGTGTATGCTGCAGGTTTCACTGGTCCCCATATCCTCTTTTTCACAAGTGTCACCAACAGTTTGGTCTTGAGGCAAGAAAATGTGGTCTTCTGTGCATGGTGAAGGCTCTTCGGAAATCATCACTTCGCCACCGGAGCAGATGAAGGATTGAAATGTGAGATCGACGGGTTCAAAAGTGGCCATTTTGATGGTTTGCGTCACATTGGCTGGTGGAGGAGAGCACAAGCCGAGACAAACATCGTCCTGTTGGTTACAATGAGTGTGTTAGAGAAGCAGAAACACAAAAAACACACAAATAGTTGTATTTTTAAATCTTTTTTTCCCCAGTGCAAAACTAAATATTCTTCATATATAAATATTGTTGACACTGGTCTGAAACCTCTTATCTCCAAAATAGTTTAAGCAGACCCCAAAATGGCATGTTTGTACAACCACCAACATTGCATCATCATAGAGTGCAAGCCATTTTCACCGATTTAGATTGGTCAATAATTTATATTTTGAAAAATTGTAATAAAATAACACCCACATGTGTGGACGAGTAGCTAGCATAGATTTTTGAAAATGATTCCATTTACCAAATTGTGACTTATATATGTGTATGTGTGTGTGTGTAAAGTGTATGATACATTTTCCTGTTTTTTATACTACTGTATATTATTTCCTTCACCATAATTGTTTAATATGACTTCTATTTTATTTTTGGGTGGAAAAAAACCCCACCATTATTTTCATATATATATACACATATATATATAAATTTTTTTTTTTACGGTGTTATTTTATTACAATGAGAAAAGTATAAAATGTTTTAGTAGTCTTTAAACGTAAACATGGTACCTTCATCACTGATTTGGACTTGCGTCTGGGTGGAGTAGGCAGATGCTGCTTTTCATTCTCTAAACTTCTCAACGGAGGGCGCTGCTCATATCTCCTGGAAGGCTAAACAAGCATTCGAATCAAAATATGAACTACAGCACTTGAAAGCTGGAATTTTCTCAAACTATGCCCCCCAAAAATATTTCAATTCTTACCGAGCCTTCCACACTTCGACTTGACATCACCGGCGTGCTGTAAAACGGTTCGTATGAGCAAGTAGGGACACTGCTTCCTTGAAGTGAATACTGCACAAATAAATGCGAATCCGAATCGTCGCGCCGGAATGAGTTTGCTGTGTTCTTTTAGCAAGTATATAAATGGACAAAATTTCTTGCTCAGTAGATGTCTCACGAAAATGTGTAGAGAAAATGCGTCAAACCTTCCGTGAATCCGTCAACAAGCGCGTTTCGTTCAAAACAGAAAAAGCCGCTTTGCTATTGGTCAATGTTCTTCTTCGTCGTCATGATGTTTTGAATAAGCATGTTTGGACTCGGCTTTATATTGCTGCCACCTACAGGACGGAGCGAAACTGCGCCAATCGACCCAGGACTGTTGACGCCAAAACTATTATCTTTTTCCATTATTTATCCATCCATAATCTTTTTAAAAATACGTATACATCCAGAGTATTTTTAATGGCTTGTCTTTCGTGTCTTATTTTCGTATTAATTACATTCCTTCACATTTATTTATGTCATTGACTTTTAATTTTAGCATGTCATACATGAGCAATATATGGTTATTTTATTATTACTTACGATAGAATATTATTATATATTCATTAATATAGCACTGGGTAAATACACAGTCAATCATCATAGGTTTTTTTTTTTTTAATGAACATAGTAGCGGACAAGTACTCCTGCATTAAGAGGAGGTCGTGAGACAAGTTGAAAACATGATTGCAGAACTTCTAAAATATACAATATACAGATTTCATTCCTTTGTAGAAGCAAAAACCATTTTTTTACTTTATTCATTAAGAATGCGATATCAAAACAAAATAGCAGCCATAAGGGAGCTCATTCTACTTTGAGTCAACGGGGCATTGAACAGGTTGAATTTGCAGCACTTCTGCAAAGCCTGGTCCAAACCAGCAGGTTATGTCTGCAGTGTCCAGGGTGAAGAAGAAAAGCTTGTCTTTGCATTGAGTTCTCCGGTAGACCGACCTCGGGTCTGCGGACAGCACCCCTCGGATGGCGGCGGCGGCCTCGTCGGAACTACGCAGAAACCTGAACCTCGGACGTTCGCTATCAGAGGGACCTGGAACCCATGAAAAGTTTGGATCACAGATTATATCTCCTGTTTCATTATCTGAAAAACATTTTGAAAACCGTTTCCCTCGTGTGGTACTCTTCAGTTCAGCCGACGATGCTGCTGATCATCTGAGCCTGATCTTAGTTGGGGTTTTTTTGCGCTTGGCTGATCACCTTTCACACCGTAAAAGTTGTAACAAAGTGAAAGACTAATTAATAATCGGACTCAACCTCCATACTGACCCACCCAGATCGATCACTTTGGAGACCACATGGTAGAAATACTGGTCATCCGGTGAACAGGCTTCAAATGATTACCTGTCTGCTTGGAGGGAAAGAAGTCGGCCAACTGCCTCTGTGCGGTTGGGGTAAAGCGCACCTCCAGGCTGTCGACTGGTGGCTCTCTGATCCAGCTAGCAACGGTGCTGTAGGCCTCCTCTGTGTAACATGGCCGCCGGTCCTGCTCGGACCCCCGATGGTCTTCGGAGCCGCGCTCACAGTCGTCATTTACCTGACTGAGGTCCCGTTTGCTCAAGTAGGCCTTCACTTCCGCCAACATGCCGAGAGGCTCCACAGGGTTTGAACTATCATCAAATTGACCTGCTTTTTTTTCTATCAACTGCGCTTGAATCGGTTCACGAGGTGACAAAGGGGCGCGATCTGTGTTGGGCTGACAAGGCTCCGAGTGTGTGGTCCTCCGACTGCAGGGGGAATCATAGTCCGGAATGTAGGGTTTAATATCCAGCACAGGGGTGCCGGCAATCATGTCAATGTCTGACAGATGTAGCGTATCACCTAGAAATGAAGCAGATATAAATCAATGCACAATATCTCAATTTGTCCACTCATTAAGGAAAACATGCTTTTTAATTGCTTGCAAGCAAATAGTTTGTTCTCTGGGGTGACTGCCCACCAAACAAGAGTGAAGATGAACAACCAAGTAAATCTGTATTTCTGGAAATGTGGTCATGGGTGAAACATTATGTAATTTGGTGGGTCAGAATGAAATAGTGGAGCCATTTTAAATCAGCAATCAACAATATGTGTGTGTATGTATGTCGCCTTTAATGATGATTACACACCAACAATTTTGTCCAGCTTTGCAAGAGTCAGGCCCAAAGCGTTGGGCCGGTGCGGACTGCGAGTCGAGTACAGACCGACCCTCTTGCCGTCCAGCCTCGGGGGCTTGACTTTGGCTTTGTGACTCAAGTGGCCGTTTTTGTGGAAGAGAAAGATAACCCTGTCGTGGAAAGAAGAATATCTCATGAGACTTCAGGTCAGCGAGCTTTCATAGCACTCACTCCACCGGTGCTTCTTCATTTGATAGCTTCACAGGAGTGGAAAATGAAGCAGCTCTGTCCTGGCTGCTCAGTATGGCAAAAATGTTTGGTTCTGGGCTCTTTGAATTTCAGTATTTAAAAGGTTCCCAGAACTAAATGTCGCCTTTGAATATATAGCCAAAAATACACCTTAAGTTCAAAGAAAAATCTGGTGCACCTAAAAGCACCCATTGTGTCTGTAGCTACTGAAGTTACTGGAACAACAAGGTTCACAGAACTTAAAGGACCTACTGCATCTGTAGCCGCATTTCCATCAAACGTTTTAGGCAGCTTTTGGTTCTGGGTACCTTTGGTTCCAGAAAATAAAAGGCACTAATATAAAGTACATAGTGTATCTGTCGTCATCTTGATACTAAATGGTTCGGAAACTTTTAGTTCTGGGTACAATACCGCGATGCAGCAGTGCTGCAAAAATGTTGGAGCTTCAAAAAATATATATATTGGATAGCCCACCCGCGGGACCTACCAGATATGAGAAAACTGTTCTAGCCCTACGAGGGCATGCTCAGGGTTATTGAAGACGCTCTGCTCTAGTCGCAGTTCCGCCCTCGAGGATCCACAGATGGTGGGTTGCCTA
Source organism: Hippocampus abdominalis (assembly GCA_018466805.1). NCBI lineage: Eukaryota > Metazoa > Chordata > Actinopteri > Syngnathiformes > Syngnathidae > Hippocampus > Hippocampus abdominalis. Next base: position 6,174,120 of record CM031700.1, read on the forward strand.
GGAGTCCCGTTCTTCTCAGAGAAACAGGAATGAATGTATCCAATCGGCAACGTTTGGATTTTTCCTGCAATGGCACAGATAATTGCAATGAAAAACTGTTCGTGTTGCAAAAATCTGCTGCTATCGTTACCATGCTCAAGAGCGGTCTGGGGTGACGTCGGTGGAGGTTGGCTTTTCTTCGGCTCCCAGGCACCAACATTGGACACAGCGGACTCAATTGAAAGCATATGTTTGCGATGAGCTCTGGTTGCATTGTTCAGCATCTGCCTGTCGGTGAAAGGCAAATTATGAGAATAAGGTGTCCCGGTTTTAGGACGAAGAACCATTCTGACTGTAACTAAGACTGTGTAGCAGAGTATGTATCTTGAATCACTAATATAGTGGCGTGCAAACTAATTCGGTCCATCAAGCATTTACATTTTGTTTCTGTACGGATTTACGTGGTACAATAATTGATTAGTCTCTTTATTTTAATATTGTCTTCTAAAGTAAGCAATTTTACATGTGTATTTTTTTTTGCTATTGCAGTATAATATTACACCTCTATACGTTACAGTACAATGTACCAAAAGTGAGCACTATTGTATTATATTGGTAATGGTCATTCTTTGTCACAGAGCCCTATGTAAATCATTACCTTATACAGGCGTAGTTAATAGACATGACTATACTTATTTTGTTTCGAAGGAAAGCAAGCGTGCATTGCGTATCATAACCGCTCCTGGATAATGAAAAAAACATCCACCTTTATGGTAATGTCAACCACGGAATCCCAAAAGACATTTCATGACGTGACCAGCGCTTTATAAAATGATTGCATGGATGATGAGGTGACTTTTCCACATAGTACTACTGTACTATGCTTTTTACGACTTCTAATCACGTTTCAAAGGAGCCTACCGAAGATTCTTGATTTCTTTTCGCATCACGAACACCTGCTGTTTCAATTTATCAACACGTTCGCCGCAACAGTCACTGGCAGAAGCCATTTCGGACAAGTCAACTGAGAAAATGATGGCTATATTTTCACTCCGTAGCTGCTCGGTAAAACACGCTGCAATCACTCTTGCTCTTGGGTTTATACTGACAACGTAAAATGGATCATGGGTCGCTACTGCCACCCATCGATCAGACGGGAACTGCAGTTTAAGGGTGTGTCTATTTCCACAAGTGACGTACTGTATTGTCTATCAATAATACTGTATATTGGTTGAATGCTTCGTAATAATATTTATGAACATATATATATATATATTTTTTTTTTTTGCAGCTTTCAGAGTTTTATTTAACTAGTACATATCCTGTTTCCTTAAACAGAATTTCAAACACACATGTCACGCAGTTCCATTTTTTAACCAGCAAAGGGCAGCCGTTCCATTCCCCTTATTTCACAGCGTTATCTTTTATCTCAGGGCAAAAAACGCACAGTAATCTTGTGCACAATGCACTGTAATTTTAAGATCAGATGGTTACAAGGATATGTTCACATGTGCATGCCAAGAGATTAAAAATGTACCTTCAAATGACTAATTATATCGGTCCTGGCTCAGCAAAATATGGTTAAAGGTACATTGAAAATAAAATAACGAAAAGGTTCTATAAAGTGGTCTATAAGGGCTCTAATCTGTCAATTTTTGCATATTCATGATGATAAATGGGGAGTTGAAGATCACTCTTAACCCATTTATTTTTGCCCACGTAAGAATGAACAGCAATAACTGCAAACGTGAGCATTTTTCTTTTTTATTGGGTGAAACAGTTTTTACAGAGTCAACAAAATTATTCTCCCATTTACAATGATATTGCTGCTTGAGTCACATGCAATTTAAAAAATAATAATGATGAGAAAGGTTTAATTATGGGGAGAAATTAATTTGTTGTCTCTTCTGCCACAACATCCATGACTGCATTTTGGGCTAAAATAATACTGAAGCAAATAACAGAATAATAAAACAACCCACCGGTGGACTGCCCCCCCCCCGCCCCCCAATGTTATGAGTCAGTGTATGAAGAACGGCTAAAGAGAATCAGAACCAATTTCCTGGGAGGTAGTCTTACGGCAGCGGGGTCAATGATGGCATTGCCAAGATCTTATTTTATTCTGGCTCATTGTTTGACGGCTTCTCGCTCACATCTGGGGAAAAAAGAAAACAGAAAAATATGTTACTCCAACACATTTAGATTCAACTGTCTTCACCTATATTTTCCCTTTCACAAATTCCGTCACCTTCATCAGCTTTTTTGTCCTGAGTTGGAGGTGCATCATTTTTCAGCTCGTCTGGGCCCAAGTCTTCAATGGGGACCAGGTCGATGTTCTCCTTGTCTTGAGAATCTGTGGACAGGGTCTCCACCCGTTGAATGGCACCGGCGGGAGCTCCGATTACTTCTGACACAGGGGCTTGGGATAGAGCGGAAACGAGAACAACATCCGGAGCTGAAACTGGGACGAAGATCCGGTGCTGTGGACAGGTCTTGGACAGAAACTGGAGGATCTGAAGCGGGAGGCGTAAAAAGATCTGAATCTGGAGAAGAAGACTGAGCTGTAGTTGGAGCTGTCGGGAGATGGGACAGGACCGGGAGCCTGAATAAGATCTGAACCCCGAGCTAAAGCCTGATCGGCAGCGGCGGACAGATCTGGAAGAACTGCGGTGGGAGGCGGAGCAAGATCCGGAGCTGAAATTTGATCGGAAACGGTTGCCAGATCTTGCGCGACAGCTGGAAACGCCTCAGAGGGAGGCCGAAAAACATCTGGAGCAGCGGACAGAGCTTCACTTGGAGCTGGAGGAACTGTGATGGGTGGCGGAACGAGACTTGGAGGTGAAACGAGTGCTACGTTGGGATCTGGAGTAAGAACTGGGTTTGGCAACCATGCGGAGACTGGTTCCACAGTCCCGCTGCCCAAAGTCGGTAGGGAGTCTAATCCTAATGCTGGTATCGCCTCCACTGATTGCGGAAGAACCTCGACAGCAGGAGCTTCGGGGTCCGCAACCTTGACTTCCTGGGTGAAAGAGCTTTCTGGTGCGCAATCCGTCTTCTTGGGCCTCCCCCTCCGCTTTGCGCCTCTCCTCTGGTCAGCCTTCTGTCTTTTCCCCAGGCTCTCCACTCTGAAAAAAAAATAGCGCAAACAATTGGGATTAGTCTCAACAATGGTGGATGTTGATAGAGCTCTTCTGAAGCCTTTGGCAAAGCGACTAGCGCAAAGTCCCGTGACCTGGATGTGCAGGCTCAATAGAGGGCACCAGATGGTAGCAACCTTTTGCTAGTCGCTCGTGCCCCATATTCAGTAGAAGCGGAGCGGTGCTAATCTAAAGTGGCGATCAGGTTTTCACGGAGCCTGTCGTTTAGAAACGCGCCCTTGTGCGAACTCTCTCGTGACAAAATGTCACTTGTCAAAACGATGAAAGGAGCCAACCGTTCCGACAAGAAATGTCAATGACTGGACGATACAATGCTTGCTTTTCTCCAAATTTACCCCAAAACCCACTGGTAAATCTCCTTCTCCTCCGCTTCGGCTCTCTTCCTCTTGAGAAGTTCTCTGTCCCTCAATCGGCGACGGATGCCACCTTTCAAAACACAGAAACCAAACTTGAGTCAGGTTCATTCTTGCTTTGACTTATAATTGAACTTGCCGGTTCCTTGAGCTCAGAAGGGGAAAGACTTCCGCAACCTAAAAAAAAAAAAATGTCTGGGGAATAAAGGAACCAGTAAGTTCAACAGAAACCAAACTGGTTAATAAAATGAATGGACCTTAAATCCCTCAAGTGTTGGCCCAGAGAGGATTGTCAAGCGTGGAATTTAAAACGGTATGTTTGTAGATTTAGGGAAAAGCAGCGTAATGATCTGTCGAAAACGTAATCGTCCAGATTGTAAACCAATTCTAAAAACAATGTCATTGGTTTGCTGAAGTTGTTTTACATTTAAGAAGTCGAGGCTACAACACGAAAGAAATCTGGTTCCGTTTGGATTAAAGGCGAATTTTCTTCAGCAACCAATGAAGAATTTCAGTTCCCTCTGATTCTTCTTGAATTTATTTTTCAGTTCCGATAAGATGGTTCAACTTGAATCCAAGGTGAAATATCTTCACCAAGCGTGAAGAATTCCAGTTGGTCTTCCACAACCAAGAAGAAGAAGTCCGGTTGGCTTCTTCGGTTATTTTAACCCTCATGCAGTATTTTTAAGCGGCTGCATGAAGGGTATTACGTCCCAAAAATGTCCCTCTTCCAATGTGCAACAACTTTTTTCACTTTTAATTTTTCTTCACTTTCAACCCCTCAAAATGTTCAGTGGGAATTGGCCAAGACATAGATATACATCCTATGCAAAATGTCAGCTTCGTGGAGTTATTTTTCACTGTTTTGTCTGTGGTGTCCATTTGTCCAACAGTCCAAAATCGTCCAAAGTGTCCGAAATGTCCAATTTTGGGATAATTACCGCATGGGGGTTAAATTAAAGGTGAACGGTGGTCTAAACCCAAGTAGCCCTCCAGTCGGCTTCTTACATTCTTTTATTTTTTATTTTTTTAAATAAATGTGACATTTCTTCAGTACCCATGTAAGAAATCTAAAAAGGAAACGGAACTCGAGCTTGACTATTACATCGGCTGACACGAAGGCACAAAACAATGCGAGCAAGTCTCATGCTTCTTCACCTTGGCGTCATTAAAGTTGCTCTTGAACCTCAACTCAAAACCAATTCTGAAACCATACCTTGCTCTTCTTCATTCTGGCTTTTATATTCAATCTCTTGACGTAATGTCTCCTCCATGGTCAGTCCTCGCTACGACAGGACCGGCGGTTCGTTGCAAAGGCAGGCGTTTGAAAAAGAAAAAGGGAAAGACGAGTCTGTTTTCAACTCCCGCCCAAATATGAAATTATCTGGTTAACCATTACCGCTGTGCTGCGAGAGCTCCTAGGCGGCTGGTCTTATCATATTTGCAAAGCCGGGGGGCGGGGGGAGTTGGCAAGGCTCTGACAGAGTTAAGTACACGCAGAAAGTTATGTGCCACCGTACACCAGGAAATATAACGCGAGAAAAAAAAAAAAGTGCTTGTTTTGTGAGCAGATAAACAACATGAAATGTGACTTGTTGTGCCGGACGGCGGTAACCTTTGACCGACGTTGGATAATGATTGCCACATTAGCCAATATCAAACGGCCGAGGGTGTGAGTAGTTCGATTGTAAATATGGTACAAAAAGCACGGCATAACTTCATACTTTAGAGCCCAGGAATCCTTGGAGTTGCTTTTTTTTTGTGTTTAAATTCATCTCACTGTTGTTAACAGAAATCTTCACAACGCTTATCTCACACCAAGGGAGAGCAGGCTCAATAGGGGTGTGTTCTCAATCTTCCCACAACACACTAAGTCCCTCGAGTGTGTGGACGTGTGCGTTTGTGTGAGTGTGTGTGTCTAAGAGGGAGGCAGTCCAGCAGGGTAAATAAATAACACTCAACTAAGCCAATAGTGCCCAAAGCTACTGTACGTTAGAAGTGAGTATTGCTTTGTTTTGTTGTTGTTGTTGTTGTTGTGAAGCACCTGGCTGGTGCAAGCAGTACTTTGAAAACGTTTCACACACTTTGGGCCCTAATATTGAACTAAGGTGATTTTTTTTTCTTCTTCTTTGGGTCCCATTGTTAGTGTAAAGGTGCAGTACACACATCCGAATGATCGGATCGAATTTGGGCACCCTCCTCTCCCGGTATTCCAATCAAAGTCACCAAATGGCCATCAAATTGTTAGATTTCTCTTAAAGATCATCCTGAGCTATTATCCTTCACTGTGAGGTATGTTGGGAGTAATTTCTCCTTCACAACCTGCTTGGAAAACAGTCAGGGACAAAAAAAATTGTGAAAAAATAAAAATTAAATACAAAATAAAAGAGCTGAGCCACAAACTCAAGAGATTGTGATGTAGAACCAAGTAAGGGCCAATCGTGAACCCACCTTAAATCGACGCTGTCGCCGCATGGACACAAATATAGTAGCACCTGGTTGTGTTGAGTGTATAATAATGTACCTCCCAAATCAGTCACCACAATAAGAATAAACAAGAGAAGAGTTTGCGACCGGAATGTAGATACCAAATAAGCTAGCACCCTAGATGCTTGGCGTAAATATGATAAATACTTTTATGTTACTAAACAGAGGTAAATAAGTGCATCATTTTCTCAATAGTAGTGAGTGATATTCGCATCTACTGTAGTATTATCAGTTCAAATCGTCATGGCCTTCTTCCCTCCACCGTACAGGAAATAAGAATGTGGCTAAGATTAGGACCGCTGTTGGCATTTTTGCCAGTCTTTTTTTTTTCGAGGGTTTCGAAAAGTTGTTAAAAATAGTGAAAACGTTGCTAATTGGCAACCCTGCCTTGGCAAGTCATAGCTCTTGCTCGTTTCCCCTTTAGTACCAGCGTCCACGCGTGAGCACAAAGAGTACAGTAAAAGAAAAACTTTCAAAATAAAATCTCCATATATTATATTCTTTGCACAGGTTTGTGCAAAGATATCCCACAGATATAATCACTTGTTGGCGAACTAAGAGGAATCACTAAGCGGAATTGTCTGGCAAGCAAACAAACGATTTTTGGAAATCAAATTAATGAGAACCGCTTCTCAAAAAGAAACAGTTTTCATTTTCCACATAATATGTTTTGAGTCCCAGAGAGGAAACAAATGTCTATTTGCGTTCAAGTAGGATCTTGTCAAGATGCATTGACAATATCCAGTAAGTGAGCGGACTTCCTCCAAAAGTATACACACGTTTCTTAAAGTGTATGAATGATGACTGTAGCGCGCCATGGGCTGCAAAAAAAAAAAAAAAAACACAATGCAGCCTGTGTTGGGGAATCGCACAACAGCGCCATCTTCTGGTACACTATCCTCAGTACCAAAACACTCGTTAATGTACAAATTGAGCAGGAACATTTATAATTTGACACATAAGGTACATCGAACACATTGATGAAAACTCAGAAATTGGGCTTTTTTTAACGATCGTAATGTACCATCGTCAATGAAAACAACAAATTGCCATTTTAAAAAAATGACGTGAATGCGGAAGAGTTGACAGATGAAAATACTGTTATATTTTTAATTTAGCATGAACTATAGGATATGTGTAAAATTGTGGATTTTTTTCCCATCAATTAAGGGAGTTTTTTCAGAGAAAATGGTGAATTTTTAAAAAGAGGGAATTTTCAATTAGAATGTTGAGTTGGTACAGAAATTTGAATGTTATTCAATTTTTAAAATGATATTGACAGTGGAAATTTGTGACTAGGAATAGATACTATGAATTACCTTAATATTTTGAAGGTAAAATGCGGAGTTGGTTGAGAAACGTGGGCATTTTGGCATAGCATAAAAGTGGAAATCACGGCAAAGGTGGAAACTCGAGGAACATCAAAATCGATGTAAATGTTTGGAGGTTTGAATCAACTGGCGGGAAAACATGTAAATTTGAGGATTTTTCAAAAATGTCTTCCTTTGAGTATTCATCATTTCTTGTGGGATTATGGGAAAAGGTGGACATTTTTGGGAACTTAAGAACAGTAGCCTACGTGTCTAAATGAACTGAAATTCAGAATGGTCAAAATGAAAGTCAAAATGGTTTGAATCAGTTGAGAAACAGACATTTCGGAATGTCACAAAAGTAAAAAATTGTGCAACGTGGAAAAATAGTATCTTACATGTTGGACTGTAAATGGGCCACAGATGTTGACATTGTCATGGCTTGAAAAAGATCGACATTTTGTAACAGGTGGGTACCAGGTAGGGCCTGAGGATTTCATAAGTAGCCTGTGGGCCTGTTCTAAAGAGCTTACCAGTTACAACTGGAACAAAAAAATCTTCCCTTGCCAAAAAAAAATAAAAATGCACACAATCTTGCTTTTTAAATTACACTTGGAATGGTGAAAAAAACTGTATTGGTCAAAGGACGGCTTTTGGAGCATATGACTAGATCATAGCATGGATGGAGAATAGCGAGCCGGAAAAATGACAAGGCTGAGATGATTTACTCCCAAATAATTGCAGTTAAGAAGCACGTGTCAAACTGCAAAATGTCAGTACCCAAGAAGTAGGTCTCAGTTTCCCCAAAAACTGGTGACCTCTGTTTTGAAATGTTAGAAAAGTGGTATTATAGTAAAAGCAAAAATTTGTGGAATGCAGAAAAAAAATGTCGCGTTTTTTCTAGATGAGCTTAACCTGTTGAAGTCGAAATGTTTTGAACTGAGAGATGCATTCAACGTGATTAAAGAAAAATTAATTTGAATGTTCTTCAACATTCACACAATAATAATATCAGATTTTGATGCAGAATAGCATGCATGCTCTTAACCTTCACACAACTTTCTAGTAGACCTTCTGGGAATTTTAGGAAGCTGATGTTTCAGGAGGCTGGGAGGGGTTTAGGATTGAGGGTGGACCCTGGATACCTCATATACAGTACAACACTCTCTTTAATGCAAACCAAAGTGCACACAAAAAGAAAGAACTGGCAGCAAGATGAAACCAACAGATGGTTTATTGATCAAAAGTCACAATAATTACAGGAATAGTCAGAGCAGGTCTGACTATAATTTAAAAGTAATGCAGAGGAAAATATACACTTCTTTCAACAAGTGATCGTATGAAGCATTTTTTTTTTAACATTAACTAGGTAACTTTTTTTTTTTTACTAAATGCAGCAACACTCAATCAGACAGACAGCACAGCAGTGGTGTTGTTAAAGCTTTGTCGTTTCCCCTTTAGGAGGCGCTTGGCTGGGCGTTTCTGGTGATAGGTGGCGCTGTTGAGCATTATATTTTGTTTCAGTCCGGTTTCCCTCCATGGTTTCTCCTCTCCGACTAACTTAGCGTCGGCTCAGTTCATTATACACGGCTACCCCCCACCCCCCTATATTCTCCCTCCGCCGTTAGGGCATCTCTCTACGTTTTGGACTGAAGGACCCTCTTAAGGAAAAACAAAAAAGACCCGGCGAGAAAAGTTTCACCACCGGCGGGCACCATGTTGATGGAAAACAGGATCCACTTGGAGCTAAGAAACAAGACACCGTCTGAAGTGAGTCGTGCTTTTTTTTTTTTGAAAAGCAAAGCCATTTAGTTTCCTCCTGAGCTGGCCGCGTTAGCTTAGCTTGCTACTTTCCCCCCTGAAATTTGCTTCAGAGTACGGTTAACGTAACGGACACCGCACGGTTCCCTTGTCGATCGATGCGGAGCCTCTAGCCGGGAGACGAAGGGGGAACGCGGCATTCGCTCGCTACTTTGAGACGGCAATTCCTCCGCTCGCTTCGGCGTTATTGCGGCGCTTTAACCGTTTCACAGCCGCCACCCCCCTCGTGTGTTCGGCGGTGCAGCTCCAAAGCCGCCCCGGTCTCGACCTGACCACGAGTACGCTCTTTCTGGGGATATTTGAAGGAAATGTAGTGCCCCATGCTAGCTGCATTTCGGCGATCTCGCGGTGGGCTCTCTATCGAGTTGGGTAGCCATGTTTGCTGCTACTTAGCATGGTGTTTAACCCCTGAACAGGAGCGCTCGTTTGAACAAAAATGACATTAAACTGTTCATATTTCGGAACTGAACGCGAATTGAGGAAGGGGGCTAGAATCGTATATATATTTTTTATGTTTAAAAAACCCCATCCATTTCCGCTCAGAGGCACGTCATTATAACTAGGTTAGTGCCAATAGCCACACTCAGTATGAATAACAAAAAAAAAAAGACTTTGGTCCTCTCAAAACAATCATGTTGTACATAACATATACATATTTGATTTGTTTTATCTTCGCTTGGTTCATATCTAATCATCCACTCAAGTGTATTTCCGAATTTGGCTTGTTGAGGATGTCAAGTTGAAAAGGGAGTGTTGCAAAACTTGGAAATAAGTCACCGCGCATGACAGAATGAGGACTTATTAAGGATATTTCCGATCTAGTAAACGTGTATTATGTTTACAGTGTTTATTCAATGGCCTCAAGGCTAGTGTGGCTCATTTAAAACGGCAGCCTCCCAACTTGCAGTCTTCCCGCCATATTAGCCCATCCGCCATAGTGGTGGCAGCCCTACAAAAACGCATGGCGTCATTAAATCCCCGTTACAATCCAACTCGCATCCAAACGTCTTTAAACGCCACTGTTGTCACATTCGACATGATCATTTCGAGATCTTGTGTTCTAGTCCGGTGGTTTTATTAACGTGAAAGTCGAGCCATCATTCGTTTTGACACGAGTTTCGACACCTAGTGGAGGGCGCCGTGCGTGGGTAGACAAAAACTCGACGCCCGCTGTTTGTCCTCGGGACTGAAAAGCGACGGCGAAATGTGTTTAAAAAGCAGCCGTGTTAACACGTCGGTCTCCACGATGGCTATTTAACAACGCGTGTCACTTAAAAAAAAAAACAGGCTCGGAGTGGCATACTGTTTCTCCGTAGGTCGCCATGTTGTCATTCTGTCGTCTTTTGAAGGTCTGGAAGAAAGAAACGGTCTCCATCTTTGATTTTTTGGGGGGGGACTAAATTTCCGTTCGCAGTATTTTCCCCCTTCGCCACACTTTTACCTCAAAACATCGTCAAAGCAAAAACACGGTCGCCGTTCGTTCGACGACGAGGAATATTCCGTTTTCTCCACCGAGCGAAAACAAAACGTAAAAGTGTGCACTAAAAAGGGTGTATTCGCAATCCTGCCCGTTGCTGCGGCGTTGGCTAATGGCGGCCGTGCACACTTCTCGTCTACTGCACGGCGGCGTTTAAAAGGGGCAATAGCTGCTAGCTTGTAGCTTAGCTGACTAAAAAAAAAATCATTGCATTTGTCACAGGCTATGCGAACCCGCCACCCGTGGCTCGCTCTGCCCCGCCGACAATTAAATGTATCGACGGTGGACGTAACTAGTGATTTGTATTCGTTTTAAAAACCGAAAGAGCCTCCATTTTGGTGTGTTTTACGATGAGAAATCCTAACTTTTTGTTGTCTTGCAAACACATTTGTTGACTAGAGCAAGCAGTGCCGAGTGTTTATTTTAGCCGAACTAACTCCAGCTTCCCACTTGCGCCCCCGTTTTTTATAACTAAGGATTTAAAAGTAATTACGTTACTTTTCATTTATATAACATATTAGGTATGGGTATTTGTAGAGGACATTATTTTTTTTTACAGTTTCATTGTCATGTGAAATGTATATACAGTAGTACATTAAGTTAAATTTAGTACATAACGCGGAACTGACCAGACCACTAAGAAAGTGCATAAAATGTCAGTTCCTAATTTTTTACAAAGTTCACAACACTGATAAAGTGCACAAAATCTCAAGTCACATTTGCAGGTGACGCCTGCAGAGTCCCTGACACTTAAGAGTACACATGACTGTTTTAGAGTGCCTAAGCTTTCTGAAAGTATACTTTTATGGACTCCCTAATATTTGGAAGGTATGTGACGAAAGAGTCCCTAAAATTTCAGAATGTAGGTAAACCTGTTCCCTTCAAAATCAGAAAGTTTACAATTCCTTAAATTTCACAAGTACACGAGTCTTATGGAGTCCTGAAACTCAAGAGTATACAACCTCTATGTGTTCCCTAACATTAACAAAAATATACAACCCTTTGAGTCCTAAAATATCCAATCATAAATTACAACTGCTATAGAGTCTCTATACGACTCCTTTAACTGCGGAGCTGTGTTAATATTAACTTGTGGACATCTTTGAACTTGTTTTCCATCAGTCAACAATGTAAAGAAGTTTGTCACGTCGTGGCGCTATCAGAGTTCCACGATAAGCTTACGAATACTGACCAGAACATTGATGTCGTCGTGGAGAGGGGTTAGCATATCCACCTCACAGTTTTGAGGTCGTTGGTTCAAACCCGAGATCCGGCCTTCCCATGTGCAGTTGGCATCTTCTCCCCGCGCTAATGTGGGTTTTCTGTGATTCACATTTTAAAAACATGCATGTTAGGTTTCTTTGAAGAGTAAATTGAGACTAGTCCAGGGTGTACCCCACCTGTCACTAAAAATGTAGCTGGGAAAGGCTTGCGATAATAAGCAAGTTTAGAAGATGAATGGGTAGATAGTCACATCAGGCAGACCTGTATGGTCGAATAAGATCCCATATCCCGATTCAATAATAAGATTTGTGTCCCCAAAAAGTCTCCGTATTGGGCTATTTATTTAACAATAATAGATGTCTTGTTTTCAGGTACGAGAACTCACCCTCGACAACTGCAAAACGACCGACGGAAACACCGAAGGGCTCACAGATGAGTTTGTCAACCTGGTTTTCCTCAGCTTGATAGATGTCGGCTTATCATCAATCTCCAACATACCCAGACTAGAAAAACTCAAAAAGGTAAGGCGGCCGGCCAGGCACTTGCCTCATGCTGAGAGGCCACAGGGTCTTAGCATCTTTTCTCTCTCAGCTGGAGTTGAGCGACAACAAAATCAGCGGCGGCTTGGAGGTCTTAGCGAAGCAACTCCCCAACCTCACACATCTAAGTCTGAGCGGCAACAAATTGAAAGAGATCAGCACGTTGGAACCACTGGTATGTCCAAAGTTTTTTTTTTGGTTTTAAACTAACATCTTTTACTAAAGTCATGTGGATGTGGAACCTCCTAAGTCCAACACTATCCTTTGAGCTGGTTGATCGTCTGGATTTCTGTAATAGCAAGGAATGGATTTAAAAAAAATAAAAATTAATCAGACAGTTTCCCTCCTGAAACCTTTAGACATTTTAGAGCGACATTTTCTTTGTTGTAAAATAGACACTGCTGGAGTGTAGCCCAGGTGACCCTGGGAAAATAGCGGCATATATTCTCAGATTTAATGTCATGAAAAAAGCAATACCGTGTTCCCGTGCAAGTTTCCTTAATTCTGTTACACACAAGTAACAGTTTGAGTGAGCGCGAATCGATTAGTCATGCCTAGAGAGTGAGGCACAAGAATAACAAAACCAAACGCCGACCCTTGTCGCGTTGCCACCTTGGAGGCAACGTGAGTGTCGCTACAGAGCGAGCCCATTTCTCCACATGTCAAATTAAGGGTGTATACGATTGAGGGTTTGACAGTACGTTCGAAGGTTTTTGTCTCACTTTGACGTATTTTAAGGAGAAAGGTTTCTTACTTTTACTCCTGTGGTGGTGTAAATCACTGGAAGGGGCGCAAAGTAGTTCGTTGTACATTGTTTGTGACCACAAAACATCCTCAGTTGAGACCCCCTGAAAAAATGTCTCGAGGCAAAATGGAGGACAGTGAACCCTGCATGTTGACAGTTCAGCATTTGCAAAAATTTTTTTGGGCTGGGGGCATCCAGTTATTTGCTGAAATACACACTTATTCACCATTTTAGTTCTCGGGTCAAAGCTGTGTCGAAATTTAAAAATGATGCCCTGCTTCCTTCCTGTCGCATCTTTGTGCCAATGAACTATGTTGACATTTGGGGAGGAGCTTTAGTCAGGCCAAAGAATGCTTTTCCGCCATCTTATGTCATCTACAGGCTATTACAAACCTTTTTGGGCGTGCATCTGTCACGTGCAGATTTTCAATATTCGCAGGCGTGGGGGGGTTCGCCGTAGACCCTAATGATGACACAATCAATAATTTCCCCCTAAAATTTGATTGAGCAGCTGCATGGTTTGTCCAAATCTTTTTTCTTTTGCAGACCCTCTCACAATTATAACTCACAGGTTGTTGTATGAATAGCAGTCTAATTGTGTTCAATTCACTTGGTGACAATTCGCAATGCGCTGTATTCTTGCATTGCTGCAAAAACAGGTTTTGTTGTGTTCAGATTTTTTGGGGGGGGGGGGTACAGATCGTAGTGAGTAAAGGTCTCTTAACAAATCTCAACACGAATTTGTATGAAGCGCAAAAAACAAACAAAAAAACAAACTGCCTGCCTTTCTTGAACCCGTTTAGAAAAAGCTGAAACACCTGAAAAGTTTGGACCTGTTCAACTGCGACGTCACCAACATGAGCGACTACAAGGACAGCGTGTTCAAACTGCTGCCCCAGCTCACGTACCTGGACGGCTTTGACTGCGAAGACAAGGAGGCCTCCGACTCCGACGTCGAGGTGGACGGAGACGGCGTGGACGACGACGATGACGAAGGTCGGTGGGAAGTGGTCAAGGGTCTGCTTGAGGGAGTGCTTGTCGGTCTACAATAGACTACTTTTTTTTTTTTTTGAATGGTTGTTTTTCTTATCTTTGAATCCATTTCATGGTTTTTTTTTAATAGGTATACAAAATATTTTTTTATCAACATCAGGCTGACATGAAATCCATTTTATAGATTTGTCAGCTGTCTTGCCCAGCTCCATTTTCCAACCTCATAGTGTCATGCTTAACATGTATTTCAATTTCATTCACTTCAAATTTGTTTTGAACGAAGACTAAAACTCCGGGAGTTGTCAAGTTTCATTTTGCACTTCATGCAAATTTATTACCAATGACTCCAAAATCAGCATGAGTTGTTTGTGTTGAACTTGAGGCACTAGTGGTATCGGGTACTTGGTATTTGTATTGTTGAGTACTTGTACAGGTATCAGTCTGGAAAAAAAAAAGTACTGTATTGAACATACCTCCAAACGCGTTGTGCCTTTTGTCCTCCAGAGGGCGAGGGAGAGGACGAGGAAGACGAGGACGGAGAGGACGATGACATTGATGAGGAAGACGAGGACGAAGAAGACGAGGAGGAGGTCGAGGGAGAAGAGGACGATGAGGAGGTCAGCGGAGACGACGAGGTAACGGCAAAAATCCACCGCGGCGCCAAGATGATGATGACGATATCAAGTTCGATGCCAACTCATCTGGGGGGGGGGGTGAAATGCTCCCTGATAGGAGGAAGACTACGGACTGGATGGGGAAGTCGATGATGAAGAGGAAGATGAGGAGGAAGATGAGGACGGTATGAAACATCAGGCTTAGACGCTGTGCTTTATTTTAATTTGAGTTTTTCTATTCGGCCACACAGAACAAAGAGGTTGTTTCGTAATTGTTTATTTTATTTTTTAAAATTTTTTTGTGAAAATGAGACTGATAGGATGATTAGGGTGCAGCGTACATTAACACCAAAAAATATATTACTAACATGTACAAAGACACTCAATTGGTTGGTTGTTTTTTTTTCCTCCTCGACACTCCTCGGATCTACTTGGGATCTGTCTTAGATCTACCGGTAGATCAGGATCGACGTAATGGGCACCCCTGTATTAATACAAGTATACAACTTAAAACTTAAGACTACAATGACAGATTTTTGAAATAATAAAAATGAACAAACCCGCTCTAAAAACTCGTGACAACTGAGTAAAAGGAAAAACAATTCAAAATGAAGTAAAAACTAAATTGAATGAAAAATCCCAAAACGATTAGAACCTTGGTGCGTTGACACCGAGCCCAGCGTTAATCCTGATGTTTCATTTTGTTTGTTTATGTCCCCCCCCTTCCAGAAACTGTCCCCGGCAAAGGTGAGAAGAGAAAGCGGGAGCCTGACGACGACGATGAGGATGAGGACAACGAAGAGGACGACTAGAAAGCAAGAGGAGCGCACTTTGCGACTTCCTGCCCCCCATCCTACCAACCCGAACGTCCGACCTCCTCCGACTTGCAACTCCCCAAGCCCTTCCTTTACCCCAGCTCTGAGCTCTTTTTTGGGCCAAGACTATACCGGATGGGTGGCTCGTGTGGACCACCCGTCACCAAACAACTTTTTTTTACCTACCTACCACCCCCTTCCTCTCCTCCATGGAAGTGAGAGTCTCCTCCCACCCACACCCCTCCCTCCCACCCACGCCGCCCCAAACTGCCCCCGGGGTTCTCAGGCATCCTGCCACTCAGCATTCCACAATTTCACTGTCGATCCCGCATTATCTATCCCGTGTGAGGACTTTGGGACTGGTCTAGTTTTTGGGTCTGTGCTTTTAATATTTTGTTGACTGAAGTTTTTTTTTGTGTTTGTTTTTTTTGGGGTTTATTTTCTTTCTGTGTCGTTTCCTTTCGCCCCCCCTCAACCACCACCACCCCAATGAAATTATTGCTATAGCAGCTGTGCAGCCAGCGAGCCATGCCTTTTTTTTGTTTTTTGGCGTGGCCACCTGTTGCACAAATCATGGTTGTAGCGACATTTTTACTTTCTGTATGACAAGAAAACAACTTTGTAAATAAAATGTTAACATTTTGTGCTTTGCTGGTGTCCGCAATGTATTGCGTAGGAATGAGAATGAAGTGGTGTGGGATTATTTATTTATTTTTCTCCTGCGGTCATTCTCATAATACTGCAAGAATTAACTACCGGTTATGATATTTAAGGAGAAAACAGTCATGAATTTGACAATTTGTTTGTCAACATTTGATTTTAATTCTCAAAACATGTTTATTCTCAGAATTTTACATTTGTTCTTGCAGTTTAAAGATCGTTCGATTTGTTTTTCTTGTTTTGTTTTTTTTCGGGGAGGAGCGTGACATACGATTTTGTCATGAAAAGCGTGTCTCAATGATTTAGCGTCCATGTTAACAGACGTGGGACAAATAAAAGTCTGACGTTTTCCGTGGGAAAATGCGCCCAAGACGAAACAGGTCTAACGGAGGGAAGGTAAGAACAACTTGAACAAGTGGATGGAGTAACAGGGCACTTCCGGAAATGCTCGCGTGCGTATCACGCATGCGCGCTGATCACGCATGCGCGCTGACGTTTGGATATGACGTAGCACTTGGCAGAATGAGGGTCATTCCTGAATTGGAGGACCTTTTTGGACCTCCGCTTTTCTTCTAATTTCATTAATGATAGGTGATAAACTATCAAAGGCTTGATTATCTCAGTTTAGATCAATGGTAGAATTCTTACGACGCCATTTAGTTTTTACAATACCTGTCGCTGTAATAACAGTAACAGGGTTCCAGTTCGGACGAATGTTTGCTTTCCCTCACTAGTAGAACCTGGCGGCTTTTTAGCTAGCTGTTAGGATTGACCAAGAGGGCAAATTGCCCGATGTAAATGAAACAAAAATAAAACAATTGTCTTGTTCTGATCATATGCATAACACGGTTGCGCACGGTAGAGTGAGACGTTCAAGGGAGAATAACAATTTTCTAAAAATGTGAAAAATAGGACATACCTTGACTCTGTCCATTCTTTCTGGAAACTGTTGGAAGATGTCGAGTCCATCGTATTATTCTCCTGTGTGAAGTAATTGATATACTGCAAAATAAATGTTTATTTTTGTTTTTAAGCTTTGATGTGTCCTCTACAGTGGACATCGGAACCCAATACAGGGGAAACGGAACTTCATTCTGAAACAGTTAGTCCAACAAAAATATCAAAAAGTCAACTTGACAAAGTGTTCAATATAAACATAACTGTCCATCATCTCTTTTCTTTTGTTTCACTTTTGCTTCTATCATGCTTATTTGGTATGATACTTCAAAAAGCAATTCCTTTCTTGGAATCACAAAGGAAAAGCTTTTTGCCTATGATCTTGCAGTCCTCTGTTATTCATGAGGGTTCTAGACGCTGACTCGCTGTCAGTCCTTTTGTCATCAGGGTGTCAAGGAGGTTGATTGTTGGAAAGTACCTGTCAAAGAACAGGTGGGGTGCCTTGGGGAACAGACTATGTCAATTGAAGAACAGCTTGTTCCCCGATGCCCTTTCCTCCTGTAGCTGTGAACGTTGTCTTGCCTTGGTAGACCACAAAATCCAAAACTAGACCGGTTGGTGCAGCCAAGACAAATACCTTCAGTCCAGTTGGGTTTGGTTTGCCAGGTACATACTGGCGCACTGGGCATCGACCATCTTGGCAGACTCAGACATCCTTGCCTTACTTTGCTCAAGAGAGGCCTGATTCTCTTCTGAGATCACTTGTTTTTTTTCTTCATCTGAAACATCAAGGTCGTTGACGAGCTTGATGGAGTTTATCAATTTGTAAAAACCGATTTCTGGTCATGGATTCCGCCACAATTTCGACTCGAGTACTTGAGGCCCAATACATTTGAATGTTTGGATATCCTAAACAGCCCATGTAAATAGAATTCCCAAAGAATGTCTTCGGTTCTTCAGGTGTGGTATTTCACGTTGCTTCAGACACAAGTACGTCACGCCGATTTGTGTACATTTCTTCAAACACAGAGTCATCAATGTATTGCTTAAAATAATCCACCAGGGGTCCAGTTTTGGCGTGTCATAGCAGCATCATATCATCTTCATCAGACAACTCAATGTCTGAGTTTCCATCAACAATCCGCAGTAAAATTCCATCTGCTTCTGAGAATGACTCCCTTTCTTGTCATTAGGGGGAAAAAAAGAGCAAAATGGATGAAATCACTCCCAATGTCCACTACAGAGGACATTTTTTAAACACTTGAATACTAGGCTCCAATACACTTAAAATAACTCAAACAACACTTTAACGTGTTCATAAGAGTCTTATTAATAAAATGGCAACAGCATTTCAAGACAAAATGTGTTCGATAAAAAGTATTAAAGACTTACTTTTCCTCTTCCCATAAACAGTGCTTGCACTGAGGGAAGCCATTTTCTTCTGCTGTGAAGTCAAGCTAACAAAGCCCCGCCCCCTACACATTTGGTATCATTGGAAAGCACCGAATGTCCTCTTTAGAGCACAAAAGGAGTTAATGCAATTGGATGGGAGATATTTAGGTTTAGAAATGTCCTCTACAGAGGACAAATTTGAACTACTGGTAGTCAGGAGGATTTATGTGATTGACTGCTTTTCTCTTCTTCTACCCTGCTAAAAAGGTTATGATAACAAGTTTGCGTGCATGTGATGGGGCAGGTTCCACGACTAATTATTTAAAATATGTTGAATACAAATATGTCCACCGTTACGAGAGAGCAATGAAAGAAATATATATATGAAAATACATTTACATTTCATTTGAACTGTTAAGATTCAATTTGGTCATGGTGGGGGAGATGAGAAAAATGCATATTTTAAAAAGCATTTTCAGGCATTCCTTTTTTTTGGATTCCTTTTTTTTCCGTATGTGGATTATTTAAAATTAGGAATATGAAACTAAAAATATTCTTGAAAAACTTGTGAAAGAATTGTATTAAAAATGTACTTTTATCCTTCTGAAGAGATATGGTCAATACGAAGAGAAAAAAAAATGAGGCTTCACTCTAATTTCTGTGTAGAATTTGTATGAGGAAGATAAATGACAGGTTTACAAGAAGAAAAAAAAACAATTATCAACAGAATAGGATTTTAAAAGTATATTAGAAGACGGTGTAATTAATAATGTCAGGCGTGCTGGAGCCTATCCCAGCTGTCTTTGGGCAGTAGGTTAATGGAACACTAAATTGTAAAAGTGCGATTGGGAGTGTCAAGGATTGTTTTGTTTATGTGTCCCCCTGCGATTGCCAACCATAATCAGGGTTTACCATTTACCAATAAAAAAAAAAATCCTTGAATATTTTTTAAATATTATGACAGTAATCTAAAACCATGACTGCATTTGATGAATTTATGAGGAAAAATTCTGAATATTACAGGTGAGAACTGAAAATACAGTTAGAGACTGAACTCAAATTTTCATCTAAACTCATAATTTACCAGAAGAAACCAAGGATGCGAGCAGCAAAAACAAGCATGCAATGTTATTTCGATGACTAGCATTTTCGGTCTTTTGTCTAAATTGAAAAATTATCTCGCCATCTCTCTCTCCACACACACACACACACACACACACCTACTACTACTATGACGACGACTACTAGTGAGTTCAAAATATATCCTACAATAATTTCTTTTTGATTAAAAAAGAATGAATAAAATGCATAGCACGTCAACAAAGTTTTTTTGTTCAATGAGTATGCCAGTTTATTCCTGCCCAACTGAAAAATCAACGCAAAGTGAACTCGTGGTGCTCATTTTCTGCTTTTAAATAAATGTCATTTCACAGTGACTCAACGGCAGCACGGAAGCACGGCAGCTTTTGATGTCATGTCCAAAGACGTCGAGGCTGAGCTTTGAATGTCGCAGCGGCACTTCCCGATTTCAACAGACCAACGTTGGATGAGGGCGAAAGCGCACGTTTGGTCTCGGCGTGTACAAAAGCTGCCATCAAAAGAGTAGATGGGAAACATTCAAAACATCATTTAGAAAGAAACAAAAAAAAAAAAAAAAAGGAAGCAATATGTATTGGTGCACTGAAAAGAAGAAAAATACTCAAAACAAAAAGTTGCAATATTGCAATATTTTCTTGGTATATTCCAACTTTTGTAATGGGAATATTTTCAACCATAAGAAATTCTAATTGAGTCTCATAATGCATAAAATGACTGGTAAATGTTTTTCATTTGTGTATGATTTTTTTGGGGTCAAATTTCTATTCACATAATCTGATATCCTTAAATTAAGATTTTTTTCCCTCTCGTGTTGATTCTCAAAATATTGTGTTGGGGGAATAATTACTAGATAGCTGAGATTTAAAAAATAAAGACAATTTATATTAAAAAAAGGGGAATTTACAAGAATAAATTAAAAGCTTTGAGAGGAATGACATCACAGGGCGAGAAAAAATAATTTGATAAGAATAGTGAATTTTGAAATTCAAATCGTAAAAAAAATATATTACGTTTATTATGATGTCACCTTTTTTCAAAGAGTGGTATTTTTTTTTCTTTTCAGGCTCCTTTTTCAAATACTGAAGCCAACCGATAAAATGCATTTGCATATGATCGCGCATCTTTGTTTCTTTTTTTAAAGCAGATCGCATGTTTTTTTTCTTTCCGCTCACAAAAAGTGTTAAAAAAAAAAAGCTAAAAAGTTGCATAGCTGCGATACAAAATCAAAGTGTGCACGTTTGTAAAAGTGTGTGGGTAAGAATCACTGAGTGTATTTACATCAAGAATATGTGCACCAAATTGTGTGTCAAGCGACGACAGAAAGACCGTGCTTGTCTTTAAAAAATAAAATAAAATAAAAAGGAAAAAGTGTTAAAGTGAGTTCTGCTGAGAGTTTTTCATGTTGTTGATCTCCAACTCCAGCTGCTTGATGTGCACGTCCCTCTGGTGGAGAAGCTCCACCAGCCGCCGGATTTCGTCCTGCTGCTTGTGGAACTTCACGCGAAGCTGTGGACAACATCGTCAGCCATTGAGTCACGCTCGCTTTTAATGATCTGATATACAGGTACGGATGACAAATATTTATGCTTAAGAAAATCGGATTTTGTTTGTAATACAGATGAGTACTGTATTACACTTTGTATTAAAAAAAAAGTGGCCCTTCAAAGAATGATTGCATAGGAATTTACAAAATTGACGGTGGGAAGGGGGGAATCGCAAGAACATTATTTTTTCAAAATTGTCCATAATGCTTACCCATAATGAAAAAAAAATACCGGGGAAGGGGCCCTTGAAAAAATAATCGCATATTAAACCACAATTGTAATATTTGAGGGGGAAGAAAAAAAAAAAAAATCACGAAAAGATTATTTTTCTGAAATCGTGCATCTCTATCCCAACCCCGGAAAAAAGTAGTAAAAAAAAAAAGATGTAATTTTTTTTCAATGTTAAGGGGTGTTGTCGGTGTCTGGCAAAAGAAACTCATAAAATAACTTTTATTGGTAATCTAACTTTATTTTACAACTCAAGTACTGTAATCAGTAACATAACAGAGTTACTTCAAGTAATCAGTAAAGTAACTACCGTACTAAATTACTTTTTCAAGGTAACTGCGCCAACCTGCATCTGAATTAGTTTTGCGGCAGAGTGCTTAGGGAGTCTTTTCATATTCTATGATCATAATTATTTTGTATTGGTTCGGAATGACATTTTATTAATTTACATCCATGTGTAATCCATGCCATAAAAAAAAAAAAAAAAAAAAAGAAAACTGTCCTCCGTTTTATTGCACCATAAAAGTGAATCACTCGCCTCCAACATGACAACAATGGAGTTAGCCCAATCTCAGTTGCCTGTCAATCCAACCCGAAAAAGAAGAGTCCCTCAGTACCTCGTTTTCCGTCTTGGGCGGCGAGCAGAGCAGGAAGTCTTGTCCGTTGCTCACCGCCGTCCTGCCGTCGTCTGCCACGCCATTGTTGTCCGTCGTGCCGCCGCCGCCGCCCGGCTGTTCCCTGATGTACGCTCGGCCGCGAGTCCTCCTCGGATCTTTGTCGTTCTCGCCGTTCGACTCGTCCGCGGGCTGGCCAGGCTTCAGTGACATCATCACCGGGCCTGCACAGCAGATGGTCGGAGATGTTGGAGGAGAGAAAAAAAAAAGGTATGTTGACGATACATGGTTTTAAACAGGACTAGGAAAATAAATTCAATATTATCAGACGAAACTCCAAACGTTACAGACATTATTGAACGTAATTACAAAATATTGTCTTAAAATACCAAATTTTAGGTTTAGAATTTTACAAGAATAATCTAAAAAAGTTTAAAAGAAAAAAATTACAAGAAACACTGCGCCATAGTACCATTTTCCTTAAGACAAAATTAAAAAAAATACAATAAATTGAAATATTTCAAGAATAAGGAAAAAAAAGTTATCCAAATGATGTGAATATAACGAATTGCGAAGCGCCGACGACCTCTGTCGATGCCGCTGAGCCACTCGTCCGCAGTCAAAGCGGGCTTGTTGCCCGCCGTCATTGGATAGATGTCCTCCTGGTACGACTCTGACTGTAAATGGCAACAAAATATTTAAAAAAATAACGGGGGAAAAAAAAAAACATTGAGGCTGCAGGAGGGGTGGTGGGGCCTTCCTCTTACCCTGCGTGGGACGATCATGGACAGCGGCTCAATGAGCGTCTTGATGGTCACCAGTTTGTAGAAGCGAAAGACTTCGCACAAACTCACGTCCAGGCCTCTCTTTGGCATCACACCTGAGATCACCAAAGAGAAAGAAAAAAAAAAAAATAAAGTTGTTAACCCTGTCATGCACCCTGTAACCTGATCACATGATAAGCCGTCCACTGTAGTAACCGCTCTTGACATAATCAGCGGAAGGGGCTCCCGTGTTGCTCAGTATAGTACGGCTCCTTCAACAATTCAGTTGATAATATTAATAATCATCATTATCCATCAATTAATTTTACAAGGATGAAGTTGGAACATGAAGAGAGAAAAATAAAAGTAAACTTTGAACCAAAAACCCCCCCTTCACTTTTGACCAAAAAGTAGTAAAAATGTTGTAAGAATTCATTTTAATATCTCCAGTCAAGAATTAATAGTTTGAGTTAATAAAACAAAACAAAAAAATAAGAATATATATAAAATAATTAAAAATAGAATAATTCACAACAATAAGCAAAATTGTTTACAAGAGCAAAAAATAATATTTCCCATAAAGTCAGAATATTACAATCGTAAACACAAAATGTTATGGTAAAAAAAATGACCAGGAAAAAGGTTATATATAATAATAAAAATAAAAATAAAATAAGTCTCAGATCTAAAAAAAAAAAAAAAAAAAAAAGAAATCGAGAAAATAAATGTGATACTACAGGGAAAAAAAACATTGTTAGAAAAGAATAGATAAACATTGATGAGTATAACATCAG
Source organism: Hippocampus abdominalis (assembly GCA_018466805.1). Lineage (NCBI taxonomy): Eukaryota > Metazoa > Chordata > Actinopteri > Syngnathiformes > Syngnathidae > Hippocampus > Hippocampus abdominalis. The sequence goes on from CM031700.1 coordinate 6,197,626, forward strand.
ACAATGGGATTGATAATGAGAATAAATAATATTTAACAAGAGGAAAAAAAAAATATTACCACAAAAAATACAGACAGACAGAAAAAGTTTGCCGCGCTCCGGCGTGTTCCTTACCCATCCCTTTCTGAGGTAAAGTGGAGCGGTACTCCGTCAGGTAGTGAATGTATGGCTTCTCCGAGCTGATCTCATAGTACCTGATGTTCCCGTCCCCCTGCAGGAGACAGCAACGCCTTTTAGCGAACGCCAAATCTTGGACGACACCGTACCTACCGTAAGTCAAGGTACCGCTGTTTGATATTGTCCAGCGTGTGTTCAGGATGCCGCAGGATTGCTCACCTTCCCGGCCAAGTACAGCATGTGTGTGTCAGGGTCATAGAACGGAAAGAGGAATCCCGACGAACCATCCAGGTTTTCCTCGAACAAAGGCATTGACAAGTCATCCTAAAAAATACAACAAAAACAACAACAACAAAAAGATGAATAAATTACAGTGACATGAATAAAATTTGGATCCTTTTTGCACTGGCCCACCATTGCTGTCATGGCCACAAATGAGTAATATGCCCAAAGAAAATGCAGCAACGTGGTGGGGAGACAGCGATATGCATCAAATTTGGATGTAAAAATTAAAGTTGGGAAATTGAGTCGATTAAACAAAGTATGGTTGGAAAATAAAACAACACACGTTTTGAAATGTAGTTAAATAAAACACAAAATTAAGTATAATGAAACAAAGGTGGTAATGTCCTGAAATAAAATAAAATAAAGGTGGTGAAATAAAGTGAAATAAAACTGAGTATGGTGTTAAAATAAATTTAAGTAAAATAAGAGGGATTCAGAGGAAAGGAGAGAGAGAGAGAGAGAGAGAGAGAGAGAGAGAGAGAGAGAGAGAGAGTGAGAGTGAGAGTCTTTCAGAGAAAAAAAACCTCAATCCCTAATCCTTCACTTTGGACATAATCCTCCTTGCATGCCAAAACAACAACTGACAACCACCACACGGAATCATGCAATAATATAGAATATACACCGTGGCGCCCTGAGATACAAGTTTCATTTGTTCCCTAACCACACTTGTAACTCTAAACACTTGCAACTAAATAATTTCTCCCATTTGAAATGAATCAAAATGCCATTCATTCATTACCCCCCCCCCCCCCAAGAAAGAATACAGTATATGCCTGCGAGTGCGGTTTTATTATCAGTCTGCATCTGTTGCGTCTAAATCGACTATCGATGCTAAGTGCTAACTAGCCAAAGGCGTTTTTCATCGTTTGTTAGCATTGAGCTCAAAAAGCAAAAAACGTTGATGTTTTGAAGTTATCACACGTCATTGTCCTCTGTTTAATGTTTAGTGTGACAGTAAAAAATAAATCTCATAAGCTTCCTTTTTTTTGTTTTTAAATGGTCCCACTGACAGCGCAATACTGGACTGATGGAGGAACTGCAATGCTCGTGATTGAATGTGTCCACTAGATGTCAGTGTTGTGTTACTGCAGGATTTCACCTGTGAGGTGACCTTAAGCGTTACATCAACCGATTTGCGTTCTGACTCAGGTTGCCAATTCCCCATTTCCACATAACTCTGGATTGTTGTTTGAATAACCATAATAATGAATTATTATTGTTTATTGTTGTCTTTGTTGTTGTTGTTGTGCTGGGCCAGAAGTGAAATCAATCTCTCGGACAGAGAGGCAAAATGAGGTCAAAGGAATATAATCTGGAGTTGACACACATGACAGACGTTCTCATCATTACAAATGCACGTGAACATTTTTCTCCTCAAGTGAAAATCACTCCTCTTAGGCGTACCACGTCATAAGTCAAATACAGTACAACCAAACCATCATGTGGGAAGCTTAAGTAGTACAAAGCCGTAATAAAAAATCAGATTCAATTTCGCATTTTGAGACTTTAATCGGGGATGATAATCATGATAATGTATGATAATTTTCTTTTAAAACAATGTTAAGGGGAAGAATAAATAAAACAAAATAGAGATGTAAAATGTATTTTGATAAAACAAAGTGAACTCAAGTAAAGTATTGAAATTTTATAAAAAACCGCACAATGACACCTAGGGACAATTTAGGGCGCTAACCTAACGTGCATGTTTTTGGAATGTGGGAGGAAACCGGAGTACCCAGAGAAAACCCACACAGGCACGGGGGGAGAACATGCAAACTCCACACAGGAAGGCCGGAGCCCGGATTCGAACCCTGCACCTCTGCACTATGAGGAGGACATGCTAACCAGTTGGTCACCGTGCCGTCCATGAAGAAAATATAATTAACTAACATTAGGTAAAATAAAACAAAAACTAAAAAGTGCACTGGTCCTTACCAGATCCCAGAGTGCAATCTGCCTGTCATTCCATCTGGACGTGCCAGCGGTGAGCAGCTTGTTGACGTTGTCCAGAATCAGCACCTTGGTGGCCTTGTGCGTCTTGCAGTTGGCTTCCTGGCAACCGGCAAAGGACACGGTTTGCAAATCGTGACAGGGCAGCCTTTTCACGCACACGGTCCAAAGCCAGTCAAAGTGGAGTCAGTCGAAATCTCTGTGCGTCAGGTCAAGCCACACGAGGTGATGGCCGCCATTAGCATCTTCATTAAATGCGCAAGTTTACGTTGACATTTTGGACACTTTTCTTCGACCATCAATTGAAAGGAAAGAAGGGTTGAAGTCAACAAAGGTTCTGTATAAAACTTGAAGTACGGTTGCCCAGAAGGTTCAAAAAGACTGGATTCCCATAACTTCCCCAAATTACCTGCAGCAGGGTCCCCGAGCGCGGCTCCAGGAGCCGCACTTTCTTGTCCTTGCACGTTGTGGCCAAGAGGCTGGCGTCCGTGTTGAAGGACATGGACAGCACCACGTCCGTGTGGACGCTGATGGTCCGCACGGGATTCTTGATCACCTGCTCCGGACAGTCCAGGTTCCAGATCATCACCTGGGAGGCGGCAGAAGGGGACGCATCAAGCACTGTAAAGTGCCTAAATCTTTACCTTTGGCGTTGCCCCGTTCGTGTTTGTTCTAGGTTTCAGTTTCCAGCGGGAGTGGTGAGCGTTTCCCTCAACACAGCACCTGTCGCGAGTCACCCTCGGTGGACTACATAAGGACTGCTACACCGACAACTTACTGTCGGATTATTTGCCTTGCTCATGACTCTCGTACCAAGTGCTTATTCTGTAGACACTCGATTTTTGTCTATGCCGTTTTTGTCCACGCAGTGGTTTGGATTTTCTTGTGACAAGCTATTTTCGTTATTTATTTACTTGTCTTCTGCAAGCGCGTTTTGTTCATGAAGTTTTTTTTCCCTGGTTCTATTTTCCAGCTGTCTAACTTGTACTGTGTCAGTTTTGCGCTTTTTGTAACATTTTTCCTGTAAGATTATTTTGTGTCTGTTCACGTTTGTGGCATGCGCCCCTGTTCCGGATTATTCCAAAACATAGCAGGCGATTTTTTATATATTTTTTTTAACTTCAACCACATTTCTGAATTGAATCATCAACTTGGTGGGGTTTGTCCATTTTTATTTATTTATTTCGTTTTTTTGGTGACAAAAATCCATGCTTTCATTATCTTGGCTGGCCAGCCTCCCTCAATTTCTTTTCTTTTTTTTTTTGTGAAGCTGTGTGTGATCTTTATCGTAAGAATGCATCGCCTTTAAATAGTTAAGACCTGTTCGGCTGCATTGTGATACACTCGGGTGCCTGCTAATCGTATTTGGACACAGTGGTGAGCTCTTGACCTTGTAGTCATATGCGGTGCTGAAGAGGATGTTGTTGGCGGTGGGGTGCCACTCGATGAGGCCCACCCGGCGGCTGTGGCCTTGTAGCTCCTTCCAGGCCACCGTCATGTTCTTGAAAAGCCCGTGAGGGGGGATTTCCCATACCTTCACCTGGAGATATTCATTCATTCATTCACATTTCAGTCTTTTATAATTCATTGTCAAGCCGACATATTGGCAGCTATAGACATTAATGGCAGCGAATGAGTTGAAAGTATTGAGTACATACACTGTACATAAAAAGTCTACACACACCGGTTCAAAAGCTAAGTTTTTGTCTTATTAAAAAAAATTTAAAATGCCAAGACAAATCAGCAAATAAAGTTCTGCTATTCAAGTTGGCTTTTCCTGCCTTCTTTAAAACTTTCTAGCAAAAGCCTGAAAGTTTGGGTATTTTTCCTCCAGAGTTGTAAAGAGGACCGCATTTGGAAATCAACCCGCAAAGTGCAAACGTCACCTCTGAGGAGGTAAAGCTGGATGAATTACTCCTGAGGAATGTGGGGGATGACTCCTGGTTCCTCTTTAAGCCTTTTGTGAGGCACCAGAAAATTATCTCACCTCTACTCCCCTCGTATTCAAGGGGAATGACGCCTCGGTAGAGTACAGATTCTGTGTGCACGAGGACGCGTGTCTGTGTGTGTGTGTGTGTCTCTGTGTTTCCAAACCGTGGCATCCTCAGAGCAGGAGGCGATGCAGTAGTCGTCAAAGGGATTCCATTTTATGTCCAACACCTTGCCCCTGTGGCCCGACACGCGCGGGTGGTGAGGGTCCACTTTACCCGTCTGAGGAGTTAATATGGTGTTTAAAAAAGAAAAGAAAAAAAAAGTCATAAAATACATTTAAATATCTGTATGGCTGTCATTTAAGATTATGGTATACATTTAAACTTAGCGTATAGAGACTGGTGCATAAATCATATCAAATACAAGCATGTTCAAAACGGTCCGTGAAGAGGATGCACACACAGGTAATGTTTATAAAAAAAAATTAAAAAAAAGTAAATACATTCAGAGAAAAAAAAATGCATTATCTAAACAAACAATGGAAAAACTCAGCTTCTGACTGTGAATGCATTTACTCACTGTGGAGGTGTAAATATTCTGATAGTTCCTCAGCACCAAGAATAGTAGCATTAGTAGCAGTAGATATGGTAATGCCAGTATTGGCCAGAGTAGTAGCAGGAGAGGTAAATGTCAACAGTAGCAAGAGTAGTCGTAATAGTCGTAGCATGCGTCGGGAAAGCAGTCGTGGCAAAAGCAACAATAGCAGTATTAAATGGTGGTAGGAGTAGTTGTTGCTGTAGTAAATGTCTAGTAGTAAAAGAAGTCAAAGTAGTAGCAGCGATACAAAAAGCACAATGACACAAACGGATTTCCATGAATCGGCCTAGAAAAAAATCCTTTCCATCTTTTGGTACCGACACTCACATGATGGACAGGGAGGACCAGGAAGGCCCCGCCCCCCGCGCACTCAGTGATGACAGCGAGGAAGCGAGGGTTGACGGCGCAGAAGTTGTTGTCCTGGACGCTGAGCGTGATGGGCACGCCGTCGTAGCAGCTCTCTTTGGGGGCCGCCTTGCCGAACACGTGCCGGAACTTGGAGCGGTACTGGGGACGCCATGACATCTGACAACAAAAAGGAAGACGTTCTATTTATAGGCTCTGCGGCCAAGAAAAACAAAAGAAGTAACCAGCGCAACTCTAACAGCTCCACCAAGAAGGCACAAAAAAAAAAAAAATGATGAGGAAAACCAGGACTATCTTTGAATTAGGCAAAACACATCAAATGTAAATGCTTTTGATTTAATCGCAAGGACTGCTTACTGAATAGGAACGTCGGTTTTCTCACTTTCAAACCCCAGAAAAAAAAAAAATATATGTTCATGATGCCCAAGACAGGCCCGGAAACACAGCAGCCGTTCGGGAAAATTAACACATTTTCCTGAAATTCACGATGGCCACCCCGCCACGGAGTACAGTATTAGTAATTGTATAAACAGTACAGTACATAAACTGTAATAGTAGTGGTAGTTGTAGTAAGAAGTAGGAATAGTAATAGAGGTTGTAGTCATTATTAGTAAGGTGAGGTGTAGAGTCATAGAAGTAGTACAAATGAGGATAACAGAAGCAGTATTAGAAGTAACAATATAGTACTAGTAGCAATAGTAGTACGTCTCTCCTATGGTGACGTAAGCATAACCAGACGGCAATGCAACGATGCGCTACGTGTGTGGGGTTCCACAGGGTAGCGTTTTGGGTTCCCCTTCCTTTCTCTATGTTTATTTGTATGTGTAAATGGTCTGTATGTTAACGCTTATTCACAAACCATAACCTATCCAATGATTATTTTTCATTTCAATGATATATTCTCCAGTCCGGTATGAGAATTAATTTGCCAATCTTTGTTTTTCTTCTGATTCCATTGCCCCGGGCAAAGTTGATGCAGTCAAACGTCAATGATGACAAGCCATTACCAAGATCAGAGGTACCAGTATATACTGTATTTTTTTTTGAGCGGCCTCCCTTGCCGGTTAATCGATGCATATGTCATTATGGCGCAAGATAAGTGAGTCTGGTCCACTGGGACCAAGGCAAGCCAGCCAGAATGTCTGCTTGGCTCCTCCGCCTGCCAGCCTGCCTGCCTGCCTGCCTGCCTGCCTGCCTGCTGCATGCTCATTACTTATAAATAAAGGGCGGGAGGAGTTTGACAGACAAGACGTTGAGACTGGGCAGCTACTGACATGGAAGCTCAAGTCTTGACAGTGAGAAAGCTGTCAAAACATACGACTGCCTCCAAGTCACCTTAAATCGCTTCCGGTGCGGTCAATCGACTGTGCAGTAACCAAAAGTCAATCGCTGGATTTATTGGTTTACTGGCCGCATCAGTCATTTCAACTGAGTGAAGTAAGATAACGTTCATCCTCCTTGAACCAGGTTGTTGACTACATGCTACCACTTTTTTTGGTAAATATATCACTCTCTCATTGTCATAGCACTAGCATAGCACTAGCATGAGGCTGTTTGTCCTGAGAGTGAGGTGGTGATATCCGAAGACAGGCTAGTAGAGGTGCAGGGGCCACAACGCAAGATCTGATACTTTGTCTTCCAGTACAATGTTGAGTGGACAAAAGATACCAGGAGGTGGTCATAAGAGGGCGACAACCCAACAACAGGACCACCATTTACTCATCTTGCAGTGCAGTGTCAAGAGCAAAGAGGAGATACCAGGAGAACAGGCGCTAGGAGGCGGTCGTTGGAGGTCAAAAACCCGCAAGACCACAATTTGCTCCTTTTTGCCTCAGCGGAGCGTCAAGCGCATGGAAGAGACACCAGATGGTGGTCACAGGAGGGCGGTACCCAGCGTAGCGTACCAGGAGATAGGACAGTACACCAGTGGGTGGTAACAACAAGCAGCAAAACCATAATTGTCTTGAGTTTGACATAGCAAAAGACAGGACAGTATGCCAGGAGGAGGACAAAAACTGAACAGCAGGACTACTAGCCAGTCTCCCAGCACAGTGTCACAAGTGTGGAAGAGATACCAGGAAATAAACCAGTAGAGTAATAGAGGGCGCAAGGAGTTGCTACAAAGCTAAGATGACTAACCGAATGGTGCAGCAGCGCTACTGTAGATCAAGTTAAAAGGTGATACTTTCAGATCGAATTAAGAGCGCCACAAAAAGAATAAGAATGGTGACGCGCCACGTCTCAGTTTACGCTCTCCTCTATCTTCTTTTGCCCTCGGGCTGCCACTGACAAGCTGGAATGTCTCCCCTTAACGCTGCGGAGATTCGTTAGGCCTCGCAGGTAAAAGCGATCCTGGCCGTTACGACCTACTGAATCAAATGGAGTGATAGTTTGATTGAAATCCATGCCTGAACGTTGAGTATCAACATACTGGACTTTGTTCCGCGCATTCCTTGGTGGAGGTAACTAAGTGGTCTCTTGTAAAAAGACGTCACATGCCTCACAATAAAAACCAAAACCATTATTTGACTATGGCCAAAGGTCAATCGGCACTGGCGGCTCCACTCCTTTTTCGACTGCATCACCAAAGCGTGCCCTGACAGAGGTTTGTTTACACTTGGCTATGTGCGATAATCCCTGGCAGCATTTGGGTCGATCCACGAGCAGCCAGGTCTGCTCTTTATGCCGAGATGCTGCCAAGGTAGAACGCCAAGACCCTTCTTGGCACATCCCGACGTCCAACTGGAATCGCATTAATCGGCCATTCCAACGCTTGCGAGGGCCGCGCTGTGTTGATTGACATCAAATGAAGAAAAGAGAGTGTTGGGAACGGTTTCTAGGACCATATAAGCATTGGATTGGACAAAGAGACAGATGCTGACGATATTACTGACGATACTGTCGCGACCCCTTTTCAAATGGTTTCCATTCAAACGTCAAACAGAGAGCAATACTTTAAGATGGCGTCTTAAAAAGCAGATTGTAACGAGACAATAGACGGTGGCATCTTGCAGTCTCCGCGGTGGGCGGGCAGCCTGTCTGAGAACCGGATGACGAAAAAGACCACGGTGGCTATTTTTACACGCGGCTCCTCGCTGATCGAAAAAAAAGACCAAAAATAAGCTTTGATGTATTCATTTATGCCGGTACGTTTTGACCACGTCTGGCTCAGAAAGCAAAGCAGAAAAGGAGTGTACGGCACATCTGTGTCTCTGTAACTATAGTTTAATGCTGCAGTATATAGAGCATGCCATACCGCATTTAAAGCAAGTCATGACCCAGTACACAGGCGGGCCACTCCTCTCTTGGCCAAGCATTCGCGGGGAGTTCAAAGTTTACATGTGATGTCAACACAGCGCTGAAGCGGGCGGCGCGGCGCTACAAGTAGCACGCTTGCAATCCGCTAACCCACATCAATAACTTCAAATCCAATTGTCGGCCAGCACTCCCAATCCAAACAACGGTGACCTTGTGCCAGTCTTTAATCCAAAAAGCCAACATTGACCTTTCTCCTTTCACCTTGTGTCTATGTAGAACCCCACCCCTCCACAAGTCGAGGAATGTACAGGTGCCAAACGTTATCGTGCCAGAAAATGCATTCGCACAAATAAACTGCTATAAAGTCAGTGCATCATTTTTTATTTGATTTTTTGCCAGAAAGGTGTTGAGGGAGGTTATCATAAAAACACGAATGCAGTCGAATAAATGTTGCAAAAGCCAGTCTCCAAGACTCACCCGACCTACTATTTATTACATTGTATGTGAAGGAGAAAAAATGTCACAGAGAATATTTATTAAAATAATATTTAGGGATGAATTTGATGTATAAGCGACACAATGCGGTATATTTCTGGTACATCTATCACATAATGTTGTGTCATTTTCTGTATCTCAGGCCAGACGCGTAATTGAATGTGAAGTTGTCCTTTCTATTATGTTGAACCACAACCTCGCCTATTCAGGGTTATAATAGTTTTATACAGTGAAACTCCTCGACAACGAAATCATGTTTGCAGCAAGAAATTTTTCACAACAGTGGGTTTTTCACTGTAGCAAATTTGAAACAGGAAAGTGGGAATGGTGTTAATGCATGAAGATTGTTTCACACTAGGGGGTATTTTCACCCATGTAGATTTTGTTGTAGAGGAATTTCACTGTAGTAGTTTTTATTTCATTTTGATGTTTTTTTTTAATTCACTGAGTTTGAATTAGTTTTCAGAGCAGGTTTGTTTTCATGTTGATTTTTTTTTTTTTTTAGCTATCATTAGATTGAGTGTTAGTTTTAGTTATTTTAATAAATGGTCTATTTGTCAAGTTCAAGATAAAAAAAAAAATCTGTGTGGAACAACAAATAAAAAGTTTCCAATTTGCATTTTTATAAAGGCTTCCAGTTGTGACTGTTTTGCACTTTTTTGAAGGCATTTGGTCATAAATGAATAACTGTTGGCGTCTACCATTCTCCGTGATCAGATAAGTCCTTTTTTTTTTTACAAGCGGACGGATAAGGGAACACATTGAGAGATGTAATGATTAACATGTACAGGAGCGAGCGCGGAGGGCTACGTGATTGGCAGACATCATGTTTTCTGATAGCGGCAGTCTGGAATGGATTACGCAACTGGCGAAATGGTAATACATTTGTGTCGGTATATCATAAAAATATGTCCATGAAAATGGAGTCTCAACAACAAAATTACAAGAGATTTTACATTGAAATTCTGTGTGATTCTCAAAGAGCTGGAATGAAGTGCTGTGAAATTGACTGAAATGTAGAAATGTTGAATGTGAGACTTGAAATGGTTTGAATCGGTCAAGATATGAATTTGTGAAGAAAATGATGAAACCCAATTTGGACATAGGGCGTTTCCGCACGACAGTGATAATTTGTAAAATAACTTTTATTTTGGAATTTTATTGTGAACATTTTTTAATTTTGAGACGTGGAATAGTTCCTGTATTATTTTTTTAAATGAATTTAATAGTTTTGAATAATGGTTTGAGGAAGCGTGAAATCCGGATGTAAATGTGTAATTGAGTCCATTGAATTCTGCTTTTACACTACGTTTTTCTTCATTCAAAAAAGCCGACATGTCAACCACTCGTCCGCCACACTGCCACAATTATAAGTGAAGTCAATCCAACATCTCCAAATCCAAGGCGTCAAACCACATTGGATTTGCATGATTTGGAATGTGGGAGGGAACATGCAAAATCCAACTGAGATTCCAAGACCAGAACGTCTGACCTGTGAGGCAGACGTGCTGACCACGAGTCCACAGCGCTGCCCTAATTAATAGCTCCGATTGCCATCAAACATGAGAGGGTGAAGACCACGGATGATGTCATTGTCATCTTTATGGACAGTAGGTCAACTTCAGTAGGAGGCAATGACAAAGTGTGCCTTCCGGCGATCCATTTTGAGGACTGCACAACCCAAGTTGGCAGCACACAATTACGTTTCATCTTGTCCGAGCTCATCTGGAGTTGTGCTCCAGGGGAAAAAGTTCAGCTGTGGACTTAGCAGCCAGTAGAGTAAAAAGATCAATAAGCCAACGCCAAATTCCACACAGTGACCTGTCACACCAGGACATGAAAGCACTCGCTCGGGGAGGAGAATGAGACTCACCCTGACCGCAGGAGGGGGAACCGTGGGGCAAAGGGGGGGGGGGCTCAGCGGGAAGGGGTCCTTGAGGGACGATCTGTTATGTCTCCGGGGCAAAGCGGATCGGCACGGGGGAAAAGAAACATTGACTTTATCTCCGCTACATCCAGCACCACCGCCGCCGCCGCGTCCACACGCACTCTGCGTGAAGGCAAATGCGTGTGTGAACAAGCACAAGGAAGACGAGTGTGTACACTCCCTTTGAGAGAGAGGGAGGGTGGGTGGGGGGGGGGGGGTGGAGCGAGAGAGAGAGAGGTAGGACATGATAGCTCGCTCTCTTTGCATAATAAACTCATAATGTTACCGGGGATCATATTGTAATTATAATAATGAAATAGTGGTCTCAAAAAGACACTTTGATTCGATGGCTTTCGACTCAGCATGCGAGTCGGCAGGTTAGGTTATTCGTCGATTGTTGTAGCTGTCATTGTGATTTATATGTCAGATTTTTATTGATGGTTGTTTTTAAAGTGCTCTATAAAACACCAGGAATAAAGTTTTGACACTGCACGAAAAAAATATGTCGTCATGCGAGCGGAATAAAGTTCTAATATTAGAATGATTAAGTTGAAAGATGGGGAAAAATGTCAATGCTGGAAGAAAGATGTTCCAAATAATGCTAAGATGAGAATGTCATAACATCACAAGGACCGACTTGTAATAACATGGAAATAAAAGTCGTAGTATAGTGGGAATAAAAATGTCAAGGAACCCATTTCCCTCCGACAGTGTCCCAAATGGACACTCGCCTGTCCACAAGCCTGCCAGTCAAAGCCAAAGGTTGCGCAAGAGGCCAAAGAGCGGAGAAGACCAGTTGATTGGTCCAAAAGAGTACAGAAAAAAAAAAAAAAAGAGAGAGAGAGAGAGAAGCAAAGTGGCCTTCACACGGTCAAACAAGGGAGGAGCGCGGAGGGCTGATCAATAGCTGATGCACTCAACTCAACTGCGGAGTTCAAGTCGAAATCTGAATATGGTTTACATTTCGTTTTTTGGAAAATGGACATGCTGCAACCATCATGCTTTGCACATGACAAAGTCCAATGGTCACTCCAGAGAAACATTTGCAGATGCCTAAAAAAACAACAACAAAAAAACAGTTCCATCCATCTTAAGTCATCTTCAACAAAATTAAAACTTTTTTTTCCTCCCCATTTTGGTAGTTTTAATCATCTCAATCCCGGACCACTTTCTACTATGTCCTGCGTGAATGAACCAGGAAGTAGAAAGCAAGCTAACAAACAAACATACAAACAAATTCAGTTTTTCTTTGAGTAATTTAGTTTGTCTTTCCACTTAAGTCCCAATTGAAATATCTCCCCATACTCTAGAAAAAAAAATGCTACAGTCCTGTTGTTTTCCATAATTTGCATAAACCAACATGTAGCCTGCAAGCGAATAAAAAGACAAATTATTTTTCAAGATTTTTTTTTCTCCCCACTTTTATTTGATGAATGTGCTGTGTGAGTCACAATAGAATGGTTCCTCCCACGCAATGTAAAAAAAAAAAAAAAAAGGTACTGTTGTCTTACGTCTTTCAGTTTTTTTTAATCCATCTCAGAACTGTCCATATCGAACAGTGATTCATCCTTCCTGCTTTCGCCTTTGCTCTGATGAAATCGGGGAATGCTCGACACACCGGCTAGCTACTAGCTGGAGCTGGCTAGCTAGGGTGTCTAAATACGGCGCAGAGCTGCTCCCCGAGAGATGAATAGATTAATACATTGTAAAGTAAATATTTATATCAATATTATTTGGGTTTTTTTTTTGTACCAGAGTGTTGAGTTTTAATGTAGACTTTTGAGATCTGCATATGTTGTAAAAATTACATTATCCATATTTTTTTGGTGGTTATTTTTCATCAATTTAGCTTTTACAAAGGACAGCTGTATATAACCCGTTCAGAAATACCTCCACTCTAATTTTTTACACAAGACTCAATTTTATATAATGATACGTAGACCTAGCATTACTATGAAGGGATTCAATTTATACAGTGATTTGAATTTTAGCCCATAGGCTATCGCCTAACGCAGACTGCAACAAAGGCAACGCAAGCAGGTGTTTGGCAGTCAAAATACAGTCAGACGGCTAATAACAAGCGACAACGCCAGGCCGTCGGAAGGTCAACATCAAAAGACTAGCACTTGTCTTCTCACAGAACAGTTAGGGAACTAGCACTTATATTTTTCACAGAAGCTAGATGGCTATTAGCTTAACTAGCTCTTGTGTTGTATCCAACTATTAATCCTGCGGATGTTTTGATCACAGAGCTTCTCTTTGGACTTGCTAGCTCTTGCCCTGTCCTTACAGTCTATTAGACTCCACTCACACCAGCACAACCACTTAGCACTTAGCTAAATGAAAGGAAATGCAGTTTGCTGGTAACGATCATGTCGCAGTCCTGTGAAGATTATTATCATTCATATTTGTGTTTATACTAAAAGAAATTAGATTTTCTTTTGTGTGTTAGCTACTTTGTAATGATGTAAAATGACAGAACTGTATTATTTTTAATGCTGAAGCAGAGAGGAGGGGAAACAAAGGTAAAAGTTAAATACTGTAGTCGAAGGCCCTATTTATTTTTGTTCATTGTCATGAGAGGTTTAGGCAGATGTTGCTTTCTGAAATAGGAGCTTCGCTTCTAATGCGAACTAAATGCCAAAAAGAACAAACACAACATTCGGGAAGTGACGTTTGTCCGTCCGTATGTTAGCGGGCAAATTTCAAGGTCATGGAGACTGATGAAAGACAACAGGACTGGACTATTTTATTTCTTTTTTTTATCATGGGACGGGGCGAACAGACCACTCTTGACTCCCTTGAAAAAAACGAAAGAAGTGAAGTGTTTTGGTTTGGTTTGTCCGTCTGTATGTTAGAGGGGGAGCTAATTCCTTTAGAGGACGCCATTTTGGATCCTGGAGGAGGGGGGGACTGAACTATATGTGTCCAACAAATTAAGTTGAACAGTTTGCCGAGACGTGACACTACTGTACGAGCACAGTCGTCCACTTGGTCGGAAAGGAATTGCAGACTAAAATAAAAGGCTCCATTTCATCATTTTGATGACTAAAGTACAGCGTGTCAGCATTATCTCACCACCCCCCCCTTACCCCGACGCCACTAACATACACTTGGCATGCCCGTGCAGCGCGGCCCATTCCATTGGCACCCATGAATACCTTAACACATATGCGGCTAACCCGTTAGCAGCTAGCTAACAGCTCACTGGATCCACATCACAGGAAACCAGCAGAATTGATTTCGTCCATGAATAAAGTCAGGCATTTTTTTTTTTTTGGATGACTACATACCAAAGAATGGAACATCAGGATGTTGTTAGCTTTTGCTTTTTTGTGAGACGCCTATTTTAAAAGAAAGGGGACGGGGGTAGACAATAAACAGGAAATTATGCAGTGTTACTTTAAATTAGGCCATCTTCAGGAGGCAAATTTCATCTGATCGCAATTGCTAAATAATTTGTGAACAGAAATGACCAACAAATACATTATTTGGGCACATTTAAATTGTTTAAATGACAGATCTTTACTGCCCAACAATATATGAAAATACTATACATATTCTTTATTTATTGAAAAGTTCATAAGCAATAAAAAATACAAAATTACTCCGTCATATTTCAATACCTGAGAAAAGCATCTTGAAAAACAAAAATAATCGCATATTAAATCACAATTCAAATATTGAAAGGAGAAAAAAAAATCCCAAATCACTCAGCCCAAACCACAAAACTGTGAGACAGACATACTAGCCACTTCCTCACTGTGCTGCCACACAACAAGCATCCTATAGTTAGCCTGCTATAGGCTAACCATAGCGACCGTCGTCAAGGTGAGTTTCACTTTCCGCTGCTCAAGGGCTCAAGGGCTGTGCGGTGAGGTGGGGCGGGTATTATCTTGGCTGGTCTTGACGCTGTCTTGAGCCTCACTGGTAAACAACACACAAGACGCTAATCAGATCTCCTCCATCAGCTAAACGCATTGTCTTGCGATACTCCACACACAGGAAACGCCGACTTGCAGCTGTGCTAATAGCACTTGGAAAGCTACTCTGTGTACTTCATACAACAGGGGTGCCCAAATCCGGTCCTTGAGGGACTCCTATGCTGTCTGTTTTTTTTTCAGCAAGCTTTTCAGAGGCCTGAAACGATCTTGATCATTTGAATCAGGTGTGTTGGAGGAAGGAGACATGTAAAACAGGGCGGGCAGGGCCGTCCATACTTGACTTTAATCAATTTTCTGCCTTCCTTCCTTCGTTGCGACTTGCCCAACTTCCTTTCAGGCCACTTTCCTGCCTTCCTTCCCTTATCCTTACGTACATCCTTCCTTCTTTGCTTCAACCTAGTTTTTCTGCCTTCATTTTCTCCGACATTACTCCCCTCACAACTGCTTTTTATTCACGCATCCTAACATCTTTCCTATGCTGAAACCTACTTTTCCGCCTTTTCCTCCTTTGTTCCCACTTCCTTTGGGCATTTGGGCCATTTCTCCGGAATCAAGATGGTGGACAAAAACAAACGAGAGCGAATCTTTGTTTTTCCTCCTCATGAATAATGAATCACACTCCGATGACCCATCTGCTGTGAAACAGCAGGTAAAGTTTAAATAAATAATATTAACAGGAGAGTTAAATGCTCGTCATATATAGGCGTAATAATCAAGATTTATTAACTCTTATTTTTCAGACAGGTAGTGTGGGCTTTTGGAGGACTTTATTCAAACGGGAATGGTCCTCGACAAGAAAGAGGCTCGCCATCGTAATCAATATAATCAAATAAATATTTTGAGGAAGCTGGTTGACCTTTCATTTGCATGGACTTTGTGTTAGGATTTCCGCATTAAAAAAACAATATAGTGGGACTCTGATTCTGAATCTGATTAATTGAAGATTTTTTTTCTTCTTAACACTCTTCAATTGACACATTTTAGCTGCTGCATTGTGTTCGATTTTTTAAAATTAATTCAGCATCTGTGGTATAATATTCTTATAATTTTTCCATTAGATATTATCTGATTACTTTTAGGTGACCAAATAGAAAACCAAAAAATGGTTTTATCCCCCAGAATGTTGCTGTACTAAAGTTATTTTTCTCAGCAAAGAAAATACAGTACTGATTATATCTTTAGAAATACTGTAATATTAAGTTTGGAGTAAAAAAAACAAAAAAAAAACAGAAGGGAAACAGTTCCCTCTCTAATAAAAATCATGTAAAAATGTTGATTTTTGTTGGTTTTCTGACTGAGGATCTGATATGACTATGGTGCTCTTTTCAACCCCCCCCACAAAAAAAACCCCAATGTGTGACATGGAACTAATACACACACACACACACACACACACACACACACACACGAACGCGCATTTATTTATTTATTTTTTGTGGTAATCCTCTGGCTGTGTGGACCGCGTGGGAGTAGCATCAAATAATCCGCAAAGGCACTGCCGCAGCTGTCATGTCGCGAACGACCTCACATCAAGTGCAGCGGTGACGATTAATACGAAATGAGGCAGACTGTTGCTCAAATAAGGTTGTACCTTGATCAAGATGGAGGGTGGTGATTTTTTTCCCCATCAAAAACGGGATACAAAATAAAACTTGGGACTTTTGATGCAACGTTAAAGAGTTCTTTTTTTTTTTTTTTCCTTTCTGGAAGATATTCCCACATAGCGACCAAGCTCGGACTTCAATGTCGTCATTTTTTCAAATCAAATTTCCCAGATGAAATTGATTGAAATGACAATTTGTTCCAAAACATTTTGTAGCGTGTTTTCAGTTTTGAAAATTCTCTGTTGGAAAAAAAATAAAATAAAATGTGATGGAATAGAAATGTTTAATTGGTGCATTAGTATTTGTGTTATGTGCGCCGTTAAGGGGCGTGGCATTAGTCAGGTTTGGCCGATGTGAGCATATGGGCGTGAGTTGTGGCCTACAGTAACTGCTTAAGCATTGTTTTGGTGTGTTTGATTATTTGTCCTGTTCAATAAATGTACATCGGTGGCAGTGCCTCTCCTTTCCGCACATGCAAAGGCATTGCAGTAAATAAAATGCCCTCAACCTGTTACGCCCTCCCCGCAGCCCCCAAAAAGTTTGTTTGTAATAAGGAAAACAGAATGATTTAATATTTACCTCAAGAGGATACACTCAGACTTGCTCGTTCATCTTCGCAACATAATTGAAAAGAATGTGAAGCATTACAATTGTATCTGTCTAAATGTGTTGCTCCACCACCTTTGTTTAAATATGCATAGCTTCTCAAACTGCAACTCTCAATGCTAACCGTTAGCATGTTTTTTTTTTTTTTTTTACTGATTGTTGCAATTAATTGAAGTGGACATTTCATGTTGTTTTAAGGGCCTGACCAATATGGGTTTTTTTCTTTAACTTATTAAAAAGAGGAAAATCACTTGATTTTTTTTTTCAGGAAGGTATTTAAATATGTCCCCCCCGCCACCCCCCCCCAAAAAAAATTACAGTTCAAGATGGAACTTTTGAGGTTTTTGGCTGGGGGTAATGTTGGGTTTTCGTTACATAGCTACAGACATGAGTCATCACTTGGACAAAGTGTGAGAATGTCAGGCATGTGTTAACAGCCTGCCGCATAACACGCCTCACGTATCAACTTTTACGAGCCCACAAGTCAAACGCTATAATTTGGCGGCTCATTTCTCATCTTGAAATTATCGATTCATTACGTCCTGTCCAGTTGGGAGAGGTTCAGCATTTGTTGAATCCCAGGACTCGGTAATGCCCACCCTCCCACACACACACACACTGCAACACAGCTTGCTGTCAGCGCAGGGTGGCATCACACCTTTTACTGCAATGGAACATGTCTGCACCAGTCTTTTTTTTTTTTTTTAATTCCTGACTCAGGGATAATCGAACAGAATGTGACGAACGTGTTCAAACTGATGCCTAGAGTTTACAGGAAGGTTAGTCTTTTTGCGCGGAGATCCAGCAAAATTGGCGTGTCGTAGCCGTAACGGAAGAGTTAGAGTTTAGCGGACTTTGGTCTTTATGGGCAGTGTGAAGGTGGATTATGTTCAGCCACTTTCGCAAGGAGAGACGGCAAAATAGTCGCATCAAAGTCGGACTCTCCGTGACTTTTACACAGAATCCAGTGAAGGTCAAATAATTAGATGACCTTTGGGCTTTCCAATTTTCTAAAATACACAAAGTGAGCCGAAATAGAAGTCTGAAAATCACTTCCATGATCTGAAAAAAACTGTTATTTATTGAAACGTAGCATCTCTTTAATTAAGACGACAAACAGTCACTCGGGTTGTCGCCAGGCAGAAGTTCCACCAACAATACATTCACCCAATGACAACAGAAGCACCATGTTATGAATTCATGCAGAATTAGTCCCAGGTCGACACACTCAACTTTTGCCCAAAAAATAAAACGCCAGTCAGAATGGCTTCAAAAAAGGGAGACTCCTAAAGGGAGTGTTATTGGAAGCGCTTGAGCAGAACAATCTGTGTTCTTCCTTGTCCGTTTTGTAACTCGGCTCTGCATCCCGTAAGGCAAGACAGGCACCGGCCGGTACGGTATCTTTGGTGTTTTTCTCTTTATAAGACTGACAAATGAGAACAAAAGTTGTAGAAACTAAATTTGTAGGAAATCAATCTTTTAAACAATAATGTGACATCCTTCGTTAAAGTTAATGCAAAATAAATAGATATAGTATAGTATTCCTTTTTTTTTGTGTAAAAGTGTGTTTCACTTTATATATTGCACTGTATATATTTTTACCACACACTGTCAAAAGAAAAAAAAAATTACCTGTGGGGCTGGAATGGATTAATTGTGTATCCATTCAATACAATAGTAAACATTACCTCGAGTTGAACATTTTAAGTTAAAACAGTCTCATGGAACCAATTAAGTTATTAACTTTAGGTTCCACTGTACATTCTCCAAAAAGATATTTTTTTCCGATACAAAACTACATTTCTCTGACACAAATGTTTGTATTGTACTCATGTTGAATCATTTCAACCAGACTTGTCAATTTGGGGAAATCTTGTTAATTACCGCATCAAAGCTGTAACAAAAAACCGAGAATCTATCTGGCTCGGCTTTGTACGTAGAAACCAGCAACGAGGCAGAACAATGACTGACTCTCAAGTCAAGGTAGCTATGTACTCCGCCATCCAAGAGACTGGTTTTGCCTCATACGGTGATGCTGTTTTGGTTCGCCGCACATTTCGAATGGGCCAAAACGCAGCACACGTGTCCATACTCGACCTGGCTCCTCCCACTACTGGATGAAGAATTAGCGTCAGGTCATTACCCGCTCACAGCGCTTGCTCTTTTGTCTTAAAGTGTGTTTATGTGGGCGCGAGATGAGAGCGCACAAAGGGGACCCCCTAAGCATCTGCACCACTGGTGGTCTCACTGAAAACAACATCACCCCCGCAGGGAGGAGAGAATGGAAGTCTCATAAACACGCCGTCAGTACGAGCTTAGTGAGCAAAGTGGTTCTTCGAATGTAAACAAACAACTTTTTGTGTCAAATTGGTCAATGAGTATTTTGCAATTAAAACAAAGTAGTTTGAGATGATTATGAAACTGATGGGCGGATAAATGTGTCAGACAATATATGTACTATAATTTCCTGTTTAGTCAGTCTCGAGTTTGTGAATCATACAGTCGAGTAGTCAGCCGCAGCTTCCATAGGATGCTCTGAAGCGTTTTTAATGAATTTGTATTTTAATCAATATAGAAATAAAAATTGTCAGAAAGCTCACTTTTGGTCATTTGCAGACCCATTTGAGCTCTACGATCTCTGCCTAGCAACAAAGACCATGCAGTTCCACAATATCAGTGAAAAAAGCTTTTTTTTTTTTTTAATGACTACAAGTAATGTACAGTCGACCCCTCCACACTCGCACTAGACTCACAGATTCACAGACATTTTTAAAATATATTTGTCTTTTTTTTTGGGAGGGGGGGGGGGAAGATACAGTTTGGAATTTTATTGGTTTTTTGGGAGGGTACTTTCCCCGCTATTCTCGTACTGGGCAGTCCTCCCTTGCTCAGCACTGTGCCAGAAGGTGTTGACACCAGGGGACAGCGTGCCAAAGATTTGTTTTTCGGGCCCCCACTTCGTTCACCAGCGTCTCCAGCTCACATTTGGTCAAGTGTCATAATTTTTACTCATGTCTTGAGAATGTGATTATCTGTTCATGCAGGGTGATTATTCCCACCGCCAGGTACTGTTTATAGTAATTTGCATATTTACATAAGGGGGTGGAGAGGGAGGAGACTGGTCCTCCAACATTTCTGCATTGACAGAGATGAAAAAAATGGAATGGCGTTCATGCATACGCAGATTCATGCATTATGATTTTTTTTTTTGTGTATGTGATGTTTTCTGGATTTGGATGTATGACATGTTTTAGTATGATATCGACACCATTTTTTGGACATGAGGTCCCTGGTCCCCGTCGGCCACAAAGATGACGAGTCCACGGCAGCTTTGTCCTTTTTTTTTGTTTGTTGGCACATATACAGACATGCAGAACAATTAAATGCTCCTCAACTAGATGACAAAAGGTACCCTTATTATCAGTGGATGACCCCGCCTCAGGTAGATACTTAAGTCCCCCTTCCCCATCTGCCTCGCCCTTTGCACGCCCCTGCTTCGGTTTCATTCATGTGGGAATGAAATTCTGTGAAAAGGTACAAAATAGTGAAATGTATCTTACCTAGAACAGCATACCACAACTTAAGACTGGTTTGATCCAAGAATCACACCATGTTAGCTAGGAAACCCCAAGAAGTATTTTAAAAGCTTTATCAGTAAAGCGGTGTGGTGAAAATATAACTTTTGCCACTGTAGTACACGAATATGAGGCCAACGAGTAAACACGCTTCTATGTAAAATGTGGTTTCAGTCCAGTTCTCAGGGAAACACTAATTGTTTTGCCTTATTAAAGTAGTCATGCTGCTTGAAATGACTTGTCTTCATATTTAATTGTTCTACAAATACAACCGGCTGCGCTTAAAGTTAGCAGGTGCACGTGTGACGGATGTTGTGGGGGGGGGAAAGTGCTTACTAACACCGGCTAAGATGTCGTCTTCCCCGCACTCACCGGGGCGGCCAAGTACTGTACTCACCTTTGTGACAGTCATGCGGCGGTGGTGACAGAAAGCGGTTGCCTCCCTCCCCCAGAAGTCCACCGTGGAAAGCGGAATCCCAGTTAGCGGAGAGCCGGTGTCGTCATGTTGGTGCTCGGCTCGGCGGTGCTACACGCTGACGAGGCCGGGAGGTTCGAGTTGCCGAAGGAAGATGAGGAAGAGAGGGCGGGAGGGAGGGAGGGAGGGAAAGGAGGGAAGCGGGAAGAAAGAGCTGGGCGAGGCCTCTCTTGGGAGTCATTATTATTCATGACTCAAATTTACTCTTGGAGTTATTATTATTCATGACTCCAATTTACTCTTTGAATAAAGGCCACTTTTAGTGGAACAGAAAAATAAAGTTGGTAAAGCTTAAAAAAAAAAAAAGAAGAATACACCCAAAAGGAAATGAAATTCAAACGTATGAATAAGGAAATCCAATAAAGCATATAAAATGTGCGTGTAAAATAAATAGGTCAAACAAAAAGATTTAAAAAATATCCCGTTACTTTTTAATCACTTAAGTGCAAAGGGATTAAAAAAAAAAAAAATGTGAACTTTTAAAATTCAAGGTATTTTTGGTGCCTTGTGATAACCACGGTAGAAACGTTTTTCTTAACTCATCTTTCCCCATTGAAAAAAATGAAAATACTTTTAATTTGCTAAACCAAGAAAAAAAAAAAAACGACCCAGCAAATGTCTTTTCTCAGGCGTACTGCACTGGAGTCTCACCTCTTCTTTCGGCTTCTCAGTACAGCAATGATATTAGTCGTTCTTTGCAGAGGATAAACAATATATGCCCATGAGTATCGTTGAAATGGCGAGAGGAGGGGACGCTAGACCGCACACAAGCTGGTTTCTACTTGGCCGCAGGCTGCAAAATACGATCCGCGGGTGATCGTTTTTTTGTGGACGACGATGAAAGGCATTAATGGACATGCCACAGAAATCAGATGGTTATCATCTGTGACCAAATCGATCGGTGGACCACTAACCTAAACGTCTTGTTTCATTTGTGTTCACATATTCCGTATACACAATAAACATTAGCCCACGTACCTATGGCCGTTTCCCGTTGTACGCGAAGGGATTTTGGTTTAAACACGCCTTTAACTCTTGTATCTCAAGTTTGCGCGCTCACAATGGATGGCTTATGGCACACGCAAGTTGGGTCAAGGCACCACTGTAAAAGGTTGTAACCAAACAACTGAAATAAAAATAGAATAACACAATAACACCACTTTTAGAAGATTTTATTACATCTACAAGACAGCAGGGTAGTCTAGTGGTTTGCGGGATTGCCTCAAGTTTGGGGGAGTTGACTCTCTGGCCTTCTTGGGCGGAGTTTGTTCTCCCTGTGCTTGCGTGGGGTTCCTCCGGTTTGCCCATCTTCCTCCAACATGCCAAAAAAATTGCTTGTTGGTCAACTGCAATTGGCGACCCGCCCAAGACGTTCCGTTTTTCCGTAAGTCAGCCGGGTACTCTTTATAAATGACGATCTTACAGTATGTTGAAACATTTTTTTTTACATTTCATTGCGCTACTCAAATTGAGTTGCTCTTTATCTCAGTGTGCGTTGAGCTACAGCAGTACCGTAGATTCCCTACTAAACAAATGGTGGTGATCAAGCCTTTTTTTTTTTTTTTTGCTCTAGGATTTACTTTTAAAAAATCTGTTAAAAAAATTTCTCAAAACAGTCAAATTCAACAAACTCTAAGTTTATTTCAATACATCTTCATATTCCTGACTTGACACCAGCTCAGTCCAGCCTCCATGCGAAAAATAATACATTGGATCTGCGTTGGGAGACAGTAAGCCGGATGTGTATTTATAGAACATACTGCAATGGTTGGCACACTCCGTTTTGCAATGGAGGGTGTTTGCTTCTCTCTAGTGTTGAGCAAGCGACACTGCAACGTAAAATAAAGGACACACCCATCACAAACACAAACAAATCCGCGACAATGTGAATAGAATGGTCACAGATGCAAACAAACGGCTATTTTTGATTGAGTAAAATTTAATTTACCAACAATTATAATTCTTCCACGAGTCTTGCTTTCAAGTTGTCTTCATAAATGTTTTACACAGTATAGCGGGATGACAAAAATATCTTTTTTTTTTTCATTTTTACAACTTGTGTCAGTTTTTGCAGCATATCGTAGAGCAATTACATGTGATATTTATGCTACTTTGTTTTTAACGTGTCTAAATGTGTCAAATTAACTTTTGTTGTTATTTCGAAGCGTATTAACTCTCTGAGATGAACACACCAACTTTTTTTTGCTTGTTTGATTTGTTTTTTTGGGACTAAAGATGGCAAAAAGGTGTACATGTTGTCGAGTGGATCGTGGAAAACAAACATGGCAACCGCCGGAGAGAAAGACACCTGCTTCGATATCAAAGTCCAACTCCTCTCGTCTTTTAATCCTCATCTTCGTCGTCCTCGTCAGTCTGGTCCCTGGTGTCCAGCTCGTCCTCGTCGTCCACCTGTGGTTACAAAATGTCTTCCCTGGTTACATAGATTTCATTCCAAGTGACAAGTCGAGCATACACTCGGCTCTTGGCTCTCAAAGGGGTCTGGGCGTGTCCATGCAGACCCCTTTGAGAGCTCAAGCAAACTAGCTTGGCGCTAACTGCTAACGGGCAGGTGTTTTAATTTAATTATTGCTACCTGAGCTCATATTTCATGCTTTTTCATGCCATTCAAAGACTTAAAAAATATTTTCATGTTTTTCAATTTCCTGTGGAAACACTGTATCATTATCACGATCATCAACAGAATTCCAAATTCTACTTCTAAGGTCATCATCATCATCATCATCATCATCAGTTCTACTGTATACCGTCTGTCCGAGGTCTTTGAGTCTCTTCTTCAGGTTTTGTATCTTCTGGTCCTGGTCAGCCAGGAGCATGAGAAGGTCGTCCTGCTCCTTCTTGGACTCCAGCAGGTCCGCTTCGAGCTTGGCCATCTCCGTCTGCAGGATGGCCG
This sequence comes from Hippocampus abdominalis, assembly GCA_018466805.1. Taxonomy (NCBI): domain Eukaryota; kingdom Metazoa; phylum Chordata; class Actinopteri; order Syngnathiformes; family Syngnathidae; genus Hippocampus; species Hippocampus abdominalis. The sequence continues at coordinate 6,221,671 of CM031700.1, forward strand.
CCGAGCTGGTGGCCGAGGCCGCCTGCTGCTCAAGCTGCGCCCGGCCCTCGGTCAGGACCTGGACCTCCTCCTGAGAAGTGGATATTGACATAGAAGAGAAGTGTATAAAGGTCAGGTGCAATGGTTCATCAATACATTTATTAGTTTTGATCACACCGATCAACTTTTTTTTTTGTAGAGATGTAAATTCTTAAAGGTCAAACTTAGAAACAAAAAATGAAATTATCTCAAAAACCTGATGTGGTAGAAAAAAACGCAATACCTTTTTTTAATTTGCATCAAAGCCGGCTCCGATTAAATTTTACTGTTGACCAGTGTAATCGATTAATCGTGCAGAGACCATGTTTGATTAAAAATGGTCAAAATCCTCGGAATCTTAGTTCCTCATGAATAAATATTCTCAGATTTCGGCAGTCGTCCACGAAAGCAAACTTCTCTTTGCGTTGAAAACAAGAAAACATTTGCAAGCATCTGCTTGTGCTTTGGAAAACATTTTCTCCGATTTTTTTTTCTGACCGTGATCTTTCGGACCAAACTCGTAACTAAATCTAAAAGCTGTACATTTTCTGCACTGTCAATATGAAAGAGTGGACTGTTATTGAAGATAGGGATGGAAATTAAAACTTTTTAAAACTCTGATTCATTGATTAGTCAATTAAAAAAAATGTTAATATTTGAGAAAAACTTATTTTTATAGTTTAAACCCTGCCTCAAACTTTAAACACATTTCAAAATAGTGAAACACACTTTTTAAACATTTTGGATACAAATTTCAATAAAATGCTCAGTGTGGGCCTCCTTTCCCAGATGCCAGGGACTGTTTGATACTGTGAAGGCTACCCCCCCCTCCCCCAAAAGAACCAACAAAAATATGTAATTGTTGCAGCAAGTGCGCGATCGATTGAACCGCAATATAGCGCGGGATAAGGCTGAACAATTTGAATGATTAATTTCAGTGAACATGAGAGATCATATTCTCACACACTTTCAGTCTCTCCATTTCGGACGTCTGCGCCGCGAGTCTGCTCTCCAGTTCGGCCGTCTTGGTAGCATCCAACGAGGAGTCGCCGCTTGGGGCAGCACTGGTAGACTGAGGAGGTTGAACTTGATTATTAACTAGATCAAATGTTTGAGAGAGAGAAAAAAAAAATCCTGAATTTGCATGCGTTTACCTCCGTTTCAGCTCCTCTGAGTGGGCTTTCATTGTCTGTCTTTAGCTGGCTGATCTCGGCTGCCTGCGACTGGACCTGACTCCTCAGAAGCTCCAACTCCTTGAAGCGACACCAAGTCATGGTGATGAACAACACAAGCACCGTGCATAATCATCATCATCAATCATCATCATCATCAAGGTCACCTTGAGGAGTTCTGAGTTGTCTGGGCCTCCTGTGGCGCCCTCTGTTGGCTGAGAACCTTCGAACCGCTAAGAGAACAAGCACAATCAAATAGATAAGGTGTGCAAAAAAAAAAATAAAATAAAAAATCTGATTCTTGGGGCGTTTCGACCGAAGCATGTCACAAACATGTTGTTCAGACAACTGGGAATGAAATTTTTTTTTTGGGGGGGGGGGGGAGCATAACATTGCTCCTTTATGGCTGTCAAGATTCTGAGGTTTCCTTAGATGTACATTCATTCACGCAGAGCATACTTTTGAGCACCTAAAAATGGAGGTCTCTGCATAAAACGGCTTTGACTTCTAGAGCCGTCAACGGCAGTGAATGATTTTATTGTTATGTACAGTGATCCCTCGTTATTTCGCGGTACGTTATCGCGGCTTCGGTGCATCGCAGATTTTTGCAAACATATTCATTAAAAAAAGAAAAAGTTTGTTTTTTTTTTTGAAGTAGCAAAATTCAGTGTCTAAGTGTTGTTTACTATGCGTGCTAGTGTGCGCGCACTCTGCTCAAGTGCTAAGGCCCACGTGGGGCCTTTTTTTTTTAATACAGTATGTTTATTGGTCGCTACTTGCAGATTTTCGTTTATCGCAGGTGGTTTTGGTCCCCATTAACCGCGATAAAAAAGGATTACCTTATATGATATTTGCTCCATGTAGGTGGTTGTTTAAAAGTGCTCTATAAAGACAGTTGTGTTGAGTGTTGTACAAAGGCTGAAGTCGCAACTAACCAAGGAGTCAATGATGGCGTCCTTTTCACGCAGCTGGGTCTCGAGCAGGGCGTGCTGACTGCGCAGCTCTTCCACCTCTTCTCGAAGCTGTGCCGGCTCTTCGGTCTGCATGCCATTAACGTGGGAACCGTCTCCCAGCGTGTTGGCGCCTTGACTCGCGTTTTCCTTGCCTACAAACATACGGAGAAACCGTTTCATTTTTAACACTGACAGTTGGGCCAGGCCCTTCGTACGGGAGGCATGATGGTTAAAAATGAATGTAAAAAAAAAAGTTATGTTCATGATAACAATCTTTGTTGCATTTTTGAGGATGACAACGATTATGTAGAAATTAAAATAAATAAGTAAACTGTATTCGCAAAATATCCAGGAAGTAAAAAGACATCGTATATCGCTTATCATGGCAACTAACAGGGATGTTTGATACCACTTTTTTCAGACCAATAACAGTATGTGTATTAATTTTTTGAATACTGACAGATACCGAGTACCGATACCACAACTACTTTTGATATCTAAAATTTCATTTAAGCAATGACAAAAAAAAAAAAATAATAATAAAAAATACAACAATTGTGAAGACCTTTCCAACGCAAATGGCAATTCGCCAAACTACCGCAGTAATGTGGCGAGTGCTGCCGAGGCGAACTTATTCGATGTCTGATGCATGTATTCCAATTTGGTACCAAGACATTTTGAGTACACTGGGTCAAATACTAGTGTGTGAAAGACAATTAAAAAAATTTAAAAAAAAATTAATCAAACCAATTTTAGGTGGGGGGCGGGACTAATTTACTTTAACAAATATTACGGGAATCATGATATTGCAAACGGTGAGTGGGTCGGATGAAAGCATGAGATAGCAGTGGCGTGCTAGGTGATCATACCCAGCTTGAGTTTGAGGAGGTTGTACTGGTCCTTGTGCTGCTGGATCATAGTGGCCTGCTGGGCCATAGTGGCCTGCATCTGTTCAGTCTGGGTGGTCAAGGAGGACACCTGCTCCTTCAGCTCCTGAATCTTGGCATCCTGACCACAGAAGCAAAATCATTTGCACAATTGCTAAAGCTCTCGATGCAAGTTCCCCCTCTCCCCCCCGAGATAGGTGCTTACCTGTTCTCTGATCAGCTCTTTGTACTGCGTGACGATATTGTCGTGCTGCTCCAGCGTCTTCTTCACCTCCTCCTTCCTTCTTCTCATCTTCACTGGACTTGTGGACCGCCTTGGTGATCACACCTGTTGATGCCAAAAGGGCAATACATTTGGACGTATTGTGGAAAATACACTCCTGAAGTCAAATACAGTGAAACTCCTCTACAACGAAATCATGTTTGCAGCAAGAAATTTTTCACAACAGGGGGTTTTTCACTGTAGCAAATTTGACCTCACACAAACACACACAAACGTATGTGTACTCTATTTTTATTCCAATAGTGCATAAGTATGAGCATACACTTATTTGACACTTCATATAGTCAGTGTAGAAAGAAAAAAAGGGAAATAATTTGCAAAATTTACGATCAGCATTCACTTTCACCAATTTCTTGGATAATGTCTTTTATTTTGCTTCCTCCGGGTTTCATTTTGATCACTTTTCCCCTCTCTCCAGCGTCAGAGCTCTTCTTGTCTTAGCTGCTTGACATCCAAAGGTCCGTTTTGTAGCCATTTTAGCAATGCAACGTTCCTGCTGTGTCTGAATCTAACAATAACAAATACTTCCCGACCCGGTGGATTTTCTTTCCACCATCTTGCTGTCTCTAACTCGACCTCCCCTCGATCGCTACCCGACACAGCGTTGCTCAGCTGATGTCATGCAATTAACTTTTAGCCAGCCACGGGACGCTTCGTCGTCCTCGATGGCCATAGTTAGCGCGATGGAACTCGCCTTCTCTCTAATTAGCGCTCCAGTTAGCGTAAGCTTTTTAGCATGATAACAAGTAAAGCATTCGAGGAAACGTTCGTTTATTTGACTGCCCGTCGAGCCACAAGCAATTTACTCTGAGCAGCTAATCGGATGCATTCCACTCTACTTTCATTGAAAGGATGAACTCCACGTGCTTTTTCATCTGGTTTTCCCCCCAAATTTTCAAATAAACAGGCTGCCATCACACGTCACAGAAAAGCAAAATGAAGCATTTTCCAAGAAAATGAAAACTAACAGACCCGCTGTAATAACTAATGAAGCCTTTCGGAGACAGTGGTCACTACAGTGGACAGCTTATCATGTTATCAGGCTACAGGTTATCATTATTGGTGCATGAAAGGTTTAAAGCTAACTGAATTGAAGAAAAAAAAAAATGTTGAAAACGAAATAAAAACAGACCATAACCAAAAATCTATAACTACTACAACCATGCAGACCTCAAGTTATGCAAAGGACTCAAGCCGAAGACTCTGAATGTTCAAAAGTCTGAAGTCGGTACGACTTCCTTGGCTTTGCACAAACACCTGATGGACAAGTTTGGTTGTTTTAATCAAGTGGTGGAGTACGGAAAGCACGGATGGCCGAGAACAGATCCCGTTTCGAGAAACCTGCCGTGGATAGCCTAAATTGCACTTCTTACTTTTCTTGTACAGTCAATCAAGATTTTACAACCGTGGCAGTTTGCCATTGATTCTTTCTGTTTGCCCGGTGGGAGAAAAGTCAACCTCAGAGGTGTCCGTGTGCACTAACCCTCCAGTTCTTTCACCAGCTTGGTGAACTCGTGGTCAAAGAGCATCTGATCCGGAGCTGAGAAAACCGGCTGCGGCTTTTGGGCTGCGCGCGAGTACAGCTCGTGTTTAGTGACGAAGCCTAGCTTCTCCACAAAGTTCTCCTTGCCAATGCGCTTCTCGATCAGTTGCTTCAACTTCTCTCTGGAGGAGGACGAGGAGATACACACAAAATTAAAAAATAAAATAAAAAGACCCTTCTACTGCAAATGACACTTCGCGATGGTGAGCAGCTCACTTGGTATAGTTCTCCAGCGAGTTGTCGTTGTAGTAAATGCAGATGCCCAGCAGCAGCGCACACAGGCCCTGCACCAGACGTTCGTCCTCTCCCAGGTTCTCGGAGATCTGCGCTGTGAGCTACAGAGGCCCCAAGGGTCAAGGACACTTAAATGACGACAACTTGCTGTAAATGAGCACGTAGACCGCGCATGGCAAAGTGAGGATACAAAGGGAACGTTTTCCTGATTGTGTAGAAAGTGTGTGACGGCGATGGGGCAGTTGTTGATCCACGTGCACAGCAGCATGAGGAGACCCACTCTGGTCTGCACTTTGCTGCCCTGTGGAACACAACACAGACATTTTGAATTGTATTTTTTTTGTTTTTTTAATCTCAATTTCTCATGTCCGGTCTAATCTTTGCATCCTAATTAAATCAATAGTTACTCCTTTTTTTTTTTTAACCCTCAATCAGCCATTAGTTTCGAGCAAGCATCTTTTACACTGCCTGAAAATGTTTCAAAAGTAGCTTTCTTTTTAGTACAGTACTTCATAAATGCTTTGTTTGTCAAAATAAAGCCACAAATCATTTTTTGAATTACACAGTCAGCATTTGTCAATGTTCTGTGTTCATGGCAGAATCTGTGTAAAAGAGGGTATTAATTGGGTTAGCAGAAGAAAATTAAAAACAGCAACAGCAGACATGATCTTGATTCAAAGGTGGGATACGACGTTTTTCAAATGAAGATTATAAACCGCGACATGCTTTTAAAAACAGACTAAATATTATCTTATCAATGATGAACCATTCCACCTCTGACAGGGAACAAAAAGTGTTCAAAAACTGCTAAACATGTCTTTAAAAAAAAAAACACAGGAGCGAAGGCAGAAGCTCTGCTGGGCTGCAAAACAAACACATGCTTGCGCGAAAAAACGTTTCAGCCTTTTATAACCTACGCAGTTGAAAAAGTCACCTTTCCAGAATTAAGTCTTCGAATAGGACACAATGCACAAAATTGAAACAAACCAAATACCTTATTGGACACAAAGTATAATGGAATAGGCTACAAATGCTGTCAGCGTACAATGGAAAAATGATCTGTACTGCGGGTCATCAAGGGTCAAGATGATGGACCACATTTCAACAAAACAACACAGTGCCTGATTGGTTATTTGCATAGCCCCCCCCAACGAGAGGAGGAAAAAAAAAACCATAACAGGTGGCGGCAGAATAGGGTTGTTGACTACTACCTGCAGAGTCGACGTGGCATCTGTAAAGCTGTAATTTTTTGCGTCATTTTAAGAGAGTTGTTGTACGCGGATAATCATTTTAATTCTAGGTTATTGGATGTGTCTATTAATTGATAAATTGAAGGTTTAGAAATTGTATGATGTTATTATCACTAATAATAATACGAGTTATTCCAATTAAATGGGGGGGGGTGTCATTTAATATATATTATTTAAGATGGCAAAGTCAACCTGCCAATTATCCGCCTTTGAAGGTAATACAGCATTAGATTATAAATTCGATTCATAGTAAATAAACTATAGAAATATTGTGAATCAAATCTCTTTTTTTTTTTTGTGTGTGCCTCCTCCCAAATGGACTCTATAGTTCTGCAAATGCCTCCTGGACCGCTGCAGTGGAGTAAACAAACACCGTGGTGGGCCCCTATTCGAAGAACTACGGCAACTGAAAAGCCCAAAAGGGGTGATTGTGCACCAGTGCAACCTGATAATAAGCCGCGGGACAGAAAAGGGAACCAGCAGATGCTCGTCACCAAAATCCCCTTCACGTACATATAGCACCCCCTACCCCTTGCGCCAAAAAAAAAAAGACCTTCCTCCTTCACAAGCCAAGCGGAGACAAAAAAAAAAAAACACGCTCAAACTACACACAAACACATGTAGCACGCACTTTACTCACCCGCCGGCTGATCTTATCACCCTGAAAAACCACAACGTGACACCGCTCGAATCAATGACAGTCATCCTTTGGCCACGAAAAAAATAGGCTTTTCTAACTTGTTGACTAGACGGACCCCTGATAGGGGGAGAAATCATTCCAGGGGGTCCGGGAACCCCAGTATGAGAACCAATGCACTTCCCCCGCCCACGCCACTTTAAGAGTGCCCACATGGCGCCCGTCTACCTGGGAGAGGATGTTGGTGCACTGCTGCAGCAAGGAGACGGGAGGCTTGCCCAGGCTGGTGGCCAGCTGGACCCGCAGCAGCTGCTCCTTCTGGGTGAGATTGTCCTGCAAGGCGTGCGCCAGGGCCACCGACGCGCACCAGTTGGACAGCGAGTCGGCCGAGAACAGGCCGCCGCACAGCAGTTGGCCGGCTGAGATGGAATTGGCTGAGGGATGCACGCAACACACGAGGTTGATTAATACATAGGGGGCAATGATGGAGAATAACCCCGATAACATAGTGTTGCAAATAACCGCTGACTCGTGTGAAGGGCGTGACTGACCGTCGATGGTGGAGGGGAGCAGCGTGGCCACGATCTCCCCTTGCCCTTTCTGGTTCTTGTACAAGAAACATTGGAAGCAGTAGAGCACGGCGCAGCGCAGCACAAAAGGTTGCCTCTCGTTGACCATGGACATGAGGAGAACCACGATGGCGGGTCTACGGACAGCCGAGGACGTTGCAGAGATGTACAGTGAAATTTTGCTACCGTCTTAGTGTCACAATAGTGCTTGGCCACCATTTTGTGGCATCTCGGTATCAAGGAACTCTTGTGAGGTGAGTTGAGTGGTTTCATTTCGGACAAAAAATAATTTCGCCATTTGCAGCTGGATTCTGTCATTACCCCCTAAAATTAGCAGCGGTTTATAAATGTAGTCACAGCATAGGCGCCATTATGTGGCATTTTTGAGCCATGCCGATGGAGCTCAACAACATAAATATGTGAAGCCGGGGGATTCTTCTTCTGTGGATTTACTGTGTCTTACCTGGGTGGGTTCGATGGTGCATTGACTGAGGCAAAGTAGTCCTGGTTGACCTGTGAGCCCCTGATGACTTCTGACACAGTGTTGATGGTCTGTAAGGACGATGCGACAGAAGACTTGGAAATGAAACAAGCCTCCAGTTGCATTAAGACGACTGACCGCCATTTACCTCAGTGAGGATGTCCGCCGGCACGCCGGTGGCCATGAGGATGGTGCAGAGCTGCTGCAGCAGGCCACACTGGTACATGGATTTCTGACAGCTCGCCGTCGCTCCCGGTGAATTCACCGGGGAGACCATGACTCGCACCAGCTGGGATCAACCAACACAACACAGTATTTGCCGGCGTGCCTATAAAACGGAGCTAGGGCTGGAAGAAATACTCAATTTTATCGATTGTTTCAAACAGATTTGCCAGGGCAATAGATATAAAAACGTATAATGGTCAGGATCGTTATCAGGCTTCTGCAGAGCTTGCGGATGGGCTCATGATTTGAATCGGGTGCGCTAGAGGGAAATATCTACACATGCAGGATAGGTGCCCTCAAAGACCGGAGTTGGTGAGCCATGATATAGATGATGATGTTTTGTTTTCTTCACTATACAGTCAAACCTCGGTTCTCGACCGTCTCGGTTCTCGACCAATTCGGTTTTCGACCAAAAATTTCGAGTTTTTTATGCCTCCGATGACGAACAAATTTCGGTTCTCGAACAAACTGAGCGCACTTGAATGCACCATTTGACTCCTCTCGCCTTCCTTACACGAGGAAGTGACGCTTCCTCGTGTTGCTTTCCATTGTGAGCAGACGTCTTCAGTAAACATTTTTATTTTAAAAAGAGCGTGGTTTCGGTTTTCAAACAATTGCGGTTTTCGACCAGCCTTCTGGAACGGATTATGGACGAAAACCGAGGTTTGACTGTACATTTATACACAGTTAATAAAAGTTCCTGCTGGGGGGGAAAAAAACTGGAGAAATGAAGCAAAGCCCAGCAGGGGGAAAAAAACTAAAATCTAAACCGATTGTATTTCTTGCCGACTGACCAACTCAGCATTACCTCTGGTGGTCATTTTTGGGAATCATATAACCGCATTTACATTTGGAAGATTTGTATTAAATACAATAATGTGATTTTCATATTGTGGTTTTTTTTCTATATGCACAGCAAAATAGGATTTTGGTGAAAGCAAGGTCAGAATCCAAAAATTGAGCTGAAATTTAAAAAACCAACTTCCTACAAGGATTCTCTATGGTACCTGCAGCATGAGGTGAAGGTTGGTGACTTTCTGCGCCGACCAGCCCGAGTTGTCGTCACCGACCTCAAACCACGGCCTCATGCGCTGGATGAAGGAGCCCTCTTTGAAGAAGTTCTGGTTCGAGCTGTTGTTCTTGAGGAGGTTGCGCAAGAGGAGCAGGCAGTCCTCGACCACAATCCCTGTGCACATCGATCCAGTCCTACTCAGTGTTTTTGCAACAGACTAAGTCACGCTTGCAGTGTAGCGGCGATATTCAAATCTTGCTAGCAGTTAAAAATCTGCTCCTCATTTCATGAACAACCAACTTGTATCGTAAGAATCCCTGCACTGGAGATGTTTCTACCTCCATCGCTGCTGCCCTCTTCTGTTATAATATCCAGGAGGCGCTCAAAGGCGTTCTCAAAGGCCACAATCTTCTGGATGGCAGCGTTGCCTTTGGTCAGCTGCTGGAGCAACAACAAGCCCTGCGGAGGGGGGTGGGAAATGGGTTCATATGGTTCGGAATGGAATAAATGAAACGAAATGGTATTGAATGAAAAAAAAAAAAAAAAATCCTTGAAGTGCTCACGTCATTGCGTATCACTTCTCTGGAATCGGCCAGCAGGTCCATCAACCTGGAGACCCCTGCAAGTGCAAGCGAATGCCGTCTAACATACTGGAAACAGTTCGCGGGGCACGCAGAAAGCATAGGATGGCAAACGCACCCATGGGGCTGACCAGGATGATGCTCTGCAGCTGGACACACTGGTTCCTCAGGAGGGCCGTAAGTAGCTTCACAGCGGGCCAACGCACGTGAAAGTCAAACTCCTGTGATGAAAACGTGCGGAAAGAAAGGCAGACGTGGCATCTGTAAAGCTGACACTTAAACGGTGGTTAAAAGAGGAAGTGAAAAATACTTGGTATTCTGTTATCATGGGCAGAGACATATATTATTCAACGATAGATGGGGTACGGGATGGGGCAATTATTTGGGGTGTGGCATTTATTTCTACGCATTCATATTTTGGACAAAATCGGAGATATTTTGCCACCTGTCAAAAAAACAAAACAAAACAAGAAGAGACGTTTATCTAACTTAGCTGCTATTTTGGTTTAGCGATAGTTCAACGGTGGTGTGATTTGCAGGACGCATTTATAGATAAAACTATTTGTAAATCGCTAATTGTCCTTTCATCTCTCTGAGAGCAGTACCTCCAACATGGTGAGGAGCAGCGTGGTATGCTCGGATTCCTGAATGAAGGCTTCTGTGAACTTGGCGCCCAGGTCATCTGCCTGCTTCTGGGCAGTCTCATCTGTATATTAAAAAAAATTTATTTTTTAAAAAGGAGGAGGAAATGACAGGTGAGGTTGTACGAAAAGCACCAAGAAATACAGGAACGACTACTAAGCGAGGGAGTTTGCCACATTCAGCCCCAGTTAGTTGTCGGCTAAACTACAACGGTGAACGCTCCTTAATTGGATCAGTAGTTGAATTGTAGTTAGCCTCTTTCAAACAGATATTTGCGCCAATATGCTTTGACCGAGACTCCATTGAAGTAGAACAGGGCCGTGATCCAAGTTATAAATATCATTTTTACATAAAATAAATTGATGATTGAACTGGTTTTAGTCATAAAGCGCCATATTATTTAATTCATAGATTTATTTAACTCCAGCAGGCGTTGTCTTTTGTTTTGGCGGGAAAACAATGCAACTGGACAGGATGTGAAAATTCCTTTAAAAAAAAAAAAAAGGGCCAAAAACTGACCAACTGACTGGGATCAGAGTCCTTGGTTGAGAAAATGGTGACCATTGTCAGACAGTGTGGTAATCGCCAGACTTTGCATTCTACAACTTTGAGCATAACAACACAGTGTGGGCCGAAAAAATGTTCTAAACGCTGCTCAAGCCTGCCTATTTTCTTTACTCTTCTTCTTTACACTCCTGCTCAAGCCCCCCAAAAATGTGATTAGTTCTTCACTACAACCTTGGCTGGGTTCCGTTTAAAAGGCAACGGTGGCTAAAATGTCCATGTCTAATATTGGCCTTTGTCAACAATGAGCAATCACTTGTGTGTCCAGATGAGGTGTGCAGTTGTAGGTGTCGGGTAATGAGAAGAAAAAAAAAGAGGGGGTGGGGGGGGGGCAATCATGCACAGTGAAAAGGTTTTACCTTCTGATTCGTCTGTGAGGTTAAGACATGGAAAAGAAGAAGAGAGAGATGACAACCTTTACATTTAAAAAACAGACACTGTTGGCGTACAGGAAGAGAGCAATACACACTGACACATGAGGTCGACAACAAAGTTACCTTTCTAAAAAATATATATAAAATAAAATAAAAAATAGCAAACAGTGGGACATGGTCACTACCTTGCTCTTCCTCCTCGTCGTTGCAGATAATGTTGTACAGCGTGTCCAAAGCGTAGCCGAGGATTTCCGAGTCAGACCTGATGGATTTCATAGCAAAAACGTGAACAGCAATGTTTTACAATTACGCCTGGAGGAAATGATGTAGAAACAGAAATCATCCGTTTCAGAGTCTGATCCCGTCACAACGATAAAATCTTGACTGCACTGTACAGGCAGTCTTTTAGAGAGGATGCATTGCAGGAAAACTCTTTCGCATTTTTGGGAGCGTCTGCCAAACCAAGCGTGAACTGAATAAAGGCGTTATGACGGCGAGAGTTTGCGAGTGAAACAGATTGTTTCTATTCCCCCAGAGAGAAAAAACCATTAAATGACAATCAGTGTCAACTGCATTGATACGTACCTGTCAGTTTGCAGGATGTTTATCAAGTGATCCATTGCTTGTGTGCCAACCTCCATGCGATATTTCTACAAAACAAATGGTGATGATTTTAAAACAGGCTGTTTTAACAGAAACTAGACAATGAAAAGCTATTGCAGAAGTCGATATGTCTTCATATACTCCTGGAATTATAACCTAACTCACACTAATGTTTCAAAAAGGTCAGTGCGCCCTTGACGTAGCAGTTAAGATCTTACCTTAGAGAGGGACTTAAGAGCACGGACTGCATCCCTGCGATCTTCAAGGAGAGTCGACGAGGCAACTCTGTCGCACAATTTCTGGATCTGTCACCGGAGATGTTATATATTATCAAGCTCGAACATCTGCCCAATACTGAGAAGCACCAATTCAAGTGTCATTTTAAATGGCAAAATAAGAACACAGGTTAATCCATTTGGACCAAGTAATGTAGATGAAGTAACTTTGTGATTGGACAAATATGTCACTGTGCATGTTTAGCAAGGTTTGCGGTTTATACTTAAATACTTATTACAGAAATGAAAAACACTCAATTGATGATATTGACTTTATATGAAACATTTAATATTTAATACATGGGAGCTGTTAGATATGATTCAAAGCATGTAAAATATCTTGATCAGTTCAAATCAATTTGCAACATCTTGACTGGATTAACCACCATTTCAATTATTAAAACACACTCAAAGGATAAACTCGACTATTATTCAGACAGCAAGTAGCATACGCAGAAAATGACAGGTTAGCTACATTAGCATCGACAGTAGCCAACCTGATTAGATGAGGCTAATTACTTCATTAAATGGACGACGCCACGGATATGGTATAGTAAAGGTTCCGCTTTAAAGTGGAGGTTAAACGCACTTTGAAAAACGAATTACGTGTAAGCAAATGCTAAACTAATCGCAGCCAGCCGGGGTTAGCTTCATACCGTCTCCGCTCCAGTGGGCTGCGGCCCGGCTGTCTGCCCGCCCATCACTCCCCTAAAGAAGTTCATCTTTGCAGACGTCCCCTTTGCGACCCCTGCGACGACGACACTCGGAGTCTCCTCTTCGTGATTCAGGTGAAGGGGGAAAAATTTGGAAGAAAGTGTACGCGATGGTGTGTTTTTGTAGTTATTTGAATTATTTTGTTAGGTTGATAGTGCGACCCCGGAACTCCTCGCGGGAGAAGGAAACCGCGCATGCGCGAGGACGTGGCGATACGTGGTCCATCAGTGACACATTTAAAGGGCCAGGACAACAAAAACTATCAGTGAAAATGTACGGAGGACATTTTGGGCCAAAATAAAGCAAATGTAAACAAACCCTTAAATTGTGAATACAGTACTGTAAGTATATGCCAGATTCCAACGAATTTAGGACGTTGGTTTAAACATAAATAAAAACAGAACAGCAAGGTTTGCAAATTATGTTCAACCTATATATAATTGATAACCCTATAAAGACGAGATATTTAGTGTTCAAATTGGTAAAGTTAATTGTTTTTAGCAAATAAACAACGTAAAATTGACGTGCGTCAGCATGTGTCATCCGCAACCACGAGGGAGTTTCTATCTGAAATAGTTTAATAGTAAATGATTAAAACATGAACTACAATCTCATGTATTCCTTTTTATCTAATGACTATTTATGGAATTATTTAATACTTGCTTTGTTTGTGAGTAATTTTAGTGTGTAATCTTGAGGCAAGTTTTTCCTGATTTACTGGTATGAATGTGAGTGTAAATGTTTGCCCTACAATATGCTGTCACCGGATGTGATAATAACCATAGAAACAAAAATTAAACTTAAGACGCAGGTATCTGGCTGCAATTCCCAGCACCAGTAAAACCTTTAAGAGTCACTAGGTGACAGTATCACTCTGAAATAAAAGTAAAATCCAAGCTGCTGGTGAGATTTGCGTAATTATGTTTCAGATGTGTCTCCACAAGACAATGCTAAACTCCAAATTTACCACTTTGAGTAATCCACTGTAAAGATAATACAAAAGGCCTTAATAGGAAAGCTGCACAACACATGAGCAATGTTATGAGTGGTGCTGATATCATCAGTAGTTTATTATAGCTGACACATTCAAAATGGAAAGGAAAGTCAACTAAAAAAAGAAACTAACAAAAAAAATGTATTGGAGCAACAAGGCCAAGTTAACACAGTAAACGATGGCTATGTTTTGAAGCACACAATCTATTTCCATTCAATAAGGACTGGCATGATTCACTGTGACTATCCAGTCTACTTGCAACCAGAGAGGCAAATAATCATTTACAGCTTTGTCTGCTTTTGAGATCTTCACTGCCACACCCACACAACAAACTAAAGCATTGAACAAAACATATTTTCTGAAAATAGGTTGCGCCGATTCAGGTAAATTTTGGAGGCCACGTTCAAAACAGATTGTCTCTGGAAATGTTGCCCTTCCGAAAGAGAGAAAAAAACCAAAAACAGTGCAATACCCACCAAACAAGGAAGACCTTATTACCATATTTTGTTGCTACATCGCGTTCCCCCTTTTTCAGTGCAAGATTATAAAAACAAAATAATGAATTTTCCTATGCAGCTGAAACTACCAAACTGGAAAAAAATTACACCTGGAGGGCAAATGAATGAAAATAAGCACAATGAGTAAGCGAGGTTATGGACAATAGAAACACGGCTGGAAAAGTAATCTCAGGTGTTGGTGGTCTACAAAATTGTATTTTGAGAAACATGAAAACCTGTGAGCAAAAAATCTATAGCGAGACCAACCTCCAGGAAACAAATCAAACGTTGATATTTTTGTATTTTGCCACACCAGAGTAGTACCAGCAGCAATGGGGGCGGGGGGGCTAAACATAACCATAAAGCATGGAAAAGAAACAGGAACACCTTCAATATGAGCAATCCAATAATCCAAAATTATGACATTCAATGCACCAAGGATACGCAAACAAAATAATCCTAGGTAACAACAACTCAGTCCCAATGGAGAGTAGTTTTACTTTATTTTAGTCAACATTTATACTTGGGTAATGTGACTATTTTTTTTTTTGACTGGTCATAATCCCCTACGTTGCCTTTACAGGTTTTACATAGTTTTATGCGAATTCACTGCACATCTTCAATTTTTTTTCTTTTTGCAGATTCCAATACATGAAAATGAAACTACGGTGGCTGAGCGCTGTTAAAAACATGAAATATATCATTGTACCTTTGTTTTATTTTAAGGTGGGCCCCTCAAAACTGAAAAGCAAAGAATATTTACAAAAAGTCGCATCATAAATATGGAAGTGGACCATAAGCACTAACTTCAATCTGACCAAACTCCAAAAATGGCAACGTTTCAGTAAGAGCGAAGAAGGTGAACGCAGAAGGCACCATTTTTTTGTTGTTTTTGTTTTTATATACCAAGAGAAAGGAATGTGAAACAGTAAACTATGACTTTTGCTGTACATTTATTCCGTCACTTTTTGACGACAGGAAAGGCGTCCTTCATCCCTAGCTGGCAAAAAAAAAAAAAAAAGTTTGAATGAAAAGAAACCAGAGCGCCACTCTTCCATTCTTCAGTATCCTTTGCCCCCCCGTCCCCCCGCATCCACCTACGTCCAAACAGTCAGTTGATGAACATCCTGAATTATTTATACTTAGAAACGAGGCAAAAATAGGTCATCTTGTCCATCCAGCAGTAAAATGTAAATTTTCGGTATACATTGGTCACAGCAGCGAGGCCTGCCCCGTTTGTGTCGTGTCTCTTCGGCGGCTTTCCGAGTGAGAATGTCGACATAAGGGAGGGGAAGGGACCCAAAAAAAAAACCCCCAAAAAAGTATCCATGAGTGCATATTGGCAAATGCGGTATGCAAATTTTGAAAACAGTGGTCTCTCAAAAAGATGGAAGGGTGGGGGAAAAAGGCAGGTCTTTCCCTTCCGAACAGCACAACTCTTGCAACTTCCAACAGTAACTAGCATAGAAAATGTGCAATGGAAGGTTAAGTCAAGTCTGATAATCTCTTTCATCCAGAATAACGGCTGTTTTTTTTTTTTCCTTTTTAAATGGTTATTTAAAGTCTTTCAGTCCCTCCAAAGGTGGCACAAGATGACTCCTGGTTGCTTTCCCAAGACAAAACGTACAAACAATAAGTTTGTGATTTCTTGCTGTAGCAAAAGAAGAGAGGGAATCTTCTGGCCTCAAAACTAAATAAGATCGAGAGGGTGCATCACATTCCAAAGCAAAGAGGGAGCCAAAAAAAAAAAAGAAAGAAAAAATAAAACAAAGAAGACATAGGTGAAGCCGATGGTACAACTCCCCATTCTCCTCAACGGCGCTGGGCGGTAAAGCGGCCTTCACCGAGGCCTCCCGAGCTCCTTCCTGGCCCCATGCCCATCTTGGGAGCCATGCCGCCCCGGGGCGGCGGCCCTCTGCCGTCGCGCTCTCGCATCATGCCGCTTCCCATGATGCCCCGGGGGCCTCCGGGTCCTCGATCGTTGCGCCTCATGTCCCGGCGGTCGTCGCCGCCACCGCCCCGGATCTCTCGCTCGCGCGCCGCCCGAGTTTTCTTTTCCTCCACGTTAAGACGCACTTCGCCTCGAAACATGATGGGCTGCGGGAGGACGAGCACACTCAGCATGGCAGACAAACACCAAAACCAATCAAATTATTAATTTTCACATGAATGAATCTGTAAGGAAAAATATTTGTGTCTGTCTTCTAAGAAGTCAAGCAAGGAAAAAAAAAAAAAAAGATACTGGGTAAAAACAGCTTAAGAGCTTAAAATAGAGAAATACAACAAATCCTAGAAGGGGGAAAAAAATTGAATAATAAATTAATCCGATCGTAGGACGGGAGTAACATATTTAAATAATCTATTTACCGTATTTACTTGTGTAGTCTTGTGGTGTTTACTGTGTATTGAAAGTATCCCTGAGCATTTTATGCAATATCATCATCATATTAATTTTTTTTTAAATCATGCAGTGCTAGTCTGTACGGTGCTGGACACTCTTCTTCACTTATTCCACGGCAATATTTTTTTTTTTTTACTTTACAAGAATCTCACAACATAACATCAAGCAAAAATGGTGGCTATGCAGATTAATTATATGCCTTCTGCCATCTTGTGAAAGGGCATTTAATTGTTCTGCCTGACACCATGAGTCACAGACATAAATAGATTAACAAAGATACATGAGTTTGTTTTTGTTTTTTGCATTTAGGACCAACTGTGCAGACCAGGGATTGAGAATAATTGACCTAAACCAAAGCACCACCCAGTGAGTAAAAGGGGGTAATGAAATGTCAATACATGCCCCGTCTACCTTGGCCCCAAGGATTTTCTGCACGGGATCAGAGTCGTCAAAAACCACAAATCCAAAGTTGGGGAGCTTGCCGGTGATGCCCTTGGTGTTGATGCGCATCTCCACAACAGTCCCGTAGGCTGCGATGTGGAAAAAAAGATCAAACTTATCCATGCACGATCAGTGATGATCGCAATATATTCCGCCAAGCGTCGTCTGAATGATGTTCTAAAATGAGAATTTGGGCGTACTCATGAAGAAGTCTTTGAGCTCGCCCTCGTCAATGTCGTGCGGGAGGTTGCCGACAAAAAGCTGGTGGCTGTCCGGGTAGCGCACGGTTCGCCTGCCATCCATTTCGCCGGGTTCACCTTCCCCTCTGCTGCCTGGGCACAGGAAGCGCAGATAGAATTTATTTCCAGAAACATTCTTCCTGCGTTTTGTGGAGGTAAGAAATTGTGACAGCGTTCGACAACCTGCAGTGTGACTTCAAAATTCACATTTACCTTTGTTAACAAAACTCAGGTGGGGTTTCCCCATTTGTGCATCCGATGACGGGACGCCATCTAGTGGTGGGAGCAAGACAAAGGGGCACCCACTTCAAACTTCATTGAATTTGAAAGACCGTCACAGCAGAATACGAATGAAACGCGTCAGTACCTGGTCGGGGGCCTCGTGGGGGGAAGGTCGGCCGATCGCGTGTGCGCTGGTCTCGGGGTCGGAGCGGCGCCGCCTGTGTCTCTGGCTTGGCGTCGACTCGGGCCTACAGACGAATCAAGTAAAATTGTGAATGAATCTTGAATTTATTTTCTGGAGGCGCCGAGGGCGACTAATGAATCTCAATGACGAGAGACGTGTTTCGCAGAACGGTTACTTGTGAGCTTGGAGCTTTGACAACGTGGGGTGAGATCCCAGAGGAGGTGCCGGTCGGGGGAAGGTTTTTGCTGGTCACTGAGGCCCATGAAAAGGTCTTTTGGGGGGCAAAGCAGAGGGGCAACTGTCTAATTAAAAGTTTTTACATCCATATTATGTCCAGCTTCACTAATAATAATAATAATAAGAAGAAGTATGTTGCCAAACACCAATGAAAATCAGGTGTTATTATATACAGTGTGTTCAAGATACCATCGAAACCTCTCTCCACCATTCTCTTTCTAAGACTGTTTTTTTTTTGCCATCTTTCAATTTCAATGTTTTAAATAAGGCTTTCTGTAGAAAAGGAAGCCAAGAAATGCAGAAAGATTGAAAAAAATGTATATATAAACATGTTTTTAAAAAGGATGAATTCTAGTACAAGAATGCCAGTAGCTTGCAAAAATTCAGATTTACTGTAAATCACATTTCTCCTCCACTGCAGACATTTTGCCACTGCAGGGTTTATTTCGGTTACAGTAACTAAGGAAACAAGAGAGGGGAAAAAAAAAAAAAAAACATTGATTGCATAAAAGGTAAGGTGAAAGTTAATAGAGAAAAAAAAAAAAAAATCTTCAACCCAATTTGTTAAGCAGAGCTTCTGATCAATAAAATAATGTGTTTCTAGTTGTGTCATCACACACCTTGGGTGGCTCCTGTGCATGGGGTGGAGACTCCGCCGGGGCTGGCGAGGGAGCCTTTTCCTCCATTTCTTCCAAGACCTTCTCATCCACTTCGGACTTTATCTCCTCGACTTTGGGCTCAGGCTCTGGCTCCATTTCCGGCTCGGGAGCCGGCTCCTCCATCGGTTCCTCCACCCCGTTACTGCGAAAAACAAAATGGGGATGACATTTTACATCAAGTCTTCTAAGTCAATAGAAAACGACGGGTCAGCGCGTACGCGACGGGGTGAGGCTCATAGTAGGCGCTGCTGTTGGGGCTCTCTTGCAGCGGCTCGGGGGATGCCTGCCTCTCTTCTGGCTCCTCTTCCACTTCCTCCTCTGATTCTGAAAGGAAACGGCCAAGATAAATCAAGCTGAAACCGAACAAACATGGCACAGGCAGGGATGTGCCAACCAACCATACCACAGCGCAATGACATCGCAGTCAAATATCTGACCTTCGTCAAGTTCGGCTTCCGAGTCACAAAAAACTTCATCCTCGTAACGGAAGATGTCATTGTGTACGTAGAACTTGTTGGCCACTGAACCCTGGCGAAGGCGATTCAAAAGAGCAGCGCGTTTGGACGCTGGGTTAATTAATTGGGTTAAAACCGATGCCGAAGCAACGAGAGCGCAATGCGCAGGCAAGCCTACCTCTGGGGCGAGCACAAACGTCTGCATGAACTTCCGCATGGGCTGCCCGTTATTGGAGAGCTCCCCAAGTACCTGCACCACGACGCCGTCGCTGAGCGTGGCATGTGCATCCACGTGCCGGATCTTTGTGTGGCACTCGCTGAACTGCAGAGACATGACCTTCTTGTGGATTTCCTACGAGACGGACAACAAAAATTGTCAGTCGAGCCACTTTTTGGAAGAGTAGCACAGTTAGATAGCGGCACAGTCAAATAATATGTCTTTGAACTCCGGTAGGATGTCGTCTTTCAAGTTGCTGTGCGGTTGTGGAATGGCAGTGAGAGGCAAATGTTTTTCCTGGCAATTTGCAGCGCGATCGGGCCGCATCTCTTTTGCGATGAGGCGAACTACAGTCTCTTGCGCCATTGCGTTTAAATTTAAGTTGTTTCAAAAACGCCCCAGTGGTAAGGGACTGTTGGCGGCGTTGATGGTCCCTCTGCCTTTTTGGTTGATGTTTTTTTTTTTTTTTTGGTCTGGCTGGGAAAACTGCTGGTTGTATCCGAGGTGAACTGCATGTTTTAAATGTTGGTAAGGTGTAATTACATACTGTAATATTTTTGTGTTACATATGTGCCAAAGGGCCAAGTGAGTGACCTGGAGAAGGTTATCCAGTGTGTGAGTGCGAGCCGTGGCCTAGAGCAGGTCCTTGTGCATGTTATTTTGGATTTGCGTGTTTTGACTGTTAAATGGCTGAAAGTTCATCAGCGAGTGAGACTCTCCTTACCCACATGCCAGGGCATTAAAGTAACCCAATTGTCCCAATTTGCCAAAACAGATGTCACATGAAATGATGTAAACAGAAACGAATTACATTATGCGTCAGACCAATTTAGCACCAGCTAATGCTAAGAGTAGCGCATGTGCATTGGTAGCATCAGGAGGACCAAAACCCCCCCCAGCTCTATTCAAATACCGGGTCATAAATCTCTTAACAGCGCCTCAGTCTTGAACTGCTTAACAACCTGCTTGTTGCGTGTGTCACTCTCTCAATTCCAACATCAAAAGTGCCCCCCCTCCTAAAAATCTCTCACTGATTTACATCTCGAGGAAGGTTCTCATGCCTGGAAAACTCATAAGTTGGAGCACTTGCAGGTCAGGATTCCACCCGACTGCATTTTAGATGTGAATTAAAAAAAAAAAAAACAACATAGTTGGTGACCTACCGACTGACCATACACCGCTTCCACCAGTTTCCCACTCGGGTCAAGACCCCCGTGAACATAGGAGGAGTTCCTCCCGTAGAACCTGACAACAAAGCAATGTTAAAGAGTTAAGAAATGCACACTCCCCAAACAAACAGCAAAGCGCCTCGTACGTGTGTACGTCAATCATTACCTGTGCAGGAAGTCTGGCGCCTTGTTCAACAGTGTGTAATACTGCCTCACAAACTCCCGCCCTACAAGCAGGGGACTTGGTTTCTCCATCACCATTTCTTTGGTAAACAATATTTAGTGCTGCAGGGCATAAAGAGAGGGTAAAGTTATTTTCACGGTTCATCCACAATAAACTAACAGTGTATCTTGTACGGTTATTTGGATTTTTTTCCTGTCCCAATTTAAATCAGAAATGGGTACCATCTTGATCATTCAAGAATGGGAAACGTGTAGCTCTTGTATGTCACAGGTATTAGGAGTGACTTCCAACAGTTCCTGATACAGTGCGGTCCCAGTGACGTAACAGGTTAAAAATGACGCCCAACCAGTGCAACGCTGTTCAGACAATAACAACTTTAGTGACGTCAGAAGTTTAGGTGCCCCAGAAAAAAAGGCAGAGGTGGCCACCTCCAAATTCTATATGCAGGAAAATAGACTTTTAATGAAATGAAGCATTAAAAAAAAAAAAAAAAAAAAAACAGCTTCTTTGTTCCACTTCTCGGCCTGCATCAGTCA
This sequence comes from Hippocampus abdominalis, assembly GCA_018466805.1. Lineage (NCBI taxonomy): Eukaryota > Metazoa > Chordata > Actinopteri > Syngnathiformes > Syngnathidae > Hippocampus > Hippocampus abdominalis. Next base: position 6,243,123 of record CM031700.1, read on the forward strand.
CAACAACAGCTGACTGTTAGCATGGAGGCTAAATCAGAAGCTGCATGTCCATCAAGCGAGACAGAGACGCAGGTTGATCTGATACAGGACACTGTCGACGAGGCGGCAAAAAAAGCAGACTATTGTAAAATATTAGCGCCAGAATTGTGTTTTTGTAATCAGCCGTTTCGTACAGTCGTGGCCTGTATGCACAACACAAGCCTCCTCCTGTCTGTAGCATAATGTCATCTCTATTGATAGCGGACGCTGCGGCCTCTGGGCTTGTCAATGATCATCCGAATTAAAAACATGAATAAATTGACATTTTAACGACTCCCGCGTGTGATAAACAAACAAAAAAATGTCCCCCTCTAGGCTACTCCGTGCTCACTCGGGTTAGCACCAGGGCTAGGCTAAATTGTGGCGTCGTCTTTATTTATTTCAGGCCACTCGTGGTTATATTGACAAGAATATCGTGTACTGAGTCATCTTATAAGAGTTAAAGCAAAGCGTGCAAGAATAACAAGACAATAACGGAGGCGCGTCGCTGAAATTAACATGAAATACAAACGTAGAGGGGCGACACACAAAAACAACGACTCTACAGAAAGCGACTGTAGCAGTTGTAACGTCTACGTTGGGAATCGGTACATTAAATGCATTCGATGCCATCGTTTTCCACAAAAAGTAAAATGCATTTTTGTTTTTCATGATTTCTAATCATTTTGACTGTCGAGCCCCAACTTGCTCAGTCCTGTGCGGTCACTGGCAAACAATAGGCACGAGCGAGAAAGCACGGATTTTGCTCATTGCTAAGCAACGTGGAGTGTTTGTACCCCCAAAATGTAGTTTATTTGAGAACATCAGATTGCCGTCCGCTTCTCTTAACGAGCAATTAGACCAGACAATGCGGCTAAAGTTAGCATTTAGCTTGTCAGCCAGCCACAACTTTAGCTATGAGGAAGAATGCAGGCGGACTTACCGTTTTAAAGACCTATCTATACAGACAGAATTGATATGGTAATAATATTAATATAAGCGACGGTAAACTGAAAATACACAGCCAGGTGTTTACAGTTCTCTCGCCGACGAGTTATGATCTGCGAGGTATGAGAGATTGAACATTTAAAGTGATAGGTTTCGATTTATTGTTTTACCCCTGCGTTTTGGGACAGGAGCCCCCAAAGCGCAGCAATCTGACCAATCAACGACACGGTAACTATGACGAAACAGCAAAAATCCCGACTCCGAAAATCTTACTACAAATGGTTGAATTTGGGAGAACGTTATATCGTGCATGTTTTCATTATTTTAAGCGGTTATTGGGTGTCTTAATAACCTTTTTGTGGTGTGTCCCCCAAAATACACAATAAATAAATCATGTTGCATTCGATGAAAGTGGGTAATCGGAGAAATCTCCCTCGGATTGTCCCACTCCGGATCTCAAAGCGTTCGAGGAGAACCTAAACAGAGATGGCTGATTGCGATAAATCATCACAACCCATTTCGACGCAATATTTTGTTTTCAAAGTATTTCATTCATTTCACCAAATAACTTCACGCAGGGAGATAACGGCATGTTGTGCTACGAGAAGTTATTTTGAATTCCTAAATTAATGTAATCAGATACAAATTAAATAAATATATGTTCATCATTTTGTAAATTATGTTTTTGCCATTCTGTCTATTGTCAATTGACGTCACATTGAAGACGGTAGGTCCGTTTTTTTCCAACTTCGGAACTCGGACCTCCCAGTTCAAAGGGGCGTTCCTGTGCACGTTTCCAAGTCCTGAGTCGCAATAGTCCAACTTCCCATCTTCCCACCATCCTCGAATGCAGCATTATCCAACCCAATCCACTGGGCAAAACGCACCATGACGACAGTATTGGCCTCGCCCCCAACAACTTTCAAAAAAATGTTCACTTATAATGTGATAAAGACGAGCATGTATTTTTTTTTACAATGTTAAACAGTTCCAGAATGTCTAAATAATATGTTGGTGGCATTCTTTTAAATGCCGCAATGATAATTAATAAATGACAAAGATCTGATGACGTTTTAGCAAACTGACCAATCAGCTGCCTCCACTCATCAGCCCGACTCATACCACAAAATATTGGCCCGCCCCCCGAAAAAAACGTTCTACGAACTGTCAAGTTATGGGGCAAATATATGTTATTCACTTGATTTATTTTTATAATTTTAAATAGTTACAATGTACCTTCATAAAATGTGGCAAGATGTTGTCAAAAGGCTGCAGACTTATAAGTACTTAAGAAAGAAGATCAATCAGTGGCCCGCCATTGGGCATCGCAAAGTATGACGATATAATGACACTGCGAGCGCGGCACTGGTCAAGTCAAGTCAACTTTATTTTCAAATGTGCTCTTTGTGCAACATACAGCACAAATGAAATTTCTTTCCTCTCAAACACAGTAGGGAGAGGAGCCGCTATGGGTACCCACGCCGCCATTAACAGAACAGCTAACATAAAATGACAAATAATACGACAAACAAGTCAACAACAACTACGACACACGGACAAATGAGCTTTAACAACAGACAATAAATGTTCTTTTTAAAAAAAAATGAAATAGAACGAGTGCTTTAATGACATGGCATAATTTTGTCAAACTACCCCAACTATCAAGAATCTTTGACAATATCGGGAACTGTAGATCTGTTTATTGAAGTCATGACGCTTCAACTCATTTCACCCAAACGTCTACATGAGCTGGCAGGACACACAAAGACTGACCCAGTTCTTCAGACACTGACGCGCTACATCCAACAAGGTTGGCCCACACGGGTAAGCGGTGTACCTGAAGCAATCAAACCATTCTTTAATTTTCGAGAAGAACTGACTGTTGAAAATGAGATTGTTATGAAAAATAACAGAGCCATTGTTCCAGCTGTTCTACAGGATGTGTACTTACAGGAACTACACAAAGGACATCCAGGCATGGAGTCTACGAAAAGAAGGGCAAGAGACACTGTTTTCTGGCTCACAATCAACTATGACATCGAGGACAAAGTCAAGTCATGCAGTGTTTGTAACAGCCTCAAGCCCCACCAACAAAAGCAACCACTGAAACTTCACAAAGTTCCAGATCTACCATGGTCCACTACGGCTACAGACCTATTGGAATGGGACAACAACAACTACCTCGTACTTGTGGATTCTTACTCCGGATGGTTCGAAGTGGACAAACTGGAAAATATGACGTCGACATGCGTCATCAAAAAACTCAAACGCCAATTTGCAGTGCACGGAATACCTCAAAAACTATATTCTGACAATGGCACTCAGTTCACCAGTCAAAACTTTCGTGATTTTTCTGAGTCATGGGAATTTGAACACGTTACGAGCAGCCCTGAGTTCCCTCAGTCAAATGGTCTCAGCGAGAGAGCTGTTCGTAGTGCTAAAAGACTACTGGAAACAACAAAGAGAGACAGAACCGATTTTACCTAAATCTACTACATCTGCGAAATACACCTAGAGACAGCATCCTTGGATCTCCAGCCCAGAGATTGTTTTCAAGGAGAACACGGTCAACTCTACCTATCTGTAAGAAGTTACTCAAGCCACACCCAATAGCCACCAAAACTGTCAAGGCTCATCTCACAAAGAAGCGCAAAGCTCAAAAACAGTATTACGACAAGACCAGCAAGCCACTCACTCCATTGAAGACAAATCAAGTAGTGAGACTTCAAACACAAAAAGGACATGACAAAACACGGTGTTGTTCGTCAAGTTTGCAACGAGCCTCGTTCATACATGGTCGAGTCAGATGGGAAGCAATACAGACGTACAAGACAACATCTACTACCAGTGAAGGAACAACTACCTGAACAGGCCAATGGAATGAACAATCAACGCATGGACAAATCAGAGACTGTTGATGCGGGAAGAAACACTCTTGAAAAGACTGACATTGTTACACCAACAAAGGACAAAACACGGATTGAACAAGAAATCACCAACCAAGCTGAGAAACTAGATACGAGCCCAGTACAAAACAATGCTGATGTATATCGTACCAGAAGTGGCAGAGTATCAAAACCGAATCGTAAATATCTTGAATAAGATTTTCTCTATTCCTGAAAATGTTGATTACTAAGTTGTAATAGCCCATGTAATGGTAAGTTAGCTGCTAATTTGAATCAGCCATTTATTAGCCATTATGTGTGAAAAGAAAAGAAAAAAAAAAAAACTTAAAAGGAGGGATGTAGATCTGTTTATTATTGTTTGTTGCACAGCCATTTTAACCTGCTGTCATACCTCCCGTCCACAAGGTGTCGTAGGAGTTCGGTTGTTGTTTCCTACACGATTAAGCCTGTAACACGTTCTTGGTGCTGCTGGAGTAAAACGACTTTCAAGCATATAAACGGACTGGTCTCTTCATAACAAAACTACAGGAACCGAAAAACTATCGACTTTTCACTGGGCAACACGAACTATTACAACACAAACTTGGCCCCACGCCACCGTTTTTAATACAAGCTGTTCACTTAATTCTTTGAGTGGCCTGCTGTGTTGGTTGCCATAGTAACCCATCAGCAACATACACATCATGTAACACCATACAAATTAAACTCCCCAAACTTTATTTAACAACAATTAGTCAATTTACACGAAATGAATAGAAAACAGACAGGTAAAGTATATATAAAATAATCTAATGATTTTTTTTAAACGACAAAAAAAATGTCTAATGTAATAATGATAGCTCTAAAGCAGGGGTCTCAAACTCAATTTACCTGGGGGCCGCTAGAGGCAGAGTCTGGGTGAGACTGGGCCGCATCAGGATTTCCACAAGAAAAGCGCTGATAAAACATTCCAACGTGAATTAAATTAATTAACTTAAAGATGAATAAAAAATAAATCAATCAGTAATAAAAAAATAAAATAATAATAATGAGCATACAGTAGATATACACTGGCTGGCTAAGTAGAGAAAACTAATTATTTTTATTCCGTTTCAAATGTCTGTATTAACAGCTCTTTAACCTTTAACTTTCTGAACTTGAATGGAACATTGAACATGAAATATTCTGAACACGGCTTCTCTTGCCTACTTCTTGCTGCTAGAGACCTGGCAGCGCTTCTTCTCACATAGCTCTCGGGTTGAACTTTAACTTTCAGTCGCGCGGGTCTGTGGCGCATGCGCAGTTTCGCTCTCCGATCGTATTGGATTACGGCAGTTCTCCGAATTTCTCAAGTGTCATGTTAACGCACTTACTGTTAAGTTTCCGTTTCACTCGCGGAGATGGCTACAGACACAGACACAGGCTGGATCACGGATCATAGCGCCTCATTCAGTTCTATGCTGAGAGCAGCGGAGGACTGTGCGCGCCGAGCGGAGTGATCGGCTTCACGGCTTCTCCTCCGCCCAGCTGATTGGAGGAATGAATGAGTGAGTGAGCGAGGCACTGGACAGCCCGGCCGATGTCCCGCCCTCCAGAGCTGTATACCTCACCGTGATTGGTTCATTCAGCTCCGAACACAACAAGTGTCTTTCATATCAATCTTGCGGGCCGCACGAACATTAATCTTTAATATTAAGACGGGGGCCGCAAATTATCGTCCCGGGGGCCGCAGTTGGCCCGCGGGCCGCGAGTTTGAGACCCCTGCTCTAAAGTGTCGAGATGCGATTTGTGTAATAATTTCCATGATTTTAATTCGCCGCTACGACTCTTAATGTAACCCGAGAATAATCGTTGTTGTTTCGTGTGTGTGTGTGTGTGTGTGTGTGTGTGTGTGTGTGCGTGTGTGTGCGCGTGTGCGTGTGTCTGTGTATGTGTTGGGGTGCGAAAGAACAAGATGGCTGTCCGGAGACGAGAAAACTTTTCTCGCTCTCATCTTTTTCACGCAAACACGATGATTTGTCATCTTATGTAGTGTTTGTAGAAGAACGGAACAAAGAAACAACAACTTAAAGCTTTCTAAGGCATGTTTTTTTGCGTGTTTATTTTTCTGGGGCGCGACGTGAGCCATTTTAGAGGCGAAGCTAGTAGGAAGGATTTTGGGGCAACGACGTCGAGTTAGGAGCCCGTCAAATCAAGAAAGAAGTAACTTTTTTTTCCCCTTTACAACTTTAATAACTATCTCCTGTTTCACCTTGTAACATGTGTGTCTTTTTGTAAGTTTTCTTTTGAGGGGAGGTGTAATATTCCAACTGTTAAACTCATCCGTGACGTATGATCGTTTGGAATAAAAAAGTAGTCCGAGTACCATGAGCTCATCATCCCGGGTAAAACCCCAGCACGCCGCCCGCTCGCCGCACTCCTCCGAGGCGAGCGAGGGCATCGAAATGGAGAACATCCAACAGCAGCGTCAGGATTCGGCGATCGGAGGAATCATCGCTGGTACCCCGTCGCCGCCATCCAGACAAGCCTGGAGCCGAGACAACCCGGGTTTCGAGGCCGGCGACGAGATCATGGCAGCGGACTGGCCTCCAGCCAGCCCCGGGAGGAGGTCGGCGTCCACGGCCTCCAGCAACAGCATCTGCAGCAGTGCTCTGGGCAGCTACAACGCCGGCGGCGGCGGCGGAGGAGGCGGCGGCCCCCACATCCACGGCGGAGGAGCCGCCTACCCGAGCCCGAGTGGGGACGAGGGGCAGCGGGGCAGGCGTGAGCACAGCAGCTGCATGAAGCAGATACTCCAAAAAATTAGAAGTAAGACGCTCTTCTTTCTCTTGACACCCCATTTTCATCCTAAAATCTAGAGTTAGGTGAAATGATTCATCCGTTTATCGAAAAGGCCATTTGTTCATCGTAAAATAATAGCAAACCCAACAATTCCGAGAGGGACCACGACAAATCTATACTTTCTCTCCTTTGTTGCAGTTCTGTGGGGTACGGAGTTGATGGAGGACAACAACAGCAGTCGAGAACGGTACTTGTGGAACGTTTTGAGGGAGATGCTCACTTACGTGGCCTTCCTCATCACCGTTTGCATCCGTAAGTAATCGACTGAAACTTGAAATTTCACCGGTGACCTAGAAAACTGAACAAAAATCACCATGAATGAGTTGAGCAGAAGGAATAACAGGGCACAGGGATTAAATTACGCGACGGGCCAGAAAATTGAGAGCATATGCTTCTCAAGTGTGCCGAATGGTCACGGTTACATTCTGCACTTTTCTTTTTGCTGCTTCAGTTAAAAAAAAAAAAAAATTGCCAGTTTGTGGTTGAGGGCGGTTCAGGAAAAAGTTTCCTGGCACATTATACGATCCAGAGCTGGAGAAGCTGCTCTTTTTAATATTGACTTGTATTGTCGCAGAGCCCAGTGAAATGGGATATTGACGTAACTGTGTAAGCAGTCACACTATACTGTGGAGTCTCACAATCAGAGACCATTGTGTAACATAAATGAACTGCGGCAATTGCTTTTAACACAGTAGGGCAGGAGAAATTAGTGTGGGGCGTTAAATCTCACACCCCTGTCAAGGCGTTATGGCTGGCCTGACTATATTAGAGCTTTGATTTTCACCTGGAAATTGACAGGTTGAATTTGCGCCGCTAAAACTTCAGGTTTGGGGCTGCTGTGCTCCCTCGTAAAAAAAAAAAAAAAAGGATAATCTGGAGCCCTGACTGTTGTGTACTGGATATTTCTGTAAAAGAACCATGCGTGTTTAACCCTCATGCCGTATTTTTGCGGCTGCATGAAGGGTATTACGTCCTCGAGGATTGTCCCAAAAATGTCCCTCTTCCAATGTGCAACAACTTTTTTCACTTTTCACTTTTTTTCACTTTCAACCCCTTCAAAATGTTCAGTGGGAATTGGCCAAGACATAGATATACATCCTATGCAAAATGTCAGCTTCGTGGAGTTATTTTTCACTGTTTTGTCTGTGGTGTCCATTTGTCCAACAGTCCAAAATTGTCCAAAGTGTCCGAAATGTCCAATTTTGGGATAATTACTGCATGGGGGTTAAATGTGTATATTTGTGTTTGTGTGTGTGTGTGTTTGTGTGTTAAATGGTGTCCAGTGACGTACGGAATGGTGAGCACCAACATGTATTACTACACCAAAGTCATGTCGCAGCTTTTCTTGGACACACCCATTTCCCCTGGAGAGGCAGCCACATTTAGGAGCCTTTCAACTATGGACGACTTCTGGAAGGTATATCGCAGAATGCCGTCATCACACCAATAACACAAACCGCTATTAGCACAGAGGACCTGGTCTGTTTAAAAAAAAAAAAAAATCATTATTAATTTACCTCTCTGCATCGTTGGTTGACGACTCATTTGGGGTAACCGCAGTCATCATGTGTCCTCGTCTTTCCAGTTCACAGAGGGGCCTTTCCTCAACGGGATGTACTGGGAAGTGTGGTACAACAACAAGAGCCTGCCCGAGAACCACACTCTCATCTTCTACGAGAACCTCCTGCTGGGGGTGCCGCGCCTCCGGCAGGTCAAGGTCCGCAACGAGTCGTGCAGCGTGCACGAGGATCTACGCGACCGAGTCCGCGACTGCTACGACGCCTACTCGCGAGCCAATGAGAACACCGCCCCCTTCGGGCCCGGGAACGGGACTGCGTGGACGTACGTGACGGAGGCCGGCGCCAACGGGAGCAGCCACTGGGGTCGCGTGTCCAAATATGGCGGCGGGGGATACTACCAGGACCTGTCCCGGACGAGGGAGGAGTCGGCGGTGCGGCTGCGCTTCCTCAAAGACCACCTGTGGCTCGATCGAGGCACCCGAGCCGTTTTCCTGGACTTTGCTGTCTACAACGGTAACATCAACCTCTTCTGCATTGTCAGGTGAGAATCGTCTGCATGAAGGCACACTTTTATTACATTTGTAAAAGGGAACCCCTGTCCGTGTATTTGTAGTTTGGCATTTGTCGCATGATCTTGAATTTGCTGATTTTTTTTTTTGTGGGGGCGGAATATCCTCTGTTTTTAACTTTAAAAACTCCCCAAGGCTCCCGAGATGGCACCAAAAGCTGGACGGTGGTGTCATGGAATAATTATTCAATAGAAGTAACTCATCGCGAATGTCCGTGAGGAGCTAAGTTTAGCCTGGGTTGTTAGTGGAAGTTCTGGAGAGTCGTCATCACGTGTTTGTTGTTCTTCCAATGAAATATCATCCCTAAACTATTATTTTTTTAAGGCTAAATTTGTAAGATCAGTGTGAAACAATCTTTAAAGACAAAGCAGCCATTTTTTTAGGGAAGGTGTTATGAGAAAAGAGACATGTTTTATTGTTATTTTTTGTATTTATTTATATTTATGAGCACAGGATTTTAGTCGTATAACTAATGATGTTTAAACATACACTGTGTGAAATTTAGTGCCACATAGTGGTTAACTAATAGAAGGCAATGACCTAAACTCGCAAGCGTGCATTTAGTGACCGCACTGTGCAAAATGTCATCCCAAACGACTTCTACTTTTCTTTCAAGTGACGGACTAAATTTGTCACACATGCTATTGTAACGATTTTGAGGAACCATATCCGACTTTACTTAATCGTGCCGCCGTCTGCTAACGTTAACCCTACCCCTCATAACCACAACTATAATTATATATTTCCCGAGCAGCATACCCGATGGTGTCCAAAACAAACACGCGGGCACGACTAACAACTCTAACCACGTTTGTCAGGTTGTTGGTGGAGTTCCCAGCGACTGGCGGCGTGCTGACGTCCTGGCAGTTCCAGACGGTGCGTCTGATCCGATATGTATCCAGCTGGGACTACTTTGTGGGCCTATGCGAGGTCATCTTCTGCCTCTTCATCCTCTACTACGTGGTGGAGGAGGTGCTGGAGATCCGCATCCACCGCCTGCATTACTTCCGGAACCTGTGGAACTGTCTGGACGTCTTGATCGTCACTGTACGTATCCGCACATGCTAACATACGATGTCAAGAAACACAACTGTTGAGAGATGTTCCGGTATTCCGTGTTCATCGCAAGGCTGTTGTGAATCGTCCATTTGTGTGGCCTCCTTTTTTGCCAGCTGAGTGTGGCGGCCATCATCATGAATATAACAAGAACAGCCACGGTCAGCCGCCTGCTGAAGACCCTGCTGGAGAACCACACCACTCACCCCACGTTCGAACCTCTGGCCAACCTGCAGCTTCAGTTCAACAACGTGGTGGCGGTTATCGTCTTCTTTTCCTGGGTTAAGGTGTGTATGCCGACTCCAGTATTTTGGACTTGAATGAAAAGCGATTCGCTTATTACTACCTCCACCAAGGACTTGTTTTTTTTCCCCCCTGGTTACGGTTTATTAAAGATGTTTTATGTCTTGTTGGACAAGATCTTTTTTTTTAAGTGAAAAAAGAAGTTATAGGAGAAGAAAACATTTTACAGTACAACTCCTCTACAACGAAATCGTGTTTGCACTCAGCTATTTTTCACAACAGGGGACTTTTCACTATAACAAATTTGATCTGAGACGGAAACTCGAACACACACAAAAAACATATAAATGTACTCTTTATTTTATTCCAATAGTGCATAAATATTTTATATATAGAAAGAAAAAAAAAGGAACACATTTTTTAAATTTACGATCAGCATTCACTTTTACTTACATCAATTTCTTGCGTAATGTCTTTTACTGTGCTTCCTCCGTCTTTAATCTTCATTACTTTTATCCTGTCTTCACGCGTTGAAGCTTTTCTTTTCTTAACTCCTCTGAAGAGCCTTGGTCTGCCAAGGTCCGTTTTGTAGCCATTTTATACCAAGCAATGCAACATTACTGCCGTGTCTGAAACCACGAGTGACAATTCTAACCACGTGCTAACAATAACAAATACTTCCTGTACTACCAAGCATATAAACCAGTGTGGTGGTTGCTATTTCCTATCTAAGCAGTAGGAGTCGCTGTTTTCCTTGTAATGAACCTCATTGCGAGGCAAGGGTGGAGAAAAGGATTTCATATTACGCAACAGGGGGACTTTTCATTGTAGGGGGAAGCAGAAAAGAGGGAATGGCTTTCATGCATGAAGATTGTTTCACACTAGGGGGTATTTTCACCCATGTAGGTTTCGTTGAAGAGGAGTTTCACTGTACAAGGGGAAAAAAAGTCTTGAGTTGAAAAAAAAAAAAAGAAAAGTTGTAGATTTATGACAACAGCGATGTAATCGTTCAGAGAATGTAGTTGTCATTGTAATCCCTTCCCACAGCTCTTCAAGTTTATCAACTTCAACAAGACCATGAGTCAGCTGACGGGCACCATGTCTCGCTGTGCCAAGGACCTGGTTGGTTTCGCCATCATGTTCTTCATCATCTTCCTGGCGTACGCCCAGCTGGCCTACCTGCTCTTTGGAACTCAAGTGGACGACTTCAGCACCTTCCAGGCCAGCATGTAAGATGAGCAAGACTTTCAAGCCTGCGCACGATCCGCCGTAATTCACTCGAGTGCTTCTGCGCCGCTCACCGGCTGAACTTTGGAAATCTCCATTTGTACGCTGTTGCTCACTGGAACAGCAGAACAGAAGCAATAAGTACCCCAATCATTACATCTGACACTACTACGTGTTGCTCGGTCGCCATATTGTCTTTCAAGTACAGTCAAACCTCGGTTTTCGTCCATAATCCGTTCTAGACGGCTGTTCGAAAACCGAAATTGTTCGAAAACCGAAACCACGCTCTTTTTAAAATAAAAATGTTTACTGAACACGTCTGCTCGCAATGGAAAGCAACACGACACTTCCTCGTGTAAGGAAGGCGAGAGGAGTCAAATGGTGCATTCAAGTGCGTTCAGTTTGTTCGAGAACTGAAATGTGTTCGTCATCCGAGGCATAAAAAATTTGAAATTTTTGGTCGAAAACCGAATTGGACGAGAACCGAGAAGTTCGAAAACTGAGGTTTCACTGTAATTACAATAAGCAATGTAATAATAATAATAAATGATACTTTAGTTGACGCCACACCTTAGTTGAACAAATAAATACCTTACCGCAAATAGACCCGCCCCCCACTCGCCTCACGAAAGGTAACAGGTAGCATCAATTGCTCGCTGCAAGTTTATATTTGCTAACCAAAACAGCGACACCCCTCCAGCAATGACAACATTTACTCTGACATCTGACACCACCACGTGCCCGGCGAGAATTTTCCCCAAATAATAACCTCTGCATTATTAGATGCCGCATCTGAATGAATCATCAAGTGTTTATTTGGGACCAAATGAACACATTTTGTCAAATACACCCATTTTACCCCTCAGAAAAACAAAATAAAGAAGCAGCACTGAAGCAAAAATGAGCTAGCTAGTAAAAACAACAACAACAAAAACTCAATATAAAAGCTGGGTGTGTCATTGACAAAAAAAAAAAGCCTCCCCTCAAATAAGCAAATTTTCCCGCTGAGGAAAAATAATCAACATTTGGCCGCAATTACCCATTTCAACCCTGTTGCTAACCAAAACAGCTGCACCTTTGTAATAAATAAATTTAAATAACACGCATTAAAACCTTCCCCCTCTTGTGCAGTTTTACTCAATTCCGCATCATCCTGGGAGACTTTGAGTTCTCCGAGATCGAGGAGGCCAACCCGGTGCTGGGGCCCGTCTACTTCACCACCTTTGTCTTCTTCATCTTCTTCATCCTCATGGTAAGAGCTCGCACTTGCGCAACCCACGCGAGCATCCGCCTAATGCTCTCCGCTGACGCATCGTCCCCGTCCGCCCTCCACCACAGAACATGTTCTTGGCCATCATCAATGACACGTACTCCGAGGTGAAGGCGGACATGTCTCAGCAGAGGTGTGACATGGAGATGAGCGACTTCATCAAGAAGGTAAAGAGGCTTCTTCCGCTTTTTTTTTTTTTTAGCCGGCGTCAAGTTTAAAGGAGAGTACGAATTAAAAAGCGCTCTCGTCAGGGTTGCAACAAAGCCTTGATGAAGCTCAGGCTGAAGAAGACGGCGGTGGACGACATCTCGGACGGTCTGCGTCGGGCCGGAGGCAAGCTCAGCTTGGATGAACTCAGGCAGCATTTAAAGGGGTGAGTTTGTGTCCTCTGTAACAAGACAAAAGACAGAAAAATAATTTCAAATGATGAGGAAAAAGTTGTTCAATTCTAATCAATTCCATTTTATTTGAAGCAAAATGTCTTGCAATTGTCAAAGACACCACAAGATGGCGGTAAACGACTACTTTTGTCTCTGCTAAGCTCCATCAATCAGTTGGTTCCTAAAATGCTACAAAATATGCTTAACTTGTTTTGGCTTGAATACAAAATCATCAAATAGGTTTGCCGGAATTTCTTTCGATTTTTGTGTCTGATGTGAATTTGTTGTCGGTGCTGCCTTGGCACAGGAAGGGCCACACGGATGCCGAGATCCAGGCCATCTTTGCCAAGTACGACCACGACGGTGACCAGGAGCTGACGGAACACGACCACCAGCAGATGAGAGACGACCTGGAGAAGGAGCGAGTTAGTACAAAGATCATCCGCCATCCGTCATTTCAGGGTCTCGAGTCATCAAAATGGAGGCCACGCGTGAAGTGTTGTGAATCCCCCAAAACAAAATGGCGGACCACAACATCAATGTTTTCTTAATTTCACATTCTGACTTTGTTCTCATGATTTGATGACTATTAATCTCAAAGGGATTCTTGAGAGTTCAGAGAGAGAGAGAGAGAACACCAAAAAAAAATCACAACATTTCATTTTAATTATACATCTTGTCAGGGTCCACTGGAAAATCAGCAATTTATTTTCTGGGTGTGCGGGGGTTCAACATTTCAGACGAAAACATTCAGGTGACAAAACCTACGTAAATAAATTGTTGTTGGAATATTACAAGGAAAAAAAGGATTATTTTTCGTATTAAAAATCAATAGAATTTTTTTTTTCCTCCCCCCAAGTAAAAAGGTTGCAATAATATGAAGAAAAAGACGAAATTATCCTTAACTATTACTGAATATTACAGTGTACTTTTATGTGAGCACAAATGTAATCTTACCAAAAATGGACACATTGCAAACAAGAACGTTTTAAGGTAACAAAAAAAAGTGTTTTAATATTGCAAGAAAAAAAATCTGAACGATTAATATGCATACTGAACAAAGTAAAATACGATTTTTGTTTTGTTTTTTTGGTTAAACCAGCAAATAGATGTCATTTCAAGATAATAGCACATTTTGGATTCAAGTATTTGTGGGGGGTTTTATGTTGATACAAAAAAAAAAAACAAAAACAGCAAACCTGTTGTTTTTTTCACAGTTTCGATTATAATTTTAAAAAATGTCACCAAATGTGTTTGCAGGAGGATTTGGATCTGGAGCGCAACTCCCTAACCCGAGCGTGCAGCGGGCGCAGCCTGCCGCCTCGCGGCCAGGACGACTCGGAGGAGGACGACGACGAGGACAGCGGGCACAGTTCGCGGCGCCGCGGCAGCAGCTCGGGCGGCGTCTCCTACGAGGAGTTCCAAGTGTACGTACGGCGCGCTCGAAGCCAACGGTGGGAAGGTTGCCGGTTGGCCGCCCGTGACGTCCGCGTTGTCGTTGGCAGGCTGGTGAGACGCGTGGACAGGATGGAGCACTCCATCGGCAGCATCGTGTCCAAGATCGACGCCGTCATCGTCAAGCTGGAGGCCATGGAGAGGGTCACCCTCAAGAGGAGGGACGTGTTGGGAAGGCTCTTCGAAGGAGCCATGGAGGTACATGAAATCACAAAAACGCTGTCGGGAAAATGAAGGATTAGCTGAGAGACGAGTATTTCCGTGCTGGAAATCAATAATCAATATTTGGCCAATTGATGTTACATTTTTACAAGAATAAAGACTGAGACCGACAGCTAAAGTGTGCTAACTCCATTTTGTCGTATGCTAATACGAGTAGCAGGGCCACGGCCAATTTGGAAATTTATGTCAAAATTGGAACAAAATCTTGATTTAGAGTTTTTTTTTTCTCTATTCTCTGCACTCAACTTTAAAATGAGCATAACGGAGTTCGCAGCTCCTAACCCTCAACACTAGCCCTAACGCCGACTCCTAAACCCTAGCCCCTTTCCGTAGCCCTGAACCCTAGCCCCAACCCTAAACCCTAGTCCCTACCCCTAACCCTGAACTCGAACACTAACTCCTCACCCTAAACCCTAGCCCCTAACCTTGAACCCTAACCCTAGCCCCAAAACCCCTTAACCCTAACTCCTATCCTTCATCCTAAACCCTAGCCCCAACCCAAAACCTGAGGCCAAAGCCTAACCCGAGCCCCTGAAACCTAGGCCCTAACCCCAAACAGTCACCCCAAACCCTAACCCTAACCTGAGCTCCTAACCCTTAACCCTAGCCCTAATTCTAACTCCGACCCCTAAACCCTAGCCCCTACCCCTTAACCCCAAATTCTAACACTAACTCCTCACCCTAAACACGAGCCCCTAACCTTGAACCCTAACCCTAACCCTGAACTCTAACCCTAGCTCCTCACCCTAACTCCTATCCTTAATCCTAAACCCTAGGCCCAACCCAAAACCCTAGCCCCAAAGCCTAACCCGAGCCCCTAACCCTGAACCCTAACCCAGACTGCGATCCCCTAACCTTGAACCCTAACCCTGGCCCCTAAACCCTAACTCCCAACCCATAGCCCCTAACCCAAACAGTCACCCCTAACCCTAACCCCAACTGCGAGCCCCTAACCTTGAACCCTAACCCCAAACAGTCACCCCAAACCCTAACCCTAGCCCCGAACCGTCAACCCGAACTCCTAGCCCCTAAACCTGAACACCTAGCCCCAAACCTCTCAATATAACAACATGCAACGATTTCTCTCTCGCGCTGGTCACTGCATGTCGTCAGGAGGAGCGCGGCAGCGGTCGGGACGTCGACGCCCACAGCGAGCAGGAGCGTCTGGTGAGGGAGGAGCTGGAGCGCTGGGAGTCGGACGACGTCTCCTCGCTGGTGGGCCACCCCCACACCGGCGCAGCCACGCCGCGGCCCCGCCCCCGCTCCCCTTCCTCGCTGTCCGTCGACACCGCGGACGGCAACGGGAGCGCTCAAGTGTAAAAAGCAAGGTAAACCAAAAAAAACAACAAAAAAACACTTGGAAGGGATTCCTTGGTTGTAAAACCAGAATCAGAGCAAGTACAACAACGGCAGAAGTCACCTCCCATGATGCACTTACAGTACGGAGGCGGTTCACCTCAAATCACAAAATTGATGAGAGACTAGTATGAGGGACCCCTACGCTGAAAAAAAAAAATCTCATCGCAGTACAACTTAACTCCCATTTTAAAAAAAAAAAAAAATTCTCATAAAATTCAGACTTTTGTTGTAATACTACAATTAAACCTTTTTTATCATACGACGAAAATCAATACTGTATCCTCGAATTTGTACGACCTTATTCTGCTCCTTTGTGTACTTTTATTCCATACTTGTTTTTTTTCTTTGCAGTGTGGCCTTCATGCGCCTTTGTAGCAAACTTCCTAAAATGTGTCTTGCTTTGGCCACATGTTTTGCACACATTTCACATTCCGCTGTGACGTTTGAACACAAACCAAAAGAAGCACCTTTTTTTTTTCCACATTCATTTTGTTGATTTTAATTCACAGTATTTGCGTGAAGCGTCCATTTTGCATCGAAGCTTCAACGGAGCTCGATTACTCTCAATGTCACACGCGTGCGCACACAATATGTATTGAAACAAACTTCAATTTGGAGTGCAAATAGTTCATGGGAAACCCATGCGTTTATATTTTATACTGCGCCTTAGTATTTTCATATCTGCCTTTTTATTAAAAAAAAAAAAAAAAGTCAAATAAAAGTGCTATCAAAATTGTAGTTATTGAGAGCTTTTTTGGGGGGGCATTTCAACACACTTCTTTTTTTTAACACAAAATAGTTTGTTATAATTTTGTTCTTTTTGTATTTTTTTTTTCATATGTACTGATAAATTTAAAAAATATTTCAATCCAAACAGAAGCAAACTTAGATGATTTTCTCGCATTGATTTCAAATCTGCCCTTGTTTGTTTTTCCCCCCAAGCACAGCAGGTTTTCATAATGATCATAATAAAAATACATTATATTGGAATAATATTTATGAATTGTTTGGCTCAGCAAATATTTTTTAAAAACCTGACGTGCTAGGAAAAGAAAAGAAATAAAAAAACAGCATTGAATAGTTTTTTGAAAGATAATTTTAAATATACTCAGACATCTTATGTGTTTTAGTGAATCCGACAAATATTTATTAAAAAAACAAACAAAACACTTTGTGGTTTCATGGTGTCATTTATATGTGAATACAATCATACAAATGGTTTGAAACAAATCAAAATATCAAAAGAACTTTTCATCAACAGTTCAATTTCAAATGGTTAACGCTGAACTAACTTCAAGAAAA
This sequence comes from Hippocampus abdominalis, assembly GCA_018466805.1. NCBI lineage: Eukaryota > Metazoa > Chordata > Actinopteri > Syngnathiformes > Syngnathidae > Hippocampus > Hippocampus abdominalis. Next base: position 6,260,418 of record CM031700.1, read on the forward strand.
AAAATCTGCAGTAGTTAATCAGGCAGTAAAAATCACGTCTACTTTTAAAATGAGGTGAATAAATAGAAGCTTTCAAATGTAACATGAATAGCTGTGAGCGATCTTTTTTTTTTTTTTTTCTTTTAAGTGAACTTCTTAATGTAGCGAAGTTTCAGGTAGGAAATGAACAGGAAGGCAACGAGCATGACGGCTAACGCCACGTGGTTCTCCCACAAGCCCCACGTGTTGTAGCGGATCCCCAGATAGTCCAGGTACTGCTCCCCTGTACATCTGCAACACAACCACAAAAATAAATAAATAAAAATAAAAATGCTCATCTGTGATTGGCTTCCATCTCCGACTGCTCCTCCAGCAAACTGGAGACGATGGCGGAGTCGTTTTTCTACTCACGTTAGTCCGACGACGGGCCCCGCGCTGCAGTTGCAGGCGGTCACGGCGGCGGACACGTTGGTGTTCTGGCAGAATTTTAACCCCACAAACTCGTTGATCTTCAGGGCCTGAAGGTCCAAAAGTTCAAAGTAAGAGTCAAAAGGGGGGGAAGTTTGTTCCATGAAGCTGGACTTACCGCGAGGCCGTAGCGAGGAATACTCAAGTACTTGAGCCAGGCCAGCCAGTCCATGATGCTTGGAAGGTTCACCAGAAGACCTGAGAAGATCTACAAAAACATACATGTCCAGCATGGGATACTACCACAATAAAATCGGGCTGTGCCAACAAAATTGGGGGGGGGATGTAAAAAAAAAAAATCCATCTTTATCCAATTAAATTTTTTATGAAATGTTGTTTTCTGGTATTAAAACTTCGCTCTTAAAAATGACACGTTTGCCCTTGTAAAATTCCGATTCACCAAAACTCTTTTTTTCCCCAAATCACCCAATTGTTCTCATGATATTCTAACTTTAATTTCGTTAACTAAAACTTCTTTGCCTCGGAAAATGTTGTCACCAACAATTACATTCCCAATAGTTTCACGGGCGTATCGCAAAGTCGGCCTTTTCGCAGACAATTACGATACGTTCCCTCACCATCATGAAAACGAAGGTGATGGTCATGAAGATGTTGGCGAGCGCCACCACCGCCTGGTCCGCCGAGATGGCCATGGTCATGGCAGTGGCCGTATACGCCACCAGCGTCACCGTCAGCGTGAACACGGAAAAGGCGCACAAAGTGCACTTCAGCCCTGAACAAGTTACAAATCAAGACAAAATAAGCGCATTGCTGTCATTGGATCAGTTCTTTACCAGGCAAAAACCACTTCTGAGACAGAACACGAACTAAAGAGGGCAAAAAAACGTTGAGAATACAAGTTACAAGTTTTACATGCTGCACAATTCTCATTTATTGTGCAATAATGTAATTGTAACATGTATTTGTTCCATATTTTGATGCAATTTTATGCTTGAAAAAAATGTATGTCTGAATTTTGGGGGGGTTAGGAACGGATTAGGGCATCTACATGGAAAACGCGTCTCGACTTACATTTTCAAGTTCAGAAATTTCTTCCACAACCAATTAAGAGTGCTGTTCGTACCAATCATAAAGTATACGCCGCAGCTGAAGATGACGGAGGTGACGGTGCGGAGGGCCACATCGGACAGCACCTTGGACAGGAAGTAGACGGACACTCTGTAGTAGCCGCTGATATACTCGTGTCTGCGGGAACAACCAGTCGCGAGTCGCATGCGGTACAAACGTTGGCCTTCGACGCAATTTTCAGTGAAACGTAGCCGACGCCCGGCATCCGTTTTGTCACGGCTTGAAAACAGGCAATTCTGAAGCGACAACATACGCGAAGAGCTTCCGCTCGGCGATGAAGAGCTCGGCCGCCGACACTGTGCTGAAACATTGGTTGGTCGTGATGAAGAAGAGCGCCCCCATCCTGGAAGAAGAAGAAGACTGGGGTGAAAGCTGGTTTCCACTCTGTGACCCTCCCGCCTCCCCGCGGGAGTTCTCCAAGGGCACCGCTTAAGCCCCATCCACTAGTCCAGTCCAACCTTATGGAAGGTCTGGAGACTGGCTGGGTTTTAAAATGTGCTTTGCTGACCTTGTGCGTACCAGCTTGTGCCAACATTAAGAGGATTAGCGAGTCCACATAGGAATTAATGCAATTCTCAATGCGTACAGTAGAGGTGGCGTATAGGTTTGGGTTGTTTTTTTTTGTGTGAATTTCTGCCACTAGAGGGCTGTTCTTTAACCTAGAACCAGAAAAAAACAAATTAACTAATTTTACTTAATTCTCCCCCCCCAAAAAAATGGATGACTGCTTTTGTGTTCGAATGCTTGCATGCGTTTTTTTTATACTCACCTGTTCTGGATGCCACTCTGGTCGTCTTTGACCCTGAAGAAAATGGCTCCAACGATGAGAGCCAAGAAAATGTGCACCCCCACCTGCAGACACGGTGACACAAATGCAGATTTTTTTTTACATGCATTCTATTTGGAAAATCCTGCATGGATTTATCTCAGCTGTCACCCTGAACCAGTTGCCATTTCAGGCAGTAGGCGGGGGACACCCTGAACCGGTTGCCAACCAATCGCAGGGCACACAAGAGACGAACAACCATCTGTGCTCACACTCACAACTTGAGGGCAATTTCAAGTGTTCCATGAACATGTTTTTTGGAACGTGGGAGGAAAACGGAGTACCCGGAGAAAACCCACGCAGGCCCGGGGAGAACATGCAAACTCCACACAGGAGTTTACGTCTGGATTTGTGTGTAAGGATTGGTAATAAAATGTAAAAGAAAAAAAAAAAACGACAGAGTCGCCCGATTGTGATAGGATAGGGTCCGGCGACTCCCCGCGACCCTCTTCAAGAAACTTGGGACTTGCTTGAATCCAGGAGGTTAAACCTTGAGACCTACATACAATTTTTTTCTTTTTTTTTTTGTGCAATAGCAACTCTATACACAGAGTCTGGGCGGACAGACCCCCCTCCCACGGACCACCGAGGTGGGAGCGAGGGGATGTTGAAAGTGGTAGTGGGGGGGTACGGGGGGGGGGGGGCAATTTGACAGCAGAGAGTGAGAAAAGGGAAAAAGGACACAAGTTTTAATCCCAACAATTGACACATTATGACAGAACTAAGCGGTTCCCAGGGTGAGTGGACCAGCTAATAAGCTGTAAGGCACGGGAGTGATGAACCGTGACAACGTCATGTGATGCTTTGCCCCGTAACCGAGGCCACGCTGGGCCAGGGATTGTGAGGGTTTGAGTTCAAGGGGGGCTTAGGCCAGATATGATATCAAGCCCAAAGGAGGCAAGAGTCGGGTCACAGCAGTCACAAAAGCCGATTATGGCGCCTGCGCCGTCCAGATCCCTGCTGGTGGGATTAAGGGGGGGGGGGGGGGGTCTTATCTGGGCCCAATTGGCTGTTAATAATTCTTAAAGTGAGGGGACTTCTCAAGGCTTTGAAAAGTCAGGTTGATCCGTCCCAAGAGCATTCATCCACCACCAAATCATCTTTGATGCTTATGAAAACACAAATGTGTGGTACAATGAAGACTCGGAATTTTTCCATGTTTGCAAGAAAAAAAGAAAAAAAAGAAATAAAACATGCATTTTTTTTTTTTTTAAAAGCTTAACAGTATACAAAATACTATATATGCCCAAGAGTTCACAAAAACACAGTTATTAGAGGTTTATTGAAAATGTATCAAACTTTTGTCGCTCCACGAATATGATGATGAGGTAGACAATTTCATTTCTCAAACTTTGGGAGTTTGTTCAAGACTCCAAATGTGTACCTGTGCCACAGATGTCTGTGGGTTCAGCAGGAGGTTCTGAAAGGTTCTGCGCAGCACCCAACGCAGCTGGTGGCCAAAGGAGCTGTGATAGGCGACGGTGCGGGAGGCCGGCGGCGGCGGCGAGTGCCGCTTGTCCAGAGCGATGCGCTGCAGCAGGGCCAGCGTGTCGTTGCAGTAGCTGCTGTTCCTGTATTCCTCCACCAGGCGCTCCTCCACGCTCTGCCTGGAGCTGCTCAGCTCCTCCAAGTCCAAATCTAACCCTGGAGACAGACGTGATGGCCACATTTGCGTTTTTAAATGGATTTATTAAAAAAAAAAATAGATGGATTGTATATTATGAATATTGTAAACACACCGCATCACCTTGAGAAAGGCCGACTTTGGACATGCTGGTGACGGTGAAGTCTCCATGGATCACATCCAGAAAAAAGTCGGCTGGGTTGTTGTGGGGCTCGCAGGAAAATCCTGAAAGACAAAAGTCAAAGACTTAAGAATATTTTTTATTTAACGATTAAAGGCTACTGATGGCTCAAGGTGACTGATGGCACATTCTTTTTGTTTCTGGCGGCCACAGACAATGATTTCAGTTTTGTCTGAGTACAGGTGGAGACATTTGTTTGTATCCACACGCTGATCTGTCTGAAGCAGTGACAGGGCGAATCTGCAGGCATTGGTGATAAGTCAAGCTGGATCTCCTTAGCATAGTTGTGGGAGGACACTTTATAGCTCTGTATTAGCTAGCCTAATGAAGCATGAAGAATAGGGGTTTCAGGATTGACCCCTGGGTAACGCCACAGGCTATAGCCATGACAAGACACTTTTTTTTTTGTTCTCATTCTGTTCACTGTCCTGCATTTCACTTGTATTAGGGCCAAATGGAACAACCACAAACCAGATCCAGCTGGAGCAGCACCAACTGGCCCTGGAGTGGAACAGTAAAACTTTGCGAGTCAGCGTTTTTTATTCAAATGGATCATGCCATGTTTACTATTCTTGGACCTTTGCAGAAGTCACACTTGTTAATCAAAAATAAAAATAAATAAAATAAAGGGACAGGGCTCACCGATGTTTGCGAAATAGTCCAATGCGTTTGGTGCCGGTCCGTGGTACACCATCTTGCCTCCAACCAGCAAGGTTAGCGAGTCAAAGAGCCTGTAGATGGAGTAGCGAGGCTGGTGGATGGACATGATGATGGTTCTCCCTTGATTGGCCATCCTGTAGCCAAACAAGTCTAAAGTACTAAAAATAATCTTAAGAATCACAGACAGAAAGTACTGCATCGTTTGAGTCGCTACCTCCTTAGCAACAGCAGGACGGAGTTAGCTGTGCTGGCGTCCAGGCCCGTGGTCGGCTCGTCCAAGAAGAGCACGGGAGGGTCAATGATCAGCTCCATACCGATGTTGGTCCGCTTCTTTTCGCCTCCCGAGATGCCACGAGTCATCTGTGTGCCGACCTGCGAAGAACGTCACGGGAACATTTCAACGCCAGTCCCCCTCCTGAAACGGATCTGCTCTATCATTTCATCGTCCACCTTGCAGTCGGCCACCTTGGCGAGACCAAGTTCTGCGACGAGGTGATTGACGCGGGCCTCTTTTTCCCGCTCGGACACGCGCACGGGTAGACGCAACGCTGCTGAGAAACGGAGATTCTCCCTCACTGTTAGCGTACCCATGACCACGTCCTCCTGGTACAGAAGGTGAGTTGGATGACTTAATACCATTTGTGTTAGGTTCTAATCTCCCTATTTGTTTGACCATTAGCGCTAGCATGCTATTTAGGCTCGCGTGCTAATTAATAGCATTGATGGGCCCAGTTTTAGCATGTTGTTTAGGCTAATATGTTAGCTAATATCATTGATGTGCTCAGTGACGCGCAGTCAGGGCATTCAAGGCTATCTCTGCTGTCCCAAAACGTATCCAAACAACATATTAAGAGCTTACATGAAATGCTAATTTATTTCCAACAGTCTTTTTGTCTTCATTTCATACGGTGTGTTTTTGCTACGTAGCTTCCATTTTCTTGTGGGGTAATTGATTGATTTTTTTTGTGTTGACAAAAATACTTACTGTATTGTTGATTCATTGAAAGCTATAGATTTAGAATATATGCTTCTAAAAATGCTAAATGTGATGAATGGAAAATTCTCCATTATACTGAGGAATACACCACTGGCCAGGAAATATAAGATTGAAACATTCCAAGACCTTCCCGTATTAAAAACAAAACAAAAAAATTAAATCAATGGATCTTTAATTATTTGACAATATTATTGATCATTTCAATCAATCAGGGACGTTTGTATTGTAAATAATAATTTAACATAAAAATGTACCTGGACCACGTAGCCTGACAGACATTTGAAGTTGGGTGGTTGCGGTGCTCCGTCAATCAAAACTTCACCCGAGAGGCCGGAGGGATCCTTCCTCGCAGCGAGAATATCCAAAAAACTTTGCAGAACGACATTAAAAGAATAATAATAATCCAACATTCATGCAAACACCTATTTTTTTTTTTATTCCTGAACTCGGGTTCACTCACGATGACTTCCCGCTTCCAGTTGGCCCGAGGATTGCGTTCAGGCCAGGCCTCATGATACCACTGTAGCACAAAACAAAGCAATGTAAATATTGATCTTTGTATACATCGTATCGTGTAAAATTCAGAGGCGTTTCCATGATTAATCTGCCATTATGGAAGTCTGCCGAGAGGGCAGCATTTTTGACACAGTTCTTGTATTAGTGGCCAAAGAGTTCAAGTGAAAGAGCAAGCGCAAACCATACACACCCACACACCCCCCCCCACATATGTGCAGCCTAATAAAATGGAATTAAAAGATTGACCACAAGCCATGGGTCACGTGACGCCATTTTAATGCGTTCTCTTGGCAGAGGGCGACTATACTGAGAGATTATAAGCAAGAAACCATGCCTAATATCATATGATTAACGCAAGGAATATTTCACTCTTGCATGGGAAACACTTCAAACACACACACGCACGCACAGACACACGCACACGCATGCACTCACACATCAGAAAGAGAGTAATGTAAAGGGGGCCCGGTTCACAATCGAGCAAGGTTTGGTTTGTGAAGAGCTAAATGACTTATTTGTTGAGCGCTAATTATCGACGATGGTCAAGTTGTGTTGTGATTGCTGGAAATTAGGACGTAGTACACCAAATATTAAGGTGGTTTAAAAAAAAAAAAATGCAGCCTTCATACATGAAAACGGACATCCAAAAAAAAACTGGATGTCCATCAGATCTCACAAAGAAGTGAGACAAGAACATTTTATTGTAATTAACAGTGGCGTTGAATTCTAAATTATGCAGGTAAAAAATAAATACATTTTAAAAAAGGACAGAAAGTTGTCAATATGTTTTCCTCAAAACAAAACAAACAAACAAAAAAACACTCCCAGGGTTGGAAAAAAATTAAGAGAATTTTTGGGACTAACTATATACCAAATTATTAGGATTTAATTTTTTTAAATGCGAGTTGACAAAATTATTGGGGATTCATTCAGTTAAAAGGTATGAAATCCTATTTCATGCTTGTACAAAAGGACAGAATTAATGATGTTAGGTGGTAGCAAACTTTATTTTATTCTGGTCCAAAAGGACAGACATTCACAAAAACACACCCAGCAAGGAATTACATTTTGGGGGTGGGGGGGTCAAATTGATCAAAATATGGGCATTATTATTGGGGGGAGGGGGGTACAAAAAGGCTCCAAATCAGCACATGCAAAAATAGAGCAAAGAGGGAAATAAAATAATAATAATTTTTTTAATTGTTAATTTACCAAATTATCGGGATTTAGGCGGTATGAAATTCTATTATAATATAGTACAAAGCTACAAAAAAGTGGCAAAATTAACATACAAAGCCACCAAATCTCTCTCTCTCGCACACACACACACACACACACACACACACACACACACACACACACACACACACACACACACGAGTGGACTTTAAAAAAAAAGTACTAACTTGAGATCCAGGAGTATCTGGCGAGGACTTGACTTTTTTTTGCAGAAGAAGCCGTCCTTCACGTGAACTTTGTAGCCCACCTGGTGGAAGCTGACGGTGGAGCCGCAGAGCTGCTCGCCCGCCGCCGCCGGTTCCGGAACCATGGCCACCTTGGAACCCACCAGGCCGTTGACGCCGAGGTCGTCCAGCATCGCTACGTTGATGTGGCAGCCTCGCTCCATCTCGTACACTGTCAGCGTAAATGCACGTCGGGTTCATTTGTAATTCACCAGAAACTTTGGCAAAATGGCTTCTAGAGACTTTTTTTGTGGGTCTACTCCTAATAGAGATGCCTACCAAATTGCAATGGCACAGTGAAACTGGCTTAGGGGGATGAATTGTCAAACATTTTGAAGCTACGTTTTATGGCGAGTTATCAAACTTAGCTGACACGGTCTGCTCACATGCAATGACAAAAATTAGAACCGTTAACAATTTGGCGTCACTCACCTCACATATGTGGTTCAAATTTGGATAAAAATCGCTCGGAAGTCTGTCTCAGAAGGATCCCTGGAAATGGCCCAAATGGCATTAAAACATCTGCTTCAAGCTAAAAGGGCAGATTTGATGTGTCGTTTCTGGCATTGGTTGTTGAGACTTTTTTGTGGGTCAACTATGTGGCGAAGTGAAATCAGCTTTGCACGTTGCATTTTCAAACATTTCTGAGACAATGGCGGGCGTCATCCCTTTGCGCGGTTATGCTCAAGTCCATATCATACAATAATAAACATTTTTGCGTCCTATTTTTTTTTGAGCGTTAAAGACTCGATTTCAGAAAAATTATCCAAATAATGTTCGTCTTTGTATTGAATGAATTTGCAATGAACCCCAATTTTTTTCCAGTGGTTGTCTTTGCGTCGTCTTAACCGTGGCCGAATGTCAAAACGAATGAAGTAGAAGACGAGGGCACTTCTGCAGTCTGTCGAGCCGGAACGCCGATGCTAAAAAATCACGCTATGAACAAAATTATTGTGTTTTGCATTTATGAAATCAATTAACTGCTACAGCAAACATGACTTTTTTATTTAGCTTGGTCGGCGATAACTTTCATTAGAAAAAAAAAAAGTCCATTTCTATTTGTGCCCCCCTCGCAAAAATGAAGCTATTTTATCCACATGCAGTGAGCCAACAAAAATTCAACTTGTAAAATTCAGATTCAGAAAACTTTATTTATCCCTGTGGGAGAATTAAATAATAGCTATGATGAAGTGCAGCCCATTTTTATCTTTTTTTTTTTCATTTTCACACACGATTGGAAGGGGTCGTCGTCTGTGCGGCGTGGCCATTGTTTTGTTTCTAAAATAGTGTCACCAAAAATGATAGCCTGTAAACTGATGACATGATAAACTTTAGTAACTGCTGTCCCTGAAAAGGTTCATGTGACAACAGCAATTAAATTTTTTTTGCAATATGTACCTGTATCTGAAACTATAATATAGTAATAGTTCATATATTTTTAAGTCTTTGAGAAATTTAAGCAGAAAGTAGACCAACAGACTGAATAAAAACATAGGTATCATCTCATCACATAAAATGTAAATGATATATACAATCGTGTCCAACGATCAAGAGTAAAAAATAAAAAGCAGCCGCAGAAGCGCAGAGCGGACACCTGAAGATATCTCCTTTTGTGACAAATATGAAACCATGAGAGAAACTCACCTGCAGGCCTTGCGAGCGAGCGGCGCTGCACTGGTCAGGAGGAGGCGAGGGAGGCTGACAAGCATCTCATGAGAGCTCCGGGTCAAAGGTCGTCGCCACAGCATGCCGCGTTAACCCTTTGCACACCAAACACAGCCCCCTACTACACAGCTTTTTCAGTCTTTTTATTTTTGAACTAAATATTCACTTTTTCTTTTAAAGCTATTTGTATTCATTTTAAAGAGACACTGTAAAATAAATAAAAGTTATACGTGATAAAAATGAATTTACATCCATCTATTTTCTTTTAGCCTATTCCTATCAAGTTTCCTTCTTTTTTTAACCAATCCGTGTCTCGGAGGTTGCGCCTCCGCGGAAAATCTTAACAAAATGTGGACTGTACTGTAAAGGCCGATTGAATGTCATCATCCTCTGTAATCCTGTTTTTTATGGCGACATAAGGCTATATATTCCTTTTAGAATATTGTACATCTTTGGGCGTGGTTATTGATGTATACTGTGAGATGCCAAGTTAAATTTGGTAGTTCGGGAAAAATCGGCAGTTGTTTAACTGCATCGAGGGTCAATACATTTGTACACTGCTTGTACGATACGCATGTTGCTGGTGTCGGGCCAAAACCTCGTAAAATGTTCATATTTTTTCTCAAGTCAATACTTTTCATATCATATCTTCACATCATTCACTTGGAAGGAAATTCACTTGATGTAGTGTAGCATTAAAGAATCCAGAACTCACAATTTTGTGATATTTATTTTTTATTATTATTATTTTTAAACTGCACATATGTATAAAACACCAAATATGTTTTTCACAATTTTTCGGATTATATATATATAAAAAAAAATATTTGATCGTCACCTTCCTAAAATAATGGCCTTTGTCATTTTTGTTCTCAAACAACAACAACAACAAAAAAACCTGACCCAAATACTGATTATATTTATTCATCATTTAATTTCAGCGGTCAAATTGAATGATCCGTTGAACTAAGGATGTTGCCAATTTTTAGCAGAGGTAGCCAATCAGCATGAGACGTTCAAGGCAAAAAAACAAAAAAAAAAAAAAATCAATAGATAAAAGTTCAAATATGACTTGGGGCCATTATTTTAAGGTGCGGAAATGGAGATACATGGTTTTTTTTTTAATTGGAGAGCAAACTGAAGCCATCTTAAACAAAACAGAGAGTCAAAAGAATAATTTCACTTAGTCACATCAAAAGAAACCCCCCCCACCCAAAAAAAAAAGTGATCATTACTACTATCACTTCAAATTTGATGGCGCTCTCTCGTATTGATCACCCCGAAATAAAACAAGACTATGAGTACATTTCCAGAAGCGCAGATTACAAATCACTGCTGTGATAAAACAGAATCCACCTGCCGTGTACAGTCCGTCCCCAATTATCCCTCCCACATGTAACGACGTTTACGGCGGTCAATATAAACGGTAATAACGACAAACAGCGTTGTTCACAGATGAGCGGGGGCTTGAAATGAGGTTGTGTCGTTTGACGCTCTCCACGGTCGAACGATATTTACAAACATGGATGGATGGACGCGGATAAATCCCGACAGGAGGTGTGCTTCATTTAAGTTGTTCGCCACACGGCTCAATCAATAAAGTTTTTGCATAAATAGCTCCTATTTACACAACATAAGCTGTACTTTTTCGGTACCCTGATTATGTCTCAGTGCCGCGCTCGCTCGTCTCGTTGTAACATTTGATTGTGATTACAGAAAACATATAAGTCATAAAAATATAACGTTTATTTTTAAAAAAACAAAAAAACGCTAGATTGTGCAAATGATTCCTAGAGACAAATGTACAAATCATTTTTGGTTATGATTTTTAGAAGCACAACGGGGTGGGCAACCTACGGCGTGTACAGTGGCACAGACAGTTTTTCGAATGACCAGCCAACTTCCTTTTCATTTTTTTACATTTAAATTCGATTGACGGCTCACCTGTTTTGTGACCGTGTCGCGTAATGTGCACAATTTGGCAGACAGCAAACAGTTACAAACTCTTAACAGTGCGAGTACAAACACTCGGAGCACCCAAAGATACCTTGTACAGATACCTCCAGCACTTTTGATAGATAAAATTGTATTCAACAAATTAAAAAAAATAAAAATTGTGAATAAAAAAACCTGTCTTCAAGTGATGTTCTGCAGATGTGTCAAGCTGACAAGGTGTAGCGCCAACTCATGCCGAGGAGGACTAGCTCAATGTCAGATTTCTTTATTTTTTTTGCCTTAAGTATCGGTGTCTGGTATCCGCAGCCACCACAACTACTCGATATCTTAAAATAAGGTCCATATCAGCACCTTTCTGTTACCTGGTGTTGTTACTCGCCCATATCTAAATAATCATATAATATAGTAATATATTTCGGAATATTCGTGAATTTAAGGTTAGTTTCAGCAAGAGGTGGATTTTTTTTTTTTCTTAACCAATTTATTTGACAATAAAGTTGTATTCAATTCAATTCAAATTTAATCCCACCGGTCACATTTGTGAAGGACAACAATGATTTAATTTACAGGGCTCTCAAATTTTTTATTAATGATTACTTGAAAGGCGTTTATAAATAAAATGTATTCTTATTATTATTACTTAGTACAATAAAAGTACAATGACACCTGATTTTGACTTTTAAATGTCACGGAAAATTTGGGGATTAAATGGGTTAAATGTCATAATTAAAATGACGATGCATGTAAAAAAATTAAAAACAATAAAAATAAAATAAGGTTCTCTCAAAAACCTGATAAAAAAATTGGACATGTTTTTAAAAATCAGCATGATTGATGTCATGGGGAAAAACAGAACTGTTTATCGATGTACAGCGCAACCGGACATTTTTTCCCCCCTGCTATGACGACACGTTTTCAGTCTGGCCACGGAACAAAAGGAAGGTACCACTGTACCAAAAACAAAACAAAACCCAAACCCCCCCCCCAAAAAACTACAACTGAAAAGCCCGACCAAAAATATTTGGTTCCATTGTGCCATCATGCTTTCGTTCGTGTGTCCCTCAACTGGCCCCTGCTCGAAAAAGTTTGCCCACCCCTGCTTGAGCTCCACGAGGTTCGACAGTTACGTGACACCAGCGCTTCTAAATACGTAGTGAACAGCACAGTCTCTTTGACGAACTAACAGTCTGAAAAATGGACTTGGTCGAGTCATTTCAAAACCAAACCGAAAGTTGATTTTTCTTTTAAGTGCAAAAAACGTCAGTGCCGCCCAAGAGCAACAGCCGAACCTCGAGGGTCCGAGCGGATGACGAGGCCGACGACGCAACACCTCCCACTTGAAATAATCCACATCATAAAAACAATTATTTAGAAGCTGTCGTGTCATAAAAAAATAATCTCTTCTTTGATTATCTTTCTCTAATTTTATACAGAGAAAAGCTAGACGGACACTCGAGAATATTCTGTCATAATATTACATCATTGTTTTTGTAAAAGAATTTGGGATACCTTTTCTTACTCGTCTCCTCAACTTTAAAATTTTGCCTCATTATTTCTAAGACCACAACTTTGTTCTGTTTTCCGACTAAGATGAAAAACCTCTCTAGTTAAAACGATGACTTTTTCTCGTGAAACAACTTTTTAAGATTTTGAGAACTGTGCTAAAGAAAAACATGCATCTGACCCAAAACAGGAAAAATAATTTCATCATATATGTAAAACTATACTAATGGATCCCAAATTTTTTTTTTTAAATTGTGATTGTTAATTTTGTATTACACTGAGCAGCCAGCACAAAAACTAAAATTGGTGCTGTCAAATGACAAACTCAAAAATGTATGGCGAAAAAAACAAAAACAAAAAACAAACAAACCAGAAACCGCTTTTGTCTCTGCGCTCGCGCTACTTTGTTCGCATCCGACTTGTACGACAACAACTTTTAGGAGGTTGCACTGTTTTTACAAGGTAAGCATGTTGGAACAACGCCCACGAGCTCGTCCGATCCTTCTTCGCCGTTAGCAGCACAAAGCGCAATGCCGTTGCACAATTGAAGACTCAAGAGTGCACTTTCGTTGAGTGGAGCTCACACGGCAGTTGTCTCACACGCCAGATGCCCCCCTCCCAAAAGGACTGTTTGTCGACTATTGCACTAGCTGGGAGGTTCCCCCAAGACCACGCCCCCCTTCCCCCAGCATCCCTCCCCACCCTCGACGCGCAGCGCCGCCGCTATGCCCAGCGCCCGCTCGACACAAAGCTTCGGCTGAAGGAGAAGCTGGTGTCCGAATTGGTGTGCTTGCCCCAGGCGCCGAAGGGCACCACCATGATGGTGCTGTTGTCCTCGGAGCCGTACTGCAGAGCCTGCCGGAGGACACGCCGAGGTCGTTTAGAAGCCGCGGCACGTGACCTGATATCACCTGAGCCATGCGTGTATGAGTGCGTGTAGTTATAATAATAATCATAAATTTATAAGGCTGACTCGAAATTGAAAGTGTAACGCATTGATGGATCAATAGATTTACCCATCGCAGATTGACAAACACGCAAACTAACCTTTGGGCAATTGCGGGTATTCATTTTTGGAAAACAGTCCTCAGTATTTGTCTACTTTCTGTTTTGTGTGCAAATTGAGAATTTGAATTGTACATAATTGAACGACTCGTGATAGTCTCCATTGTCGTTGAAGGAAATGAGGTTTCTTTCAAAGTTTACTTTGCAACTAACCTAACAAGCACTGTATGCAGTCTACTTAAGCTCATTACTAATGGCTTTAGATGCCATGCATTTTTGTTGTTTACCCAAAAAAAAAAAGGCCATTCAAGTGCAAACACAACATTTTTCCACTAATATCTCAAAACGACAGCGCTGACCCCGCTGAGGTCGCGTCAGCTCGTACCTGCTCAGAGATGCGCTGCGCCGCCTCCTTTGGGTCGTGACACTGGTTGATGACGTTGCAGATCTCCTGGCTGTTCATGATGAAGTTGACGCCGTCGGTGGTCAGCGCCAGGAAGGAATCGTGCACGGGGCTCAGCTTTGAGGGGTGGGGAAGAAGACCTCAATGATGATTCGTATATTAAAGCCTTGACAGCACGGAAAATTGTACTCAAGTGTTTGTGTGAACTTGGCACCATCTATAGGCCTCTTTCTGCTACTGCAGCATTGAAGGCAATTCATTTTCATTTGTAAAAATGTCCCTTTTTTTTTCATTTGATAAGTACAGTCAAAAAAAAAATTTTTTAAAGGCAAACATAGTTAACCTTACCATTACTGACCCCCCCCCCCCCCGTTATATGACACGCAACAGTTCTTCTCCTTGGCCAGGAATTAAAATGGGGCCAGGACTAAGCCAGGGGGGACTTTCACCTCGTCTCAACACGTCAACATACCACGATTCTCTTGGTCTCTGGCTCGGCAATCACCCCGACGCCCTTCAAGTCAAAGTCACCGATGCTACGCGTCATGGCTAGCCTGCCATTGACATTGGACTGCCCCAAACTGTTCCAAGTGATGAAGCCGCCGCTCCTCTTGATCCTAAGCAGACACAATACCGAAGCGCCTTAATTACAAAGGTTGTTCTCTTCCCCTCCCGTGTTGTCGTTCAGTGTGAGCGTAGCGTTAGCTGTAAATAAACCACAGTAATGTAACCAACACAAAATCAAGGTACAGTACAGTGTACCTGCATTATGGGGATAAGGACCAGGCAGATGGTAAAAAGCTACATATAATCGATGGCTTTTTTTTTTTTTTAAAGTGACACCTCAAACATAAAATACCAAGAACAATTAAAATGTATTTGTGATGGCAAAATGTATTGACAAAAATTCCCCATTTTAACAATTTCACAATTGACGAGGCTCACAAATAATTTGCACGCCATTTAGTAGTAGTAGTAGTATTTAGTAGTGTGTGTGTTAATTTTTTTAATCTTTTTTATCTTAATAATCACACCAGAGCTGCCCAAGCCCTTTCTCTGCCAATTCCCATAAAAGAAAAATAAATAAATGATCAACGCTCTTCCTTAGGTTTGCCGTTTCCCACCAGCTCAAAAGAGTTACTATATCGGTCCAAACAAAGGTACCTTGATCTCTACTGAACAGAAAACTGAAGAAACAAGGGTGACACCTCATATTATTTTCAATGGCTGTACACATGTTGCATATTAATGTCGGTATCAGCAGCTCTTATTGGCAGCCTTCATGAGTACCCAATACAACTGAAATAAGGTATCAGCCAGATAGCGCTACCTGGATTGAACTCCAAACCTGCACTTGCCTCTCCTTCTCGTCCCTCCTTTCGGGCGTGTGGTCCACAGTGAGCTTGAGCGCCTTGCCCTTGCGGCACAGCATGGCGCGGCTGTCGCCCACGCTGGCCACAACCAGCTCGATGCCGTCCCTCAGCAGGGCCACGGTGGCAGTGGTGCCCGCGTTCACCCCGGGCGCTACAGAGACATTACGGAGGGCGTGCGTGAGAGACGCGAGTCGACACTTCGCAAGTGTGCACAAACAAATCACAGGATGGACGTATATCTCGAGCGCGCGCGCACACACACACACACAACACGCAGACATGAAGACAGGGGGTGGGAGAGGGGGTCATGTAGTAGATAAAACAGTTGGCAATGAAGGGGGGGGGGGGGTGGGAGGAGAGACTGTTGCACATGCACGTGAACAGTTGAGTGCGTTGGGTTAAATGTACATCTCCAACAGCACTTAGCATTGCTTTGATAACCAAACAATCACATACAAAGTCAACTACTAATACAAATGCAGTCTGATGTTGATGTTTTTTGTGTGTGTTTTTTTTTAACAACAGCAGCACGAATGATCCGTTTAATTTTCTCAAATGGAATTAGTCATTGAAACATTTCGTTACTGTTCAACTCGCCGTGAATACACCGTTCATTTTTAAGGGTGCATAGCGTGGATATTAAAAAGTTTGCATACCCGTGTTCAAATGCCAGGTTTCGGGAGGTACAACATACCAGACCAAAATAAATCATTTTGAAACTTTCCACCATGAATATCTCACCAAAACCTGGATTTCGAACAGGGGTGTATTAAGTTTTCAGAGCAACTACATTAACAAAATTGGACTTTTCATTGTTTTTAGTCGACAAAGAAAACGTTCTACTGTCGTGTTTTTGAGTGTGTATTAGTTGAAAAGTTGGTGCCTGGCCTGGTGAATGACTTGGCCGTAAGTTAATGAGACTGTAGAGCTGGCTGGCTGTTCACTGGCTAACCCCTTTAGACAGCTTTTGCATGAGTGTGTTTATTACACGTTTGTTTTCTTACCATTTATTTAAAAAAAAAAAAAAAAAAAAAAAAGAAAGAATGAAAGCGCACCGGCAGCTGTGTCGATTTCGACCACTAGCTTGCGATCCTCGGCTATATTCGGCGAGCTAGCATCGATGTTAACTTATGTTGGCGATCGTCGAAAATGCTGTTGTAGTACACACGTCTCTTCGTCTATTTTTCTAAACTTAATATTATCTCAAACTTTGAACATTATAGGTTCTATTTTCGTAGACTGGCGCCCGTGCCCACCGCGTAAGAATAGACGTAACTTAATTTCATTGTCGGGACAAGTCTAGTTTAGCGCGTTTGGGACCGCGGTGTGCCTCAATGGCTCTTCCGGCGACTGGAGCTCCTGACGGAGATTTGGTCACAGAAATTAAACTGATCGGCGCAACAACAACAAAAAGGCGCATCTTCTTTTTTTTTAGGCATTTTGAATTTGGTATGTCGGGGAGAGAAAATAGACTAAATTTTAGACTTCCTAAAACACGTCTAACTCGCGTGTAACTGTCGGGCTGTCGTTTCCGAAAATGTCCGGCATCGAATGAGTAACGCGGTCGCACGGGGGTTGTCATTGGACAGCAACGATATGCTTCAATGCATTCCCAACTGAACTTCAGCTCTCCAAACTTGCTCCACAGATGAGCTCCGTTAGCTAGGAGCGGTGTTCCCAAGGGCCAATTGTGCACATTAGACGTGCTGCGTCTGCGTGAAGTATTTTCTGGCAGAGGGTGACAACAGACGTTCTCAAACTGACGGCGCGCGCTCTCACAAGAAGCTCTCGCAAGCACTCGTTAAGAGAACGAAGAGAGAGCTAGAGAGAGAGAGAGAGAGGGAGAGAGAGGAGTGAGAGAAAGATAGGGAACCTTCCAGAAGTCCAGGATTTAGGACCCGCTGGACTCTCTCTCCTTCAATATCTAGCCCCTCGTCATCCACATTGGTGCCAAGGGCCTCCAGCTCTGAGCTGGGTCCGCAGCTGCCGTAGATAACATGCACACACACACATACAGGCATATTGGGACATTTCACACAGCGCGGCGCCCCCGTGGGCGCCACGTCAACTAGTGTTAACATCAGCCCAAAACTAACACAGTTGGATTATGTTGCAAATATTGCCCTTGCTTCATAGATAGACTCATCATTTGCATGCACTGTATGTTGTAGCTCGATGGTTGTGGGTTTTTTTAATAAAATTTATACTTTGCTCTCCAAGTAAAGCATAGTAGGGCTAAGTGATCATCAATATTATGCAGTCTGAACATTAGTATTGCACTTAAGTATGTAAAAAATTTAAAATAATAAAAACTCCTTGGACAAAGATTCTATCGAAATCTATTGCATCTAAATGAAACAAGAACGGTACCTCGTCCAACCTGTAGGACGAGATACATTTTCCACTTCTTCCGACTTTGAAGTGCGCTGGGCTAAGATATGTAGACATGATCCTTTCCTTTTTTGTGAAGGTGAATTTTAAAATCTTGGTTACGTCTTTAAATGGTCAATGTGGATGGAAATCAATCAATCAAAAATGGTACCTAAAAAAAAAATCATTGTTGTTTCAATATTGTACCGAATAAACATGCAAAGAATAAACACGTCGCATTTCTTTAGGACATTAAATCCTTCCCAAAGCGCGATTTGATGATAAATTAGGACTTCAAAATTAGGACGTACGGGATCGTGCGTCACGTTTAAAGTCATTGATTAAGTGGAACCTTAAAAGTTTGAGAAGAATTCCTCTGGGAGGCTGGCCAAGCTCCAATTTAAAAAAAGAAAGAACTAAAAACGCCCTCCATTTGAAAATGCAGCAGTTTCTCGGTTTCTGACAGTCTCGACATGGGACGCGCGAAGATCCGTTCCAAGATGCTGGTTGAGCTTCAATTTGGCCCACAGGTCACGATGGGGAAAAAAAGGTAAAGATCACACGTGTTTCACGATTCAACCTGGGCATTTAACTGTATCTGCAATTTTTTAAGGTCGCGTTTTTGACAGTCCACACTGTCATGCAAAGTGTGAAACCAAGTTAAGCCCCTGTGGTAGTTTAGGGGTAGTAGCATGGGACTGGACTTTTGTTTTTTGTTTTTTTGCTGGCCTCTCCAAGGCCAATGTATGAACAGAAAGGTCAAATCGCTGTAGGCTACGTCCAACTGCCACACGTTAGGAAGTGAGTTACATCACTACGTGGCTTTAGAGGCAGTTGCTGACTTCCACAAAGCTACTGGAGCAGTGGATTTATTTTCCTCTTCTGGGAACACGTTCAATTTCCTCACAAATTTCCCCTCTTT
Organism: Hippocampus abdominalis; assembly: GCA_018466805.1. Classification (NCBI taxonomy): domain Eukaryota; kingdom Metazoa; phylum Chordata; class Actinopteri; order Syngnathiformes; family Syngnathidae; genus Hippocampus; species Hippocampus abdominalis. The sequence goes on from CM031700.1 coordinate 6,279,418, forward strand.
GGAATACAGTCGTCTCAACCACTTTTCCATCTGTTGCCAGCAGCGTGCACAATCTGTGAGAGTGCGTGAAATATGTCATTTAGCGCCGGCTATCTGGAGTATTCGAAAATCAGGTCGCATAAGTTTGGACTGTCATAAACTGAGCAACTCCTGAATTCACTGCACTCGAAAGCAGTTGAAAAAACATTAGTGCGCTCTGCCACTTGTTTTGGGGTCTTGTTGATCAATCGCGAGTTTAGCTTTGATTTAAATCACAGACCTTCATGTTGCTAAACTCAACAAGAACAACAACAACAACAAAAAAGGTTATCGTTGTGTCGGACAAAGAACTCCGTTTCAAAGAGCAATAATATTTTTGGTCAACCTACCATCTGAAGAGCACTGCAAATGCTGGGCTAAAGCTTTGTCTACTTCCAGGAAGGCTCGAGTTAAAACCAGCTGCAGATTGTCCTCGCCGGCCACAAGATCCCTGCGACAACATACAAACAAATCTAAGCGCACAGAGAAGCGACAACGGCTTCTTTGTGAACGTTACGCTCCAAATAAATGTCTCTAAATATTCGTCTCTGCTGTGTGCATCGCGCGCCAGAGGAGCAAACAAGCGGAGGCACAATAGCTGCTTTCACGCCCATGTCTTAACTTTCTGCTAATCCCCTTCACGTAAAATGTGATTTATCTACGATGGCGGAATAACCTCCCGAAAGCGACCTCACTCTATTCCGTGTCCGCACCTTTCACATGGAACAGCAATGTGTGTGTGTGTGTGGGGGGGGGGGGGAATGGGGCTTTGAAAATGACCACCATGGGCGACACAGCTCAGTTATACGTCGTCTGCGATCCTTTAAATGGTTGCGGCTGTCAGTATACATAACTGGTATAGATAGATGAACAAAAAAATACATTGTTGGGAAGTGCAGTGGATATTGAGTCTTTTCGAATGCCAGGATTTTGTGATATAAAAAAAAAAAGGGATTTAAAAAAAAAACTAAGAATAAACCTTTTGTCACATTTGGGAGATTTTCTCATCCGATGAAACCAAGGTTCAACCTTTGGCCAAAATTCCAAAAGCTTTGGCATCTGATAGTGAATCATGTGGGCGGCAGCAACATGCGTTGGGGCTGTTTGTCTGTTGTTGTTGTTTTTTTTTAATTTAAATTATGTTGTACAGATTATTGGTGCCGTCACATTAGTGGTGGGAAAAACTTTTGGAATGACTTTCATTGGTCTCGGTCTCTTTTTTTTTTTTAACATCGCATAATATTTGAACTGGGGTGTGCAGACTTTTTCCACTCACCGAAGCTTAATAATTGACCTGATCATCTCTCGTGGCACACTAATGTGCCAAAACACACCGATAGGACAATCTCGTGCTTCGGACATCTGCAGTACAGACCCTTGCATCTGTAAAGCTGACGTTTACAGAGTTGGAGCATTCTGGAGCAAAAAAAAAAACAAACTGCCAAACTGTTTGACACCAACCCAAGATGAATGAGAAATGAATGAAATGATGTCCAGTGACAAGAAAAGAGCTCATGACGGACCCCTAACAGATGATTGGCTCCCGAAGTTCGATCTAATCAAACCACATCCTTACTTGATAAAATCCTCCAAGTATCTGTGACAGAAATCCGCCGCTTCCGGTCCGCCGTGCCCGTCAAACACGGCAAAGTAGATGATGTTGTCGGTCATTTGGGAGAGATGGAAGCGGTCCTCGTTCTCCTTGCGCTGCCCAATGAGCGAGGCGCAGCCCACATTGGAAAGGCTGACCTTGGGAATGGGCTTGCCGTAGCGGATGCTGGACGGCAGCAGGATGGGCTCGTCGATGCGATTGTCCCAGATGCCAAACGAGTCCCAGGTGGTGGGTTTCCCGCTGCTGTCGGCGTCGAAACGTGTGCCGCTGCGGCGCTTGTCTGAAGGCGTATGGATCTGCCTCTTGGGGATGGCGGAGTAAAGGGCGATGTCCTGCTTCAACGGGAGGGGAGCCAGGGCCATTTGGGGGAGACCATTACGTCCAACATGGGGTCCACTGCTGCACCTTGCCAGGCGGGCGAGAAAGGCGATTGACATCACCCTTAGAGCACGAATACCAGAGAAGCACTGGATATCGAGGGATCCAATCACCTAACATTGGAAAAACAGGAGACACAATCATTATTTGGTTTTTCCTGATTAGCGCGCACAGTAGAGATGAAGAATTTTGGGATTTTTTTTTTCCAAGGTTCTCTTTCTATGTATTTTTTTTTAACAGACACATGCAAGAAATTAATCTGTATAACAATAACCTATATCACATTTATTGCACATAAACGTTTTGGTTTTATGGTTTAGTCTTACGATCAAATGAAGGCAAATAAACCATGAATTATTATGAACAATGATTTATTTTTCTTCTTCAATGAAGAGTTGTTAACCGACCTACAGTTTGACTTGGAGTCTTAACTGTTCATAATGACAAACACTAAGCCTCCTTGGAGACAATATAAAGAAATAAATAAAACACATATAATAAAGCTGACTGACCAGCCAAAATGTAGCAATTTTCTTTGATCAAAACTGCAGCCGTTGCAATTTGAAAATTGCATTCAACTACATTGCAATGCAAATTTGATTGTACAGCCTTCGCAAAAACCCATGAGCAATTGAGCCCCACCCCCAAAAGGTTTGTAGCTGCTGATAACCATAGGAAACAACAAATTAGTCAAAATTAAACTCCCCAATCACTTAAATAGATAGTTCAATGGCAATGAGATGCCACAAGATGGTCTCCAAGTAGTGTTTTAATCATTTGGCCTGAGCACAGAGTAACTGCCCCCGCCTCCTAAAGGTTAACAATTCAATGCATTCACCACAAGATAGTGAAATATTTTATAACTTTTTATTTATTGTAGTCAATTGTGCTTTGTGTTATGTTAATAGTCACAACTCTCACTCCATCGGTGCTGTAATTTGTCGTTGTATATGTGCATCACAAATAAGATTTAGGGTGACTAAATTCTTCCGCGAACATTAGTTGCCCGTTTGATAGGACCGTATCCCCTTTCACATCTCGGACGCTCTCCAGTTGTTATGTAATGTAGGGAGTGAAGCACATATTTAACACAGGAAAGGCAGCCAAAAATGTGACGGTCCCATGCATTTCGCTCCAAATGCGCAGCTAGCATGTTTTCTTGTCGTTAGCACGAGTTAACCAACGAAATAGCTACGATGACTTGGACAAAAAAAAAACTAATAGAGTGCCACAGAACAATATTACCTTAGATTTGTTTTTGAAAAAGCAGTCTTGTTTTATTCCCCTTCAGACGCTTATTTTGTTGCCCCGTTGAATGGTTTACGCGCGGTGGCGAGCGACACTCCTCTGCCTTGTCTTGCTAGCTTGCGTAACGCAATGTTGTTAAACAAGGGAATAGAGTGCCGGTAGCCAATCGGAACGCTAGAAATCTCTTCTCCTCCGTGGACGCCCATAGAACAAGAAAACGGATTGGTGATTTAAAGAGTGCAGATGACTGCTAAAACAACCAATCATTAATTAGCATATTACGTAAGCAGCCACTAAGCAACAACTCAGACAGAGGCTGACCTAAATTATTATGTTTACTCCAGTGTCAATCGCATTTAGTAGGTATATTATCGTAAAACCACAAACGAAAATGAACCTCCAATATATTCAATAAATATTACTATCCGAGGGTAAGGAGCCGCTGTTGATAAGAAATGAATTGTTTTTCAAAAGTGTGTGACCCCTCCCCAAACAAACAAACAAATATATTGATTCAAAATTGGGGCTCGGGGGGTAAAAAATTGCAGGATTCCTTTCGTGTGACGTACCTGACGCCACAATCAATCTGAATCTGAATCATGAGACTTCCTCGTTCCTCGCAAGACTTTAACCCAGCATCACCACTGGGTGTCAACGCCCTTTAAAAAAATAAAATAATATATGTTGATTGATTTTTAGCAAAGGATAGCTTCTTGTGGTTTAGAATGTGTTGTCAAGCTCATAACTACAGAAATGGGTAGTCCGATATAAACAAGCATTGGTTTTGTTTACCCTTGGTTTTATTTTGTAATCGATTCACACTCCATTCTGCTGTTTTTAAAATAAACAAAAGTGGTTTGGCATTATTCTGTGCAATGTCACGAGTTGTGAGTGGATTAGATGTCAAAATGTCAACATCATCCCATTACGTCACACGATCTTTCACTGATGGAATTAATTTGGGTTTGGCGCCATGTACGATCATTGAGATATGATGTAGAAACACAAAACAAAAACACAATTGTTGTTTGATTTGACAAACAAGATGTGCTTGTATTTTTTGGAAATTTTTAACAATAGGCTTAATGTGTGTTCGGTACATACTGTACATTGTTTTAACGAGAAAAAATATCATGCATTTTACATGAACAAAAATATTTGATGAAAATCATATTGAAGTGAATCAATACAGGAAAAAAATGCTCTAATTGTAGCCGAAATTCTAAGACCTTTTTGGGGGTTTTATCAAGCAAAAATAAAAATCGTCCTTGCCGTAAATAATTGTCACGTTATTCAATCTAATTAAGCATCACTTTGGCGCCATCTTGCGGCACAATTGTGTCAAAGAACTATGCTGAAGTGAGGGGAGGGGCATCATTTAATATGACCATAGCAACATCGTGTTTTGCCACAAAATTGTGACATCTACAGGCAATTTTAACTTTTTCTGTGGTGTGCTTCCAATGTTTCAAAACAACACAAAAAAGGTACTCACGACAAAAAAAGCCACAAAGACCAAAGAGTCAGTAAAAATATCTTTTTACATTCTTATGTACAAAATACAAATACAGTTTATGTACTAAAATGTACACACTCTCAATTTGCGAAGCCTCGCCAGTGCTTGTGTTCAATAAAAACCAATATTCACTCTGATTAACTTATCTGTAACCATTTCTGAAAAAGAAAAACAGAAACGTATGTGCTCACACAAACGTGAACATATGCATACATTGTTCAGATTTACAGCAGGAGGGAAAAGATTTGGACATTTATTACTATTATTATTATTATATTTTTTAACACTAAACTCTTGCACACTCAAGGACTAAAGTAAAAAAAAAAAACATGCTAAGTCTGATGTTACTCGTGATCACGAAATATACATTGTGAGTCTTTGGGTTATTCTATATGCAAGTATTATGGACCACGTTAAAAAAAAATGACAGAAGGTAGCCAATAAAAAGAGTGCCCAATTTTTCAGTTGGCTTTTTTTTCCCCCAGACAATTATTTTCTGCCTCCAGTTAGCTCATTAAAATTTGTCTCTCACAAAGTTTCATGTTATTTTGTTCTTTTCCTTGTAAAATTCCAACCTTATTTGTGCAAAAATACAATAATGGCTTGCAGTAGTACAGCTTTGTTTCTCACTAAAAAAATTCCTTATTATACAGTTCAATTACCCCCCCCCCCCCCCCCCCACAAAATGATTCCAGTTTCTCACACCGTTTGCAAAATTTGTTTTTGTCTCTCACTAAAATCATGCAGAATATTAATTTAGGTCTTGCAAATAATTGCAGCAATTCTGTGACTTTAATCTCACATCGATATCATTTAGTTTTTTCTATTTTTACGGGTGGCCCATAATACGAACAAAAAATATTTTTAGCTACTTGCAAACAATCTTCTACAGAGGTCATGTCATATGTAAAATCTCCAACAAATATAAAGTCTCTCATACAAAAATATTGCGCACCATCTTTTTTTTTTTTTTTTTAAATAGCATGTTGTCCATATCATTTTTCAAAGACTTCTATGGCAAAAGGTGAGAAAGGTTGTCGTTGTGGTACAAACGACAAAAAATAAATTAGTCGACATTACAAGCGTGATTTTTTGGGGGATGGGGGTGAAGATTTAAGGTTCTACGCTACCACCAACCACCGGACAAACCATCATGACACTGAAGTCTTTGATTTGGCGTGTTTTTTTTGCTCAGATGAACTTGGTGGACTCTCTTTTGCTGATGAGGACCTCCAGTAGCTTCAGTTTGGCTTTGACGTGCTTGTACTCGTTGTACTCTGTGGCGAGAGGCGAGCGGTCCTCCTTTTGAACGTTCCTGAGAAAACATGACCACAGTCATCTGGGTTTCGGTTTGATTTAAAAATAGAATTGGTTTTGCGCTTTGGAAGACTATGCTTTTTCCAGACCTCCAAATGCATCAAATCAAATTCGCTACTTTTCCATACTTTGATTGTAAACCTGTTCTTACCTCCCATTTTGTCGAAAGAACTGCTCCTCAAACTCTTTGAGAGTCTTGCGGATTTGTTTCTTCTCCTCTCGGGTCTCCTGGAGTTGCTCCACCAGCTCTTGTCTACAAGTTGACGACAAAAATCACATATGAAAAGCAATCTGAATTACCCGACTAACCGGTGCAAGTTTAGATCCTGAATTTCACCCGGCAAAATCCCATGTCGCAGACTTTTTGTGAGTGGCTTACGTGGTGGCGGAGTGCAGGTTGGACAGCCGCATGTCCGTGACGTTCTTGGAGGGAGTCAGTTCGTCAACTGGGGAAATGAATCCGTCCACGTCCTCGTGACCCAAGAAGCTGAACACGTTCAGGTCAGGACGAGTGGTCACAGAGAACTGCAGCTTGGCGTCACTGTCGTCCTCCGAGCCTTCCTCTTCCTCCTGCGTGGGGAAAGTGAGCTTGAAATGGGGTTCCAGACTGGCCGTGACTTGTGGAGGCTGTTCGAGACTATCCCAGACAGGTCGAGACTGGGTGGGAATTGACACGACTGATCGAGTTAGGCTGTGATTGCCAGCAACTGGTTGAGACTGATTGTGACTAGCCGTGACTGGTCGAGTCCGGTTGAGACTTAAGTCTAAGTGACTGATCCAGTCAGGTTGAGACTCGGCGTGACTAGTTGAGTCAGGATAACACTGGACGGCTCAGGCCAAGACTGGTCAAGTCATGTCGAAACCACTTGAGACTGGTACTGACTGTTTGAGACTGGTCAGGTCGGGTTGAGACGACGAAATCACTACAGACTGTTTATGATCAGCAGTAACTGGTTAAGTCAGGCGAGGACTGGTCGAGAATGCTCAAGACTTGGCCAAGACCGGCCAAGTTAGGGGACAGGGTGAGATGGCTTGACACAGGTCGAAACCGTCTGAGACTGGCTGCGATTAGTTGAGTCAGGATGAGATGAACCGATTCAGGCGGAGACTGATCCAGTCAGGTTGAGACTGGGCGTGACTAGTCAGGATAACACTGGACGGCTCAGGCTGAGACTGGTCAAGTCATGTCGAAACCACTTGAGACTGGTACTGACTGTTTGAGACTGGTTCGGTCAGGTTGAGACGACTTGAGATCGATACAGATCGTTTATGACCAGCAGCAACTGGTCAAGTCAGGCGAAGACTGGTCAAAGATTGCTCAAGACTCGCCGTAACAGGCCAAGTTAGGGGACAGGGTAAGAAGCTGTCTGTGACTGGTCATGTCTCAGTGACTGATCGTGTCATGGTGAGACTGGCCGCAATTAGTTGAGTCAGGATGAAACTAAACGATTCAGGCGGAAACTGGTCAAGTCAGGTTGAGACAGATCAAATTGGGCAGTGACTGGTCGAGTCAGAATAAGACTGCTTGAGACAGGTTGGGTCCGTTTGAGCCTGGCTGTGACTGAGTGAGATTAGCCTTGAGTGGTCAAGTTAGGTTGCGAGCGCTCGTGTAACGTTGACTCCTTGAGACTGGCCGAGTCAGGTTGAGACAAGCCATGATTGGTCAAGTCAGACTGAGACCGAGTCAGGCATTTTCAAGTCGGGTCGTTATAAGTAAAGTCGGGTCAAGACTAATCGAGACGTTGCATTGACTGATTGAATCAAGCCAAGAGTGGCTATGTCAGGGCAAAGCTGTCTGAGATTGCTCAACTTCGGTCAAGACTGGTCCCATCAGACCCAGACTGGGTTAGTGGTTAACAATCATAACAATCATAACCACCTTTTCTTACCCCTCATTCAGACTCCAACTGTTAGTTAGTAGAATCATATTCAAAACATGTGGCGGCCCGGTAGCCCAGTGGTTAGCACGTCGGCTTCACAGTGCAGAGGTACCGGGTTCGATCCCAGCTCCGGCCTCCCTGTGTGGAGTTTGCATGTTCTCCCCGGGCTTGCGTGGGTTTTCTCCGGGTGCTCCGGTTTCCTCCCACATTCCAAAAACATGCACGGCAGGCTGATTGATCACTCTAAATTGTCCCTAGGTGTGAGTGTGAGCGTGGATGGTTGTTCGTCTCTGTGTGCCCTGCGATTGGCTGGCAACCAATTCAGGGTGTCCCCCGCCTACTGCCCGAAGACTGCTGGGATAGGCTCCAGCACCCCCCGCGACCCTAGTGAGGATGAAGCGGTTCGGAAAATGAATGAATGAATGAATGAATATTCAAAACATGATCTGTCCAAGTGCAAGTCTGCTACATCATGTAAAAAAATGGAAAATGAAAATAATAATAAATTCATGCTCCACAGCAAAAACCTCAAAGTCAGGAATACACACACACACACACACACACACCAAAATAAAATTAAACCTTCTTAAAGAAGACACAAAAGCATCGAGAGGTTTTGCCTTGGTGGAGGTCACGCCAATGTATACTTGTTACGTCTTTATACGATTTATGTCGAGCATTTGGTGAGAACCGTGTTAGTAAAATGTCTCAAAAGCAACCATGGCGACAACAAAACTAAAAATCAACCACAAGCTACTGATTCAACAGGAAAACAGCGGGCAGCTGTCCAATCAACAGGCAGCCACGATGCGGGACGTTTACGGCAGGAGTGGGCAAACTTGAGAGCTCAAGGGCCACATTTGATTTTTTAAATCGAATGAACACTAAAACGTGAAAAATGAAAAGAAAAATTTAGGAAAATAGAACAACATAGTCACATTTTCAAATTGAAGACAAATGTGTTGCACTGTATTCAGAATTAACGTAATAATTCGCCAAAAATGAATGTTGCATTTTAATAACCCAATTTTATGAGGGAAAAAAAAAGATGAATCAATGCTCAATGGGCCAGAGTGAAGAGTGGCGCGGGCCTTGTGTGGCCCTCGGGCCATATCTTGCCCACCCCTGAGGGTAGTCAATAAATAAACAAATAAATAAAAAGTAAAAATAAAGAAAAAATGAAATCAATGGAACGAGGGCGGGTGGGGGTTGACTGATTACGTAAGCGGCTCAATGCAGCATCAGCCCTTTCACCTGGACGTCGTCGAAGAAAAGTGCGGTTACGCCCTCGATAATGGGCTGCAGCAGGGGGCCTCGGCGTTTGCTGGAGGGCGAGCCCTGCGGCGACGTCGAGAAGTAGCCGTTAGCCGGCGTGGAGGTTACAGCGCCACCGCCACCGCACTGGCCAGACGGACATGTTTTGCGTTAGCATCGCAAACAATACCATGCCGACAGTTTCATGGGGGCTCGGTGGCAATGGAACGGAAGGAGTCGGGTTGCCCAAGGCGGAGAAGTTAGCGTGTCGATAGGTCATTCATGGTCAGCTACTGAGAAAAGTCTGCTCGGGAACTGTATTTTGGGACCCCCCCCCCAAAAAAAAATTAAAAGGTTGCATTGGCCAAAAGTGGAAAAAATATTTATAAATATACAAACAAAAAAAAATTATGACATACAATATGAACCAATTGAATATTAAAAATAAAAGTAAAACTAATGAAAAAAAATCAAATAATACACATAAACATATACAAAAATAATTTACAATCAAAACACTGTTATTTCGATTGCTTACATTTTCTTAACTTAAAAAATAAATACAATATTACCACTTTAAATTGAATTTACAATATTACAGTCAAAAGGTAATAAAGGGGAAAAAAATGACATTTTAAATAAAAAATAATAATAATAAAAAATACATGAATAAAATGAAAAAAAAAAGCAACACTAGAATAAAATTTAAAAAGAAATCCAAAGAACAGTGAAAATTAAAATTGCAAAATGCTTTCATCATTAATTTTTTTCACCGTCTATCTTAGTCATTTCTTCGAATGTCCATCTCTAAAGCATGCTCCACTACACTATCAAGTTCTTTCTTCTTGTATGAGGAAATACATTAAAAAAAAATATACACACACACACACACACTTACATCATTATGGACTGCTATGGTTTACATCTCACTCACAGTATTAACTGTTACGGCTTCAAAGTGCAGCTCGCAGGTGCAGGAAAACAAAAGCGCGACCACGGGCGGACGATGTCAGAGACAAAAATGTGCCGGCTTCATTCAAATCTCCGGCATGGGATAAATATCAGTTTCGCCACTGATGACAAAAACTAGGGAGTAAAAAGTGTGAACAGACATTTTACTTTGCATCGCTTGAAACGCGTCTCCGTACTTGAACGGACACACAAGCAATATGACCAAGAGTCTCCCCCTGTGTTCGCATCCTGATACAACGCTTGCTGGGCACATGACAGCTGAGCGCCTCGGAGAAAGAAAAAAAAAAAAACATGTTGCAGCTACAAGGACCAAAGTTGCCCTTTGACATCAGCTTTAGTTTTAAAGCCACAACATTTATAGACGGGCTCACAAAGGCTCTTCACTGGATTGACTCCAATCGACATTTTTGCGAGTGTTTTTGGGAGGATTAAACTGTGCACATCATTTGCATACCTTTGCAAGAATAATACAGACCGAAGCATCGCGGACACTACAAAGACGGTGGCCCCAATTTGCGTGATGCGGGGTGGGATTACAGAAAGACCGTTACGTAACGACATTCAGCGGAGATCATTTCTTACATAATGAACAATGGTTAACAAATACAGGAAAGGGCGCGATGTTTGGGGGCTATTTTTTCAATGTTTTTTTTTTTTTTTTTGCAGCGCCTGCCGCACACGTGTGCCCACAGCTGGCCCCGTCTGACACGAAAGCCAACAACATGAGCCGGGATTAAGCGCCCGCAGACGTTTGGACAATGTGCTCTCGGCACGAGCGAGGTTGGTGGGCAAAAAAAAAAATGAGGCTGGAATTATATCACAGTGACTTACAATGACTGGGATGGTCGAGGCTCGGGACAGGATCTGCTTGACCAGCCGGTACCTGTCGTACAATGGCTTCATGATCTCCCTCTCACTCTTGGTCACCTGAGAAGATGAAAAACGGGGAAGGCTTATTATCATAGCCGTGCTGCTGTCTTGGTTCAGCAATAGAGTTCGAACGTAATCAGCGGGGAAACTCTCTTAACAATCGCGTCAGTGACCAGAGATAATCACTGTGACCGCTTGAGTCATTGTTCACACTCCACTGGCAATCTGGGTCACGGGGGGAAATGGAAGCAAGCTTATTTTCATGGGCTGGACCCAAGGGACTGCCAGGAGATCAGGTAAAAGGCAAAGCAACGCCTGTTTCATTGATTTATTTACTTTATTTTATCTGCGATTGGCTGGCAACCGGTTCAGCGTGTCCCCACCGCCTACTGCCCGAAGACGGCTGGGATAGAGCACCACAGAGAGGCGCAGACGCAAACAGGCTAAGCTAAGTTTGTGTTCAAATTTTGTCACTTCTATGTATCGACTGATCAGGTAGCCGAAACGGGACAATACCTGGGACTGGTAATAAACCCAGCCTAAAATGAATCAAAACTTAGCGAATTTAAACAACAAAAGTCAAAAATGAAATTAAAAACTAGCAATAATGGAAAGAATGGTGATGGATACCATTCTAACCCCGCGAGGCACTGTTGCAGTGATAAACAGACGAGTGAAAACGTGTCGTCACCATCCAAAAGTGTTGACTTACAGGTCGCCCGTGGATGCTCTCGTAGTAAAGGAGAGCTTTCTGCAGGGCCAGTTTCTCAGCTCCGATCTGTTCTCTGGTCATATCCTGCCAGGATGGAACACACACAGCGTCAAACGTCAACGGCTATCGATTTTCTTTGGTGCGATCCAACCGCAAGGGCGGCGCTTACCTTGATGTCCTCGGGCCGGTCGACCTCCTGGCGTTTCTCTTGCAACTTCTTGAGGATGCCCTCTAGCGTGCTTTCCACGGGGGGCTTGGGCACCTTCTCCTGGGCGGGTTTCTTCTCCAGCTGCGACCCGAAGCTCTTGGGCAGCGTGTTGCTGCGTTGCCGCGTCAACGGCGGCAGGTCCTCCTCTGATTTCATCAGCTTGAGTTCTGGGAAAGGAAGGGCAGAGGTCGTTGGGGGTTTCTCCTTCATTCGGCGCTTGCGGGCTGTTTCTCGGTGGTTACCTTTGAGGTCTTTGCGCAACCTGGCTAGCTCGTTCATCCATCGCAGCACCTCTGGATTTCCAGCTTTGTCGCTGTGGGAAGGCTGGGAAAAAAACGATATATTAATCACGGCTCAAAATAACCCGTCCAACAAACAAACCAAAAAATAATAATAATTGCGGTGTCAAATTGTGTGAGTATTTTTATCGAAAATTTCAGATTTAAAAAATAAAAACAACAATTATCATCAGCAACAAAGAGCATGTGCCGAATCTCTAAATTGTTTCTTTAACTCATAAAAAAAAAGAAGAATGGTCTATTTTACTATGTGTCTGCATTTTGGATAAAAAAAAAAGAAACATCTATTTTTTAAAATCAAAATAGCATCGAACAAAAAGCATTTTTCTAAATTGCCTGGGTGAAAAAAAACAAAACACAAACAAAAAAACTAATTCCCACTATATTTCTTATACCGCAGCTTGGTAGTTCTCAAACGTTTTAAACCAAGTACCACATCAAAAACTACTTGGCGCTCCAAGTCTCCCATTAAAATACACCAGCGTAGCCGCTCTAAGTGTTTCTATTATCATCGCTGCACTTAAACGTAGGAAAATAGAAAAGTGCACATTCAACTAAATTAGTCATAAAAGTTAAATACAACTAAACTGTCTTTAACCAACCTACAATGTTTTAAAGTTAAAAAAAAAATAGTTTTAGCCACTGGAGCATTGTGCACAGTTTAAAGATTCACTCAGAGACCCCCCCCCCCCCGCCCCCCTCCATACACACATCATATTTGAGCCCAATTCAACACACAGGTATATGTGGATTAATTCATCTCCTGTTCACAGAACATCGAACAACAATCCCCCAACAGATCAATTGATTGTCGCATACGGCGTCGTGTTCACTTGCCCGGTATTTCCGCTCGTCCTCAAACCTCTCCTCGAACCTGTGGATCTTCTTCTTTAGAACGTGTATCCTCTTGGTGAGCTGGGCGGTGGTCAGCTCCTCCTTGTCGTCGTCGCAGGACCCCAGAGAGGAGCTCCTCCTGCGACTACACACATTTAAGACATGACAATGAAAACACTGTTATTACGCGGCCCAGAAACTCAAATCAAACAAAACTTTAAACAGCCCATCAAATGGAGGTTGTTCTTCGCCCACCAAGATATTTATTTCATTTTACAAGGGGGGGCATTTACCTGATGAAGGAGTGGGCATTGGGCGGCGACGGCGGCACTTCCGTGTCGTCCAGATACTGCTGGCAGCGGCCATAGGCGTAGAAGCGGGGCGACGGCATGGGGTCGCTGCCTTCCTCCAGCAGCTGGCGGATGAGGCGGCCGCCGGCGCCCGGCGATAGACGGGCTTCCTCGCGGTCTGGGTTCTCTCGCTGTAGCGACGAGTAAGCCGGCACGGGTTCTGTTTGACACGCACGTGTAACAGAGAGGGCACTCGCTCAACCCACATGTATTCAAAACGATTCAAGCGTAATTGTAGTTACGTTTTAGAATTCATGATTCGCACGTGTTATCGTTTCCATTTTGAACACAGTTCACGAATATGGCTCGCGATAAGAGTGCAGTGCAATTGAACTGACGAGTCACGGCTCATTAAAAATAACTTATACATGTAGGTATAAATAATATTTTGTGCTGACTTGTTACATATTGTGACTTCGGCGTGAGTATTTTACACCCCAAAAGGTTACGCTGACCACAGACACTGAAGTGCAGAGAAGTGATTTTTAAAACAGGACTATTTATTCATTTACTATAAATATTTCGTTCTTAAATAATAATAGGATGGTTAGAATATTGATTGCGGTTCGATGAGCCAGTGGTCAGCACGTCGACCTCACAGTGCAGGGGTGCAGGGTTCAATTCCAGTTCCGGTCTCCCTGTGTGAAGTTCGCATGTTCTGCCCAAGCCTGCGTGGATTTTCTCCGGGTACTCCGGTTTCCTCCCACATTCCAAAAACACGCATGGCAGGCTGATTGAACACTCCAAATTGTCCCTGGTGAGTATGAGCGCGGATGGTTGTTCGTCTCCATGTGCCCTGCGATTAGCTGGCAACCGGTTCAGGGTGTCCCCCGCCTACTGCCCGAAGACAGCTGGGATAGGCTCCAGCATCACCCTCGTGAGGATAAGTGGATGAGAAAATGGTTGGATATCCTCATTTTTTGATCAATTTTTCATTTTAGCTGTGAGAAATAAATATTTTGGACACACATAAGTTTTAACCCCTCCTCCGTAGAAAAAAAAAAAGCAGTACATTGTGGGACTGGTACTAACAACTGGCGTGATTGTTCATTTTTATACAAATGTACATTATAAGTCCCGGGGGTAAGCTTTCAACTGAAACTTGTGCATCGCTTGATAGCGTTTGCTACTATAAGAAGTATTTGTTGGGACGCTTTAACTGGATGAATGAGAACATTTTTGTCCAGTTCGAGCACGGTCAAGAGATAAAAAGCAAACCCTCTGCGCTTGTTTTCCCTCAATGCTCGTGTTCAAAGAGAAAAAGAGGACCGAGTGTTCCCATAGCAGCGTGCTAAATCTTCCGTCGCTGGCAAAGTCACCGGACAGCAACACAACTACACCCCCCCCCCCCCCACCCCACCCTCCCTTTGCCTGTTAGGACCTCCAGTGGGAAAGCTTGCACTGGGACTTTCTGTCTCTCTATTTTGTGTTTATCCACTTGTCTCCGCCCGGGCCGTAATTATGTCGACTGACAATCCTCGCTCTATTAATAATGCTTGGCGCTTTCTCGGCGGGATAATGTCAGGGGCGCCACCCCCCGCTGAGAGGTACGCTTTGTTCTCTTAGTACCTCGCCCCATATGGCGGGGCATTAAATATGCGTACATGTGCGGCGGAGAGAGAGGCAGCTTGTCAGAGAGAACACCGCTACGGTGTATTTGCGGCATGTTTCACACAAGAGAGCCGGCGACTGGTGCCTTTTGCAGAATGTTCTGTACCGTTTGCACAATACGCACACATAAATATATCAGAGTTGGGCTCAACATGGCGACAAATTCACCATCAAGTGTGTGTGTGTGTGTGTGTATCCAGGTGCAAAAGGTACGCATTAAAGGGAACCCAACCTGACTCCCCACAAAACGCCGCAGGTTTCCCGCCCATGCTCAGGAATGGAAAAAGAGGAAAAACAAGCCAAGCATCAGGAAAAACATTGAAGGTGTCAGTTCACAGCAGGCAAAATACGAATGGCCTAAAAGTGGAGCTGCATATTTTTGCTTATATTCGCCCCACGGGGAAGGGAAGGCTTCGATCTTCCTAGAACTCCATGTACGTACGTGCCCTTCATTGCGCAGGAGAAAAGCTGTCGCGCCTAAATGTCCTCGTTCGCATCGCTCAGAAAAATCCTTTTCAAATCAGTGGCGTCCAGATGAAGTGCGCGAATGAAACACAATACAGTACATGCCAGCTTGCCATTTAGCTAAAGGTTGACAAAATGTTGCAGAGCACTTAAGCACGTTGCCATGCAGACCAGAAAGGTCATTGTGATGACTTCTGCGGCAGACACGCTCGGACATGTTCGCAAGCGTGTGTACTGTACTGCAGCCGATGGAGCGAGAAATTAGTCACTGGACAACAAACAGAATAAAAAATAATTCTCAGATTTTAAATACATAAATTAAATCAATTTTTTTTTTAATAATTAAAAAAAAAAAGGGGGGGGGGGGGAATGCCCTACCTGTCCAACATATGTATTCTCAAATTTTTTTGATTATTTTTTATTTGAAGCAACCCATAACATACTTTCGATAAAACATTACATTTTATTTGTAAATTGTTTTGTGGTTTCGTGTGAATTTGCGTATTAATCCACCCGTGTCGCAAAACGGAAAATATTGCCCAAAAGACGACACACGCTGGCACTTTTTAAAGTGATCTAAAATAAATTAAAAAAAGAAGAAAAAAACGCGATTCACTGAACCACTTGATAAACCGCTAACTGGCAACCTAAAAATAGTGTTTTACTTTAATTAACATTTATTTTCACAAAATCAATTTTGTGACTTTCAATATATTTGGATGATCTGCAGAAACCACGTATATACAAAACAAAAAAAAGTAGGCTTGCAAAAATTTGTAAAGACAAAATTGAAAAGGATGTGATTAGGGAGCTTTTCAGATGAGATGCAAACAGAGCTCCCAACTTGTACGGAAAGAAAGCTGCTTTGAAGGAGCAGCATAAGCAGACCGAGGTAAAATACAGATTTGATCTGAACAGGGGATTCTCACGCAACAAGCTCGCTCTGTGTAATATGTAAAAATGGTAAATGGGAGTCTTCAACGTCTCGCCCAAAGGCACTTCAAAAGTAGACACACTGAGACGCAATTTCTCGGGGGGGGAAAAAAAAAACGTGGCCATATTTAGTAACACACAGACTTTAAGTGCCACTTGGATGGAACGCGGCAAACACACGAGAGCAGGTCGCACCTTCTCGTTGGCGCACCTGCAGCCAACGGGAGGCTTTGGGCGGCAAATCTCCGCTGGCAGACGTACAAAGATGAAGCACAGGTGACTGCCGGGACGGTCATGACAGGACGCTGCTGGCACAAAGTCGACTGGGACAAAAGTGTCTCCAGCATGCACGCCGTCTGCATACAGTGCGCGTACGGCCCGCGATGCTACAATCGCAGCGCGAATGAATTCACCAGACAAAGGGGGGGGGGGGACATTCTTTGGTCTTGACATTGTGACAAGAACGTTTCAGATCAAGGTGACAATTACGTGTCAACCAATCAACAAAAAGCAACAAAAAAAAGTGTCTAGCTCCACCCATTTTTTGGGAGCCAACCACTTAGCCTTAAAAGGTGCCCAAAAGTCATAGCGATTATTATTTTCGGAAAGTGAAAATGCTAAATAAATAATTAAATAAGTACGCACGCCGCCTAGCTGGGTTATAGTCAATAAAGTGAATTCTCTTTCACTCTGCGTCCCACGGAAAGGCATCAAAAGTGGAGTCAGCTGATGAAGCCAATTGTGGAGCTGTGTTGCATCAGTCTTGGTACTGACAAGTTTGAGTCACCAGCCTCGACTGCAACAAGGTTGGGTTGCCAAAAGAGCGCATTCTAGTAGTTCTGCGCAGTGTTGGAAAGTGGACTGCAATGTTCTTTTAATTAAAAACGCCCCCCCCCCCCAAAAAAAAATTTGAATACAGCACCATTTTTTTGGAACACACCCGGTGTTTCTCAAATTCTGCAAAATTTAGGACAATCCCGACAGGTTAAAATTGGCCGATTTTTTCATTTGATTGTTTTATTTTGAGAATGTCGGAGTATTTCCATTCAAATAATTGAAACAAATTATGACTTAACTCCCGCGTTACAGTCGGTTAGTATTTACAAAGTACTTTCCGGTACTTTACTACGAAGTTACTATCGAACGTAGCGATTTACAGAGTACTACGCAAATCTCCCCTCAAAAACACACTTTCAGTAATTACATTCAGGCAGACACACAGAGTCAAGCCTGGCAGTGGTCAACAACTTCCGCTGCAGCACTAGCGCAAGGTGGGTAACCTATGGCCTCCTGCATTTGACCCCCTCCGCCCGACCGCCCTCCATCCATGCAATTCTAAAACTGGAACAGTCATGAAAGCCAGAGAAGCCGCCAAGCGCTTATAGGATATAATAACTTAATCATAACATTTCGGGAGAAACTGCAAGTGAATGAATGGTGAAAAAGCTGAAACCCGACTGAAATGCAATGAAATGTAGAATTTGAGACTTGGAACGATTTTAATCGGTCAAGAAATGTGGAATGAGGTGTTCAATTTCGCTTGCGTCAGTATAAAACCTCCAAAATAGTCACTTTTCGAGACAGCCCGAAAAGGATATGTATGTATGTGCTCAAAAGGTCACAACATGTCAGTGTAGAAATGTAGAAAAGAGGGGTAAATATATAAGATAGCCCTTAGATAAGTCTAATACATTTGGGAATTGGTTACAAAAACTGTCCGTGGCTGAGTTGAGATTTTCAAGGCGTGTAAGTGGTGAAATTCAGAAGGACGCGGTCTCCATTCATTTCAATGCAAATTATTTGAATATAAAATGTGGACGGTGTTAAAGTACTAAAGAGTTTGAGATATCCTGAATGAGGATGAAAAATTTTAAAGTTGGAATGGTGTGAATAAGTAGATCAATATGGACGTCGCAGAACTGCGAAAATGAGCTCGAGCATTCCCAACAAACGTTGGTTGGTTGCTCATCTACAGCCCATCGTGCAAAAGTGCACGTCCTCCTCTCAGCTCGCCACTCGAGAGCCCCCCACACAGCCTTCCTACTTATTGCCCCAACACACACACACACACACACACACACACACACACACACACACACACACACACACAGCACAAACAAACCCCTTCCCAAGGTGCTACGTAATTCAAGTGGACAGTTTTGCCAACATATGCATCGCCTGCAAAACTGGGGTTTTAAACACGTGGCGACACCAACCTGTTGCTCATTATTCCAATCCGCAAGCGAGTCAAACCAGTCTCGGAAGCATAGCGAGCGCAATACCCGGAGGTGTTCAAAATAAATACGGTTAAAAAAAATAAAAATAATAATTACAATACGACCGCCCCCCCCCCCCAGTAAGAATGCAGATCACGTGACTTGGAGAGACCACAAAACTAGAGTGACAACGTGCATACGCGATATGTAAACAGCAAAACTATTCCGCATTACTACACATGCTTCTGCAGATCATGGCCAATTTCAATCCTGCAGATTTTTTTTTGACAGCCAAGCAGCACGCGAGCGAGTGGCTTGGAAAGCAACCAGAGCGCGTTTCGTCCTTTCCTCACCTCCCCAGTTGCTGTCCAGGCGGGGCACGTCATCGCAGCTCGCCTTGTCCCGCTCGGGATCGAAAACCTCCCCGCCGCCGCAGGCCACGACGGGCGACTCCTGGATCTTCATCCTTAGCGTCTGCAGAACCATTAGAGAGGGGCGAAGAGACAAGAGGCGCTCGGTTTGAGCTCGGATTTCCGAGTGGACGCGCACACAGTGTTCTTAAAAGCTCGCTGCGGAAAAGGGGCGGGGGGGGGGGGGCGGCGACGCGGCTCGCCATTGGCCGCCAGGGGGCCAGCCAAAACATACGCCCATCTGTTTGCGGCTGCGGTGGGAGAGAGTGGGAGGGTTCTTCCACACCCACGACTTGTTTGTCTCGCAACGGCAGCCGCGGGGAGGAGGGGTGCCGAAGGCAAGTCGGGGGGGAGAAAAAAAAGAAAAAAGGAGACAGCTTGTGAGCCAGCACACGTAGGCTGACGGGCGGGTTTTTTTTTTTCAGGACAAACATTCGTCTCAGATAAGAAGCATTTACACTAGAGGTCCTCCATCTTGCCTCCCACGTTTTCCTACCGACACTCCACTCGAAAAGTGCGGCCAATTCCTGCGCTGTATTCCAAATGCGCCGCTTGAGAGCAGATAAATCGCAATTGTTACAATAGTTCAAGGTGGAACCGACATGAAAACATAAAAATATCTATGAGTGGAAAAACAAGTAATTGTGAAGATGGAACAGCACTCAAAGACAGCGCATAAACATTAGCCAGAGTCAGTACATGTATTCGCGATGGATCGAAGAAAAAAAATAAACTATTGGTTAACTTACTAACGTCGACATTGAATGGGGAGACCAACGAAAACAACACCTGTTGACGACAGCGACATTTTGACAACTGCATGTTAAGACCCGAAAACAACTCATTAGCCTGCATCTCACTGAGCGTCAAATACTTGCAAAAGTAGCTCGTCGATTAATTCATTTCCGTATTATTGAAACCCAACTTCAACGGTGGACAGACGGAAATGATGCTGGAGAAGATTCGTGCATCTTTTCACTGGATTGGGCCCATAAATTTGCTTGCTACTCCAGGAGTTGGAAAAAGGTCTGACATTTTTTTCCAAACAGTGCGGTGGCAAATAGTTGCTAATCTTTGGAAAGCTGTCCCAAATAGTCACCATCTGTAGTCCACAAACACTTTCCCAAACATTCACGCAATGTCTCCAAGCATCGCTAAATGTCGCCCGTGACAGAGGCGACCTCCTAATTTTTGCCAACATTTGGCAGAGTTCAAAATTTGCTAGTTTCGCAAACCTTCGCTGCTCAGTGAGATGCCACCTTTAGGGCCTGAATTCCAAAAGGTTTGCGGGTGTCAAAACAGGTACAAACACGACTGTTCACACAAACAGATGTGGGAGCAGATCTACTAACGGGGGCGCATGCGGGATTCTGAATGCCAAACACGCAACAATGGCAGGTATAAATCCGCATTGCTGTGTGTAACCGTGACGACAAGGTGCAGGCAAATAAAGAGGCGACGGGGAGAACGGCTCTTCACCACTTGTGTAAAGTGGAGAAGAGCCTTTTCAAAAAAAAAACTTGGGAATCGGCAATGTTGTTCCAATACTTTCGGAAGGGAGTGCAATCGGGAAATCAACGCACGCAATGAGCTGGATGTGCATTTAGAGCGTGTCCACTCCGCACTTAACTGATAGCATCCCATTTCCTCTGTCTCTGGGTGTGGGACTGGCTATTTTTAGGGAAAAACAAGATGAGGACACAGCGCGACAGGAGCTCGCCTAAATGTCACAGGCTACTTACTGGAAGGGTCGCACTTGGATCCCGCTACCCGTTGTCCTACTTGGGAACCACACACAAGCTGTTCTGGGATCCTGATTTGGATTCCCCACCATAGTATAAAATTAAATACAAGGCCACATTGTCGGGCAGTGTTTGAAAGTCAAGGCTCATATTTTACATTGGGGGTGGGGGGAGGGGTGGGGGGCTGATAAACCAGATAAACAGCACGTTCTGCCACGCGGTGGAAAGTGTCTTATGCATACGGTCTGTGATTACGGCTGTCATAATTAAAAAAAAATTGTATTATATATTTTCCCAGAAACTATCACGATAAACGACAGTATTTCTCAAACAACTGTTTTTTTTCTTCCTTCCACTATTTAAATGCATTTATTCCTGAAATAAATGCATTTAAATGAATATTTTATTAACTGACAAAGACGACGAATATGAAGGACATTTTCAGTAATTAAAATTAATTTTAGTTTGTGTTATGAACGTAACATGTTTGTTTCTTTGTTTTTTTGAGCATTTCATTTTTTTATTCCTCGAACAAAACATTTTTTTTCTTCAATTTTTGAACTGGATTAGTTATGTTGCTAGTTCTCTCAAACTATAATAACTGTAATCAGTTGCAGCCTATTTTACGTTGAACCAGCTAGCAATAGCATTAACCGCACAGTGGCCCGCCTCCTCCATTTTTCTGTATGTGGCTCTGAGTGGGGATTTTTTTTTTTTGAAACATTCCTATTTTACACACACATGGCTCCCTGCCTCTGTGAGAACTCTGACACTACCCCAGCAGGCGCAGAATGGATGGTCGACTTTGCGCACCCCACATTCCGTGTATGTTTCCACAGAAGAACGGCACTGGGGGGGGGAGTTGGAAAAATGCCAGCTTCGACAAAAGTGTCAAAGAGACTCGTGTTTAGTAGCACTGTCCGTCTTACCCTGCTGTTGTACCAGCTGGGCTTCTCCCAATGACGTAATGCTGCTTTCGGGGCAAATGCGTGTGTGTGTGTGTGTGTGTGTGTGTGTGTGTGTGTCTACAACATCTGCGCTCACGTTAATCCCAGTTGATACTCCTCAGAGAATCCCACATTTTGCACCTCTCTGTAATCCCATCATGATTATTCAACAAAGTCAATCATTTTCATCTGATAAAGCGTCCCGAATAGAAAGCAACGAGAAAAGGTTTCGCTCAAGCTTTTTGATGTAACACTGCCTCCAAGCAGCAAGATGACGCGTTAAAGCCTCACGGGGGCTGTGTGGGTTTTAATTGCGTCCAATCAAGGGAGCGAGGCGCCGTTCGCTTCATTAGTAGGCGCTAATGAAATTGTTGTTGTTGTGGGAATCGTGTGTTATACCCCAAAGCAAAGCCCCGTGTTGCTGCTCAAGTTAATTTTGTCTGAGCAACTCAACGGAAAATAGTCATCAGTAGTCCGGTGAAAAACAAATATACTGGAGCTACTCCTCGAGAAAAAAAAAACTTCCCACAGAATTGCCCATCTAATTGCTTTTGGAATAAATTTGTCGAGTTGTAAAAAGATTATAGGAATTCGGTATTTCATTTGGCACATGACAATTTGCCTCCTGGAAAGTATTTTCCAACCTAATTTCAATTCTAAAAATCCATTTACTGCTTTATTTTGTAATATCCACATTTTGGGCGATTGTGAATATGGGCATTTTGGTTGCTGTAATCCTCAAAATTATAATAATTATATATAAAGGAAAAAAAATATCCAAATCATTTTTAATTATTTAATTTTTTGAAAAATACTAATTTGTATTTGTGTTTTAGATTTTTGAATATAATGGATGGACGGATGAAAAATATTTAAAAACAAAATAAAAAGGGGAATTCTGGACGGGATACATTATGGTTGTCTCTGAACTTTAATTTTTTTAATTAAAAATTAATCATAATGTTTTTGTTGGTTTATAAAAATGACAGAAACAAATACATCTTTTTTGTAACAACCAAAAAAAAACGTACCAGCTGACTATGGATGAAAATGAAAGCGATGCTTTAAAAAAAAATATAAAAAAGTATTTTGAACATATTGATAATTTATTTAATTAGGACATTTGTAATTATATTGCCATATAGCGCCATAGCTGTATTGGTCTCAAAAGTTGTGCCGGTATAAAGCCAACAACAAAAAGTCAGTAAATTGCGTTCTAAAAAAAATAAAAAAATAAATATGAAATCCTTCTCCACACCAGCGTGTGGCATCAATCTGCATTCATTCAGATTTGAAAAAACAGAAGAAGATTGGAATTACAAAACAAGTGGGAAAATGATGAGTAACACTTGGAACCTGATAGGATGTAACTTTCCATTGTAACCAAACTACCAAAAGTTAATATTCAGATAAAATGATGAACGACGACTGGCATCTAAATGGAATGTTTACCAACAACAGTTCGTCTCTCCATAAAGAGACAATGTTTATTGTGGTTTGTTGCTAGTTCCCGGTCCACTTTGACATGAATGATGAACGAGCAGGTGCTAAGCATTGTGGGAGTGCCTTTTTGATGAGAAGGGCCACTTAGACGCTTGTAATTGTTGTGTGATTCGGTGAAACCCTGTAACACGACACCAAACAGCTGCAGAGACTTGATAAGGTCGTCTGTTGGCCTCGTGCCCTCCCACACCCCATAACAATTATGTCGTCGCCCGTAATCTCCCGTAAACCTGCTGCCTACAAAAACAACTTACTTTGACTGGGGTGAAGTCAAACGCCGCACTGATTGTAGCATTCACACACCATCAAACATCCATTTACTGTATTCATTTTCTATCCCCAAGTTGGGCTTTCAGAATATGTGGCGAGCCAATTAAAAAAAAAAAAAAAGTGCAGCAGGCTGCAAACTGCTCCTGGGTCAGACTTTGGATAATCCTGCTGTAAAGGAATGCTAAAAAGGTGGGGCAGATTCTTCTCCTTTCCCTTTTTGTGGAATTCAATTATGCAAACATTTTTTATTGTGGTTGTTTTACTGGCGCTTCAATAAGCAGGCACTTTTAAATGATGTGTCATAAGTACAAATGATTTCGCGAACCACGAAGATGTGGCGCGCGGATTAACCGGTTTTGAGAACCGGCGATCGAATTATCGGATTGTGGATGCCGTATTGCTGTGTAACTGAGTTTGGTGTAAAAAGGCCTGATCTTGGCAATTTTGCAGAGTTTCCGTTCAAAGGAAGTGTAACAGAAGCCGGTATATTTCACACAGCACTATACTGCTTTGCAGGGCTCTGTGTGAAAACAAAGCTGTTCAATCTCGTTTCGTTCTATTACGACGATGATCATGCAAATTTGCGGAATCGGGGGCTGTCATGTGTACGTTAAAAAGCTGACAACATGAGGTCACAACGCACTTTTACACAGCCTGTGAAAGCTGGCTTTTTTTTCCAGGGGTTGCGGTTATTTAGCCCAGCAATTTTTCATCTTCAGAAGTAGCGTCGGTGTCGTAACAGAGGCAGGACACTACCTGTGTGTAGGGGAATCCTGGAAAGGCAGGTCATGTTGTGGCAATGTCTCGCTCCGCTAGGCTTTGATGCGTTCATTTTACTGGATCTGTGCGTGGACGAGGCTAAAAATACATTTCCACTGCCTGTAAATGCCAGGATTTTCCCTCCCTATTTACCGGTAACTTTGGCACATTCACGCAAGTATTGTACCGGTGTTCATCAATGTGTATTGTCCTTTCCAAATAATAACAACATAAAAACATACAGAGTGTACGGGAATGCTTGAAAGGCGAAATGATGCCGATTGTAGGTCATGGTGCTGTAATATTCCACTTCGCTGGGTTCTGTGTCAAAGGCGAAAATAGATAAATGTTGCTTTTGCAGTTGCGGTTTGCCCTGTTCATTTTCCGATTTGAATTGTTGTTTTGTTTTGTTGGGGAGGGGGTGTTTGGAAACATTATCCGACCCCAGCATTGACACAGAATATGGGGCCAAAGTCGACCTGGCAATGCACCCCCCCAAAGAGAGTGTCAGAGACCTGCCAGGGCAAGCCTGTAAAGTTTTAACACGTGCATTGAAAGCATGATTGTTTTATTACGGTAATGACTTTGATGCATAAATCGCTGCATAGATTTTACAGGATCTCTGTAAGAATAAGCCTTTTTGAATTTCTCTCACTGTCGCTGCTCTGTGTTAAAGACATCGACATGGTATCAGGGGGACCACCCTGACCCCTGTGTTGAAAGTGACAGTCAATGACATATGTCACAACATCGCTGTGTGAACGCTACAATGTCCACCTTGGCTGAGTTCTGATTAAAAGGCACCGGTGGACAGATGCCAGATTTTCTATTATGGCTCTGATGCAGTCATAACTGACTGAGATCTTCTGGCCCCCCCCCCTTTTTTTTATCAGCGTGGCAGGAGGGGAAGAAAGCGAGAGCGCGTTCGTACCTGTGAAGGAGAAGGAAGGTCATCTTTTCTTGAGGCGTCATTCCTGGAAAATGTGGCGGAAAAAAAAAAATATGTTGATGTCAGATTCTGTCCAGCGGATCAGTGTACTGTATAAACACAGCTCTGCAGAGATCTGCAGGTGGCAGCCACATGCTCGTCAACCAAAAACATGTTTCTCCAGGATATTGACATGACATCACATTTTCGAAGAAAAATTGGAGGCGCTCACCTTTTCTTATAGGGCTCCATGCGGCTGGGCCTGGTTCTCTCAAAGGTTGCCGACATGCCAGCAGACTCCTTGGATGGGAAAACAAAATTCTCATTATGATTCTCGCTTCGGGACCTCTACTTCAAGCCATCATGACATCACTGCCCATGTGAACTGGACTGCTTGAATTAAAAAATAAATAAATAAAATAAAAATGGACACAAAAGTAAAAAAATGCTTAGGGCACCTTAAATCATAAATATATAGATAAATAAATATAAAGTCCATAAATCAATGGTATGGAGTCAAGTCCCGGTAAAGGCAAGCTGACTCAACCAAAACACTATTTAAGGGAAGGAAAATAATAAGGGGTCATTAAAATTACATATTTACAAGGTCCAAATGAGAACTTTAGTTTTGTGAACCAACTGCCAGCTCAAATCTCCCAAATATATAGATAAGAGGAAAGTATAGTATTGATAGTGGTGGATAAAGATACAGTATAGTGGTGACTTATAATACACCCGCTATGTACAGCATGGGAAGCGGAATATTTGCATACAGAATTATCAGGCCAAATCTTTTGGGCCTTTTTCCTCCACCGTGGGGGAAATACGAATGTTGCTAATATTAGGACCACCGTTTTTGCCAATCACTTTATTGGAAAATTAATTGCTAGAGGGGTGGGAAAACGTTGCCAAGTAGGCAACAGTGCAGACGTAAGCTCTTGCTAGCTACCTTGCTTGTACTAGCATCCACACATAGCGCATAAAACACACAACCTTCAAAATAAAAGCACAGCATATTTGGCATTTTAGTTTGAATTCAGGGTCACTGTGAGAAACTGGCAGAGAATGGGGGCGGGCCGATTGTGGCCCCCAGGCCATACTTGGCCCGTATCTGTTCTAAATTGTCCATAGGTGTGATTGTGTGAGTTAATGCCTAGCTGACTATGAGCTCTGTTATAGGCTGGTGACCAGCCCAGTATGTACACCACCTCCGGCGCAATGTCAGCTGGGAGCTGCACCAGTTCACATGTAACTCTAATGATGATAAGCACTACAAATAATGGATGGATGGATATTTAAGGCCTAATAATTGTACTTCCCACTATAGTGAGTTAGATCTATCGGCATACTCGAGACACTACAAGCTATACTGCTCATAAGTCTTCAAAAGGATTACTAATACTATTTGATTGATTTATATTTTCGACCGAATAGTCTTTTTCACGTTTTGACTTTACTACTATGATATTGTATGTTAGAGACTAAAGATTAAAGACCCACTGTGAAATGTTTCGGTCAGATTTTGCATCTTTGTATGAGCAAAAACCCCTTATATAATACCCCAAAAAAAACAACTTCCTGTTTTTAATAGATTGTGTAACCTAAGAGTACAGTGACCAGTAAGTAAGGAAAACTCACTGCGTGTGCGTCCTGGTTGAGCTGCACCAGCGTCGGGTTGTGTTTCCACTTCCTGGATTTTGGTGCTCGCACCACCTGAGCACTCTGCCCACTGCGTGAGCCTACATAAACGCAGCCTATGTCCTCTCTCAGGCTTCTCACACGGCTGCTCCCGCTTGCTAATGTTGGGATGTTCTCCTTGTTGGTGTCCGTTCTGTGAGGAGAATGAAAAAGGTCTACATTGCGTGCGATCTGGTATATGTGAAGCTCAATGTGGATTTACTCGCACGCATTTTATAGCCTTTGTGTTGTTTAGCATTCCGGGCTAATTCTGTTTACCGTCCACACGTCGTATTGACATTTGGTGCAGTCGTTGCTTGACTAATGCACTCGTCTCCTCCGGGTCAACCGTATCTCCACCAGGTGTCCATCAACAAGGATTTATCTTATTAGAGCGGTGACTTCACTTGTCTCAATGGACACAATGAGAATAGACTAGTAGATGTGCCATTGTTGAGTTTGACAGGAAAAATTTCTCGAAAATTAGCTTTGGTCACATGCTCAACATGTTTCTAGTTGCCTGGATAAGGATTCAAGCTTTATAAGCGCAATTATTTAAACTGGAGATAGACCGGCATGTTTTTTTCAGGGCCGATGCCGATTATTAGCAGCCAAGGAGGCCAATAACTGATATTTTTATTTATTGGTAGTAAAAGGGAAAATATTGCACAGTAGGAATAGTTTATGTGCAATTAAGTATGTGTTTGCTAAAACCGCTTTTCAGGTTTACAACTTGTTAAAAGTTTGTATTTATTTTAAATCTTGGACAATGAATAATGGACAGAAACAGCCACCTGTGGTGATTTTTATGCCGAAAGACAAGAATTTGTGAATGGATTGTGGATGCTTGGGCTAACGTGTCTGCTTGCACCGTTTTTCGAGCTTTTCAAAAGATGAGGACTTTGATGGATTCGTGCATGAGGACTGATCAAAAATAATAACGCGAGTACATTGTTAAATACTTCAATAAAGCACAAGCGAACTCCGTTTTGCTCCTGCTGACTTTTTAAAATTTACGCTGGCGTCCATGCATGCTACCGTATTTTTTTTGTCAGTGCACGTGTTCCCATGCCTGCCTCCAGAATTACAATGCGCCTTGTGAATGTGTTAAATACAGAAATAGCACCCAGAAGTGACATGACGCCTTTTAATATGGTGTGCCGTATGGTCGTGAAAATGCCATACATCAACAATAACTCTGAGTAAATAAAAGTGAACTTGTTGTCTAAGTTAAAATAAAAAGGTCCCAGCATGTTGGCTCTGATTGAGTGCCTAAATTATAAAGTTTTAAAATCATTTCATATCAGGAGTCGGAATAAAAAAAAAAAATGCAGATGCTGATATCCTTTAAAATGCCAAATATCTATCCCTAATCTATATCTATCCATTTAAAAAAAGACAGTGTTGGTGCATCAAATCCTCGTTGCCATACCGGCTTCTGTCTAGTTGTCCGGCGCTGTCGTCGTGCTGCTCTCTGCGGTGACGTCGTCGCTGCCTCGCCGTTAGAAGCTGCCGCGGGGTCAGCTCTCCGACATCTGACGCCCGATGGCCATCAAAGAGGTGCTGCTTGACTGTCGAACGGATGGTCTTGTCCAGGATTCTGTTCAGAGGGGAATCACCATACCGTAAACGTTCCCCAGAGGAAAGTATAAAGTAATGCATGTGCTCGGACAAGATATGACTTACTTGACGGCATCAGGCGAGCGAACTACGGGAGAGCCGTGAGGACTAAAAGGAGGAAAAGAAGGAGCGAATGAAGCCGAGTTCATGCAGGACAAACTGAGAAGTGCTCAACCTCCTCCACCGTGGCTCCTTATGCATTCATTTTTGTCAGTACTGCAAGACGATTTGGATTTTGTGCTTTTTTAAAAAAAATTTGATTGAGTATGATGAATGGATCTTGAATGCTATTGCTCACATTGTACACAGTCAGTCTGTTTACAAAAAAAGGCAAAGAAAGAGCAAAACACACTATACGTACCGTATTTTCCGCACTATAAGGTACACCTAAAAGCATTCAATTTTCATCAAAAGCCGACACAGCGCCTTATATATGGATCAATGTTCTGATTTCTTGGACGTAGCATTTTAAATGTTCTGTAAAGCGCTTTGTTTCAGCTGCAGCGGTTGCAAAAGCTTGATATAAATAAAGCCGTATTGTATGTTGTATTCCCTTTAGTGTAGCGCCATCTAATGGATGCACAAGGCACCCGCAACCACTATTGAAGCCATACAGTATATGAAAACAGTTTTAATGTAATAAGTACGTAACGAGATAACGCTTGCAATATCTCTATGTTATGATGGAATACATATGACAATTTGAAATTTGGGTTCAGACTTCAACAATCATCATGGAAAAGTTGACATGCTTGATTTGCTCTCGAGGAGGCCACACAAAATGATATGTTGGGCCAGATCTGGCCCCCGGGCCTTGACTTTGACGCATGGTGTAGGAGGTTCCAATTTTAGTTACAATGTTGTTGTTTTTTCGGTTGCCAAAACATTAATGTTTCTCGGAACGTGAGGGCACACAACACACCGACAATTCTTCCATAACACATGTCGGGTGACTTGTGAAAAATATTCCACAATCATCATCGTTTACAATAAAAAGCACACGACGGGAGCAACAGCACTCAATGTGACTGCGACAGATTCTGGCCACGTCTTACCCATATATATCAGTAATCCAATAAACACTGACACCTTAGAAATTTTTTTTTAAATCCATGATGACAGATATCAAAATGCCGACTCGCTAAGAATAGTCCAGCCACTTCCGACGCTGGGTGAAAGCAATGTAAACAGGTTAATGGTTTACCAACGTTGACTTAACCTTTGACCCTTAATTGCTGTGAAGTGTCGAGATTAAATCCCCCCTCACCCTCGCGTATGTAACCTTTAGGTAGTCTATCGTGCACTGCAAACAATGCATTGCTTTGCCCTTGAGTGAGAACTAAAAATGCAAGTTGAATGAAAGCGTCAGAAAGTCGTTGTTTGATCAGGCTGGGTATTGTGTAACCCGGCCCATCCGCTCCTCTGCTGATCCCGCGTTACACCGCGGTGGCTTATTAGCCAGGACCCTCACAGGTTGCGCTCAACCACTCGTTGCAGGAATAAAACAATTACAGTGAAACTCCTCTACAACGAAATCATGTTTGCAGCAAGACATTTTTCACGACAGGGTTTTTTTTCACTGTAGCAAATCTGAAACAGGAAAGTGGGAATGGTGATAATGCATGAAGATTTTTTGACACTAGGGGGTATTTTCACCCATGTAGATTTCGTTGTAGAGGAGTTTCACTGTAACTGGTGGGCAAAAGAAGGAGTCTTATTCGGGGACGTTGTGCGAGTGAACGAGGGATGGAGTGAACGACGTGTCCGTTAGCAGGCTACGCTCTAGTTCATGTTGGGATTAGTGGGCCAGACCAATTTGCATTCTTAAGGTCAGGGGAACCATTCCATCATGACTCAAACGTGGTGGGGAAAAAAAAAACATGAATGGAATAACAACAACAAGAAAAGTCAATCCAACCAACATGTCTCGTAAAATCAGCGAGTATTTTGTTCAAGGGGAGGCGGTGACACGGGGAGTCGTGAGTGCACGTGGAATACCGCCGATAATTACAGGCAGTCAATAAACTGGAATTTGTGTCACTGATGAGATGAGATAATTTGTCAGGTCTAAACACAAAGCCCACATAAAAATCTATATCGCAGATGCTAACAAGTTCAACTGAAAGGGTTGTCTTGACATCGACAAATCTGCTTTGAGGTCAGCATGTTGCCGTTTGGTGTTTTGCTGTTGCACTTGTGAAATTCGGGCTCTGGTGGGAACATGTTTTTTTTTGGGGGGGGGGGGGGTGCATGCGTTCCATGACGATGACACTGTTAATAAGTTTTCCGACAGGGCCTACCTCATGTAGAAAGGAGATATTGGCCTCTCGTCTTCCTGGGCGCTAAAACATAAAAGACAAATAGAATCGGTTAGCTTTGCTGAGACTGGAAGCTGTCTGAGTTGATTACGGTGAGCCTACACAGTGCTGCTGGTGCCGGCTGGATTGAAGCCAGGCAAGCAGTGCATGGTTAAATTACGCAACTACTTGAGCGCCAAGGCCAGGGAACGTCGAGCTTGTTGCTTAATATTTTCGTAGCCGATCACCGGCAGGAGGAAATGTCATAATCGCTCGCATTGTTTCTCCAAAAAGCTGACTTGAATGCTGTGTTTACTTCCTTGAAAAGTCACAAGGGCAAAATAACACTGAACACAAACCAGTGCAGGACCCAACGGATCACCTTATCAAATTAGCTGATGGCATTGCCTTGTAATTCTAAAAGTGAGAAAAGTACCATGTAATCAATCAATTGATCAATCAATCAATAAATGTCAAACTTTACTTTTGGGGATTTTTATTTATTTTTTTTTTTTACTCTTCGTCAAATTTTGTAATATTATTTTTACATTCAGATTTTAAAAGTTTTAAAGATCCACAATATATTTGTCAAGTCATCAATAACCGTACCGCTTTTTTTCAATTTTATTTTCATATTTTACTACTCAAACCCAAACTGCCCTGATTTCATGCACTGAAATAACGGCCAATACTGAGGTCAATGGTGCTGCTGCCGTGTATCGGGTTTAATTAGGAGCAGGAAACAGAAAATCAATGTTCAAATAAACATCAGCCTTATGACGTCACACCAAGTCTCAGAGATTTATTTTTTTTTCCTTCAAGGGTTTTAATTTGAGTGTTACCCTGATGTGTTTTTCGTACGTGACTGGCCACCATGCGTCCTCCCGTAAGGGGCAGGCGGGCAGCACATTGAACGTTCAAAACAAAGGATTTAGGTTTCTAGTTGGGCAGAGAGCAAAATGGGCCAAAGTTCAGTGAAGTTCAGAAGTCTTCGGGAACAACACAAAGCGTAAGAGACATGGCCCATTCCTTAAGGATTTTTTATGTTTTTTAAATTGTACTGCCGCTCCCATGTTCCGCGCTGGTGCTTTCACAGTCTGGCAAGCGTATTAAAATATGAGCTGTCGTTGCTGTCGTGCATTGCAAAATAGCGGAAATCCAGCTTACCCACGTCCTTACTGTCGGGATAACAACATACTTTGTGGGGCTGCACAGAAACAATTTGGTCATTCCAGCTGGACGGAAAAATTACTCAGAACGAGTCAGGCCATCGAGAGTTGTTGTTGTTTTGTACTTTGACTTAAGCTTCATGAAACATGCAAAATTCTTTGTTGTCTGCAAAACACATATATTAGCACAATTACCGAAGTCATTTTTCAATTTTGGGGGAAAACGAGAAATCATTGGGTCTTGTTCCTTTCACTTACGGTACTCGCTCACCCATCTGGTTACAATATAAAAAAAAAAATAGCAATGTGTGTTCTAAAAATTGTGGGGTTTTTTTGGTCTTACCAAAATATTGAAAAATAACAAAGGCAATTATGCTACATGGCCAACGATTCGCTAATATTGACTCAAGTTTGTTAACTGATGGCTAACGTCTTCAGTGCTTCAAAGCACCGGCATTAAACAGAGACTCAATTGTTTACGAAAATATGTACGCTCATGTTTGTTCAAGAGCTTGAAATGTCTCCTGTATTAACACAAACACATTCAGTTTGTTGAAGATTCAATTGTCCTGGATGTTTACAAAAACAATGTTTAAATGAATAAATAATATAAATTAGGGTCTGACCGACTATTCGGGCGATATTGGCTCGTTTACAAACAGCCTTAGTAGTCGGATTTTCTTGACCAATTTTATTTTATTATTATTATTTTCACACTGTAACATTACAACATAACACAAAGATAGTGACATTGATTCACTGAAACGCCGCACCCCCCGCCCAGTAAAAAAGGCAGATTTTTTGCCAATTTTTCTGTGTGCTGTAAAGTTAAATACTATCAGACAAAGTATTGTGAACAGACAAATGTGCTGCCCGAAGATGACTTGGATAGGATCCAGCACGCCCGCGACCCTTGTGAGGATAAACGGGTTAAAAAAAAATGGATGGATAATAATAACTTATCTGCACTTTAATCAGTTATCGGAATTTTATCCTGCCAAATATCGGAATCGACATCGGCCTCAAAAAAATCCATATGTCAGGCCCTAAACTACACGTTAGGTTTATTGATAACTGTCTTTTGTTAAAGAAAAACACATATGGTTGACACATTGAAGACTGTAAATCATCTTCAATGTTTCGCAAAACATTGACAATGCAGTCTTGTTATCAAAACGTATGTTCGTTTTTTTTGTTGTTTTTTTTTTAAGAGTCCAATGTGTCTTCCATTACAAAAACATTTCTTCGGTGTTACGCAAAACGTACTCGTGAGGTTTGTGGCACACACTAAATACATACATTAAATTTGTGGAAGATTAAATTGTCTTTGGTGTTACATTAGGTTCACCGGAAAAAAAAAAGTGTACTTTAGGAAAGAGGAGATTTTCCAACTCCCGTCTTCAGTGCAGGCAGATGGGGGGGGGCGGATAAGTCTTCCCCTGACAACCTTGCCAGCAACGCCATCGCCACTCACCCTCGCACCTCAGCGCGACTTTCCTCACTCCCACCCGGCTCTAAAGGCACTTCTGAGAACGCGTCAATTACATAACGGCCATCCCGCGGACCACTGAAACCGCACACAAAAGCCAGCATGCATCGCCCTGCATGCGAGCGGGAGCGCGGTAGGTTCACATGACGCGGCGATGTTGGCTCACGTGCGGTCAGTGAGGGTGGTGTCATATTTCGGGTGGAGGTGAGACCGCCAAGCCATTTATTGGATACCAAGAATGTGTTCAGGCCCACAATACGCTAAATTTAAACACTAAACTTATGGGCCTTTGCATCCAGCAAGTTTTTGGACTTGATCTGCTCTGGTCATGACCATTTACGAGAAGATTCAACTTCTTGGATGTTATATGCTTGAGGAAGGAGGAAGTTACGCGGCCGTTGTAATTCCAGATCTTTTGGCGTGGACAGCACACAGCACTACGATCACAATCACACCGGGACAGCATTTTATGTGCAGTTTATGATGAAAAGATGTTTTGATTTCCCAAGACATTTACGACATGTTTAAAAAGTGTGTTTTGATATGTTTACAGGGATAAAACTGTGAATCCATCCATCCATTTTCAGATCCGCTTTTCCTCACAAGGGTCGCGGGGCGTGCCGGAGCCTATCCCAGCTGTCTCCGGGCAGTAGACGCGGGACACCCTGAATTAATTGCCACCTAATCGCAGGATACAAATAGATGCAACCATCCACGCTCTCACTCACACCTAGGGACAATTTTGAGTGTTCAATCAGCCTGCCGTGCATGTTTTTGGAATGTGGGAGGAAACCGGAGTACCCGAAGAAAACCCACGCAAGCACGGGGAGAACATGCAAACTCTCACACAGGAAGGCCGGAGTTGGAATCAAACCCATGACCTCTGTGAGGCCGACGCGCTAACCACTCGACCACCGGGCCAGCCAAAACTGTTTATATATACATAAATGAATCATAATCATATGAATATTGCACATATTCACTTTATTGCGGGTGGGTCTGAAATGTGTCCCCGGCATTGAATGGGGATCGCTGCACACACTTGAATGTGATCCACAGTTTAGGTTTGCTGTGTTGATAAATAACAGCACAGACTGACGCACTTGACTGGAATCCCCCGGCCATACTGTACGTTGGTCTCCGAATACGATCTGACAGGGGGAATGTCAGGATCCACCCTGAAGATTTACTGCTGCGCCTTCCACGTGGCGTTATTTTGACTCTTTCCATGCTGCGTTGCGTGTGCCTCGTATGAGGAGCTCTAGTGTACCAAGTGTTCTGAAGAAGTCAGGAGTCACACAAAACGCTTCATGAGGGAGAAGCGGTATGAGTGTCCAATGGATCTCAAACTATGCTAATCGAGGTTACACTGTTAATTGGGACTGGTGGAGAAGCCCCAACTCCCACGCGGGCGTCATACAAAACTTTTATGTAACAAGTCGATAAATCTGATGCTGACACACTATTAAAATGTGATTTAAAGTGACGTATCAGGGTTGGGGCTGAGCTGTAGTGGATGCCAAGATTTGGATGTCTCGCCCGACAGCTTCAGTATCATCACTCGTAAAGAGTTTAATTGCTTTGCTCCATATTGTACGCTCGAGATATGCAGTGTTTTATTTGTGCCTGTGGCCCTCGATTAATAAAATAAATGTATATATATATTTTGAAATTACATACGGGACTAATATAAGTACCTCAATAATATTAAAATTTTGAGTGACTTGATTTTTGTAGGGAAAAAAATGAAACAAGTTCGAAAAAAATGAAACAAGTTCTCGCACTTCATGTTGGTTTGCTGTTCAGCAGTTTTCTGCCATCCTTGAAAGGTCATTTTTATGCACACGAGTTAAAATGGCTTCTTTGCCATAGAGCTGGTTGGGAAGTGCATGGTCTGATGTGGTTCCTCAATAGCATTGATGAAATATTGTGGCCCCTCCCATTGTTTAAGTGGCCCATCCATGACATTTAAAATAGTTGTCGGACTGTGAGAACCACTTTGTACTTGATGTCATATTTGAGAGGGTCTGTCCTTTCAACACATCAGGGTGGGAGAAATGTGGGTCAAGTTTTAAATTTCACACCCTGGTTGCAGTATCTTTCCAATCACCTTACACACGAGTTTGGTCGGCAATTTGGAATGCAGTAAATTCGCAGGTTGTCTCTTTGTCCCCATTATGCAGTTCTGTCTCCATGTTTAAAAAGGGACTTTATGTGCCCAACTTCTGAAGCCACTTCCACACGTGTGTTTTTCAAAGACAGAATAGCCCCTTTGACACAGCCCATCAAAGCCGTCTCTTTCCCCCGCGTTGCCGTTCTGCGTGAAAGGCACTGACACGGTCTCAGTTTCAGATGCTTATAATAGGCTTGTGTGCATGCCTCAGGCTCAAGGCCGTGGGGCTCAGGCTTTAGATTCCTGATTACTGTCAAACACTCACCTTTCACCCCATACCCCCTACAGTCAATATTAAAACAGCACACGTTTGAAGAGGTGCTGCGGGGCCTTCTCAAACCGCACCACATTTCTGTCGATCACGCCGTTGCCGCTTGTCAGACGACCAGATAAATATTCGTTCTGTGTCTTGGACCATGATGTCGCACTACAATTCTATCACTGGCAAGAGTCAGACGTCACACTACAAGTCTGTCATAAAAAAGAAAAAAAAAGAAACTAAAGACAAATTGGAAATCTGCGTCAAAAATATGTTCAGGGACACATTAGGCCATCTTTGATTTAAACTTGCTGTTGACCAGTAACAATATATTCATTACCCAAAACCAAGAATCACTGATTTTATGTGTTTCACAACATAAAATATAAATCGTATAAAAAGTATACAGGTTAAATATTTTTTATCTTAAACATTATTTGTCGTGGGCGGCCCGGTGTGCCAGTGGTTAGCGCGTCAACCTCACAGTGCAGAGGTCGTGGGTTCGATCCCGGCTCCGGCTGTGTGGAGTTTGCATGTTCTCCCCGGGCCTGCGTGGGTTTTCTCCGGGTACTCCGGTTTCTTCCCACATTCCAAGAAACATGCATGGCAGGCTGATTGAACACTCAAAATTGTCCCTAGGTGCGAGTGTGAGCGCGCATGGTTGTTCGTCTCTGTGTGCCCTCCAATTGGCTGGCAACCGGTTCAGGGTGTCCCCCGCCTACTGCCCGAAGACAGCTGGGATAGGCTCCAGCACCCTTGTGAGGATAAAGCGGATCGGAAAATGGATGGATGGATTATTTGTAGTCGTATTTTTATCCTATAGGAAATATGTTGTGTACCATCTTACCTGACATCCAGGTTGCCACGGAAACAGACATGGACTGGGGTGTCCCCGCGAGTCATCGCCATGACCTCGGCGGGGCTGGCGCTCCTTAGAGGCACCACTATCGGTGCGCCGAGAGCCCCCCAGCCGTGGGGCATTGGCGACGGGCGGCCGGCACAGGTGGGCACTTGGAGGGCGTCGCCGTCAGTTTTGGCGTTCCTCACCTGTTTTATACGACCACAAGAGAAAAGTGACGGACGGGAAGGGCAAGTCACCATGTGAGGCCAGTGATATGCCGTTGACAATTGTGTGCTGCCCATCTGATATCACACATGCAGGTTACAATAAAACGTGCGTTCAAGGATTGCAGCAGATGGCGGCAAGCAATTAAAGACGCGGGTGAAACCATAAAACAAATCAATAGATTTAAAAAAAGCCCGAATGATATTTAGTTTACCGTGCCGACCCGGAGCGGGTAGAATTGGAATGACCCATCGATTGTGTTATAGGCGAAGAATCGTAATTGGACCGCGGCCATGTTGCGACACCGACCCATCTGCATCATCAAGCACGGCGAAATGTCCGTCCTAATGTGGGAAGCGACACGAAATGCTTCTGATGTCATGGCCAACGGCAGCCGTGCAAGCGCTTGATGCGGTGGGTTTAGTTAAAAGCCAATTATCAGCAGGACATTTCATTTCAGGTCCTTGTTGAATGCCTCCCATCGACCCAATCCTAGTCACCTAATTTTTGTAATTAGTGCCGCCGCTGCTGCTTCCTTCAGCTTGACCTGCTACCCGATTCCAATTCTTCCTGGCTGCGGGATTGATTCTTCTAAATATGTCAATCACAGAAAACCAGTGAATGACCACCCACAGGCACCCATCGTTATTTTGTGCAGCAACACCAACACTCTCTATAGAAAGATTTTTTTTCCCCCTTTTTTTTACTTAGTTTGAACCACTGCGGTACTAGACATATAGCCACATAAAGAGGTCACCACAATTGAGACAATTTGGATGCACTTTGTTGTTCAATCCTGAGCAAAGAACATTCAGCAAGAAAAACGAAGTCGATGCATAAAATTTGCTGTGTCGGGCCACATAAAATGATGTTGCGGCCCTGCCCGGATTTTGACACCTGTGACCTAAAAGGTGCCCGATACACTCTTCCAGTTGAGTAAATAAACACTCCCCAGCCACGAGAAGAGGAAGTAAAATACAATAGGTCATAAACATGGCTGCTTGTGTTTACTTAAATAAATATACTGTATATTCCCAACAACGACGTCATCAACTTAATGGTAGGGGCATCGCAACTCAGAGGATGTTCAGAGCATTAGCACTGATAAGTGTGTGTGTGTGTGTGTGTGTGTGTGTGTGTGTGTGTGTCAGTGCTAATCACAAACAGAAACAATATGAAAAGATATTTTTTTATTGCCTGGAAATCACTCACGGGTATGTTTGGCCTTGAGGGCAAGACACAGCTTTTATGAAGTAAGTTAATGAGTGATGCTTAATGAGCTCATCAATCATTAAGGAGGTCAAAGCCAGCAATTTCTGGGCTTCAACTATATCCCGTGTCAGCTTTTTCCTTATTTTAACACATGCGCTTATAGATTCACTTAATTGTCTATTTTCTTTTTGAATAAATGATTGATCTAGTCATTGGTTTATTAATACATACTGAGCCTGAAGTTGTCCAAGTCCTGACTTTTCTGGCTCTCAAAGTCACACCAGTAGGGGTTCAAACCGCGGGAGGACCGGCTGTGTTTTGCTTTTTCTTTGGCTTTTGGGGAGGTGGGGGGATTTGTGCTTGGCAATGGAATCCGCCGCATGCGCTAACTTCAGATTATGTCCATGAAGTGCTGCCTCAGCAAGGGAAAATGCTCGTATTGTCTTTTCAGGCTCTTGCTTTTATACCTCTTCACTCAATGCGTTTTCTTAACAAATCCTGCATATCATAGTAATGATTCTGCAACAGTACAGGCAAGGTCATTCATTGTCATGAGACAGGACTGCCCCCTCAAAACAGGCCAAGATTACTTTTTTTATTCTTGATTCTTGAAGTGACAATATAAGATGGGAACCATTCTGAATTGTGGGGGGAAAACACCTGTCTCTTTTACAACATTCCCTTTTCAAAAAGGTTTTTGCTTGAGCTTGAAATTGATGATTTCTCGTTACACTTGGGGAAAATTTTTTAACCCCAAGCAAAATGAAAAAAATGTGTCAAAGCTCCCTGCTCTCTTTCATGTGTCAGTTCAAGTGTTGTTTTGCTTCCTACTGCCAAACACTTCCATCAATCATGTGACCATCATCCGATTAAGCCTGATACATCACGATAATGTGTTTATGGGCGGCAAGGCAGGGGAGAAAAAAAAAACTTCAGATAAGAAAGCAGGAAACACTGTAGCTCTCGGAAAGGAAAAGAAGCAGATGAGTGGTAAAGCCCATAAATGAATGAGATGGTTTTGTACCTTCCTCTTCCGTGTCTTCTCAGGTATGCTGCTGTTGGCTTGGCATGGAGGTTCTGCATCGTTATCGGTATGTGCAACCTGTGGGGAAAAAAAAAACACTGATTAAAATTTAATACCAAAATGTGAAATGAATCAAAAATATTTTTCCCCCACTTGTATTTTTATTTAAAGTTATGTTTTGAAAATTAATTTAATCAAAATCTAAAGTAAGTATTCTAGGATTGAATTCCAAAATTAAAACTAGACTTTACACCAATCTAATCGAGTGGACTAAAATCAATCGACATTGTACATTTTATGCAAAATCGCTGATCTACTGTAACGTCATAATTTGTCCGCTCTATCAATCACGTCATCGATCCGATCCATGAAATAACCTCCCGATCGCCGATCAACCCACAAAACCCTGATTTTGAACCTAAATAACATATACATTGAAATATATTCAAATATTGAACTATATTTCTATGAAACACCCTCAAGTAAGTCATTCAAAATGTTTGAAACACTGGTTCGTGTGAGAATAACCTTCCCCCCCGCCGGAGTCAGCTGATAACATCTGCAAAGCCGCAAGCGCATGCAGTAAAACAGCTTTTCCATAAACAGGTCCGCCCGCGTCACTCTAATCGCGCCGCACGCGTCACATGGTCGGTGTTAAAAGGGCCTATGTGAGGGAATTTGAAGGGCGCACGGACCTGGAGATGTCGGCAGAAAACAATAATGCTAAAGCCTTCCGGATACTTCTGGTGATGACGCATGCATTGTATGGAAAATCACTAATTAGACCACCCATTTCAGAATCTGTCTTGAAGAGGTCCACTGCCCTCCAAGAGAAAGCTTGAGGATCACGCATTTTGAGGTTTCCCACAGTATATATATTAAAATGGGTGTTTTTAAAATGGGTGGTTTGTTCCCCGTTGTTTCCTGCAGGCCAAACAAGGCGATCAATAGACATGTAAGACGCAGGCCTCCTGTGACAAGACGTCCGCCACCCACAATCAATACAGCAATCGATTTTTAGCCCGCGGTTACATAAGTGGCTGTCCATACGCCGCCTTGCTGGGTAATTAGGCCGGGAGTGATGTCATAGGTCATATGCTTGAAGAGGTATCAGATGCTGTCAGCTGTACTGCTCTCAACAGAAACAATAACAACAAATCAGCACGTACCTTCACCGGGATGACGTCGTCTTCTATTTCTTCGTCTTTTTTGTCCGCTTCAAATACGCTGCTGTAGTTCCGGATGAGCCGGACTAGGATCTTGTTGCAGACGTTCTGCTCGTTGAGGGCCTCGAACCCGGGAGCCACGCTGGATGTCAGGGAGGAAAAAAAAAAAAATGATGTTAACAAACATGGTCAAACATGGACACACGACATTGTGGAGGGACCACATGTCAACGCCGGTGTGGTCGGAACGTTTGTCAAATGGGAAAGAGAATTTCAAATACTTGGGGGGGGGGGGGCAATGACCATTGATGACCCTGTAAAAATGAACTGAAAACAGGCAAATTTCAATAGTCTACTATTTTTGAAATGGAAAAATATTAGTAGAGTAGTTTTAACAGTATATCTCTGTTATTTCTCAATTCTGTCCCCACCAAAAAAACAATTTCTATCCATGATCAGTTTACACAAAAATAATCACTCACTGGAAGATACTCGGTCCAAATACCGTGGCGAGGTTGTGGGCGTTCATCCGGTTTTCCTGCTGGTTACTCTCCACCAGTGTGAGAAAGTGACACAGGTAACGCAGCAGGCTCAGGTGGTCGCCCGGTAGCTGCTTCAGATGCTCCCTCAGGCCTGAGCAGGAGGCCTCGTCGCCGCACTCTAAGGAAAACATAAATGACGTTAAGGTATTCGCGACTCTTTACAATGTGGGACAAACTCAATTTTTATTGAAAATGTTACAGTACTTCAACGGAATTTCGGACGCTGTAATACTCATAGAGAGTGGGTACTCGATCATACTTTGTGTTGTTTCCAATATAAACCGATCGCAGGGACCCTAGGCGGCTGCATGCCCGCCGTGGAGGTCCGTGGGTGCACTTGTTCATCTCCAATATGGAGGTCCAAATGTCACTTCAGACATAAAGTATGTCAATGGGCCTAATCGGAATGGGGAGCTGCAGGCCGTTTCAAACAGTGTGATCTGACCACTAATCTCCCTGGGGCCTTGACATGTGTGCCCCAAGGCTCACGTAACCTTAATCCAGGGAACAAGACTCATTGTGTGTTTACTCTGCAGTCTTTTCTTCAGTCCCTTAAAAAAATATATTAATAATAAAAATAGTCGTCCCCCAAATGCGGCAGGTATGGGAAGATGGCTCTTGTCCATTATTCATGAGTTGTGCCGAGTCGCATAGGTGAGCATTCATGTGCTGCTAAGAGCCTGCCAATATGTTGAGACTATTACTTGAGAAACACAATCGTGTCAAGAGTTGGATAAACACACGCATGGAGGTTCATACCCAACTTGTCCAATGACACACATACTGTATATTGTAGTCAGCTGTGCGTCGTGTGTGTGTGTGTGTGTTTGTGCGTCTCTGCGCGCGTGCGTGGGTGTGTGTGTGTGTGGGACCAGGAAGCCCTATTGTTCATTCAGATGACTAAATTACTCGTACTTTAATTCAATGGATCATTGAATTGAATAATAAACGATTTAGAATTAAGGGGTTGGGGTCTTGTAATGTAGACATACTTTTTAATATTCCGAATGAAAAAAAAAAAGGTTTGTGTGAAAAAAATATGTATTCAAGTCATAAAGTTTACTGCTAATCCAAGTTTACTGCTAAAAAACAGTAAAATGCAAAAAATATATTGTATATATATGTGTGTGTGTGTGTGTGTGTGTGTGTGTATAAACATGGTAACATTTTCTAATACATATTTTTTAACAACTTGCTGAAATTTTAACCTGTAGAACTGAGACAAAAAAAAACAACTAAAAATATACAGACTGAAATCAAATAAACATACCAAAAAAATACTTAAATTGACATTTTTTTTGTTTTAATACATGAATGAATATGAATTGAAAATGAATCAACGGAAGAAAAACTAAAAGGATAATTAACTAGAATTCCACAGTTGTAGAAGACCACAATGTCCATTTCTCTCGTCTTGTTGTGTCTGATATGTGCGCAATGAATTGAAGCCCACCAAACAAACCAAGCACATCTTCCCCTCACCTTGGTAGTAATGCACCAGCGCTTTTTGGACGGCAGGCTCCACCAGGCCTTGGGGGAGGTCCCTCAGGTACCTTTTGAGCAGGCTCGCCACCGTGCACGTGTCCGCGTCGATGCCGATGTCAGCGTCCTTATCGCTCTCCAGGTGCTGCCGCAGGGCCTCCACTGCCCGCACGTTGCCGTTCACCCGGAACAAGCCCTCCTGCTGCAGTGCTACGGGGAGGTCACAGCCATGATTGTTTTCTCTTACTGACATCTAGTGGTCAAACATAAGCAGTAGACTACAACTATAATTGAATGACGACCGCGGTCCAGGGCGGACCGCTCAAAGTCAACTAGCATAGACTCCAGCATCCCGCCACCCTCGTGAGGACAGGTCACACTGAAACTAGATGAATGGATAGTTTTTGAGCCTCACCGTGCTCGCGTAGGTGCTCCGCCATCTTGCGCACGACCAGCGGCACGCCGTCCTCCGTCAAGCCCCTCTCCACCAGCTCGGGCAGTGGTGCCCCGAACAACCGATTGTGCTTGGCCGCCACCGAGCGTGGTCTCATCACAGGCATCTGCACCATCTTCTTTATGTCCTCCTTGACCTGCACCGCCGCCTCGTTATGCTGCGCAGAGAACAGCGGTTAATCAAGAAGAAGCTAGTCGTCGCCATGTTGCACCCGCGTGCCGGTAAGAGGAGAGACCAGGGAGAAGCGTTGCTACGACACATCTCGGATTACCATGCAACACCTCAAATGTGCTGCACACACAGACACCTAAAGAGAAGTCCTCGAGGGAGGTGAAAGATGCTGAAAGCACGCAGAAGTGGCTGAATGTCTCATTAGGGGTTCGTTTCGCTTGCAAGATTTGCTTTGTTTGGAATGACAGGTCCTTAACAACAAATGTCATTTCATGTATCCAAGGCTAAAAAGAAAGGTTGTGATCTAGATTTAGGTGTAATAAATAACACCAGTGTTACTTGTGTACAACTGCTGTAAAGGGTTAGAGTAAATCAAGGTAAAAACATTTGTTAAACTATCAGCCATTTTGATTATTTTCACCCTGATTTCCGCGCCGAATAAATGTGCAGAAATTTCAAATCAGTTTTTTCATGCTGTAATTATGGTATATATGGGTAGAATTTGTCGGGAAAATAGAATTTATTCCCTTCCGAAATCGTCTACAGGCTAACAAAATGTGAACATACTCTCCGGATGCACTGTACAATATAAAGACTCCATCCAACAGGCATCGCTGAGCACTTTAGCGTCCACAGGTAAACATTCAGCAGCTGCTATGATGTCCATCTTGCCTCATATCAATGTCTGTGCGCAAACACACTTTACAAGCACACCGCTCACGTTTGTTTACATTAGCACAGCAAGGAGCGAACTCTTGGCCAATTTATTTTTTTCGCTACGCATGTTGTTTGCGGCAACATGGAACTGATGCGCTATTTGTAAAACTACAGACTTAGATGTTAAGATTCAAGTGTATACATGTGTGAAATACTTGAGAGCAGTTACTGTGCTCATTACGTTTTCTGAAAATACAGTTATTGCTGACTCTCAAGATGATTATTTTGATTTTTAAAGATACGGACTGCTAACTCCTAATATGATCATTTTATTTGTAATGTTATTTTTTTAAAGTGCTGTTATCGTCAACTAATATGATGATTTGATTTGTATTTAGATTTTCGGAGGCGGTTATCGAAATGTTATTAATTCATTTCAATTTCACAATATTATTTCACATTATTTCAGTGTGTATATGGCAATAAAGAATAGAAACAATGGAAAGACAGAATAATCTGTTCCAGTGTCAAACATTGCTAAAAATTCGCTGTACACAGATTTTTTTCAAGTGTAAAAATAAGTGAACTATATTAATATCCATCCATCCATTTTCTGATCCGTTTATCCTCACAAGGGTCGCGGGGGGTGCTGGAGCCTATCCAAGCTGTCTTTGTGCAGTAGGCGGGGGACACCCTGAACAGGTTGCGAGCCAATCGCAGGGCACACACAGACGAACAACCATCCACGCTCTCACTCATAGCTAGGGACAATTTGGAGTGTTCAATCAGCCTGCCATGCATGTTTTTGGAGGAAGCCGGAGGACCCGGAGAAAACCCACGCAGACCTGGGGAGAACATGCAAACTCCACACAGGGAGGCCGGAGCTGGAATTGAACCCGGCACCTCTGCACTATGAGGTTGACGCGCTAACCACTGGACCACCCACTAACCACTGGACCACCCACTACTATTATATGAAACTGTAAAA
Organism: Hippocampus abdominalis; assembly: GCA_018466805.1. Classification (NCBI taxonomy): domain Eukaryota; kingdom Metazoa; phylum Chordata; class Actinopteri; order Syngnathiformes; family Syngnathidae; genus Hippocampus; species Hippocampus abdominalis. The sequence goes on from CM031700.1 coordinate 6,324,116, forward strand.
ACAACAAAACCACTTAGGCGTTGTATATACAGATACTTAAATGAACAAAATGAAAATGCCAAAGGTATCATCTTATTTTATTTATTTGTTTGTGTAAAAAAATAGGTCAACCACTGTAAAAACAACCAATAGTCCCCCTTAACAAAAATAAATCAATGCGGAGACATTAAAGTTGAACAGACTGCTTTAGAGTCTGCCAGACTTGGTTTCCATGGCAGCGGTAGGACAAACCACATACCACTTAGTGAACCCTTGCTGTGGCTTACAACAGTGGCTTGTGGCCCACCCAGGGGTCAGCAGCTTAAGCCCCCTCCCATGTCCCGCAACCCCACACCTCCTCACATATGTTGCAAAGCAGACTCTGACAGTGGCAGATGCTACGCTGACACGACACGTTTCCACAATCAACCCCAGTATCACAGAGTTTACAAGCACCTTTTGTGGTGACATTATTAACGAGAGCACAAAACAGAGGAGGGCAAACATCTGTGGGTTGTCAGCATGTTCTTTGCCCATAAATCTTCCTTACCAACAAAGTGACACAGTTATAGATGTTTAAACAACATCTTGGTATTTTCTTTCCCAATATAGTGACAGTTATTGGTTTTTAAACGTGTTGGCTGTTTGTTGGCATTTCCAACACCAATAAAGTGACAAGTGATTGTATTAAACTTTTAAAATAACGTGAGCTGTTGCCAGTTTTTTTTAAAAAATTCACCCTGTGAGGAAAGCAATTGCAACTAGTACTAGCCTGTTTGTGGCTCTTTAGTGTGTGAAATGCATGGGTTGAAATCAGCTGATTTGAATGGTCATTCAAGAATAATCCATTTATTTTCCTTGAAGAGTTTATTTCGCAATCTTTACCAACTCACTTCTCAGTGTTTACATTTTTTTTAGGTCTTTAAAATGGACGCAGCATACTGGACTAAAGTACTGTTTGTGTGCAAATAGTGAAAAGGTGGAATATATACACTCCATGTTTTGTTAGGCGTTATATTTTTTTTTTTCATTTTTAACTTATAAGAGGATCTAAAAACAGCATTCGAATAATTATAAATTAGATTTAGCCACGTGGTATGCCTGTCTGCATGTTGTTATTGCACCTTTTGCCCCAATTTACTTTCTTCTGGTTTCTGATTGACTAAAATGGCCACTATCTTTGTCATGCACATGACGTACCAATGCGTCCTGATGACTGCATAATTTTCTCAGGGGTTCATGCTCATGAGTTGTTGTCCTGTTCCTCCTTTAAGGTGATGTCACAGAGTGAATGCTAAGGGAAAAAACATCTATGCTTAATGTCCACTTTCTGGTCCCTGGTTGATGACGTCACGTATCACCAGTGACATTTGGAAGTGAATTTTCGGGAGGAAAAACATTTTTTTAATATATTTTTGTATAGTTTTTTTTTTTTGTACGCAAAAGCTATTTGGACCATCATTACACGTCATTAGAAGAACACAGCGTCAGTGTACAAAAGTACCGCCACGCAAAGTAACGCAAGACTTCATTTAGGACGTTAAAAATGGGATAATTTACTCACACAGATGGTTAAAGCTCCGGCCCCCATTCTTCGACGCAAGGTGAGGATGGGGGGGGGCGAAGAAATGCGTCTCTCAAAGTCGTCCGGAGTAAACTTCCTGACAAACAATTGATGTCATTTTCGCCCCAAAGAGCGCTATTCAGTTACCCCATTGCGACACGAAACAGCAGAGAAGTGTGTCAAGGATGCCGGCAAAGTTTTGTCGCTAGTTTTATCATGATTTTCATTGTATCGCTTCCTCCCTCTCGTCTTTGGCTTCTTGGACTGGAATCTAAATCGGGCTCTCCCATTGGCTGAGAGGCCTGGTCACGTGAGCCGGTCCCAACTTCAAACGGCCTTTCGGCTGTCCTGTGGAATCCCAACTTTAGACGCATGCGCAATTGCAGTAATAGAACAAAATGCAGGGTTTTGTCATGTTGAATTTCAAAAATGAACTCGTGAAAATGTGCCTGAAAACTTACTCAATAAAAAAATTATATATACAATATTGTACATTTTAATATGTACAGTTTAATTATACGTTTGGAAAATAAAATGTCACAAAATAAATACAGTGGCTTTAGAAAGTGAACATACACTGTTAAAAATGTCATATAGGAATGTTTAATTTGTACTATGATTAATATTAGTATATTGATAATATAACCAGATTTTTGATGGGGCTTTATGGTTGTGTTTTGAACTTGCATTTTGTGTTTTTTGTAAGCATTTACGTACTGTATGCTTGTACAGTATTACACTGCCCCTTGGTGGTGAAGGTCCCAGAACAATGTCCATTGAATTAAAGCATGAAATCATGACGCCCCCAAAAATAAATTCCTTACATTTTGTTGGATTACTTTATTAATGTATGTTTTTATACACTACAAGACTGTAGAGTGCTCTCTTTCATTTTTGATACAACTGATTAAAGCTGCATGCTTGTTCACGGAACAAATTAAACTTGTAAGTCAAGGTACCACCGTATCTTAGTTGTCCCGTTCGTACATGAACTTCCTGATGTTGTCATGGATCCAGTGGCTAAAGGCAGAAACGCGCGTGAACACCGAAGGCTTCTTGTCCCTGATGCATCCCTGGGGTCCGAAACTGACCACGCCGTGCACCTCCCAGGTGGCGTTGGCCCCGCCGCCGGCCCTGCACGCAAAGGGGCCCCCAGAGTCGCCCTGCGGGGTGAAGAGAGACTTGGATGGAGCTGAAGCCAAGAATATTACAATGCCCCTATTTTGGTCTTTGTGTGCGATTCAGCACGCACACGGAGGTATTTTGGATGAATGATCACAAACAAAACAGGACATTACATAAACACCAGTTGTGAGAGGACAGCACACAAGTCCAGAAATATGCCGATTAATGTTTCAAAATAGTTCATCTGAGCCTCTTTCACACAGTGACCCATCAGAAAGTCCACTTAATGCCCCCATTCCCCATCTGTGCCATTTGTACAAAACAGTGAGACGTAAAAATGCCGACAGCCATGTCCTCTCACCTGGCATGCCGACTTGAGCTCATCCGGGGACTCGTACCCGGCGCAGATCATCGAGGGCCGCAACATGTCCCACCAGTAGGCAGGCTTGCTGCAGGTCTCGAAATCCACCACAGGTAGTGCAGCCTGGTTGAGTTTTTCAGACACTTTGGGGAACATGTTCCCTGCAAATCAATAAAGAAGGTACAAATTCCATGTTGGGCTGCATGCATTGTTCCGCTGTGCCGTGAGTTGGGTTTCTGTTCGCGTCCTGAGTTCCTACGCAGTCTGATGAGCTGTACTCTCATTTTTTTACACATGATGCTGGGAGTTTGAAATTATATTGAAGCGTTTTGGGAATCATAATTTGTGTTACAAAAACTATTTGTCTTGTCAATTAAAAATATTTAGGGGGCAGGAGGGTCTGCTCATGTTGAAACTAGGTCTGAAACTATTGCGGAAAATTGCCTCATCAACTGTAAAAACGGAAAAAGAACAAATCACCTTTCTCATCCCCCCAACCAGTGACAAAGCAGCGGGTCCCTGCCTCCACCACCACCCCGGGCCGAGGGAGACAAACAGGGCTGATCTCCCGTGTTATGTTGACGGGTGTGGCCAGATGCACCAGGGCGATGTCATTGGTGATGTCACTCTGGTCCCCCTCGTAGACAAAGTCCTCATGGCGGATGATGCCGTCCACCATATAGCACGCCTCCGCCGACGGGACGTCCCTGGAGGAGTTCATGTGATGCTTCCCCAGGCACATGCGCCAGTACGAGATTTGGTTAAGGGGGCTGGAAGGTGAGAAAGAACATTTGAAAGTGATACTGTACTTTTGCGAGGACAAAAAAAAAAAAAGTCATCCATGTCTTACGCCATGAAACAGTGGGCAGCTGTTAGGATCCATTCCTCGTGGATCAACGAACCTCCACAGCCGTGCATGTAAGGGATGGGAGACATCGGCGAGGCCTGCGGAGGGAACAATATATGTCCATGCAGGTATTTTAATTGTACTTTTTGCCTCAAATTTGCGGGGGGATAGAAACCCATGGCTGCTGCGAATAACAAAAATCTGTGAATAAATGACACGCCCCAAAAATTGTTTATAATTGCGTGTAAATGCCACACGATGGTGACACAGCATTATTTTGTCTTCTCCAATCACTTCCGGTTGAGAAACGCTGGCGCAACCCGGCTGGCGCAATTCTGGCTGCCGCTGCTCACGCAATGCCGCTTCATCACCCGCAATTTATGTTGTTGCGTTTTTTTAACGGTACTGTCAGGGATCAACCTTTAGTCGTCGCACGGTTGGCCTCGGTCGTCGCGGCGTCTGCCTGGGACTGTCATGCTGCTGTGGACGGTCCGCTTGTCCGGCGTCCTGGTTTGGGATATGGCTGTGGACGGCGTCTTGTCGGGGGACTGCTATGCCCCCGGTGCTTGGCGGGGCTTCTTGCCCCCCGTGTTCGCCCCGCCTGCCCTGCACCGTTCTGGGCACCGTCGCTCCTCGGGCACCGCTCTTCGGCGGCGTCGCTCCTCGTCCTTCCTGGAGTGCATCCTCGTCAATCTCGTCTAGGCATCACGCACCTCGATGGCTCCAGGGGCATCACCTCCTTTGGTCGTCCTCCCGCCGGCCACGCAGAGACAACGGCAGAAACGGCTGCCGATCCGCGGACCACGGCGTGTTGGCCGGCTGGCTGGGTCGGCTAGTGCTCCTCGCGACGCCGATGTTGCCGGCGTCAGTTTAAATTAATTTCTCATTTTTATTATCTATAATTTATCTGTGGTTTTATTGTTCTTGTTTTGATTGTAAAGTGTCCTTGAGTGTTTTTGAAAGGCGCTTGTAAATGAATGTATTATTATTTTATTATATTATCTCCCCCCCCCCCCCCCCAAAAAAATGTACGGGTATTTGTTTTTTTTAAATATAATACAATACATATTTATTTATATTTGCAGTTGTAAGGAAAATAGCCCTCGACAATAATATACTACATAAAAACAGAGTAATAACATAATGAAATATAGTAAAAAATAATTAAACTCTTTGCGCATCATGATTTAATGTTTCACTTCTATGCATTCCGCAGCTGGACTTTGTTACCTGCATGGAGACTTGCCAAGGCCAGGAGTGAGGTACTGCTTCTTCTCCATTAACAATCTTTGCTCCGCCCGTATTGGGGGCCACTGCCGGATTCCCGCAATCCTCTGGCCAGCCTGGTGCGAGATATCCCACGTATTAAAGATGCAATATTCGCTTTTAATCCACTACATTCATGTACTACCGCATATTTCCCGTAAGCATCTTGGGTGCTCGTCATTTCAAAATAAAATCACCAAGAAATTGCTCGCTAATGACTCAATTGCAAAGGATAGAGCAGAAGAACATACTTTTGGTTAGCATGAGCTCATTTAGGCATGTGGCAGCAATGCTAACTTGTGATAGCCAACTTTGCTCATTCGCCAACATGTAGATATTTAACTAAACGAAGTAAAGAAAAGAAAATGAAAACAAAAGAAAGAAAGAAAATAATTAAAATCACTCACGTTTTAAAAATAATTTTCCTTTTACTTCCAATACTCATTTAATATCAGAAAATTACTTTATTAAAGCAAGTCTTTTCAAACTTTTACTCTGGTAACTTTAACTTCTACCAAATTTATTTTCTGTGAAGACATGGGTAGTTTCACTCCAGTCTCACTTTCAGGTACTCTAATCTTAACTTTAAATGAGGCACGTTACGTTTCACAACTCACTGATGGTGATGTTGTCCCACGGGTTGGGCGTGGGCGGGGGTAGAGTCGGGACGACGCCGGCGTCGGTGGTCCAATAGCCGCGGAAACCCTGCTGCCGGTTGGCGCTGTTGCTCAAGAAGCGGATGACCGCCGTGTCGCCCGGCACGTTCAGTTTGGGCGGCGGAGCAAAGCCGCAGAAACGACCTGTGGAAAACACACACATCTCCGTAGTTGTGGCGTTTGTCTTCTATATATCAACATGTAACCCACCTTGTGACGTCATATTCCAGCCGCTGAAGACCTCCACATAGTCCACACAGTTGCCCAGCAGGTTGACGGCCTGCAGCTCAAAGTGCGTGAAGACCACATGGATGCTTTTGGCGGTGGGGACCTGGATCCTCCATGTACACACTGCCTGGGCGGGATAGTCTTTTGGCCAGTCAGGACTGGTGAGTTCACCCTGCGGCGTGCTGAACGTTCCCCCGCAAGGAGCTGTAACGTAATCAAGTAATTCAGTTATTCTTTTCCATACCACTAGAGGGAGCCTGCGTACCACTATTGGCACTCTTACCACACTTCAGAAAATCTGAATGGATGGTTTACCGTGTTTGTTTTATTGGTACACCAATCGTCATATCTTATGATGCTGATCTGCAGTTTAAGTCCAAAGAAAGGTTTTACCTTCCGAACGGTCGACCACCTTCCAGGTGGCCGCAAAGCCGGTGTCCACCACTTTGTCGTTAGACGAGAAGCTGATGTTAAGTGAGTTCCCGTCGCTCACCAGGTCCATGGGTGGCTTGTGACTACAGTAGGTGCCTGACAGGGAAGAAAAGGAAGAGACATGCACAAGCTGTCATTAAACAAATACTGTCGCATAAAAAAAAAAGAAAACATTTGTGAAAACACATCTAAATAGTAAATACAATTTTTTTTTAAATCACATTTCCATACCCAGACTTCCTGTTCCGTCCAAAATGCTGACTTTGTCGCTCAAGCACATTGGACTCTCCTCCAAAGAGAAGTTGCTGAAGTGAAGATGCACCAGTTTGCCAGCTGGCGCGTGGATGTTCCATTGGCATCGGGCCTTGTTGCTGTAGCTGTCTGGGAAGCCCATGGATGACAACGTGCCGCCTGTGCCCGTCAAGTCCTTTGCTCCGCCGCAGCCGGATGCTACATGGGGAGGATGGATTGGTGAAAATCAAGCAGAAGGGAAGTCATCTGTACTCAAGTACATTTTCCAGGTAGCTGTACTTTACTTGGTGGCCTTATTTAGGAGATTGGTTGCTGTTGCTAGCTACAAGACTGATTTGTTTGGCTGTAATCAGGTGGAAATATTTAAAAAATAATAAAATAAATTAAAGTGAGAGTGGAATGAAACAAAAGTTACAGACGGCACCTTTGTCAATTCAAGCAGGATATAAAAGGGAATTAAAAACAATTTTTCATGATGTTCAATTTGGCCAAATGTGGCAACAAAAGAAGCAAAAGATACAATTTGATGAAAACAGTACAAATAAATCATTGATGTCTTACGAAAAATAAATAATAAAAAAAACAGAAAAATGGCACAAAAAGGAAGTGGTGTGGGCTCAAATGTCCAACACACAGCCTGCAGGGTTAAGAAGAATGTGTATACTTCCGCCCTCTTCTCTAAACAAGAAGCTCGAGGATGAAGCCTACTGTGTTGCTCGTAGATGTCCCTGCGTATAACATTGCTGATCCAGGGAAGGTAGGCAGATGAACGGGTGAACACCGAGGGCTTCTTGTTCATGATGCACCCGATGGGACCGAAGCTGGTGATTCCGTGCAGTTCCCAGGGACTGTCGGGATGATCCTGGCACACCAGAGGACCGCCGGAGTCTCCCTGCGTCGGTAAAATCCAAGAAATGTCACAGTGGGGAAACACTTCAGCCATCCGTCGCGTGTTCGTTGTTTCTACCTGACAGACGGACTTGAGCTCGTCGGGCAACGTGTAACCGCAGCAGATCATGGAGGGCTTCACTTGGAACCACCAGTAGTCCATCTGCTTGCACGTGTCGTACGGTACCACCGGCAGGGCCACCTGGTTGAGAGCCTCTGCCACTTTGGGATTCATGGAATCCCCTAAAGACGACAGAAGAGGGAAAACTTGGTTCATTTGCCAATAACCATCCAGCAGTTTCTCAACCTTTATCGACGAGGGTGCGGAACGGAAGGAACAAAGTCGACTGGGCAGTAGTCAAGTCAGAACAGATGCCAACGGACCTGTCTCATCCCCCCAGCCGGTGGCGTAGCACTTCTTCCCCTCGGGTAGCACCTCCTCTGGGTTGGGGAGGCAGGCATAGGCGACCTCGTCCCCAATTTCAGCTTCTCCGTCCAGCCTGATCAGGGCGATGTCGAACTCTACGGTTGGCACGGTGGGGTACCTGAAGCCCTCGTGGCGGTAGATGGCCCGCACGCCCAAGCAGTGCTCGCTGGGCTCTGCGAAGGTCAAGTTGTGCTTGCCCAGGCACATTTGCCAGCGGTTTAGCTCGTTTGCATAGCTGGACAGGAGGTGGGAGTAAAAAGTCAATTTAAATGGAAAGGGAGGGAAAATTGTCATTGAAAAATGCTGTTGATGTAATTACCGTATTGGCCCGAATATAAGACGGCCCTGATTATAAGACGACCCCCTCTTTTTCAAGACTTAAGTTTGAAAAAAGACTTTTTGAACACCAAATTAATTTTTATACATCAAATAATTACAGTACATCTGAAACAAATGATTATAACAATATATTTGAGAGAAAAAGCATGTTATTTTGCCTCATTCAAATCTTAATATCTGAACATTTAAATAGGCAAACTAAAGTGCAATCACATTCGTAAATGAATGGCTTCGGGTTTTTGAAATGTAAATTACATCATAACTTCTCTTCAGCTGCCGGTTCACCTGGCCGATCTTCGACCCACTTTTCTCCAGATTGTCGCTACGTTTCTCCATTTTCTGTTATCTCTTCTATTATTTTCTTCTCTTTTCTTTCTTACCGCTATTTTTTATTTTTCTTCTTCATGCTAAAGCTATTTTTTATTCTTCGTGACAGGGGTTCATTTTGGCCTGGGGAGTCAAATTCAGCATTCGCTTCAATGATATCTGGCGCCATCTAGCGTCGTGAATGGATATAATGTCTAGACCCCGAATATAAGACGACCCCCACTTTTTCAGTCTTATTTCAATGCAAAAAACACCGTCTTATATTCGGGCCAATAAGGTATGTCATCTATTCATGTGGCTTTTTTTCCCCAGACCTCACGCTGTGCCCCCTACTAATAAGAGCATAATTTGGGACCTCCTTCTTTTTGGTTTTCCCTTTCATCTAAGAAAATTGGGGCGCCACCTGGTGACCAGTCAGGCCTTTCGCTCTGTCTCACTCTGTTGATAATAGTTTTTTTAATATTATTTTTTTTATTTACCGGTAAATGTCTCTTGGTTAAAACTGTGAAATCAATTGACAACATTCGATTTGTATTTCCATTCCAAATACAATTCTTCTCTGTGCTCCTTTTCATGTAAACATGTCTGCCTTTTTATGTCATCAATTGCATTTTTAAAATAGTAATAAAAATAATAAGTGACGCTCCACCAAAAAAAGGTTTGCCTCCAGATGAGGGCAAGCACAACTTTTGCTGAAATGATGCTCCTCAACTCGCGTGAAAAATATTTCTTTGTCAGTAAGATGCCACAAGATGGCCGATCACTTTTTGCAAGATTTTTTTTTTTTTTTCCAAATGAATGAATGGATGAGTCACATATGACTTGCCGTACAGCAGGCATAATTCTTAGCGTGACTTATCATCAGATCTATGACTCAATAATACTGACAGACTTACTTGATGAAGCAGTGAGCAGCCGTGAGTACCCAGTTCTTATGAATAAGAGTGCCGCCACACGTGTGGAAGAAAGTTGGTTCCGGTTGACTGGACGGCCATACCTGACAGTAAAGACCACCATATGTCAGAGACAAATACTGGTAAAGGGGTTGAGGGTTAAGGGGGTAATCTCACACCTGCATAGACACCTGCCAGGGCCACGAGTGCGGCCTGGCTGGTTCTCCGTTCACAATGCGGGACATAATAGCGGGAGGGATGGCTGGTTTGCCGCATGTGCTGGGCCAATCTGCATGAGGACCAGAAACACAATATTAGTCCATTTCTTGGAGCAGAGGTGACCTGCTCCAGCGAGCTTTTCCAAGCACAGAGCACAGGCTGGAGTGTCATTCATGCCCCAGAGATGGCGATTGGCTGGGCTGGGCAGGACGTCGCAGACAGCTTGAACTATGACCTTAACGCGCTGAGGTTCTGCCTGCCTTATCTCAGACTAGGTCACCTTCCTCTCTCGTGCACCCTTGCACCTTGTCTCTGCTCCCTGCTGCTGCATGCTCACCCATCCTGCTGGTCCGTTCCTCCTCAACCCCATGCGCTCACTTCCTTTAGGAACCATCTGGCATTTGTTCTTGCCACGTGCCTTCTCGTAGCAGGCTTGGGGGATGGCTCCCAGCCCAACTTGCCCTGTCTCTCAACCGAGATTCAGCTCGTAATAGTTAATTATTATGTGTGTTGTGCAATATTGGCTCATTCGGTTATGCAAGGTAGATCAACATACATTGCGCATATAAAAAAAAAAAAAGCCACTTTCTCCGACGCCAAACCTCCTCCAGTTTCAACTTTCATAGCAATACTCCACCTATGTTGATGCCGTCCCAAGGATTCGGTGGAACAGGTGGCTCTGTCGGTGCAGGGAGGCTGGGATTTGTAGTCCAGTAGGCTCTGAAACCTTTGGCCTCTGCGAACAAGTCTGAATGGAAGCGCACCACCAGCCTATTTCCTTTGGTCTGGATGGTTCGAGGGATCTTGGTGCCACAAAATGGTCCTAAGATGGATTCCGAGAGTAATTGGAATTGTTCGTGACATGGTGGTCGCGTGTCGCAAGTACCCACCATGCTTCTGATTCAAGGCGTTGGTCAAGCCGTTAATGTCGTACGCCACAACGTTGTCTAAGCACTTGAACGACAGCAAGTCTCTGGGCTCAAGGTCAAAGTGAGTGAAGGTCAGGGTGATTTTCTTGCCAAGTGGCACCGCGATGCTCCACATGCACTCGGCGTTGGCCTTGTAGTTCATTGGCCAGTTAGGAGACTTCATCACTCCAATGTCCTCCTTTGATGATAACCCGCATCCCTGGATTTCTGAATTAAAAAAAAATCACAGTCACATACTCAAATGTGGTACATACAAAATACTATGCTAAAATATTTTTATTTTTTATTTTATTCTATTCATATGTAGTATAATATGTAATATATATTTGATACATTCTTATTGAAAATAATTAAGTTTATGTGATGATTAATATTATTTGTATATAATTATACACACACACACATTTATATATATTTTTTATATTTTATATATATCTTTATATATTTATAGATATTATTATATATTTATAGATATTATTATATATTTATATATATATATATAGAGAGAGAGAGAGAGAGAGAGATCTATCTATCTATATCTATCTATATATAGATATCTATCTATCTCTATCTATATATAGATATCTATCTATATATATATATATATATATATATATATATATATATATATATATATATATACATAGTGTGTCTAAGACTTCTACCGCTTATTGCACAAACAACAATGATTATTGTTAGTTTTAGCCCTAATATACGATCTCTCAATGCATAATATAAATTATATCTCCATCATGCCCGTGCACAACCTTGTTTCCTTATCAAGCAAGTCATAAAATATATTTTTTTTCATCAATGTTTTTTTTTTGTGCTCGTGGAGGCTCAACGTGACAAAGTTCACGCTCGCTTTTGTAATCGCTTTGGTCTAAGTGCGGCAAAGGAGGCTTGATGAAGACGCTGCTCAATGTACGCGTGCGTACCTGCTATATCCTCGGGGTACGCGGCCTCCCACTTGGCAGAGAAGCCCCTGTCACTGAGGCGACTGTCAGTTGAGAAGGAGACAGACAGAGTGTTGGTGGCGGCCACCACAACTGGAGGACGGATGTAGCCACAGTGCGTGCCTGGAAATTGACATGGAGACCATTAGGCGGACATTCAGAGGACACCGTTTATCATTCAGATCATTGTTATGGGACTCTGCGTGTGTGTGTGTGTGTGTGTGTGTGTGTGTGTGTGTGTGTGTGTGTGTGTGTGTGTGACCCTGATGCTATTCCATTATCATATCCACTACATCAGGAATCCTCATTTCAAAGTTAAAGAGGCTCACTTCAGGGAAATATTTTCAATCCGTATCTACAATCTGATAGCATTGTGACAAGATTTCAAAGTGCATTCTGTAAGAGGACACGTTTTACCCAAGGGAGAGTGAGGGCAGCTAAGTCGATACTGTGGAGAATAATATTTTCGTCAGTTCGTTAGTTTGTTTTGGAAGAATTTTTTTTAGTTTAATTAGCTGCAAAATGGCCACCCCCTGAGATGGATAAAGACAGGGGGATTTTTCGAAATTTTGTTCCTATTCCACAAATGCAATATTAATCAGAATTCAGTGTTTGGAATAGTAGTGCGCATGGAACAAACTGTAAAAACAAAAATGGGGGATTGACTTCCCCTTTAATTATGACAAAATGGTACTTTTTCTTAGCGTGAGAAATTAAGTTAAGTGTGTGAAAAAAATAAAACGTCATGACCTTGGAAGGTTACTCTCCTTTGTTAGCTTGTTAGCTTATTAATGAGTAGCTAGTTAGTTTCTTAATTAGTCATTTCTCAATTCATTTGTTTGATGGTCAGTTTCTTCATCTTCTGTACACTCTGTGGCTAGTTAGTTTACTAGTTAGCTTCAGGAGTGGTTTCAGAAAGTAACCTTCTTGCCTTTCATTGACAGGTTAGTTCCTTAGTTAGTGTCTTTGTTGGCTAGCCAGCAGGATTACACCAAACCACAAAATTGTCCCAAATTGTACCTACAGCGTTTAAAAAATAAAAAAAAACATTGTACGCTAACATCTGACACATGCTTTTATAAGTAAAATGAATCGAAATGCTAAGATTCAATTGGACTTTATCCATGACATCACCTAACGTGCTGTAAGCATCCGATACGACCAACTTGTCTTCCTTGCACTGCCCCGTTTCTCCCGTGATGGCTAACTCAACGATGTGCAGCTTCACCAGAAATCCTTTGGGTACGCTTATCCTCCAAGAGACATTCTGGTGAGCGGGATACGGATTGGGGAAGGCCTCGGACTGGATGACCCCCTTGCGCCCGCTGATAATAACCGGACCACCTGGGGAAAAAAAACCCCAAAACAAAACAGAAAAGTTGCATCACTGTCATTTCAAATGTTCATATGGATGGATCAAGGAACTATGTTGAAGTGAGTTGAGCTTGGTTTAGAAAAAGCGATGCCTTACTACCATTACATGGCAATTTTCACTGATAGCCTCAAATGCAACTGTACCACCGACATCATCTGGGGCAGGTCAGAATCAATATTTACCTAACAACTACCAAAAAAAAAAAAAAAGGTATTTGAATCATACTCCCCATAAATGTTGATTACTGCATTAAATATATTAATGTCAGATCCTGCTCCAGGATTTTTTGTCCTCTCCTGGTGCGGGAGGAGCGGCACTTGTCTGAAGTCCACCAAAGTTCTTATTAGTTTTACTCTGACCAACGAATCAATGGACTGAACAAATTACCAACAAGTAGAACAGTCAGTAGTTTACCGGTAGATGTGGTTGTTGGCGGGAGTGTCTGCGTTGTGGGTTTGGACGTGGTTGTTGGCTTCGTGGTGGTGGGGATCACAATAGGTGGGAGGCTGGACTTTGTATAGGTGGCACTGAAACCTCTGGAGCTCTTGCTGCTGTCCGATTTGAAGCGCACCATCATGGTGTTGGTACTGGACTCCACCGGCTTGGGCAAGGCTCCTCCGCAAAATTTACCTTCCGACGAACAAGTAAACGTGAAGAAGTCTTTTCGAAATAGAGTTCGTTTTCGCGATGTATTTTATGATCGCACTCTTTACCTAATGATAAAGAACCATCGTAGACCTGCACAAAATCTCCGCACACCTCCGGTACCAGATCGAAGGAGGTGAATGTCAGTCGAACCCGCTCGCCAGCGGACACGGTGATTGTCCACTTTTTAAATGAACACAAACACACAACAACAAAAATTAGATGTACACAACATCGTGGGGAGACCGCACATCAAATAAGAGAAAATGCAAATTTTCATGAAAGATAATTTTCAAAGCTGCAGCTTTTTTGGTAAGCAATTAGACTTTAAATGGGCCCAGATTCATTATAATAATAATACATTTTATTTATAAGCGCCTTTCAACACACCCAAGGACACTTTACAATCATTGTGATGGTGTAAAGCGTCTCTGCACCGACAAACGATTCTGTACATATCGTGATGAATGTGGTGCGATACGATTTAAGGCCGATTTATTTTAAAGTGGAACGATTCGGGTGGATTTGATAGTGTACGGCTCAGTTTGAGAGGGCATGATTTTATGTCTCTTGTCATTTTACAAAATGAACGACACGTGTCACTATCAATCAAAACCGTTTTTCGCTCCATCCCTGCGTCGATGTTTGCGTAACAACGTCTATGAATGGAAGTAATGACGTTATTAACCCTCATGCAGTATTTTTAAGCGGCTGCATGAAGGGTATTACGTCCTCGAGGATTGTCCCAAAAATGTCCCTCTTCCAATGTGCAACAACTTTTTTCACTTTTATTTTGTTTTCACTTTCAACCCCTCAAAATGTTCAGTGGGAATTGGCCAAGACATAGATATACATCCTATGCAAAATTTCAGCTTCGTGGAGTTATTTTTCACTGTTTTGTCTGTGGTGTCCATTTGTCCAACAGTCCAAAATCGTCCAAAGTGTCCGAAATGTCCAATTTTGGGATAATTACTGCATGGGGGTTAAGTTCATTCCGACTTTGTGGAGTCGAGTTAGTACATTTCCTTCCATTTTTTTTTTTAGCTTCCTCTTCCATTGAGAATCCACCAAATGATGAGCAAAGTTTAATGAGAAAGCTTCGTCCACGTTAGCTAGCGTTCGCAAAAATAAATTCAAAAAAATAAATGACTAATTACTCAGAATTCATCCAAAATGTCTGAATCAAACCACAATTGCCGATGTGTTAAAATTTGATAGAAACATCCACCAAATTCTGTGTCGATCTTTGAAACTGATGCTTGAGTCAAATTTTTTTTCGAACTTGACTTGGAGTGTCGAGCAAGTATTGATGTCAGGATCCCCCCCCCCCCCCCCCCACCCACACACCCCAAAAAAAGCTTCCCCCCCCCCCCCCATCCTTGTCGAAAACACACCTCCTTGAATTAAATGCTTGTACCATCTACAGTTGAGTTTAAAAAAAAAATCAAAAAAGTCCCAAGGCCATTTTTGCTTCTGCGTTACCTGGTACAGCGCGCCATTGGGGTAGTTTTGCTCAGGAAAGCCAGGGGTCAGCAGATCCCCCTGGTCACCATGAAGAGCGCCACCAGCTCCGGCTATTTCTGGTGGCAATGATGGAGGATGCTTTATTTCCAAGGGCACACGCGTAACACACACACACACACACACACACACACACACAATCCCCTTCTCCTATTCCTCTCACCCCATTCCCCTCACCTTCAGCCGGCGACACTCCATTTTCTAGGTCAATCATATGTGGCGCCATCTTACCCGATGTGCGCTCCGGAGACACGGCCTCGTAACGAGCCTTGAATCCTTGGTCTGTTTTTCTGTCGTTGGTGTCGAAGTAGACGGTCAGGCGGTTGGTCAGAGACACGAGAGGCAGCGGTTTGCTGTAGCCGCAGTATTTGCCTGCCAACGCCACCAAAAATCATCAGCGACCGTCTTCGGTTTCAAAGCGTCTCCGGTTGTCCCACTGACCGATAACTCCCAGGGAATCTCGCAACGTGATGAAGTCTGCGGTGCACAAGTTGGTGTCCTCCAAGGCAAACTCTTCAAACCAGAGTGAGATCACCTGCGAGCAAAACAAATGTTTCATCATCTCATTTATCTTTTTATTGAGTGGAGGCCAAATGAGATGTTGCCAAGAGTACAACATTGTTAAGGCAACAAGAGTGTGAAGCTTGGCAAGGAGGCATTGGTGCATGAACGTTTTTTTTTCTGCTGCCTTTTCCCCCATTTTTTCTTTTTTTTTTTTTGTGGGAAAGGAATGAGGAAGGACACAGAGGCAGCCATCTGTCTCTTTTGCGTCCATCCCAGCTGTCCTCCACTGCTTGGCTTCACATTAGACAATCGGTAAACAAACTCGACTCGCGATCTGGCGACGCGCTGAGCCTTCGGTGCCAGCACTTCAAACGAAAAGCTGCTTTTCAAGGAGGGCGACTACTTTTTGACGACAGCAGCTGAGTCAAGTGCATTTTATTGATTGAGCGCCAGGTTCAAACGAGGGGCGATGGGAAATGAAAATTGGGAAAATGTTGTGACAGAACCCATTGAAGAAATTAAATGAAAAACGAGAACATGATACAAGTGCTTATAATCACGGAAGTAAAGCTGAAAAAAAAATATTCCTGACCAGCCATGGTTGCGGAAACAAGATTTAAAAAAAGAGATAGCTTCATAACTGGCCATCATCAAAGATATGAACTTGAAAAACAGGGAACTGTCCTGACTGTCTGTTATCGTACAACGAACACAAAGAAACATAGTAACTGTCAATCATCAATGAAATGAAACATTCAAAACAAAATACATTCACGACTGTCCATTCTAATAATCAAAGCAGTAAAATAAGAAATAAAAATGGGGACCCTAAGGTGACATGGAAGGAAAAAAAATACAACTTTGCGTTCCCTTGCAAAGATAGCGAGATAATGCAGTTTTGAATGACGTCACTCAAACAGCCACGCGTTCGAGGCTGCAGAAGCCAAAATGACCCGGAAGTACATAAGCGTGTATTTAACAAAATCCTTGCAAAAAAAATAAAAATAAATATATAATAATAATAATAATTAAAAAATAATAATTAAAAAACCGTTTATCTCGCAAACTTCACAAGGGACTGCATTTCCCCCCCTTTATGTCACCCTCAGTGTGCCGTACAAATTAACCTAAAAAATGACAAAAGGCCACAAATGTTCACCATCGCAGAAGTCAAATGAGAAAACTATCCATCACCAAACAAATTGAACTAAGAAACAAAAACAAACAAAAAAATGTAGACACTCTGATGAGAAAACGTAACTGAGCATATGTGGCATATTCCAAAGGCGTGAGAGCTCGGAAAGGTGATTTCTCTAGCTGTGATTGGATGCTACAGCGGGCGTCGAGTCACCTTATCAGGGTCCACGGTAATGTGCCAGGAGCAGCTCCTGCCGTTGTCATAGCTACTCGGGTAGTGGCGGCTGGCGAAGGTGCCCGACGCTGCCGTGAGCTCCTGTGGACCGCCGCACCCCGAGTCCGTCCCTGTGGAGATGACGCAGTCATCGGGCAAGTTGTTCTGAACTTTGCCAAAGACATGATGCCAATTTCTCCATCCATCCAGTTTCTAATCCATTTATCCTCACGAGGGTTGCGGGATGTGCCGGAGCCTATCTCAGCTGTCTTCGGGCAGTAGGCGTGGGGACACCCTGAACCAGTTGCCATCCAATCGCAGGGCTCACATAGACCAACAACCATCCGCGCTCACAATCACACCGAGGGACAATTTAGAGTGTTTCGTTAACCTGCCATGCATATTTTTGGAATGTGGGGGGAAACCGGAGTACCCGGAGAAAACCCACGCAAGCACGGGGAGAACATGCAAACTCCACACAGGAAGGCCCGAGGTGGAATCGAGCCCTGCACCTCTGCACTGTGAGGTTGACGCGCTAAGAAATGGACCACCGGGCCGCCTATATATTTTATACGTCATATAATTTTTGCGTTTCATGATCGTGATGGTTCGAACCTGGAACACTTTATCTTTCTGTTGTCAAATGGAACAACTCTTAAAAAAATGGCGTCTTCGCTTCTAGTTAAAAGTCAATGGCGTCGCTATGGTAACAGCATTGATTACACGGCATGCTATTACCGAAGCAGCAGTGGGATTTTGGCATCATGGTGCTATACGCAGCTGGAATACATTTTTGTCACTGAGGATTTCGACGCGTAAAACCAGCTGCTTCATTTGGATGACTAATGAGGCATTTATTGCATTCGGCACTGTAGATTGATCCCGGTGTGCTGAATTTGTCACGTGTTGCTACTACAAGCACTGTCGAGGGATTTTAAACAACCTAAGTATTGTCAGGTTTTTATTTCTTTTTTTTTAACCACTGTTGTATTTCATTTTGTATGTGCCATTTAGTTTGGTGTTTATAGTTCAATTTCTGTCTTTGGCTAATTAAAAAAAAATCCAGTTTGAATTCAACCTATTTGTATTTTATGTTCAAGAAGTATATTTTCAAAGCAGAATTTCTGTCTTTTCCACATTTTTCTATATGTATTGGTTCATGGTTCATTGTTTTTATGACTAATTGGATTTTTTTTTAAAGCTCAATTTTTGCCTCTCCTTCACATTTCCGTTGGTATTTTATTTTGCCGGTCATTTTATCGGTCATTTTGTACAATTAATTGTATTTTTGAAAGCTGTATTTTTATTTTTATTTTTTCACTTTTTGAAAAAGATTTTACATTTTTCAAAATGTATTTATTTGTCATTTTATTTACACACATCGATAATAGTTCCACTGAAGTCAGATCTACACTTTTCGATGCATCCATCCATTTTCTACAGTGCTTTTCCTCATTAGCAATGGCTCATCCTCACCCTCTTGAAGAGGCGCAGGGTCTTCCTCGTTGTGGACGAAGTAGAGGGCAACCAGGGCCACGCTCACACCAGTCATGACCAAGAAGAGGATCATCAGCCATATCTCCAGGGTGCTCAGACCCCGGGAAGAGCCACTCTCCTTGATCAGCTCCATGCTCTCTCTCTTCGCCATGGTGGAGACACTGAACAGTGCCTTGTGAGTGTGCAAGTGTGTGGAAGTTTGTGTGTGTGTGTGTGTGTGTGTGCGTGTGTGCTTGTACTTTGGCCGTCAGGTGGGGCCCCGGGTTAAGGGTGAGTAAATGAGCAATGAGACTAATTGCGTCATTATCACTAGGTTTTATCAGACAAGGCCGGGGGGTGTAGCGTCCTGTCAAGTGCTAAATGAATTGTAATTGTATTTTTTTTCAGACCAAGTTTGGGCAAAGTGGAGTTAGCAAAAAGTAACATTAGCGCTGATGCTAAGGCTAGTATGACAAAAGTGTGCTACTCCACCGAGCTGTTATAAGTAGGCTACTGAAACTAGGAACAGTGATGTTAGCGCTGATGCTAACACTAAAACAAAAAAGTCCTGGCTGGTCCATCAAAACTATAGACCATGATAACAAGCAATATGGGGTTGCCACAAGCACTGCATATGCCTTGGAACAATACCATTAGCACCAATGCTAATACTAAGAGGAGACAAACCACACTGCGCACTTTGTCACTGAATGCTTAGTGTGACCTCTCCAAGAGTAGCATGCGACTTCTGATTAAAAAAAACCAAAATTTGACTATCATGACAACGGCTTGTCTGAGATCTCAATTTCGATCCCAGTACAATTACTCGTTCAGCCTTTTGTAACAGGTGATATATAGTTGTCACAAGCACAGCATACAAATAAGAAAAGTAACACTCGCACCAATGCTAACGCTAACGCCACAAGCGAGGTTTCCTGGCTGGTCCAAGATATTAAAGACTCTTCAACTAGGCAACATGAAGTTCCCACGAATACTACATACATCTTGGAAAGGTAATGTTAGCTCTAATGCTAACGCTAAAAAACTCTGAATATTTCCCCTCATGTGAGAGAGATTAGTTTTTCTTGCTACTTGTTCTTATAACCAGATTAGTATTTACTTTTTATTTTCTCTGCATGACAGAACGGATGATGCAACAAAACGCAGCTTATGGCTCCGTGGGGGCAAGAAAAGCAAGGGAAAAGGGGGTGGGGGGCGGGGGATCCTTACATAACGTGATGTTGTTTTCGACAAGCTTTATTTTCCTGGGGGTAATATTGCGGATTGATAAATGTGACGCGTTTCGCCATTATCGCCATTTGTTTGGAGATCTTTGCTTGGAGGAGCCATTGTGATTTATGGTCACATCTGTCAGCCATAATACGGCAGTCTCTAATGAAGTCATAGAAGGTGACCCTTGCGTGCGCTTGTTTGTGTACGAAGATGACGAGAAACGAAGATGACGAGATTCCTAGCGCAAATGCGCCAGTCGGATAGATTTAAGAGATTATGGGCGCCTTTACTCGCCATCAATCTACCACAGTCATCGCAAGAAAGTTTTTTTTTCAACATTTCAATGACGGGTGTTCCCCAAAATGTCTATAAACATCATGCATGTGATGACCGTGTTTTCGTAAAAAATAAAAACCGGGTATTTTTGTGAACATCAAAGACAGGCGGTAATTTTCTAAGGATTTATAAAAAAAAAAAAGAAAATCAAGGATGTATTTTTGTAAACATCAGACACGTGATTTTGCAAACGGAAAAGACGATTTAGCGTCTTCAACGAAGCTAACATACATTATGGAAAAATCAAACAAGGATTTATTTATATTAACATCCTAGATGTGTACATAATAATTGTGACTTTAAAAAAAATGTTTTAAAAAAACGTCCACTAATAGACACTTAAAAGGATGCAGCGAAAGAAAAAAAAAAACCTGGGTGGTTTGATGAAGGGGCACTCAAATCGAACGCCGCACCGCAAAACAAAATGTAGGCCACGTATTCCGTCGGGAGAGGATCAGCAGTCAGGAAGACAAGCGACGACTTTCTCGACGACACAACGCCCGGGATTCATAACAAGAGGAAGGAGCTCTCGTGTGCTGCTTCGCGGCGGGAAACATTCTGCAGATTAGGAGGTTTTTAATCACTCCGCTGTTGGAGAAGCTCAGCTGCTTCATTACGGTCTCAGAGAAAATGGGCCAGGCAAGTAGAAGGCAAGAATGCATACAAAGGCATCGAAAGAGAGTGGCGACCTCAAACGTCTCCACAAACAGACATTTCCTGAATTTTGCTATTAAGCCTTTCAGGGACAGTGGTCACTGCAGTGGACAGTTTATCATGTTTTCAGGTTACAGGTTATCATTATTGGTGCAACAAAGGGTTACTAGTCATGCATTATTCCATTCAATCTACTTAAAAACGGCCATTTTGTAATATTAAGAGGGTCAAACTGTCAACTGTCCACTGTTTTAAGAAAAAAGAAAAATCGATGTAAATGATAAAACGGCATAATGTAGCACAACTTTTTATTGGTGGTTTTGAGAGTTCAAAATTGCGGATTTAAATCCCGGATTATGCAGGATTAACTGTGCGCAAAACCCCAGCGCTCCAATCTCAAGATTTACTTTCACTGATAGATGTCAATTTGAACTTCACATAATGCTTCATTCACTACGAAAATAAAAGTCACATTTTTTGGGCGGATACAGGCAAAGAGATGGAGTTCCAACTCATGATAGCACACTGTCAGTGACAAAAAAAAAAAAAGAGATAGATAGATAGATAGATAGATAGATAGATAGATAGATAGATAGATAGATAGATAGATAGATAGATAGATAGATAGATAGATAGATAGATAGATAGATAGATAGATAGATAGATAGATAGATAGATATTTAGCTGGCTAGCTAGACAGATAATTAGATAGATAGCTAGATAGATCGAATAGATAGCTAGCGAGCTAAACAGATAATTAGATAGCTAGCTAGCTAGAATTTTTTTAATCACACACACACGCACGCACGCATGTGCGCGCACACACACACACACACACACACACACCGTTTTGAGTATGAAGAGAGAGCGGACACGTGTGACTAGTGAGCTCAGGTGCCCAGTTACAAGTCAGCGTTTTTTTTTTTTTTACGGCTTGTGACATTGCACTGCACAGGCTGACCATATAACCGAGCTATCACAGCCGAGATGATAACACGGAGGGACGGGCCTGTGAAGACACTCACGTCAGCCTCCTGGTATCAGTGTTACACCGGGCACACACAATATATTTGAGATTTCAAGCACGACCGTGCAAGCCGGACAGATTCAAGAAGCGTCGGTGCGCGTCATCAAGCTACCATAACAAAAACTGCACCATCTTTGACCATTTTTGGCCTGCACATTTGAAAACGATACAATTTGCATGCCGCGTACTGTTATACAAGTATATACAAGTACGTACTGTTAACATTTTAGACAGGTATATGATTTTGTGACGGGCAAAGACAATTTAGCAGTCTTTAGCGAACCCAATAAAATGTCTTTGTAAACATCAAAGGCGTTCACGTGTTCTCCTAAAACATCAATGAAAATATATTAACTTTATGTACATGTTTTTGCATTAGTTTTAATTAATATTCAACATTGACTCAGTTCTAAACCAGATGACTCAAAAGGCTCTATGCCCTGACACTGTCATCTTCAAATCACGAATGTTGAAAATAAAGAGCGTCTGACTAGAAGGTTCTTTTTTTTTCATCTTTTAATAGAAAACCAAAGAGTAAACAGACATGAATGCATACAGTCTCTTGGTCTTTTTCTGACGGCACTAGAAAATAAATGGTCATGAAAGGTGGGGTGTGGGGGACTTTCAAAACACAGGACCCCGAACATCTTCAAAAAAAAATAAAAAATTGCGACGAGATGTTGGTTTTGTATATTTGCACAAGGACTTTGACAAGAAATCATACCGGCTGTAACAGCGACCTTTTTTTAATTAAAAAAAAAAAAATGCAAGTTCTTCATTGCCATATAACTGTTGCCATTGCGACTAACACACATGCGTTTCTCTATTATTGCCTTGGATTAGTTGACTGTATAGACGTTCTCTCTTTTATAGACATATCCTCCGTTTTTGAGATTTAAATATCCATTTCTATCAAAACAAGTTGTTCGTCGGTACACCCTTTTCGCTTCCTGTGAGTCACAAATGTCACAAATGGTCTAGTCTACCACATTCTGAGATACTCACGGGAAGCGCCAGCCCCGTCGCGTGGCCTCACTACATCGGCCACCTTGAACTCTGGTGGGAGGGGCTGGTGATGGTGGAGGGTGGGAGACTTGAACATTTGCTCGACATCTAATCGAGCACGGCCGATGGAGCGGGGCGTGCGCAGCAGTTGGGGCGACGCACGTTCCGCAGGATGGACTGAAACGGGTTGTGCTGCCGCCGCTTGCTCTTCTTTACCGCCCTCGGCGAGTCCGGGCCAGTGATGGACTTGCGAAAGGAGGTCTGGGCGATCAGTTTTCTCTCCTGCTCCTTGATCTTGCACTGCAGGTGGCTCTGGATGGCGAAGCCCAGGGATTCGGGGTCCACCGACGCGCCGTAAACCTCCCAGGTCATACCCTGCTCATCCCAGACGACGTCGTGGACGCTCTTCTGCGTCTGCTTCTCGTCATCGCTTTCCTCGACTTCTGTTTGCCGCTTGCCAGAATTGGTCTCCGTTTCCGAGTCTTTTGTACCTTTTGCTTCCTCAAACGTGGATGACGACGTGTTTCTGGACGTTGATCGTTTGATATGAGCTGTAACAGCCTTGTCTGCGAATTCGGACCTGGTAGGGACATCCGTCTTTTGGGAGTCGGTCACGGGTATGTCCGCCGCATTTCTGTACTCTGGCTCCTTGCGATGACTGTGCTCGATGTTGATCTGGTACACCGGTTGGATGCTGCTGAGAGTCGGCGCGCTTTCTTTAGGCTTCGCCCCTAGCTTGGAGTCGACCGTGGCAGAGGGGCACATTTCCGCCTCAACGGTGAGCCTCTCCGGGGCGGGCGTCGAGTGAATCTTCACGGGTGGCTCAATCTGGTGGAAGCCCAAACTCCCGTCGGACCGATCGACGACGCCGAGGCTCTGCGCTTCCTCAAGGGTGCCTGCGTTGAGCCTGAAGGGCAGCAGACTTGGGCTGGTGGACACGGCCTTGCAGCTGGTGGCGGCTACCGCCTGGACCTCGGCGTCGCGCCCCCGTTCGACCGCGGTGGAAGGTAGTCGAGGGGAGGTCATGGTGGAAGCCTCCCGGTAGAGCTTACAGTGAGACTCGGTCGGACTTTCCGGATGTTCCTGGACTTTTTGCGTCACCAAAGCCAAGGACAAGGGCTCTGTCTGCAAGGGTACTGGCTGGTGTTTATCTACGGATACTTTGTCTACAGATACTTTTTCCACAGGTGTTTTGTCGATGCCCTGGCTGTTGGTTGAAGGCAAAGCGGAGTTGAACAAGGGCACAGTTTCTGCGCTTTCTTTGAGCTCGGGTGGCTCCTGAAGCGAAACGGAGTGTTTTCGTTTGTGACCAGGCTCCTTGGGACTCGAGCTGTCCTTTTCTTTGTGAACTGACAGACTCTCCACAGCCGCCTCTTTCTCCGGTTCAGGCGCGAGGTGTCTCGCGCCGTTGTTTCGTTTGGATGAGATATTTCGCGCCGCCGTTTTGACGCTCGCTTCGTCCTTGGGTGTTTTTACCCGGCAGCCGGGACTCTGAGAAACTTTTTCGTCAGCCGGGCTTAACATGTTGCTAATGTTAGCATTAGCATCTCTTAGCTCTCCCACTTCAGCCACACCTTTGCTTGACATGTCCTCAGTCGGCTTGCGGGTGCTAACGGGCACTACCGACTCGGTCTTATCCAGTTTGGAGGCTATCAGGTTCGGCTCCGTGGTCCAGTTGGCATTGGTGAGCGTGTCCGCCGCAGGCAGCTGAGGCACCATCTGGACGCTCACTGTCCTTTTTGGGTTGGATCCCATGCTGGACGGATGCGTTCACGCTGGAATTGCCGCTGGAATCCAAATGTGCCCACTCTCCTACGGCACGAGAAAAAAAAGCAGCCATCATTCAGAGCAACATTTGATTTTAGGGCCCCCCCGCCCCTTCATAATATTGTCTACTGATCACTCATTGCAGCAGTGTTACACTACAAGAAGAGGAGGGATTGATTTGTGCCACATTGCATTAAGTGAAGACCATCGAGACCAAGGGAGCCCCAGACCAGTTCTTGGGAGCCCCTAGCCAGCGTGTTTTGGATGTCTCCCTCTTACCAACTACCTTCCTACCACCCGATTCAAATGATCAGGATGGTTTTTGGGCTTCTCAGAGCCTGCTGATGAGCTGATCATTTGAATCACGTGTGTTGGAGGAGGGAGACAGCTAAAACGAGCAGAATAGGTGCTTGACGTCCGGTCTTGATTGACCTAAAGGTAACACAAATAAATCTGTATACTACTAATTTGCAGTAAATGTGTCATCTCGTTCATTATTTTCGGTTGAAAAAAAATATTAAATAATGACGTGACTGAAAAGTGGTACCTAAAAAAGGTGATGTTTTTTTTTTTTTAAAGAACAAAATACAAAGTTTAATAATTCAGGTCTGAGTACGCAAACAAAAAAAAAATCTAAGCAACTCCAAACATTTAAGTTTGTCACATTATGTTTACTCTGTTCTTCCTTTACTCATACAAAACGAAAAGAATTAAAATACGAGGTAGTCAGATAGAAATGATGCGACTTGGCTCAGTAAAGGGTCAGGAAACGTCCTCATGCTCCATTTGGAGCTACTATTCTTGTTCATGGCAATGCGTCATTCAGTTGTCACCTCCTGTTGCCATAGAGACAGATGTCAATAAACATTAGCATAAGCATTACTACATCCTCACCAAACACTTATTAGGTACACCAGAGATTCAATACCAGGGTTCTCAACCATTCTGCCTCTACTGTAATAATAGTTTTTTAAATACTGCCAGAGAGGGATTGATTTATTTTTTTGAACATATACAAAACTAATTAAAACATGATGGATTACCAAATAAAGGGAAAATAAAAGAAAGGCGACAGAAGATTTTGTATTTCGAACCAAGTTCAACAGGAGTAGGAAGAAATGAAAGACTTTTAGTATCCGGTCCTACCCCTACTTCTCTATACAGGTTTGAATTATTGAATTGAATTGAATTGAATTATGTAATAATAATCAAATTTTGTAATTATTATTAAAAACAATAGCAATGGAAAAGGAAGCTAGACTCAAGGTATCCAAAAAATAGAAGTCTTCTGTGCTTGTTCTAAACTACCTTATACACAAATGTCCTTTATTGGAAAGTTGTACAGTTGGTCAAATGCAGCATGCCAAAGTGATAGATCCCAACGAAGAGACAAGCTTTGTGGGTCGGGGAGGAGCTAAGTTTAGCCTGGATTGTTATGGAGAGTCTTCACTGCTGGGGCATTTTTTTTTTTCTGAATCCAATATTCTGTAAGTGGGAATGTTGTGAAATGAGTTGGAAATAAAAATAAACTGTTGAGAGTTGATCGTTTGCACTGCATATTACAGTTTCAAACACTTTAGTGGGAGGTGCGGGGTGAGTCTCGTCCTTGCTACTTTTCCGACCTCGTCACATTAACGGGCCGTGGCGGAGCATCCGGGTTTTCAATTTCACTGGATTGGTCTGAAAATAATTACTTATTTCCTAACAAGTAAATCTAATGTATCTTTGTTCATCTATTTATGCTAGTGTTGTATAGTGACATCAAGACAGAACAATTTCATGCTCTTCGACTAAATGGACATGTTACTGTACCGTTATTTAGGCACAGTGGGCTTATACGCTGCAGACTTCTTGGGACATTTTTGTCTGGCGGTGTACCGTGAGATCTTTTGAGCATAAAATGAAGGTTGGGAAACACTGGGATACTGTCGGATGGACGGACAGGTAGACAGACTGACTCCATCATTAATTTATCAATTATATTGACGGCATTGTTAGAGGCGATCAGCTGCAGTCCACAGACACGCACAAACAGCAACAGTTTTGATTTTTTTAAATGCTGCCATATTCAGTGATCGTTATGTCAAATCATGGAAAGGGTCACAGGCACGCTCAACATGCGAGGTGCCGTAGCGGGCAGACAATTGAAGCGTTTGTGTTTGCCCTCCCACTATTCATGCACCCGTCTGTCATCACAGTGCAAACATTGATGGGAAAAAACATCCTCGTTACCTCTACATACATTCGGCTTCAGTCTCATTCATTAAAAAAAAAAAATGGTATTGCGTTTCTGATGCTTTGCAGCAAGAGCATTTCACGCCACAAACATACAATATGATTTTTTTTTCTTCATGTTTGACCTTGCGGCTGCACGCAAGGAAATAACCAAGCACGGTGCGATCGCGGTGCGGGGATTAGGGGTGTGGAAACAAGAGCGAGGGGGTCGCTTACCTTGACGGGGGCGCTGCGGTTTGCGCATCCGTGTCAGCGAGAGATGAGGAGGCTTGAAGAAGCCCTTGCATGAATATGGAGAGACACACTGGGTGACATGAGCCACGCCCTCCCACTGCCAACCAGAGGCAGTTTTTTTTTTCTTTCGTTCTTTTTTTTTTGGGGAGTGGTGGGGGGCGAGGTGGGCTGGTCGAGCGTGTGTGTGCACGGTGCATCAGTGTAAACAAAACAATAATGTGATGAATGAATGAGTGGGACCATTGTTTCTGGGGTTTTTTTGTCACAGCAATTTCAAGCGTCTGCAGTGGATTGTCTGCACTTTATGACTGATATATATATACAGTATATATGAAATAGAAATCATTGTTAAATGATGAAACATACTTACTGAATAGATGATGAGATATTGAGTATCTTAGATACTAGTAAAGCATTCAATACATTTAAAAATGCACAACTAAAGGTATGTGTTGTATTAAAACACACACCTACTAAGATTTTAAGGAAAAAATTAATGTCTACCCCTTTTCACAACTTGATTCGAAGGAAAAATATTATTTCTGCTCACCTAATATAGGCTACTTTTGCTCTTTTATAAAACCGCTCGCCCTGGGCGGGCTACATTTTAAACGTCACGTGTTGTTTCCGATCTAACGTTGCTTTGCTACCAATGTGAACTGACGAACCAAAAAAATGCAAAGTTAGCCTACGAAACAACTGAAAAAAATACAACTGAATGAGAAGCGGGCACAAACGCAATTAGACGCAACGGGAGTTAGGACGGTCCCGTGGCGGCAACTAGTGGCCAGTTTGTGAATGGAAATAAATCACCTGCGTATGAATTAAACACAGAGGCGTGCGTGCTCCATTCAGTTTCGGTCTTTTTTAGATGCACTAACAGGCACAAAGACATGCAAAAAAAATGCTGTTGTAACAGTTCATTGTACTATTACCAATGCGGACACTATTTTTCTAACCCTCGCAGTTATTAATTCTACTTCTGTACAACTACGCTAACAACTACTGCTTATCTTGTGGCATTTAATTGCAAAACTGCTTGCTCGCGTTATGTGCAACTGCCAACACAACGCGCAGACATCCTTGCTAGTTTTGCTTTTGTGCCGTTCACAACCATGCAATGTGCCGACACCTTGCCCCCACTTTGCGTAGGCTCCTGAGCACAGGCAGGTCAAAGGCAGCGCTTCCGGTAAATCCAGGAAGTGCCTGCACTAAGTGTACAGTACTGTAGATTCGTCGACTCCGGATTGTTGGTCAAGATTAAGCTTTGAATACGATTGCTTTTTTTAAATTATAGGAAAGTTATAAGGGTAAGAAAAACGATTACTGTCTGTTACTAGTGTCTAGCTGGCTTAGCCAAGGGTAAGCTAAACTAACTACTGGTTTGCTCGCTCGGATGACGACTCACCTGTTGTCTGGACGACGCTTTCGTTTTCGTAAATTGGGCACGAGTTGATTCCGAGACTTCTCGGCTAGTCGTAAAATTGATGTTTGCTTACGTACCACACCGACGGTGAAAGCG
The DNA here is from genome assembly GCA_018466805.1 of Hippocampus abdominalis. Taxonomy (NCBI): domain Eukaryota; kingdom Metazoa; phylum Chordata; class Actinopteri; order Syngnathiformes; family Syngnathidae; genus Hippocampus; species Hippocampus abdominalis. The sequence goes on from CM031700.1 coordinate 6,352,689, forward strand.
TTTGTATCAGCTCAATGTTTGTATTTTTGTTAGCATTGAATTAGCCTCAGGGCTAGCTCAAAATATCGGTATAAAGCGTACAGTTGGTGTAACGTCGGAAATATTACTGCTTGGTAGTAAAAAAAAAAACAACTACAAATATATATTTTTTCATACATCAACAGTGTTGCTCTTTTAAGGCTTTTTAATTAAGTTTGTTAGAAACTAAGCTGCGGATGCTCACTTTTCGCTCCGTTGCAAATATCAGCGATAGTTGTGACGAATGAATGGAATTAATATTTTAGTACACACTTGTTTTGGCATCATGAATATTACTGCTTAATACTACTTCATAAAACTAAAACGAATAACAAGCCTTTCATGTTTGCGTTCGGAATAATAAGATTTCATTCAGAATGCCTTTTTCAACGAATACATGTTTCCACATGCAAGATGCTCTATAAACGTCGTTTCCCCTGTGATATTTAAATAAACAATCAATTTTTCCCCCTAATTTTCTATTTTGTTTTACATTACAAACAATATGGAAGCCAATTCGGGATTTTATCACTGTATTTATTTGTTGTAGTTACCTCATTATAACACCGATCACTTTTCTAGTTTTAATACCAAACGTGTTTAATTTTAATTCACTGTACCTCCTGACTATAATGTTTGCCATCCATAATATGGAGATTGAATGTATTCTGTGTGTGTTTGTATATTACATTTTTGTTTTTTTCCTCACCATTTTCGAAGCTGTACCATTGATTTGAGTCACTTCTCTTCAGATTTAGTTGTGAAGAATTTTTCTCGGTTGGCATTGCAGCAAGTATGCTGGCGTACATATGGCAGTACGTGTACACAACCTACTTGAGGTACTGGTTCAAATGGCTCATCAGGCAGGCAACTGGGACGTGCGAGCTGCAGAGGATATGCTTGGGATACGGGCCGGGGGCGTCCAGAACGATAAATACAGGTAAAAATAATAGTTGTAGTTATATATATATCATTGGCGTCGGGCATAATCCTTGCATTACCAAAGGTATAATTTCTCAGGGAACAAAAAAAAAGGCAGGTTTGTTGGATATAAAAATCAACTAAAGCAAACCCTTTTCAACACTTTAGCTTGATTTGCTAATACCAGCGATATCCCATTTCATGTAATTTTTCAATTTTGAGTTTGTGTCTCATGATAGCGTCTGTGCCATTGCAGAATACTCCCTGAAGTCTTCAAAGAGCAAGGTAAGCAGATAATGTGTATCTTGCGAGGTTTCAAGAATTTCACTCTGGGTCATAAGATCATACATACCAGCGTGAGGGAGCCTTTTGACCCATGTCACAATCGCACAATTATCAGGAGTGCAAAGGTCCGCACCGTAAACAGGACAGGACCCATCTTGATTTGTTTTGCTTTGACACTATTATCTAACCAGCTGAAAAAAAATGTAATAAATGGTACCGATTCCCTGTTCCTGCTAATTAGTACCAATACTTAAAAAAAAAAACTTTTGTGCTTTCCCTGACACTTTCCTCTCCCTCTGTAGCTTCTACGAGGTGCTGTGGAAAGCAGCGAGGAGCACTTAGGACAACACGTGCAGCAAATCATGAAGGAGAAGAACATCAAAGAGCAGACAAATCCCCGGTAAAGCCACACACACACACACACACTTGAGGAAATTGAGCAGTCGAGTGTGTTTCAATCACTGACCTTCCTCCCTTTCAGTTTCAAGGAAAGCCTGCACACGTCGCTCCTGCAGATCACGGGGTACCAGAGCCTGTACGCGTCCGTTGAAGACGTCAGGAAGGAAGCGTTCTGCCCGGAGAACCCTCAACACGAGGCCATGCTGTTGAAGGTGCGCAAAGCGGTTATTTAATGTTTTTTTTTTTTTAAACGCTGACTGACCCCAAGTCTCGTAAACAACATTGAGGTCTCAAGCGACAGCCGAATTGCCAATTTTGTCCCATCCCGCCACCTCACCCTCAGCTTTGGGAGCTGCTCATGCCGAGCGTGACGCTGGAGTCCAGGGTGACCAAGCAGTGGGGGGACATCGGCTTCCAAGGGGACGACCCCAAGACGGACTTCCGAGGAATGGGCGCGCTGGGCCTCACAAACCTTCTGTGAGCGAGTTCTCCTGCGAGAAATGTCGGGACAGTCTCCCAAGTCTTTGTTCTGCTAACCCTGTTTGGATATTTTTTTTTTTTTTGTGTGTGTGCCTTTTCTTTCCTTCACAGCTTCTTCAGTGAGCACTACACACAAGAAGCTCGCCTGGTCCTGTCTCATGCCAACCATCCCAAATTGGGGTGAGGCACTCGCCCCCTTCTATTTTGTCAAGCTTTTTTTTTTTTTTTTGTTAAATGTCCTGTTATTATAAATGACATCGATGTGGTATATATTATCAGAGGCAGAAAAATTATATTTCCTCAACATCAGGGGTTCTAGTTTTTAAATGCTGAAAAACAAACAAACAAACAAACATGATATGTAGATGTATAGGGCGGCACGGTGGTCCAGTGGTTAGCGCCTCGACCTCACAGTGACGCTGTGCAATTTGGAACCCGTTTTTTTACCACTGCCCGTTTAAGCCGTCGCGACATCCGCCGCGTGTTCCAGGTACTCGTACGCCATCGTGGGGATCAACCTGACCGAGATGGCTTACAGCCTGCTGAAGAGCGGCGCCCTCAAAGCTCATTTCTACAACACGGTGCCGGGTGGCCCCAAGCTACGACACTTTCATCAACTTTACTGTGAGTACGCCAAACTTAATAGATGGGGGGGGGTAAATTCTTTGCATGACTATGGGAGATATTAACCATCATATGATAGATCATATTTGCATGGAGGAAAAAAAAAAAAAACATGTTTGCCATTTTCATGGAACGCCAATTTTCCCCAAATATCAAACAGAGCATGATGTCGCTTGAAAAGTCCTCATGGTCCACACAGACATCACATGTACGTGACGAGACGCAGTGCGACGTGGCTTGATTTTTTTTTTTTTTGCACGTCTTCCGCTTGCAGGCTACCTGGCGTTTGAGTTTGATAAATTCTGGCTCGCGGAGGAACCTGAAAGCATCATGCTGTTCAACCAGTACAGAGACAAGTTCCAGCATGTCGTGCGGACCCTCCTGGAGGATCCCAGAGTGTCTCTCACTCTGAGCGCCCCGTCCTAAACCAAACGCCACACCGGGCTGGGGGGGGGGTGGGGGGACGCCCCAGTCTGAGCGAGACAAGCACAGACCTCTGGAAAATAGAGGTAATTTCCAAAGGATGATGATGATGATGATGAAGAGGGTCCAAAGACACTTCAGCAGTGGAAAATGGTATTCAAGTTTTGGTCCACAAAGCAATAATAGTAATTAATCCACACAATAAAAAATAACAATTACTCGGCCATCTCAGGATTTTTGCCATTTACGTCCTTAATAATGTGACCAATGTTTTATTTTTTTCCCCCCCCCGTTTGTTTTTGAAAGACAATTGTTGTCTGCGTTCTCGATGTACATCGTCGGAATGTTCAATCGTAAAAAATAAAGGCACACACGCAGCAGAGTGTCAACGAGGTGAACTTTGTTTATAGAAAGTCTTCTTCATGTAAACAGCTTTTACATGCGAGTACGATGGACATTTGGACGACTGAATAAAGTGCAAACGTGAACCAACCCCCCCATACCGCCCCCCCCGCCCCTCCCCCAACCCGACGCCACTCTTCATACAAAGTGTATCATCATCCACCGGAGACAACATTAGGTACACATTTGATCTCCGAGGAGAAGTACTGTGATGCAGCTTGTCAAATAAAACACAACACGGCTTTAAATAACGTCGAGAAATACATTGATACTGTCAAAAATGCGTCTTGTAGATCAGAGATGAGTACGAGGCACCTCGGAGGAGTTTTTGTTTGTTGAGACAATTCGGAAACAAATTACAGGTACAACATTTCCATATTGTATTTTAGAAGGCACCACTATTCGTTGCGTTAAATTTATTGCATTTATTTATTACAACTGTTTCATGTGGGCATCAAAATAATCATTTTTACAATATTAACCCTTACCGCTGCACTAACCGTCCCTGAAAAGGGTTAAATTCCGACACTTGCCTTTTAATTCATTTTGAATTGTATTGATGACATGTAGTGATTCAAACTATTCAAAACAAAAATCGTATTCAAGATATTGTATTCATTTACTATTTCCAAAGATATATTCTACAAGTACTTCATCTGAAAAAAATAAAATAAAATAAAAAAAATCCTCATTTTGTTACAACGACTTCCTTGTAAACATAAAAATAAATTATTTGATGATCCCATCCATCATCATGGCTGAGTGTACCTAATGTTGTGTCCAGTGCATTCTGGGCTCAGTTGGAGGCATCAAAGCGCTTCTTGGTCACCATCATGGCACGCTTGATTTGCTCGAAGGAGACGAACATGACGACGTTCCACGAGCCGAGCCTCAGGAAGGACGGCACAAACCTAAAAATAAATAAATAAATAAATTATGGGATGGTGGGGTAGAGGAACGAACCGCTCACTGGGCCTTGCCCCGCTCACTCACCCCTTGTAGAAAGCCGTGGGCCCCTCTTTGGTCAACATGGTCCAGGAGCAGTTGATAGCGCTGCGGTACTGACCGGGCGGCGAGTTCATGTACCTCGTCTTCACCACGTCCACCGGGGAGGCGATCACCGTGGTGACGAAGCCGGCGCCGAAGGCCGACACAAAGTGACACGGCAGGTTGTCTGTTGGGGAAAACACCACTGAGGGGTCTTAATCTGCCGGAAGGGCGTGACAGCCTCGCCCCCACCCCACCTCCCCTCCTCCGGACCAATGGGCTGCCTCGCTGCGTGCGTCACCTGACATGAGCCTGTGTCGCAGGATGGCCTCTTTGATCAGGTCGTACGTCACCAGCTCGGTACAGTTGACCAGCGCGTTCCTCGTGATGTTGGGCAACGTTCCTGGTGGAGCAACCAGTGGCAGGAAAATGCGTCACTCTTCCAAAATAAAATCACCGAGGCCAGAAGTGTAGAATTGTGTGTGTGTGTGTGTGTGTCTATATATTTGATATAGTATACATATACTGCATATGAAAATCAAATACTCCGGTGCTGTTATGAAGTTCTGCTTTGATTGTTGTTGTCCTTTTGAATCATTTGTATCGAAATGATCATAATTAAATATTCCAACATGGCCAGTGCAGAGACAGTCCCAAAAAAAAAAAAAGTTCATGTGTTTGTTTATTTTTTGGGATTTATGAAATGTTTGTCACAAAAATAAAATTAAAATTGAGGGTTTCCTTGCGGATGCTTAAAAATCTTTGATGATTTTTTGTGCTTTAAATGATAATATCAGGTTTTAATAATGATATTAAAACTAAATGAATAAAATAGGCGGCCGGTCTTCTTTTTATGTTGCATTTTCGATGTTTTCATTGCAGAGCACTTTGGGTTGCATTTCTATGTATGAAAAGTGCTGCAGAAGTACAATTTGATTGATTGATTGATTGATTGATTGGGTCCTTCAACGTGGTAAATCAATCTCTCATTCCCACCGGGCAGAAACCTTGCTTTTCCGCAATGACGACTTCTCAGAAACGCCCCCAAATGTACATTATCGTTGGATGCCCTCAGAAGCAGAAAGCAGTGATTGAATTTTTGCTTTGTGAGGGGAACCATCACAAAAACTGTTTTCAAGGCTTGCAAAACGTGTTTAGGGGGTTGCGGCAATAGCACCACCCAAAAGTGGCTGTCTAGGATCACAGGCGAAAACCAGACGCCCACATCGGGACTGCGCTCCCCACCACATACCAAAACTCTTCCAAGCCGTAGCCAAAATTCGAGGTACGAACGCTACCCTGGCTTCCCCGTACAATGAAAAGAGCAATTTTTTTTTTTGTGGTTATAGTCGCCACACACCTTTCCAGAGTCCGCGTAGTCCTTCGTTGCGGAAGATGTGCCTGTAGGCCTGCATGGTGCCGCTGTAGCGCCGCGCCACTCCGTCCAGGTTCATCTGAGCCTGGAACCTCACCTTCACCACGTCGGTGGGCTGAGCGAACGACACCGCCATGGCGCCCGTCGTGCAGCCGGCCAGGATGCGCATCAACACTCCTGCGTCTGCACCGAGGTTTTCGGAGTTAGTGAAAATTTACAACCCCAAAAAAAAAAAAATGTTGACAAAAAGTAAAAAATGCAAAAAAACCCCTAAAAGACCCGGAACCACGTATGTTCTTGAAAAAATAAGATAATAATAATAATATTTAAATTTTTGTCAGTTTTTTTTTTCGGTGTTGCTGTACTTTATTGCACAATACTTAGTGACGTTGATTTTATCTTACACTTGGCACATACGTCATACATTAAAAAAAAATAAAGCTAATGCCAAGACTAATAAAAAAACTAAACTAAAATGAAGCATTGCTTTGAAAAACCAATTAAAAGTAACCGAATTTAAAAAAAAAAAATGAATTAACTATTAGGAAAAATCCAAATAATTTTCACCCTTACCAGCACATCCACACACAAAAACACAAACGCAATGACACAAATTGCAATTCAGAATCGCCCATCTGCCAAGTAGACACGGCTCCCATTTGGTAGCAATCGGACAAAATCATTTGGAAAAGTTTGTCTTTGAACGACCTTGTAGAACGCCCACATGGACCCTAAAAGACCTTGAGACTTTTTTTTTTGTGGGTCTCATTGTGGTCGACATGCCGACCAAATTTCACATTGATTGAAACCATCCCCCAGAGGGCTCAATTGTCAAGCATCGCTGACCCAATTTCGGCAATTTCGAAATATGAAAACGTACTTTCTGCTCCTCCGGTGTAGAAATCTCGGACGTTGTCGTAGAGGCCGATTCGCACCGAGGCGAAGCACAACTGCCGCTGCAGACCCGCCACCAGCCCGTTGTAGAGCGAACGAGGACCCTCGGTGCGGATCATGGTACTGATGGTCCCGAACACGCCCCTGTAGCGGATGGCCTTGGCTTCTGCCGCCGCCACCTTCTTCTCGCCTTGGATCTGAACTCGAGAAATTTGTCTTGACGACTCATTGTAACCACACACACACTTGCACACGCCGGTGCTGCTTACCTGCAGTCTGACTTTGGCAGTGTCCAGGGGGAATGTGACGATGTCGGCGATGCACGCCGCCGCCCCCGCGCTGGCCATCTTCACCCCTAAGGATGGGGGCACGTCTGAGGGTTTTAGGCCGACCATGTTGCCCACAATCTGGAGGTCACACACACAGACGTCAGTTTTCCCTGTGGAAACTATCCTCAGCTGTTTGCTGGCACCAAAGCCTCCGGTCTAAAGGCCTTTTCACACTGCACTTAGTAGCAGTGCACAGCACGCCATTGACAAACCCATCAAGTGTGCATGTGCTCGGAAAGCTTTGACAAGGCGCATCCAATTGGGCAGTGGGTGGCGGAGTGATTTCAGAGCGCTAACGGCAAAAGATCTGACGAGTGTCAAAATACGTGTACTTTTTAACCCCCATGCAGTAATTATCCCAAAATTGGACATTTCGGACACTTTGGACGATTTTGGACTGTTGGACAAGTGGACACCACAAAAAATAACTCCACGAAGCTGAAATTTTGCATAGGATGTATATCTATGTCTTGGCCAATTCCCACTGAACATTTTGAGGGGTTGAAAGTGAAAAAAAATTTAAAGTGAAAAAAGTTGTTGCACATTGGAAGAGGGACATTTTTGGGACGTAATACCCTTCATGCAGCCGCTTAAAAATACTGCATGAGGGTTAAAGTAATAGTGTCTTGTAAAAGTAAGTAGACCTGGTCAGCGAACATCTTGTTACTATAAATTTACTTTACCCCTCAAGATAACAACAACACACACACAGGTGTTAATGTCTAAGCCGTTGGCAACAAACGTGCGTCGACTCCGAAGTGAAAAAAAAAAAAAACAGCTATTGGCGGATTTATTGGAAAGCAGTGACTCCCAACCGCTGCGGCTCAAAAGCCATGAAGTCTCATTTGGTGTGCTGTGAGAAATGATCAATTTTCACTTCATTGGTCCAAAAAAAAATATATTTTTTCCTACAAATACAACCATAATTAAAATCACGAATAATAATCAACAATTTGAATATTGGTCGATTTGACTGTATTTTTCTGACTATGACGTCATGCATCTTTGTTCATCCTTCTACGGCAGCAGTTTCTAGCGATAGCCAGAGCAATTAAATCGTGTTCCGCAAGATAGCAGGACGTCCAATTAACCTGTCGCGCATATCCTCTGCTTGCCATTCACAAAACGAAAGAAGCCCACATTTCACCTCAATTTATGTCATTATAATATTAAGATATACCCAGTACATTCAGAACATTTTGTTTGATAGTGTGCTGTGATTTTTTTTTTTTTTCCTAATGCAAGCGTACCTTGGTTCAATTCAAAGTTAGGAAACAGTCTTACAACATCAAAAGAATGCACATGAATGCCATTGGAGAGAGAAAATTTTTTTTGACTTACATGGGGTGAAATGTGGATCCTCAAGTGTCGCCGGGTAGGATTAGCAGCTTGTAATCCATAAAGGGCAGGTAGGATGTGGTTTGGCTCCGTTATTTATGCGTGCCCCCCTCCCACCCCACACACACCCCCTCCGACGTCTTTATGATACACGAAGCGAGAGGCGTTACTGTCTGTTGTGTCCCCGGGAGTCAAAAGTCCAGCGACTGTCAAAAAGTCAATGTTCAATTGAGCGCTCTTCAAACAAACAACCTTGTCATAGGGCACATTTGACCCCCCCTTATGCCCCCTTGTCCCCACTGTGTCTAGCATGACAGGCAAATGTCATTCCGCATTATCATTAACTATTAACACATCAACTGGAGGATTTGACAAAGTCTCAGTTACTATGTCGTGTCCGCCTGTTCTGGGCTCCTGCGAGCTCTCCATTCATTTTTTTTGTGCTTCACGGCGCTTTGGGTAAGGCATCACGGCGACAAAGGTAAAAGTTGTGACTGAAGTTCACAGTACAGCTGATAAGAGCGTTTTGCGTCGCGCTTTCATAACACCTTGCACCACCGATGCATGTGGAAAAACGTCGTACGCAAGGGAGAAAAAGTCTATAAACTAAGATGACAGAAATGTCAGGGAAAGCCTACTTGAACAGCTGGACCGAAAGAAAGTTAACGTTTCTGGATGTTTTTTTGGGGGGGGTTTGGGTGTTGTTTTTCAATCTGCCCTTTTTTTTTCCTCAAGCGGGTTTTGATACCAAAACCAATGTAATATCAAAAAAATTAAATGTAAAAAAAATATGGGTTAGTTTGAGCAACAGGTGTAATTTAAAAAAAATATTTTGAAATGTTGCAAGTTTTTAACTTGAGAAAAATAAACACTTTTGGGTTCAAGATCTCTGGGGAATCTTTCATGCCTGCCGGGAGTCTGAGCGTCCCCCAAAAATGAGAGACTCTGTTTTTAGTACTGCTTTCACCCAAAAAAAAAAAATAATAATAATAAAAAACTGACTTTTTGAATGACACTAAATCGAGACGACTAAAATGAAACTAACCAGAATCATTTTGATGACGGTCATGAATAATAAGGTGTAAAGCAGTGAACTCTGTCTTCATTTCATTTTAATTTGATGGAGTGATATTCAGTTATCCAGTACATAACAAAAAAAAAATGGAGCAACAAAAAGAAATATACAAAACCATTAAAAAACAGAATTTAAAAAAGCCATGGGGTAGATAATAAAATACACAATTGTATTTGATTGTCGACCCCACATAAAGTGACCATTGGTGTGTCCATACAATAGCGCTTGAGTGTCATCATCAAACACGAACGAAACACTTCCACTTCCAATGCAACTTTCAACACGTCTCTTCGTAAGAATCGTGAGAACTTCAAAAGGAAGTGGAATAACCGTACGCCACTTGTCAACCGCACGGCACCTGCTCGGGTCCACTGGATTTTCCAGGTGGCTACTGTTTCTGGAACGAAGATTGTGCCGGTGTGGCTAGAAATGACAAAATAATTGGTTACCGTTAGCTACTGCTGCGCTCTAGTCTACATTTTGCTGCAGCGTTTCAATTTTTTCACTGCCCGCAGTGTCTCCTCAAATAAACGTTTCTTCCTTCTGGGCATTCTAAGATTTACAGCCCAAAAAGTAAGGTGCCTTAGCTCTGGATGTTGCAATATTCCATTCCACATTCTCAACTTCGCTGTTGCTAGGTCCCAGTTTTTCCTCAATGTCCGCAGTCTCATCTGAGATTTAAAAACAAAAACAAAAGGAGTGATGTATTATACTGCAGTTTAGCTCGTTTGCAAAAATTCACAAATGCTGGGACCCTGTATTATTTCGCAGCCCTGTCGTCTCTGTGCCCACAGTCTCCTTTCAGATAATATTCAATTCGGGGGGGACCCAGGATAAAGTCCAGTCTCCAAATCTCGCTGCCTGCCGTCACCTCTTACATAACAGCTGTAGCCTTTTGAGAATGAAATACTGAATATCCAGCATTATATTCCACAGTCTCCACTTTGCTGCAGTGCCTCGTTTTTTCCCTGCTGCCCGCAGTCTCCTCTTGGATGAACTGGGTCAAAGAGAAAATACAAAGAACCTCTTTCCCCCTTCTTTGTTGCCATTTATCTTGAACTGGCAGATGTGTTCATGTGCAGCTCGGGTTTCTCACTTTGTATTCTTTTCTTGACTTTTTCTTTTGTGGAATTTTTTGGACATAGAATAATAGGCAGTATATGCATATGCAAAGTAAGCAATGATGTGTCGCATCATCACGGACGGTCTCCTGATTCCCAACTGTGCCCAAATGATCCAATTTGACTTCATTAGTCTGAAAATGATTACTTCCTATGAATAAGGTATCTAGGTACACCTATCTATGTCAGCGACATATAGTGAGAGGCAGAACAATGAAATAGTCTTCCACTAGATGGCAGAAGGTGCAACCCGTGTAATCCACCAGTTGCCATTCACAATCGTACAAAGTGTTCAACGACACCGGCACAAGACTACAGAGTGTGTACATGTGACATTTTTGTTTGGTGGGTGTGCGTGAGAGTTCTCTCATGTAAACTATGTGCCTTGGCTCAAAATTTTGGGGAGAAACTCAGAATACAGTGATTAAGATGTCTACTGTACAGCGACTACATGTGATGACAGTTTGTTGTCTCTACTGGTGAATTTTTGGTCACATTCATTGCACTAATTCAATTTACAGTAATCGCCCGCCTATTGCCTGTTTGCTATTCACAGATTCAGATTTGTTTGAGGGGCGGGGGGTGTTCTTAACATTTACAACAATAAAAATACAGATTAGAAGGCAGAACATTTGACTGTTTTACAATGCTTTGTCCTTTACTATTTAATTTTACAGTAGAGAGTAAAATAAAACAACTCTTCATTTTGTTGTAGTGTCTTGATATGTACAATAAATATTTTGTAAAGAAAATAAATTAAAAAAAGCAGATTTTGCCTATTTTAGGGGGTGTCTGAAAGTCATTGTCTTCATCTTGTATTAATGTGTGTAAAATTTCTTTTAAAAAAGAAGAAAAAAAAGGGTTAGGTTTGAATGTCATTATCTTGTATGCTATGTTGTAATGTGTAAAAAAAAACATTTGGCAACAATAGCATTGCGGAGGCTGTTTCAAGGTCATTAACGTTATCGTTTGTTGCACTGTACTAATGTGTAAAAAAAAAAAAAGTCAGTCAATTTGTTTTGCTGAGTAAAAGGGCTCATATCAGCTGATTAAAATGGCTGGACAATGATTTGGCCAGCCTCTGAATTAGAAACGTCTTCAGGCGACATCAATAAAAGCATTGCTTTGGCGCCATCTTGTTGCTTGGGAACTATGTTGTATGTGAGTTGAGGAGCTTTGTTTTTGACAATGTAGCGTTTTGCTGCCATCTCGTGACATCTTGGTGCTGAGCAACTATGTTGAAGTCAGTTGAGGATCTTCATTTTTGACAAAGGTAGTGCTTTGCTGCCATCTTGTGGCATTCACAGGCAATTGTAAACCTTTTAAGTGGGCCTTCAATTAGTCGCGGGCTTTTTCGCCACTGGTGGCCGGGCTCAGTTTCTATCCGCCGGTAATAGTGGAGGATTACTGTAAATTTGGACCTGGACTATTCTACCGTAAATGTTCTTCTAACCTACAAGTATAAATGCGAAGCGGTAAACGGTCCTCCTCTCAACCGGAGAGTGAGATTTCATAGTCACTGACGGACAGCAGAGCTTTGCGTCCTACTTTGCGGACGTTCTTGGCGTTGGTGATGCGCGCCGACATGTCGGCGGGCTTCTCGAAGTAAAGCACCAGCGCCTGCTCGGTGAGCACCGACGCCAGGAATTGCTCGAAGGTGATGGCCCAGTCCTCATCCGCGCCGGGCTCGGCGGGGCAGTTCTTCTTTTTCTTCTTCTTGTCCTCGTCGCCGTCGTCGCTCCTCACCAGCACCGTGTCGTCGGCGATGTCTTCGCAGCGCAGCTTGTTGTTGTCGTCCGGCTCGTGCGAGCCGGCGCTCAGCACCGAATACGACGACACGGACGTGTCGTCCTTGGCCTCGTCGTCCGATGTGAGCATGGCCGATTTGGGGGACGCGTCATCCAGCTTGATGTCCTGCAAGGCTGGTGAAGGCTCCTCCTCGTCCTCCCATGAAAAAAAATACAATTAAATACAATTAATATGAAATTCTTACCATTCAGGAGAAGGAAATACAGCAGTACCTTTATTTACATCGGCCCAAAGTTGATTTTTTTTTTTTTTTAACTTTATGTAGCAAGCAAACTTCTTGCAGACACGCAGTTTCATAATTCACTTCTCTGCAGCATCCCATTTTTCCACTGCCCACAGTCTCATGTTAGATAGTGTCCTCTTTGACAGAACATTCAATTCAGGAAACCTGGTCATATATGCCGCGGTCTCCTCTTTGCTGCAACTCCCCGTTGTCTCGCTGTCCGAAGTCTCTTCTTGGATAAAATTTTCCAATTATAAAGGAGACACATTATTTTTGCTCCGAAATCTCCGCTTTTCTGCAGTATTTTCTTCCTCCCACCGTCCATCTCCTCTCAGATAAAAAGTGTTAACATTTTGAGACTTTAATACACGAGACCCAGTATTATACTCCACAGTCTCCACGTTGCAGCAGCATCCCATTTTCTCACTCTCCACAGTCTCCTCTTTGATAATATTTATATGAAATATCAAAATATACCCTGCAGTGTCCCTTTTGCTGCAGGTTCCCGTTTCTTACAGCCTAGTCTTTTTGCCAAAAACTAGTAGAATTTTGAGAATAGAGGAGCCCGAGAACTATACTCCAAAATTTCTGCTTTGCTGCAGCACTTTTTGCTGCCCACAAAAAGTACTTTTTTTTTTTTTTAGAATATAGGGTACCCAGTATTATACTCTAAAATCTCATGTAATTTGCCGCAGCACTTACCCCCCTGCCCATAGTCTCCTCTTTTTTCAATTCAATGCAGGAGACCCAGCATTTTACATCACTTTCTGTTATTGTTATGATTGTAACCTTATAATTTCTTGCAATTTATGTTCAATCTTATGCACGGCAGTTTGTTGTTAATTAACGTGCTCTATAAAGAAAGTTGAACGGAACATCTCATTTTCTCAGTAGCCTTAGTCTCCTTGTGAAAGAAAAAAAGAAAAAATACATAACGTTTCTTCTTCTTCCTTGTTAGTTGTCTCACCTCACTCAACTCAGGATCGCGATCCCCGGATTGGTGGTCCCGGCGAGTGGCGCAGAAGAGCTTGCCCACCTCTCCCATCTCCAGCAGCAGGCTGGTGACGGTGGCAGTGGCGTGATAGAGCTGCTGCTCCGCGGGGTCCTCACTGAACATGCTGTACAGCGTCTTGCAGAGCTCGATGAATTGAGTCTGCGCCGCAACACAGGCAAAAAATTTGGCCTGTGCATCGCTCCAATCAAAGACGGCTTCAATAATGGCTCCATTTTCCCCTTCCAAGTTTTCGTTACACCGTCAAAAATAAGAGCCTGACTGCGTTTGGTCATCACCTTGCAAAATCAATTCGATGAATAGAGAGAACGAGCCGGGGGGAAAACGGGAGAACGTGGAAAATGCGCAAAATTGCGGCGTCCCATCAATCACGTATTCTGGCACTGCGTGGCGACATTTAACAATAGCGTAGCGCCGGGTTAGCGTGGCGTAGACTTAGCATTTCTTCGGTTAAATGCTCTTCTCATCCTCCTTTCATGTTCATGATTGTCGTCAGACGTATCACGTCTTCGCCGTTACGGAGGTTATCGCGATTTTGGAGGCCGGTCACAAGGCAGGATACCTCAAAGTTTCACTTACAGACTCCAACTTTAATCCATCGCACGCCATCTCGTCATTTCGGGAACACTATCAACCTCCACGGTACAGATATTAACTGCTCCGAACAAAATACGGTCAAAGCAGAACACCTGGCATCTCTGTGTGTTAATTTAATGTGGAAAAAAAAATGTTGGCGCTGTACAATGGTATCATAAAATAACTGGTATGAAGAGGAATGTGAATGACAGCATTTTACCTGATTGAGCTTCGGGAGATCTTTGGTGCGCTCCGTTTTGGATTTACTATCCTGGTTCCACAGCTTCAGGTAGTGGCGATAGTCAGGAGCGTTCAGCTTCTTCACTGCAAACAGATTGTCACAAATATCAACCGCCGCCGGCCAGCGAACAACGCAACTCGCCCGGCGTGCCTGCAAATGCAGAGAGAACTCGCATAACCCTTAACCATTGTCATATGAATGCTGTGAAATTAGCCATCGTGTTCCAAAAGGGTTTTCCGCTTACTTGTGGTCCAAATGTGGTATTTTGCGTGTCACCCTGGGGCAAAAAGATGGATGTCGAGATAATGTCCTAGGGCGTTTCAAGGAGTTACAGCTTCCTTTTGTTTGAGATAACTAGTTTGGATAATCATGTTCAAAACACCATTTGTTGAAATTATTTGTTAAAAAAAATTAAAAAATAAAAAAAAGACTGGGCAGGCCTGCGAATAGCAAAAATCCGCATTTAATTGACACCCGCTGAAAAGCATTGGAAAAAATTGGACAAAAGAGCGGTTAGTGTTCTCTGTGACTCACGAAGATGCAATATTAGTTGATTTTTCCCCACAAAAGTTCAAGTACATATGTCTGAGTTTTGGATATTGTCTGTCTGACTGTGTTGCGCCACTTGTTGCTAAAAGGGTTGCTTTTAATGATGCTAATTGTTACCCCCGTCAAAGGCATATTCCATAATATGCTCACATTGAGCAAGCAGGTCAATGACGATTTTTACGGCAAAGTTGTTGGGTTGTTTGAAATACATTTCCATTGTCGCGTGTGCGACGCTCACCTTTTTCCGTTTTAAACGTCACCCTGACAAAGCCGTCGTCCTTCTCGCTTCGGTTCTTCGCATCCTGGCCTGAGGACAAAATGTGTTGCAAGTATTTGGATTTTTGTTTTTGTTTTTTTGAACGTATGCACCACTCCTTCCAGCTCTGCGACTGGGATGGAATTTGTGGCTTAGAAGCACACATCTCTGGTCAAAATTTCCAGCTGGTCGACAATTTGCTTCATTCATAAAAAGACATTTAAATGCCTGGTTAATTCAGTTATTGTGAAAAAAAAAAATTTTTTTAAATCTTGAATTGAATTTGTAAACTACATTCAATATGGAAGTTCATTAAGAATGGGATGAACTGTTTTGCAAAAAACATTTATGGAAATACAAAACCTAAGTGTTCATGTGCAGTATTGACGGTGGCAAAACGCTTACCCACGGATGTTTCCGGGGTGATGTCTTCAAAGAAGTACTGCGTAGCCTCGAAGGCCGAGTCGGGCTCTTCCTGTTCGCTGGTGACCTCTTGACACAAAACCATGGCTTTGTGTCAGTCCGTGCACGCAAGTGACATCACAAGTGCCGTGGGCTTTTTTTTTTTTTTTTTTTTGGCGCTCACCCGGTAAAACGTGCATCTTGTAGAGGAGCTTCAGCTTCTCCGTCAGATCCCCGTGGCACAAAACGCCTGCAATGCACCAATAATTCAATGTCATAACTTTGGTCACCAATATCTTGCTTAATTTTTTTTGAAAAACATATAGGAATGACTTATAACACAAAATTAAATGCAATTTAAAAACTGCAACCCTTTTTGTCATTTTCTCCCTCAATTTTTCTGCTCATTTTGATGCTGCTGTGCGCACCATGGCCACTTGGGGGCAGTATAAGACCGACATACTGATATACTGTACTGAAGGTTCAGCTCCTCTCTCGCTTTTTTAATCACAGCAGTCATATTACTCGCGCCCATTTACAGTTCGGTAAACCGCAGAGGAGCAGTGTTGGATTTTTTGGTGTTCTGTTTTCTTGGGGGGGGGGGGTTTCGGAAAGAGATGAGTTTCACCGTGCAACGTTTCAATCATCCGGGCACCTACCGAGGCCATTGATGAACGCTCTGAAGTTGATGAAGGCGTCGCCGTTGTGGTCGAGCAGGCGAAACAAGCGCACGGCCAAGGGGTCTGAGTGGGAGCCGTTGGCCCAGGGGAAGAGGAGCTTGAAGAGGCCCTTGAACTGCTCGGCGTCAATGCGGTACTGCTCCAGGTAGGGCAGGCTGGGGTCGTGGCGCTCCGTTGGGTTGCTGCTGCCTCCCCAGTAACAGCTGGTCAGGTGCTCCGCCTAAAAGGACACACACACACGATGGCAAATGGTTTAAAGTTGGCATTCTCGATTTTTTTTTTTTCACCGTTTAAAAAAAGATCTCAGTTGTCAAAATATCCCAAGGCTTAAGGGGCCCAACCTTGAAGAGGACAAAGAGCTCCTCCAACTCGTCGATGCTGAAGGCCGTCTCTGTTACAATAGTTCTGACCTAGAAATGTCCAAGCATTAAAGATTGTGTTAAGTGGGAAGACAGATTAGATTGGCCAGTGACGCCAACGCCTTGTGGGCCTTTTCGCCATGCCCCGATCCCATTTCACACACACGCAAGAATGAGAGCCGTTTGGTCGCAGGATTTTCTTACCACGTTGCGTTTGGTCGTGTCTTCGATGGTCTGGATGACCCTCAGCCTCTGTTTGAAACGCATCTGCTCGATGACATCCGCGCGGATGGAGCCAAATTTCTTAAAGCAAAAAGAGAGCAAAGAAATGTGGCTGGTCGCGAAATAACGAACAGGTGACCAGAAACATCTGTGGGAATTTCAACATCCTACCCAAAAGGTTAAACCATATAGTCGCTTGTCTGATGACAACAGTGTGTGTCGCATTAACATTCTTTCCATCAAAAACGGATTATCTTTGTTCTTCTTAGCTTGACACAAAGGGTCGCAATAGGAAACTTTGTCTTCAGAGCTACAACGGAGCATTGTACTGTTATTTGACGTGGGAATCCGCATACATCAATGACTACTGTCTAATTTATTGACTAGTTAATAACCGTCAGCTCATCAATCATCCGGACATCAGTACTCGCTGTCAGTTGAGATCATGGGTCGATTCGGTGTTCAGCATTCACAATTCATGTTCCTCGCCGCTTACAACAACATCAAGCGAGACGAAATGATTTCTAAACGTTTCTATAAAAAGGTCACAAGGTCATCGAAAGCGCCGCCTTTTCATGTTAAAATGGGCATCATTTGTCAGCTAATGGCTATACTTTAGCCACCGAATTTCGACCGGCGCACAAGAAGCTTCTGGAAACATGACGTTCATTACCCAAGGCTGCAAGCACTGTAAAAGGAATTAAAAACTGCTAGTGTTTTATTTTTTTTTTTTTAAATCAAGTTCACTTTTTATTTAAAAAAAAAACGTTTTGGGCCAATGGAGAGACCGTACTTAACACCATCTTTTCATTTGTCAATTAGCTAGAAGTAGCACTGATCGCAAATAATTTCCCAAGAAAGTCTTATAGAATATTTATATATGACAGTGAAATGAATATATACATTTTAGGAATATAATAAAGTCTCATTTTTAATGAACACTTACACCTACTATGCTACTTTATTTTAATGTTGGTCATCTATGGAGCTTTTTTTTTTTTTTGAAGGCGTACTTGGTGTAAAAAGTTTCTCAATACAGAGTGCAAGATCGTTTTGGTTTCTCTGACCTCTGCGTGAAATGCACAGGTGGATGAACACCGCATTTTCTGTTATAATCTCTGTCCCATCTGTTTTCTTTACCACGAAGCCCCATCCATTGCGTGGGGGGGGGGGGGGGGTCCCTTTAGACAACCCTACAAAACAACGCATACCTCGTAAGAACTGCGGACCAGTTTGAAGATGTCCACCTCTGGATGAGGCTCTCCGTTGTCTGTCAACAAAGAGTGCAGATGCTGGATGGGCGGTAAGGTGCTGTCCTTATTCGTCACGTTGTCCAAGTATCTGCGACCAAAAGAAACGTCCCGTCAAGACAACCAGGTGACACCCCGCCTCGCTTTGCGACCTTCTCACCTGCCCAGCACCGTCATGGCCTCGCCGTCGTCCTTGCAGCCCAGCAGCTGGTGGATGTTGGCGTGCAGCACGGCGAGCGCCAGCTGGAAGATCACCTTGATGCCGTCGAAAAAAAAGCAGTCCACCACCACCACGGCGCTCTCGAACGGCATGACCGACAGGAAGAGCGTGAGGAACCAGGAGAGCGAGATGGTGGAGATGACGCCGAGGTCCTGCATACAGTCGTAAAGCTCAGGCACGTACTCGCGGGCCAGCTCCTCAAACACGCCTTGATCCACCAGAGCTCCTGAGGAGATCACATAGCCGAAGTTCAAGCTTTCTGACATCGCCCGGCTGCAGGATTTCAGTGGACGCCGACGCAGATTCAAGTCAGCCTGTGCCAGATGGTCCGCCCGGTGTGCTTTGGGAAAACAGGCAAAACGTACTGAGCTTTCATACTGACCTACAACCCTGGTGTTGTAGTAGTCCGGCAACATCCTTTCACAGAGCGCCACCAGTAGCCAGAAGGCCTCCTCCTCTTTAGCGTAGAGGAGCAACACCGATGTCACGATATTCATAGCCTGTGATGTCATTCAAATAGTTAAAAAAAAAAAAAAAAGACATATCAATTTTCAAGTCACTGTGCGGATATCGAGCGCTCTACCTGACAGTATCCGATGTTGGGGTTCCGGAAGGCGTAGGCGGTGAGGACCCGGCGGAGGGCGGCGATGCCGATCTCATTCTGGAAGGCGGGATGCTCCGGCAGAGAGCGGTGGAGGTCCCGCTCGATTTCCTCGGTGGCCAAATTGTATTTGCCCATGGAGCGCTCCACCAGGTCTTCATAATAGCCGGGATGGGTGGCCATTTCGTTGATGGCACCTGAGAACACAGGAGACCGCAAAAACTGACGCAAGAAAACTAAGACGTTCAAAGAAGTGCAGTCGGTGTTGAGTGAGAAAGTGGCCAGTCTCAATTCTGCCCTTTTACACATATCAAACAACACATAAGCAATACAACTGACGCTACTAAGCAAAAGTTTTGGATGTTTTGCCCATGGTCTCCTCTCTCCCCAAAACATGCTCCTTAGATTGTCCGGTTATCAAAAAACAAAAACTAAAAAATCTGTCCCCTTATCCTGCTTCACATAAAATACTATTTTTAGCATTCAATGTTTTTGTGCATGTAGGCGAGATGAATTGATTTGCTGGCGCTCACCAGAGAACAGGAGCCAGAGATCTCCTCTCATGCCCTCGGGAATGCCTTTGAGGACGAGCTCTTTGGTCTTCTCGGTGCGGTACATGCACACACCCTGGCCGAACTCGGTGAAGTGGTTCTTCCAGGCCTGCTCCTTCAGAAATTCTTTAGCCTAAGCACACAAGCAAAGGCGCTTATAAATAAAATGTATTATTATTATTATATTATCTACTTTGTTGCCAAAGACCACAGACAAGAGACACCGAGATATCGCCAGCAAGGATCTGAACACAGCATAACAATAAAAGTTGAATGCCCCAAAAGTGGACACAAATTTTTCAAAAGGGAAAAACGTTCAATCAAAAGTCAACCCAAATATTTTCTTTCCAATTATGTCAGATGCAACCCCACTCCTGGTGGTCTAAATATGGCACTCAGGATAATATTGCGTCGGTGGAATATGAATGAAATCCACCCATTTTTTATCCATTTTAGGGCCACTGAAAATGACATCACAGTTGCTCAGGCGACAACCAATCACGGCTCACCTATTTCCTGAGTTTGCTCATGACTTGTGACAAGCGGAGTCGTGATCGAGTTGAATAAAGTTGTTTTTAACACTAGAATAAATCGTAGAATTTGCAATATTTTTTGGAGGGGGCGTATATTAAGATATAAATGGCTTTTTGGCTCACCAGTTTGGGATTAAAATCCTCAGGCGAGCGGCGTCGGTACATGGTCATGAGGGCCTGCGAGGCGGTGGGCACGCTGCTGTCGTTCAAGTTGAAGGTGCGCTCGCCCTCTGAGCTCAAGCTGTGCTGTGGGCTGCTCGACAGCAGCGTTCCGTAAACCTAGCAAAGAACAAGCGGGGCGGGGGTAGGGGGGGCATCTTCACAAGGGAGAACTCCAAGGAATGACCACCGCACACAAACAGTCACCCCTCACCTCGTCGTCAGAGCTGTTGAGGCTGCCGGTGAGCTCCCGCTCCGGGCAGGTTTTGGAGGGCGTCTGCTGCAGGAAGTCCGAAATCCTCTGCACCAGGAAGTCGCGGTCCTTCAGGTTGGCAAACAGGAAAGTCATTCGGTTCTTGGTGCTGATGGAAACAGGACTGGGGAGCACGTTGGAGCTGTCGGCCTTTTCCACGATGGTCACCTGAAAGTTGTTCATAGTACAGTAAGTATTCCCACCTATGGACTTCTGTCAAACGGAAATTCCCTCACCCGAAATAAAAAGCTATGCATTAAAATTTCGACAACGATATTGCATTAACGATCGATTCATAACAATGGTAGATCCAGTACCCGGAACCTGGAAGCCATATAAAAGCCCGCAGTAGCGCAAACTCAAGCAAGCCCCGCTCGATATTGCGGAAAAACTGTGTCCGTGCCGCTATTCACTCTCATCGGACCCAAAACGGCGACATGTGATGTCCTAATGAAGTGTCCTGTGTATTTTTCCTGCCTTTGACTGACCTCGCGGAGGGGAATGATGAGGCTGCACTGCATCTCCTCCTTGCTGGTGAAGCAGATGTAGTTGGTGGAGACAAACATCTGTCCCAGGATGTGCGTTTTGCTGAAGGGGGTCCACAGGGTGCAGTCCGTGTGCCCATCCAGTTTTTCATCTTTGGGCAGACGGAAGAGCGCTCTGTAGCGCTCACTCTTGGCTCGGGCATCCAAGTCCCTGAACGGAAAGAACGGAGAGGTCAGACGTCAAGTAAAATGGGCAAAAGAAAGCGTCCAAATTGGCGTTAAACAAGATACCTCTTGAGGGCCGACACCTTCGTGGGCGACTTCTTTTTGAGCTTGGGCAGAGAGCGGTCCTCCTCGAAGCCCTTGTTGTCCAGCAGTTGGCGCATGGCGATGTTGGCCAGCTGCTCGGCCAGTTTGAAGGTTTCGTTGATGTTGAGGAAGACTGAGAAGACGTGCTCGTGGCTGCGCGTGCTCACTTTGATGCCGTCGGGCAGCAGCAGGGTGGCACTCTTCTCCAGTTGTGTGATGTCAGCCCAGCGCACCACCAGCTTGACTGAACGACAAATAGCAAATTTGACTGGCGAGTGAGTGAGTGAACAACTGGCTGCTAAATGCAGACAGCTTGCTTCGAGGACACCCGTATGTTGACCATATCCTGTACTTGTCTAACACAACAATAAACCGTGTGAAATTCAAACGTCTCTGACAGCGCCAATCAAAACTGAGCAGTCCAAATCATTTCGAGCCAACCTTCTTTCCCCAGCAGGTAGGAATAGAAGCACAGGTGGTTGATGCTGAGGTAGAGCCAGCCTTGCCGTGGCACTTTGCCCTTCCAGTAGCTGCACGAGTAGTAGTTGACCAGCTTCTCCTCGTCTGGCATGCCAAACAGGTTGCGGAACTTGGAGCTGGCCTCCTTGAACTTGTCCGTGTCGTCGTCCTCTTTGACGTCGTGGTTCTTGTTGTACTCGGCGATGATGCCCTGCAGAGAGAGAGAGAGAGAGAGAGAGAGACACACACACGCACGCAGACACACACAATGAGAAGATTGAGCTCCAGGCCGAAAAGAGACGGCAATGCTTCATGAAAAGTAATCTACTTTTTACGATGGTGGCATTTTGACCAATCTCGGGCCGATTCCAGTTTGACTCATGGGTCCAAAGGTGGGGTGCACCCTGCACCGGTCACCAGCCAATCACAGGGCGCAAACCATTCAGACTCGAAATGGACATCACGCATGCGTTTGAAATAGGGGAGGAAGCTGGAGTTGCCGGAAAAACACAATAGGGAGAACCAAGGCTCAAACCCAGAATCTCAGAATTGGGAGGGAAACATGATGACCTCTCGGTTGTATAGAGGGGAAAAAAATAAAAAAAACGAACCAAAATTTACGGCGCTTCGGCATTCAATGAATGACTTATTATATTACTGTTTTTCATATACAAGGCGCACCGCATTATAAGGTGCGCAGAATAGAAGGTACAATAGTGGCCGAGGTTGCGTTATGCAGCCACTAGATGGAGCTACGCTAAAGTGAATACAATACAATTCAGCTTTATTTAGATAAGAGCTTTCACAACCGCTGCAGCTGTAACAAAGCGCATTACAGAACATTTGAAATACTACGTCCAAGAAATCAGAATATTGATCCATATTTAAGGGGCATCGGATTATAAGGCATTTGAGAAACCTGATCGGTTTTAGGTGTGCCTTATGCAGAAAATACGGTAGGATATATTTACGCCATATAGAGTTACTCAACTGCCTTTTCTTTGACGCGCGGCATTTGTTTACAAGGAGGCACCCCAATGTATGTTGATAGGTGAACATGAAAATGATTACGTCGCGTTACGACGGGAAAAGAAGAGCAAAGTTTCCCCATAGTAGCGGATTCCTATTGTATGCAAAATCGACAATGGAGGGATGTCGAAAAGCAGAACTAAATTGTTCCCTGCTTGCGATTCCACAACTTTATGTACAACTGACGCGCCGGCCTGAACAACGAGGCTAAGGCTGACGAACCCGAGGTCTGACCCGGTTGCATCTCATCAAGACTGCCCTTGCTGCCGGAATGTGAGACCACGCCAATTAATATTTTGTTAGTTCCGGTGTTGCTTTGACAAAAGATGGCTACATTGAGCAATTCCATCCATCCATTATCCATACAGAGCAAAATAGAAGAAATACTTTTGGTCTTTTGGACTCAAAAGAAATACACTTAACAGAAGAAGGGGGCAAATTTCCCAGAGGGGTGGGATCAATTACGGCTTATCTTAAAAACCAAACGTAATCAGATTTCTTTCCCACTAAATCCTCTCAACCCGTGATTGTATGGTCTGGTGCGATGGCCCTCTCTCGAGTGTTATGCAAAAGCGTCACTGAATTAAAAACAAAGACAATTTACAACGTTAAAAATCTGAAACGTATTAGAATGAAATGTGGAGCCACACTGTGTCTACAGCCTGTTTTAATTCTCATGTGCAGTTGTATTCAACTTCTAAAGAACAGCTTTTAATCCCAAAGAAAGTTTTTTTTTGTTTGTTTGTTGTCAGGCGGTACTTGGTATAAAATGTGTGAAAACCGGTGTACAAAAACAGTTTGGTGTAAACGGTCCATATCAGTACTACTGTTCAAGTGGTTCAAACACAAAGTAAAAAAATAACAAAACATCGCCCTATTGTGTACTTATTTTGAGCGGTTTTGTTTTGTGTGTCCCATGACTTGCCTGGACTTTTCCTTTGACAAATGTGGTGATGTCATTCTCATTCTCAAAGATGGAGAGCGTCTGCAGCATGTTGTGCTCCAGCCACTCCCAGTGCTCGGTGATCTCTTTCCGCGAAGTGGCTGAGGAGGACAACCGACACGTAAACGTTTTTTCCCCCCCCCGCGAGAGCGGCACAACACTTAGCAACCCCCGCGAGCTGCGAGTTCACAATTGTTTTGTTTGCGAGCCACAGACTAAATCGATAACTGAGATTCCCCACTCAACTACTCTCCCACAACATGGCTACAAATCTCTGGATGATGACTTCCGGCAAACGAGCCGTGTTTACCTCAGGACAAACTGGTAAAATAACGTTCTAGCCTAATAACTGGATAAATGTTAGCACAGACACTACAAACTCCGCCATCTTTCCTGCAGGGTGAAAGCTGATAAGAGGGGACTAACTCTCCGGTTCACAATGTGTTCTGACGAGGACAAAATACAATAACAGAGGATACACCTGCAAAAAGACAGGAAAGAAAAATTGAAATCCAAATTCCCTCGTTTATTCTGGCCATTTAACATCCACCGGGCCATGACGTCATGCGCGGAATTCAGCTGCACGCATGGGAATCGGCAGGATATGTGACGGACGGAGCGGGAGGGGGTGGGCACGGCTCCTTCCTTTCAAACATGACTAGAACCCCTCAAGTGCTCGAGTTGACGTGGACGCACCGTGAGCAATGATCCAGTAGGAGAGAGAGTCCGGGGTTTGGTAGAGAATCCTGTAGGGAGCCATGCGGGCACTTGAATCCAGGACCACGTCTAAGGTCCCCACCAATAGACCTGTGACGACACGCAAAACACAGTGCTTGGGGCAAGGCAACAACAGGAAAACACAAAAATCAAAAGACTTGAAGATTTGTTTTAGCACTGGGGAGCGCGCTAACCCGGTTAAACCAACCACAAAAATTGGTCGACAGAATCAGAATCATCTTTATTGGCCAGGTATGTAGAACACACAAGGAATTTGTCAGAACCCCAAATTTCTGCAATTAAATTTTAATTCAAATTCGCCCAAACTATGGCCCGGAGGCCATTTGCGGCCCGCCAATTTTTTTTGCGGCCCACAACATGACAATTAATAGATAGAAAGATCGATAATTAGCTAGCTAGCTAGCTATTTGGCAAGCAAGCTAAACAGATAATTAGATAGCTAGCTAGCTAGCTATTTAGCAAGCAAGCTAAACAGATAATTAGATAGCTAGATCTAATTATCTAATCTAGCTATCTAATTATTAGCTAGCTAGCTAGATAATACTAAGAATGACATTTGACCTGGGCAGCCAGGTCAGTTAAAAAGGTGGTGGTGAAGGCAGCGTAAGAAAGGAGGGTGTCCAAAAAATAGGTGCCATTACTGTTAATCCATTTGTTTATAGACTGTAGAACCTGTTTGATGATCGCCCCGTGTTTGCGGTTTCACCCATTTTGGATTTTTGGACGTGTACATTTGTGGTGAGGCTTCTCACCGTGGACTGAGATCCCCTCTCAAAACAAGGTAAAAACTGCACACAAACAAATCAATTGCGCGATAACATCACCTCCTTGGTCATGTAAGAGAAAATTTCCTTGCTCATCATTCCGGCAAGACTTCCTATCGACAACATCTTATCCCCACCCTGAGAAAAACAACTTTGGAACCATGTGATAAGTTGCAACTCGGAGTAGTCACAATTAGTGCTTTGTTTAGGAGGAGCAAAACAAATCAGTTTACCTTGAAGCGGTTTTTTGTTTTTGTTTTGTTTTTTAACTCTGCCAGTTTCATTTTTCATGCATCTCTGTCATTTTAAAGTCTCTCTATATAGCCAATCTCAGACATTAAGAGTCCTTAAACTTGATGTGCTGACATTCAACCCGGAATAGCAGCGTGGAAGAAGGCCACATCAAAGTACCGTCCGTCTCTCTTGCCGGGTTGGCTACGACGTGCTCGTGAGCTATTTCTGAGTTTTTATCCAGCGTTTATTTCGAGTCCGTTAAACTAAAAATAAATCCGACTCGATTAAGAGGCACAATTTGTTAAGATTCAGTGCTCCATGATGTAATGTCAGATTAAGCAGTTGGGTGTAGAAAGAATAGAAAACGGTGGGCACAAAATGGCAGACTTCAGTGAATTTGCGTCAAAAGCAGCTTGCATAAAGGTAAAAGTAGAAATAATAATAATAATAATAATAATCTGGGGCATTTGAAGGCCAAAGCGTAGATTGCAGTGGACACCAAATAGGAGACTGTGGACTGTGGACAAGAGCAAATAATCAAAAAGGCATTTTGTAACAATTCAGTCCACAAAATGTCGCATCCTCCTCGTGCTGTGTATATAAGAGAAGAAGAAGAAGAAGAAGAAGAGCATGTGGTTGCACTGCCAACTGGCACACAGCGCAAGCCAGCAAGCTGGGCATTTACATAAGGATGACATCACCTCCCCAGCGCTGGCAAGCAGGCCGCACAGCAAGGGACCCGGGAGGATTCAATAGCTGCGAACGCTACAGATTCACGAGTGTCGTTTTCGATTCGGCCATAACAATCACGCTTTCATGACACCACAACACTATGGTGAACGTTAAAGCCAGACAAACTACAGACACAACATAGCTATCTATACTACATCTTTACGGCTAAAGATCGCCATAGACGATACGATTCCACCTCACTCTGGACTAGGTCATGCCACGGAATCAAGGTTCGCGATTGCGGTGAACAGCCACGCCACTTGACCGGTTATTCAGTCCGTGCAGACCGTTACAGTTCCACTTAAGTGGTGTGGGCGTCTCGAGTGTTTCAAACTATCAATGCAAATCAACAGGAAGAAAATAACGCACTAGAACTGAACCGAACTGGTCGGGAGGGTTCCTTGATTCCACCTCTGCGTTTGACCACGCTTCAAACGGAGTCAGATTCAAAGTCAGGATGGGGAAAAGATCGGCTTGAAGTGATCGAAAAGCTTCACGGACCGACGACAATGTCAAAACGATGGCAGTCGCACTGAAGGCACTGGAATGTGCATGCCAGGCCAGCAGGTGGCGGTGTCACATTGGCAAACGCTTCCCTAAACAGGTCAAGTTTTGTTTTTTTTTTTTTTTTTTGTCCTTGACTTTGCTCACAAACTGCACGAGTCAACTATAAAGACACATTAGCAGCATCAGCTTGTCTTCGTTTTGTTCCACTTCTGGTTACAATGCAATAAAAGCCCGTGAAAAGGTCCATGCGTGTATGACAGGTGACGGCGTCAAGTTTCAAAACATTTATGACATCTACTTTTACCACCGCTATATAATCTGGAGCGTGTTGTCACATTGATGAACAATCTTGGAGAATCTGTGTCAAGTGTACAATAGCACGAGCTCTAATTTGGCCAGGGGAAAAAAACTACGACGAAAGAAGCTAATTTGCAAGGGAAAACGGAGGTCAGGAAGTGAAACCTGCACCACCTCTACCCCCTCTCCTTGTTTGTGTCTGTTTGGGCCAGTACAGATAGAAACTCAGAAGGGAAAAGAAGAAGTGGAATGATTCAGCATAAAGTGGTTGAAACTTTTTTTTTTTTTGGAGACCACACAAGCGTCTGCATTGACAGAACGTTTCAGTTTGTAAACGGGCAGGAACACGCTTGCTATTCTTGCTTTGAGGCATTTTGGGCTTCTTCTGAAATCTTCTCCTACTGGAAATCCTTGTTGCGCAACACTTGAACCACGGTAGTTTTTCTTTTGTTTGTTTTTTTTAACGATGGGAATGGGTGACGTTTAAAGTCCACCTGCAACACCCGATGGGTCATGTGATGATCACGCTATTCAGAGACACACAAATACTTAGCTACAGTATGGGCAAAAATAATGACGCTCATTTCTCCTTTCGAAAAGCCCTTTCGGATTCGTTTTCAAGCCACTCAGCTGTGATGAATCGCACATTTGCACAAATCTATGCACAGTCAAAACGATTAGTTGACTGTAATCGCGTTAAAAGAGAGGGATGCGAGGGGCAAAGTTCACCGTGGTGATAACTCGGGCTGTGCACGCATCGGTGGCGGTCAGATTGAAAAACTCAAGCCAAGCCAGAATTTCCGGACTCAAGTCAGAACAAATCATAGCATATTGTCACGTGTAGCGTCACGTAGGACGGTTCGAATGTGTATACGGGGTGTGCATATGCGCTAATGAGCGCTAAATTCAACTGGTAAGCAGTCAGTCGATAAAGCACAGCTAGGCAGTGTGTCAAGACTCTTGCCGTTGGCCTCTCACAGCGTCAGAGCAACAAACGATGGGAGTTTGCAATGATGGACCTGAGACGAACTCTTCGGCTAGCTAAACGCTAGCTAGCTGAGAAGACACAAAAAGGATGGATTTAAAATGGGGTAAAAAAAAAACCCAACAACAACAAAAAAACACGCTGGGCTATTCAGGGTGCACAGAGGGATCCTCGTGACCGAAGTAAGCTATTTTAAAGTAAAAAGGAAAACATTTATGTGCTGTTGTCTACAGTATCAAACAATTGAATGTGCGACTTAGTAAAAGCATTTTGGACACACTATGGTGTAGATAAAGCGCAATGCAAGTGCATTTCATGTATCATTTCCAAGGCCAAAACGGGTTAATGTCTGGTGTGAAATTTGCCAGAAAGAAAATATAGCTCCAATATGTACCCTGTCTAAGTGGTACAACAGCTGTAACCTAGAATGAAATGCCCCACCGACAACCCACTGGACCCTCAAAGGTAAAAAATGTAGCACCTTTTTTTCCTGATAGTGTAGGGCAGTATCGCTGAGAAAATTGCCTTCTTTAATCACCCTCGTTTAAATGTGAGAGTTGCATGTTGAACGATTCAATACACTCTTATCTTTTAAATCAAAACTGATTTTTACCATTCACATGGGTTTGTGTTACACCCCGAATAATTATGCTCCTGATTAGTCTCAGATAAGCAATACATAAGGGATGTGAAAACACAAGTGATAGGTTAGGATGATGAATTGGAATTAAATCAAAATTAGTGAGGATTTTAGCTTCTCTTCACCTTTAAAAGGTGATAACTGAAGAAACACGATCAATATGCAGAACTGACTAATACCGTGTATGTGGTAAACATGTTAAGCAGTAAAATCCACCCAGGTTTTGGCCATCTCAGGGGCAGGCTATTTTGCCACTCTCAGTCGACTGAAAATTACATCACAGATGCCCAGGGCTCAGTGAACGACCAATAATGGCTCACCTTAAACAAAAACAAAAAACAGGTGACAAAAAGAATAGATTGTTCAACAAAGTGTTCAACGTGAAGGAAAGAATAGCCAAAAAGCGTTCATTGTATTTAGGGGCCGCTGAGTTTTAGGAGGTAAACAAAGAATACATTTTTCATCAATACATAATCGTGGTTTCAATCTCAATCAAAACAATTGTGATGAATACTCTACGCTGATAGGTGACAAAAAAAAACAGAAAAGATGGCCTCTGCCTCCGTTTCTGCACTTGAAACATTCATAGGACGAGAACTACAGTGCTCCATAGTTAACAATTTATTCCTTTTATAGAGCCAAAAATAGCACTGGGCTTAAAGCGACGCGTCAACGAAGTGAGTACGCGAGTACAATTTTGAACGAGTACATGTGGATGACAATAACAATCAAGCCCCTTACCAGCCAGTCCTCCGCCTTCCCCGCCGTGGCCCTTCCGCTTCTGGAGGATGAAATATGGATTGGCCCGCTCCGTGATCCACAGCGCGCCCGCCAGTAACACCTCTTCGGGACTCACCCACATGATGATGCTGATGATCTCAGTCGGTTTTGACATTCACATGGACCATTAAATGAGTATTACTCTAATTAGTAACGTTAAAAAGGGGTGTCCGTGCACTCGCTCCTAGCTTGAAAACAAACAGCTGGTGGTGCGAACGTCATCAAAACAACGAACGCCCTCCTCTCGATGGCATGGATTAAAAGACTAAAATAGGATTTCGATTGCTTGGAGGGTCGCAGCCATTTTATAACGCTTTTGTTGTGCTCCGACTTCGTGGCAGGTGCGCGGAATTACGACAACGCTCGTTAAACGGCATAGCCGCGAGATTCGCTGTTCATACTCTACCCTCACGCCCCCTCCAAAAAAAGAAGAAAATAAAGAATAAAATCTGCTTCTATCGTCTTGCAGCAGCAACGTCGACTTGCAAGAGTCAATGCGAATGACAATGACTCTGGCCGCCAGACAACATCCTTCGTCTTTCCTTCCTCTTCCTCCTCCTTCCTTGACGGAAAGTAGAGCCTGCGCGCTACGCGTGACGTCACAAGCTGGACATAGCGCACAACGTCACAAGGCGTGCACTACGTGTGATGTCACAAGCCAACAGGCGGGAATATCAGAAAGGACTCCATTTAGTGTCAAAATTGGAACAATTCTCACATGTTCACATGCATACATTTAATAAGAAACGCTTTTAAAACGTATGAGCTAATAAGGCCTTATTCTGTGATGTTGTATTATATATTATACACAGTATATATTGTGTCAGAGTAGGCCAATGAAACATTTCCGCTTTTTAAGTGCACACACGTTTATGAAATGTGAAGTTATTCAAGGATTTTATTGACAGATTTATGACAGTAACATCAAATGAACATTTGATAGCAAATTTTTGTTGTATTCGACACACTTCAGCAACTGACGTTCAATGAGGGCTCCTCTTCTGTGGATTACTGCGCAACACGCACAGTGAAGTTTGTGATGGCTTTGCCACACATCAGAAGAGGGATTCTCCGAAATTCCTGACAGATGTTGGTCTTCGGCGGCCTGTATGGTCTGTGGGTTATTGCAGTCCACGCGCTCCCTTCAGGTATCTAACTGAACAACACCCGCCAGGAAATTTGGAAGTCATCAATTCTTGAACTGTGTCGAAACCAAGAGACAAAATGGGAACCCTTTGGTATCAAATGTGAATTTGATGTTTCTGTAACAAGCCCGGTAGTCCAGTGGTTAGCACGTCGGCTTCACAGTGCAGAGGTACCGGGTTCGATTCCAGCTCCGGCCTCCCTGTGTGGAGTTTGCATGTTCTCCCCGGGCCTGTGTGGGTTTTCTCCGGGTACTCCGGTTTCCTCCCACATTCCAAAAACATGCATGGCAGGCTGATTGAACACTCTGAATTGTCCCTAGGTGTGAGTGTGGGCGTGAATGGTTGTTCGTCTCTGCGTGCCCTGTGATTGGCTGGCAATCGATTCAGGGTGTCCCCCGCCTACTGCCAGAAGACAGCTGGGATAGGCTCCAGCACCCCCCGCGACCCTAGTGAGGATCAAGCGGTTCGGAAGATGAATGAATGAATGTTTCTGTAACAAATCAGGAAATAAATGTTTTGAATAAGTCCTTATTTCAAAACTTGTGTATGATTTCAAAAAAATGCTTACGTATGATTGGCCCATCCAGCACATGTTTTTGTAGTCTCTTTAAAATATACTAATACACATTATGTAATAGCATTTTTATGAGTAGTGGGGTGGGGGTCATGAATGTAAGGGCTTTATTAGATAAACCCCGAATACACCCACTGGGATACATTCAGGATGTTGACATTCTTTTAACTGTTTAAAAAAAATAAAATTTGAACCAGAAAAAAAAAAACATTTCACTACGCACTTAAAAGTACAAAAAACACTAGATAGAACAAAACAAAAATATAAGTATAAACAAATAAATTACAAAAATGAATGCATACTAAGGGCGTACATCTCTCCAATAAATAGATGATTCGATATGTATCTCGATGCATGGTGTTTCAAAACAATTCAAGGACGGGTTTAGAGTGGAATGATTAAAAAAACAAAACGTTTTGGTTACCTACCATTTAAGTACAAGAAATTGTATTTCCTTTTTTCACACTTTAAGTACATATACGTACACCAATCACCAAATAAGTTACAAAAATAAATACATTAAATAATCTAAAATATTACAAAAATAACTCAAGCAAAAGTCTTCAAACAGGGAAACGGCAGTCAACAGTCTTCCCCAAACCCCCATTTACTTTTATTCACGACAGTATACACACTTTTATTTATTTTTAAAAAAATAAATAAAAGCTTGATTAGCAACAACTTTAATTAATTCAATCCTTACATTCTTTGCATCACAAAGCAGGAAATGTTGCCAGTAGATAGGAAACATAACAATAAATGACATACGATAAATTAGTGACAAAAACATAAATACGGACACCCTATCTCCTCCACAAACGCAAATTGCAACAACTATGAGGCGTTCATTTGAAATAAGGCGTTCAATTTGGCACAAAGGCTTTTCTTTTGTGCGGTTTGATTAGTCGACAAAGTGTCACATTAGTCGTTTCTACTTTTGTGCCCATTAATGATGAAATGCTGATTAGGCTTGCCTCACAAAGACAGTACAAAAGTCCATTTCACCAGAAACTTATTGGAAGCAAGGCATTTATATTTGCTCAAATGGTTTTTTGGGGGAGGTGGGGTGGGGGAGGGGGCTACTCGGAATTGGATGGAGATGATAGTTACTCAATAGCACCCCCTGTTCTCTTTCAGATGAACTTTTTGTTGGAAGCAAGGCATTTATGTTCAGACTTTACCATACAAGTGTGCATTTTGTTTTCAGCAATGAAAGCTCATTTGTACTGCTTGTCTGTGGTCAGAGTAATTACAGTTATCTCATGGCATCATCTATCATTTTTGAGACGAGGCGGAATCTACTTGCTTGAAGTAAGGCGTTTAATTTTGTGATTTATTTATTTTTTGTCAGGGTGGATCCTGACACTCTTGACTGGATCAAGGTAATTGCAGTTATTAGTTACCGACTACTCATTTCTGAGTAGTGAGTGTTTAAGACCACATAAATGTCATTTTGCTAACAGTATCGCATGCCAAACATCACTGCTTGGCTGTCATATTATCGAATGGCACGCCGTTACTTTTGTTTCAACACAAAAGGGATATAGCTAAGCATTAAGTGAGGCACAGCAACGGCTGGAATGGAGTAAATATGGTAAAGTCAAGAGAAAATATATGGTGCATAAACACATTGTTGCTGAAAACAATATGATTCCAAAGTGAAGATACAAAAAAAAACCCCCAAAACCACAAAAAAAACGTCTCCTTCCGATGGGAATGTTGTCAGAGTTTACAGTTTAAGTGTCTGTCTCGCCTTCACGCAGCTCCTCCGTTGGTCAGGACGACCACACAGTTGGTCAAGGTGGGCGCTCGACACACGCCCTTGCCCACGACCTCCAGGGGCACACCCTTGTAGGTGGCCACGCACTGGCCGTCTGTGCGCAAGTCTGAGCCAACGTGCTCGCAGACCTTGGCGGAGTCCAGCTCCTTGTCTGGGTCTCCTAGTCATAACAAGCAGGGATCATAAAGAAATTCATGAAGTGTAATCTTATTTTAAAGTGTTTTTTTTTTTTCCAATTTAAGAGAGACAATGCACATGCGGGGGAAAACCCCCCCCAGCCAACATCAGTATGACAATGTTCAAACAACATATCGTGAAACTGGTGACAGTTGTATAAAAGTACCTGTAAACCCATGGATGGTGACTCTATCGCCAGGGACGGCTCCTTTAGGAGGTGCGAGGATCTCCACGCTGCCCGGCGACCTGACGCACACGACCACGGCCTGGGACGCCACGCCTCTCACCAGCGTGGGCTTCAGGTTGCACAGTAGGACAGCCATGCAGTTCTGTAACTGCATGACACATCACATACATTAGGGTTAATTTATAGCGAGGCATCTCAAAGGACACTTCCCCATGGCAATAAATGGAAATGCCATTTGTCCGTTCCAGTCCCCTGAAAAGCACCAACAAAAATTAAGTGAAGCACAGCAACGACTGGAATGGTAACATGTTTTTTGGGGGTTTGTTATTTTATTTTTTTGTGGGATCATCTAAGAATAAAGAAAAACGTGGAATAAAATCATTTTGTGACAGAGTTTAGAAATCAGATGTTATAAATTTCACCTGTAAATGAATACTGTAGCAAATATTGAGCAAAGTACCTGTAAACAAATGCAGCTAATACAGAAAAAAATACAATGTAATTTTTTTTTTTTATCTGACTTAGCAAAACCAATGTGATATTTCGATTCAGCATATTAAAATTCAAATACAAAAATATACTGAGGATAATTTTGGATTTTGACCAGTTATTCATGGGCATTGGCTATTTTTTTTTTTTTTTTTTACTTGTGTGTGCAATTTGGCCAGCAGGTGGCAGTACAATACAATGATAGCGAGACAACAACTGATGATGCACACTGAAGACTGTCTTTCGGTTGAAGTTGTTTTCCCACAGAGGATGAAGAATACTAAGCCTGTGAGCATTGCTATAGGTGCTGTCAGCATATTTTGCGACTGCTTGTGTGCAAATGTATGGTGCTCAATTTTAACTGCCAAGATAGCCAGTTTTTTTTTAGCCTGTCTTCAGCATTTCACAGTGTGAACATTAAGGAAGTGGACTTTAAGATGTTTAGTTTGACAGTAAACTCTAACTGGGAGTGGCAAGAAACAACTGAAAGGATGCACATTTGGCTCAGTATCTGCTGCTTGTTGTGCTTGGTCTTGGAACCACTTCCATTCACAAGTTAAAAGTAGCACTATAATTCTTGGTGACGTACCTGGTTGACGGCCGCGCACTCGCCGACCACCGTTCTCGGGTGAGCCTCGCCGACATCCACGTGCTGCAAGTACAAGCCGTCCGTTCCCGGGAGCGGCATAGTCCTGATGATGCAGCCCGCCCGCAGGTCCAGGTGGGACATGTCCATTTGGTCTTGTCCATCTAACTCTGCTTTGTCCTCAACGGAAACTTCGACCACCTTTTGTGCTTTCTTCCTTTCTGGCATCAAAGAAAGAACAAAATGATATATGCTGTGTTTGTACTTTCACTTTAAAAAAAAACAACAACATAGGTTGACAAAAATACAATGGAAAGATTTCAACAGTTTGTGTATCATGATAAAATGCTGCAATCCAATTCATTGCGCTGCTCATTTTTGATGTTCACCCCAGGACTAAGCCCAATAAAGCAACACAGGAAAGAAAAAAAAAAAATCACTGAATATTTTCTCTCTCTATATATTTATTTTCTTTTTTTTGCGCGCCGGCCCTGTCCCTATTCACCGTGAATAACGGGGGTCCACCGTATATTTGAAGAAGCCATATTGAGCTAATGCTAAATACACTTCGGCTACTGGCCTATCTCGCTGGTAAACTCTTTGTAAAACGGCATTAAAGATACAATATAAGGCAAAAGAAATTAGATTAAAATTGGTGCTCGTTCCTTTAGAAAAAGTTAACCGGCCCCACGTTCTCAGGGCCGTAACCCACCTTTGGCCTTGCCTTCGGAGGACGACCGCCGGCTGAGGCCCATCTCCCGGAGCTCCCTGCTGACGGTGGCCGCGCTGACGGTGGCCCCGGAAGCTCGCCGGAACTCCGCGGCGAGCGCCTGCAGGGACGGGAAGGTCTGTTCTTGAGCCATCCGCTCCAGAACCTGCCGATGCTCCTCCTTGAGCTTGTGCGGGCGGCCGCAGCGAGGCAGCGGGCACGTCCGGCCCTCTCGCTTCCATTGCACAATGACGTTGTTGACGGTGGAGCGCGGAAGGTTGAGCAAGGTGGCGATCTCCCGCAGGGACTTTTTGCACATGTGGCATCCGACCACGGTGCCCCGCTGGAAGTCACTCAGCTCCCCGCTGCGACCCATCGCTAGCGCCGAGACGAACTGTGTGCAGAGAACGCTTCTTCTTCCTCCCTCATTGTGCTGGAGCAAAGGCACACTATTGCCCCCTAGAAGGCCATATCGTCACACGCCATAAACTTAAATTAGGGGAGATGCATCTCTCCACAAAAGACGATTCAATCCGGTTTCCGAAACAAAAGGGATGCAAAACAATTCCAGGACGCTTCGATTTGGAAGTGGAACGCTTCGATTGGGTCGGATTCGATGCACTCCCACCGTTGAAATTGTTTTCATTACCCCCCTAATTTAATTAAAAAGTGGCATCATTGTTCACCTACACCCGCCGAGAGGATCCGGTGATCTACCAAAAATTCCAATATCATTGCTCAGTTTAAGTTTACGTCTCATGTAAACAAACAAACAAACAAAAACGCACAAACAGCCTGGAATTTATTCCAACACAATGCTTACACGTGCATCAAGGTTAAACAAGGGGCACTTTTCTCATAATGCACAAGAATATTGAACATTCGAAAACAGCGATGGGTGTTTCCTTTGCTGGACAGTGTGCAATGTACAGCATTTGGTCCCCCTTAGAGGCATCAAACATCACAAGCAAGCACAAGTCACGTGCCGCATCAAATGCGGCGGCCCTCCACATTCTCAGTCCCTCGCTTTGCGATTGCATCACACTCACTGGAGGGATAAAGTGCAAAAAGACGGCAAACGAGGGCCGGCGGCTTTTATGCGGCCAGAAAAAAAAAACAGCCAAGTCTCAGAGGGGTTACGACGACTACGTTGGGTCAAGCTGGTGTGGCATTTCCAAATATCGGATTTTGAGGATGGACATCAACCTGTTTGTGGGGGGCCTAAGAACAGTAACAATCACGCAATTTCAGTAAGGCCTTCGCACCAGATGCTTAATCTTCAATATTCTTCATATAAGTGCCTGGTTTTCTGCTAGTTGACTATATAAAAACATCCAACCCACGTGAAAGGACTTAAAATATCTTCTATGCAAATTTGGACAGATACAGACATAATTGATGCAGCATTTTCTACTTGGCAACAGTAAACAAGTGCTACTCTTGTGCGTCCCACGATTGGTCCACTTTTAATTTCCTTGATGTTATTTTTTTTTTTTTTTTGTGAGGCGGGTCCGCCGTATGGTCAGCTACTTCTCCTTCTGACTCTCAAGGTTGACACCCTTTGTGCAAAATAAATAAATAAATAAATAAAAAAAAAAAAACTGTTGTCCAGATGGGAGGACGTGTGAGTCAGCATGCATGGGAAAGACGGAGGGCCCGGCCAAAAATCCAGTCGTAAATTCAAACTTTAAAAAAACCCTGGCAGTGATCCTTGATCAGAACTTATTTAGAGATTTCATTAACACTAGAGGGAAGAGTCCGTTGAGTGGAAAGGCAACAATCTCTACAGTCTTTACTGCAAACAAGAGGTGCAACGATTGATTGAGCACTAATTATCAAAACGTTGTTTTTTTCGGGGGGGGGGGGGGATGGGGGGGGTAATGGATTACAAACCTTATTTCACTTAAAATTGTCGAAATTCTTGGAATGTCATCCTTTCAAAAGTAAAAATCAGATTTCTGTAGTCCTCAGTGAAAGCAGAAACATTTGCAAACACCTGCTTTTACTTTGAAAAACCATGATCCAATTTTGTTCGAAATGGATTCGTCGGTGATCAAAATATTCATCCGTTTGATTACCATCAGTGGTCGATGAATCGTTGCATCTCTAAAAATCAATCGCCAAAGTTTCATTAAAAACGAAGCAACTATTACAGTCATCGTCAGTTGCGGCCCTCGTGCAAACGTTTCGACAATAAAAGTGTGGATGTTAAAACATCCGCCTGAGCCGCGGTGTGCTGGAAAGCGGGGGTGTGAAACCCGTTGACTGACAAAAGTGTTGGTGCCGCGAGCGTAGCCCCTCGACTCGTCGCGCCCCGGGGTTGGGGAGCACATGTGCGGGTATTCACGGCGTCGCTGTGCAAAAGCAGTGGGAAAAGTGCGGGTGTTCCCCTTCCGAAGTGCCGAAACAACCGCGCTCCCGGTGCGATGCAATGAAAAGGACGTCGAAACCTTCCATCGGGGGAAGTGTGGCTCTTTGTTACTCTTTGTGCAATCACAGCGGGATAAGT
The DNA here is from genome assembly GCA_018466805.1 of Hippocampus abdominalis. NCBI lineage: Eukaryota > Metazoa > Chordata > Actinopteri > Syngnathiformes > Syngnathidae > Hippocampus > Hippocampus abdominalis. The sequence continues at coordinate 6,390,314 of CM031700.1, forward strand.
GTGGCTGTGAAAAAGACTCACCATGAAAGGTGTGCATGTTGGAACCACCGCGTGCCCTGCGGGTGCGACGATAAGTCTGGATGTTGAAACCTTTCACTGTGTAAAGTGTGAGGGACGTCTCGGATAAGGACGGTGTCCGTTCGACACAGGGACAAAGCTGTCCAGCAGATGGAGACAGAGTGGAACATTTTCGGAACTTTGGTCCTCAAGAGTCATGTGCTTGGGCTCCCGTCCTCCTTTTCCACCACCACCACCACCACCGGCTCGCGTGTAAAGAGTCCCGCGCCGTTTCCGGATCCAAGGTTGTCCACTTGCGGGCCGCTTACCGTGTTGAGTGAAGAGTCGGAATCGCTGCTGAGGGGCAGCTGGTGCTCACCTGACGAAAGGGGAAACGTGTTTGAAATTTAGGACAGAAAGTAACAGTTGGGTTGCAGTTTTATTTTTTATTTTTTTTGGTTGTTCTTGTTGTTGGAGAGAAATTGGCACAGACGTGGATGGCAGACCAAATCAATCTGTTTTCAGGGATGGTAAATAACTGATTACGTGCAATGAGATTACGTAATCTAATTACAAAATTGATGGAACATGATATATAAAATTAGTATTAATTTATTTTTTAATCGCCAAGACGGCAGTTTGGGGGGGATTTTTTTTTTTGGGGGGGTCGTTAAGTCATCTTTATTTTATATTTAAAAACAGATTTTATTTACTCAGTGATCGATTTACACAGTGTCTAGATCATGAAATAAAAAGTAAAAGTCCCAAATCTTTTTCGTTAAGAAAAATAAAATAGTGTTTTGAAAAACAAAAACTATCTATCTAAATCTTACGTAGACAAAACTAACAGTAATAACAATGAAAATGTCAATGGCTTTTAGGATTAAAGCATTAAATATTGGAATAAGAAACATATATTTTGGTGTTCAGTGAACATATAGCAGTCATAATATATAATTCATCATTTTCCAAAGAAGAAAAGGGTTCAATCTAGGGTTAAATCTATTTATTTTGAGATTGCTGTACGGCCAGCCGTACAGAAGAAAGAAATTTGAACAGTCGCTTGGGAATTATAATTTAACTTCCACATTACCCCCCCCCCCTCCCAAAAAAAATCGTGCACTTGACAAATATATGTTAAATAAACTATAACTAATACTAAAACCAATTTAAAAAACTGTGTTGGAAATACTGTAAGCACTTCAGACAGACAAATGAAGAGTGGCCCCAAGCAGTTTTTCAAAATTAATGGAAATGTATTGACTTTAAAAGTTAAATACAGCTGAAATGAACTTGGGCACCATTCAAATACAATGCAAAGTACACACTCTAAGCGCAATAAAGGTTGGGAAAAACTGCAAGAGATCACGGCAAACCGGACGGCAAACCGGACGGCACCCCGCGGTGCAAAACATGTCAGACTTACTGCTGGAAATGATATAGTTCTCCTCCGCCTGCGGCGCCAAATCCACGTTGGGATCCGTCGGCCTCTCGACCAGCTCCAGCTCCACGGAGCTCTCGTTGACGGTGATTTCGCTGGCCCCGCTGATGACTGGGTCGACGGACGGACCGCCCAGCGTCATCTCATAGTCCGGCGGCGACTCGTCGGAGCAGTCCGCATTGAGCTGGACAGACAGCATAGATCGATTGCTATGAAGTAGGGGCAGGCAGATATGGCTTCACGCAAAAAAGGGTTTCATCACATAAATCAAATTTTAATATTTTTTTCTCTCTTTGCTTTTGGAAAAAATCAATCGACAAAGTCATTCAATTAGCTAACATTATCGACCCCGTATTTAGACGAACTCACCGAAATTCCCAAGGCCTTGAGTATGTTCATTTTACACATGGGACACGTCTGGTGATCATGCAGCCAGGGGTCCACGCAGTGCTTATGGAAAACATGCCTGCAAAAACATAGGGTGTACAAAAAAAAACTTACGGGGGAAGACCAAACAGACCCACAGCTTGTCGTCAACGTTTGCCAAGAAAGCTTTACCTGCAAGGTAACACCCTGACAACATCATTAGGCTTGTAGGGCTCGATGCATACGGCGCAGCTGTCAAAGTCGCGCTCGGTTTCCTGCAAGCAAAATGCCATCACATCGATATAACGAGGCTCAAATAAATCATGTCACCTAACGGCTGCATACCGTGTCTCCTTTTTTAATGGTCCGGACTGGAAGCTTGCTGATGGCTTTTTTGGCAGCGTCCCCCAAGCGTCTCTGCGGGCCGTGACAGAACACAGTCCTAAGTGTGACACTGGGACACGTCAATGTCTAATATACTCGGGGAACAACATCACTTTAAACGAGGTTCATCGACACCGCTCGCTTGCTCTTCGTTCGGATTTACATTTCACTAAAAACTCTCAACATAACAGCGTAAAGCAGGTTTGCGGTCCCGCTATTTCAGATACGCCTTTTTGGGGGTTGGGGGGGGAGGCTAGGGTACATAACGCAGTTAACCTCTGGAGGGTGGCAGACACTTTGTAAGTTTGACAAAAGAAGAACACTGGAAACAGGACGTCCAATATTTGAGCTCATCCAAGCGTTTGTCAAAATTACTCAACGTCAATCCCTTCAATCCTGCTTTTTACGCCTACAGAAAGTGACGGTTTTATCATGTACAAAGTTTGGGCATGATCATTGATTTACATTGTGAGATGATAAGTTAGTTTGGGAAAAGGGAGATTTGTTTCCTGTAAAAACAGAGGAATCTGGACACTATTCTATATATTTGTGTTATCCGTTGCTCTTGCTCTCTCTTTCTCGGTGCGTTATGTGTTTGTATTATTTCAAGACTGTTTGAAAACCTTAAAAAAAAAACATCTTAGTAACAAAAATGCTATAAGAAAACATGTCTATGATGGATTTAAAAGTATTTCTAGATCACAAATCTCACTTATTGAGAGGGTGGTCTAGAGCGTAATTTTTAATTGTATCAAACCAAATGAATGATTTCATTAAAATATATGTAAAAATCATCATCATAACTGATCGACAGTCTGCAGCAACAAGAGTTCACCTTATTGTTCCAATACTTTTGGAGGGGCTTGTCACCTTTTTCCTCTTTTCCTGTTTTTGTTATTTAGGAGCTTCATTGAATATTGCAGCTATGAAATGAGTCACTATTTCTGACCAATTTGTTTGAAGGGAACAAAATGAGAAGGCACATCTTGAAAAACTCATACAATCAAATTCGCTCATTTCTCCTCCCTGGGTAAATACACATTTGAGATGAGGCAGCTGGTAATATAAGTAAATGGTAAAAAAAAAAAAAAAAAAGTGGCGTTATACTGGACATGCTGCAGTCGCCGCTTGTTTATACTTTTGTTAAAAAGCAAACAATGGCTGCCGCCCCTGCAGATGTTACAATAACAGAGGCGGCAATGATGTAACAACGAGCCGCTATTTGCTCCTGGTGATGGTTCACCCGTTTTATGGGGGCCAGCTGTCAGGCTAATTCGGGCCTCTGCCTGGCAGTCGGCACCAGATGGAAACATGGAAAAATGCCGGTGACGAGAGTTTATAGCGGAGCGACCGACCCTCAAACGGATATTGGCGTTGCATAACAATGAAAGAAGAAAAAAAAAAAAAGAGCTCTAGCCATACCTGGTTGCGGTCTCGGGCATTAGCATAGCGGAATCTCTGGATATAGTAGAAGACAAGCCAGGCGAGGGAGGTTATCATGATAATGATGAAGGAGATGGAGACAAAGACTACCGACGTTCTGCTCACATACTTCTGCAGGTTGCGTGTCCCTACAGTGATGTGCAAGGTGACGGCGATGTTCTGCTCCAGCAGCGCCATGATCTCCCGGCCTTTGTGCTCTGGGATCATGATGGCCACTATGTCGCCTGTACCTGCGCACACGCGGCAAACGGCAGCGGGTCAGACGGGATGCGCTTCATTCAATCAATTCATCTTCATGCACACTGGACCGTTTGTGACGCATAGAACATCGACAGTTCCCTCGCCGGATGAGAATAACGCTTGTTCATCAAGAGCGGAGGCGGCTCATCCTGCTCCATGCGCAACCACACTGAAGACATGGCAACTCGCAGGGGTGACTTTGGAACCGTTCAGACAACAAACATGCCTCCCGCTCTCATACAAGCGTGACCGGTGCACATCTGGTGACATTCCCACCATTTGTTGCACCACCCAATGGCGTAAAACAAAGTCAGCCAACCGTGGTCTCTGAGTCAAACCCAATCAATTAAAAGCAGACTTTCTGCCGCTGTGATTTAAAACACAAGAGTAATAAGACATTGGGTTGCCATGTTTGGCCGGTGCTTCTATCTGTCTGCCAGTGGTGACATCACCATTCGACCCCATCCCACCCCACATCTATGATTCAAGGAAGCAGGGGTCTGGGGGGGGGGAAAAAAAAAAAAAAAAAAGAGCTTGAAACTATTCCGGAGTTTGGTGCAAGTGTAGTTTGATGTGCGTGTGCCACTTTGCCATGCTTTGGGATCTACTGCCATGGGATGACAAAATATTCCTTGGAGGCCATCGTTCCTTAAACCATCCCCCGGGAATGAATTGGCAAAAATGATGGACGGTCCATGATAAATCTCAAAGAGAGTTTTCTGACAAATTGCCAAAAGGGAGGCACACGTTTCCAAGTGGATCCATTCGTCAAATAACGCTGATTTTATCCTGGTAGCTGGCAACCACTCTTTATGAAAACTGGCAACAGACTGCGAGAATATATACAGCTGGAAAACTTGGTGGAGGTGTAATAAAATGGTTGGTAAATGAAATGTGGAAGTGCCCGGTGTCATATTTGGGGGAAAAAAAATTGAATTGATACGTTCAGACTAATAAAAAAAAAAAATCATCTACAGGTCAAAAACATGTGAACCGCGCCAAAGTAAGCACAGAAACGTGAGTTTTTCAGCGAATAACGGAGGTTTGGGTCCAAATAGAAGGATACGAATTTGCTACTGTTGAACCGTGACTATTTGGGGGTTCATTTTACAGGCAAACGTCAACAACCCAGGCCAAATTGAGCTCCTCTCCGACATATAAAGCCTCTCGGTTGAGATGCATCAATTCAACATGCAGCTTTAACGCCGATTCTTGATTTAGGCTTTATGACGTTTCAGAAATAGCACCAAAACGTGAACGCGTGATTTAATCAGCGAATTGCGAGGCGTGTGTTTAACTGAAGGGAGGTGGGGAACAGTGAAATATAAAAAAAAAAAACGCGAGGGATTACTGTATTATATTTGTATTAAAACCTGTAGCAGGATGCAACGTGCATGACCAAAAAATGCACTGCGTGTCAAATGTGTGCTCGTCTCACCAGAGTGGGGCATGGTGATGGTGTCATTGGTACCACTAGAGCCCACATTGTACACGACCACAACCGAGGCGTTGTGGCTGGCCGCGTTCCGGATCTTTTCGCGGTAAGTACAGTTCCCTGCGGCCACCAGCGCCACCCAGGCGGCGGCGGAGCGCGACGCCGGCGGGAAGCGGGCGGCCGGCTCGCACATCTGTCGGTCCTGCGGCAGCGACGGAGCCAACACAAGCCCGCGGGCTTCCCGCTTGGGCGAGTGCTCGCCGTAGCGGCCGCACTCGCTCTTGTCGCTTCGCGGCCTGGCTGTGAGCGGGTCCAGGTAGGTGATGTTAACGAAGGCCGTGTACCACTCCTCTTTCTCGGCCACGGTGAAGTCCAAGCACAACAGGTGTACGGAGCACAGGGAGGAGACGAGCCACGTCGAGAGAGCCACACTGCGGCACAGGCGAGTGATTGACGGCGCCATGGTGCTACAAGCAAATAGACGAATTAAAATAAACGCGGGTCCGGGAGTCGACAACCCGTTCGCTGTTAATCCACTTGTGGGAATTCGACTCCAGATCACCACCTGCGAGGGGCGGGGAAAGGGGACGGGGAAGTTATCACTCGCAGTGCCAGACGCTCTCTAATTGGCTGGGCGCTAGACGCCCACGTGACATGGGTGCGGCCAATGTGGCTTTGAAGCACAGGGGCACGTGGATCTGCCTGACTAAAAATAAAAGCCTTTGACTGATACGTGCCATAAAAAAATATATATTGCGAGTGTAACGGAACCCACACAGTGTGGATACCTCATTAATCAATATAAATAAAGATGTTTTGCATCCTGTGAAGGAAATTAAAAATGTCTGCCTCGTACTAATAATATACTGTAAGTAACACAGTAAAAACGGCGACCAAGACCAGGATTGAGAAGGAATTTAACCTACATTTAAAATGAACGTACTGTACATCCATGATAAAGATGTTGGGCGTTGGTATGTTGTGGTATGTCATGAATATAGTGTAATTATGCTTTGGGAAAATAAATAAATAAATAAATATATATAGTGATGATACGATGACCAATTACAAACAATACACCCAACATGTACAGCACAATAAACTGTTGGTACTGCACATTGATTATTTGGATTGGATTTGTTATTAAAAAATGTGAAGACCAATGCTTCGATATTTTCTTTTTCCCCAATACAAATGTGTTCATGCTTCCTGGGAAGATTTGTACGACTGGTTATTCCCTAAATCGCCCAATCCCTCTATTCTGAAAAAAAGAAAGAAAATGTTTTGTATGGCAATTATCTAAAAGAGTCATCCCATGACCCAGTCATTATGACACTCATCATTCGAGCTAATTTTTACACATAACAATAAATAGAACAAATTCAAACCTAATTTATGTGTCATAAACAATTATGTCATTAGTTTTCGCCCTTGATATGTACGCAACCTTGCTGAAAGGATACCTAGCTCTCCCTTTCATTGTTTAATTTGTGTTTTTGTTTTCTTTTCTTTTTTTGGGGACGACCTCCCTAGGCGTGTCTTTTACCTTTTTAGTATACAGTAACACTACTGTATACCATTCCAACAAGTTTTGTACAGTTGAAATGACTGACGATACTGTATATTAAAAAAAAATATCCAGTCCCGATCACATTTATACACGGGCCGGGTAACTTCATGCTTTTTAAAATTAGATATATTCTAGATGTACATTATATTGTCTATAATTTTGTTTGTACATTTTTTTAGATGGACTAGTTGAATCGCTTATTAACGGTTAAAAAAAAAAGTCTGGCTTCCGCGTGGAAAGCGGAACGAATGACGCTTGGGTACTATTTCCTGCCCGATTGCATTTTCGGGACGTAACAGTGGACCCGCTCATCCTTTTCGGTAAACTAAAAAAAAAGGTTCTGGTCTTTTAATTTACGTTGACACCTGCGTTTAACCTCCCCAACCATAAAAATAACTTCTTGACAACTTTCTCGTGACTCTAAAACCGAAAGTCAGTCGTAAATTAACCACTTTTATGGATGTAATTTCTCGTCACGTTCGTAGCTAGCGATGTTCTTCTTCTTGCCCACCTCAAACTTTTGACATTTTCCCGACGAGCTCGATAAATTCTTTGATCTTTTTTTGAGAATTATTGATAATGAGGAGTTATTTTGATCCCTACTGTTGAGCGAGTCGGTCGTACTAGCTACAAGGTAATGTCTCGTGTGCGTTTGTGTCAAGGTTTGTTGCCATTTGGGTGCCAAAATGCCAAAAAAGAAGACCGGTGCTCGGAAAAAGGCGGAGAATCGAAAGGAACGAGAGAAGCAGAGCCGAGCCAACCGGGACCTGGTGGACTTGGCAAAGCATCCTTGCAACGTCAACATGGTGAGATGTCACCATGGCTCACGTTCTCCATTTAAAGTGTCACAACCACTGATGCCTTCTTTCTCCCTGCTATTTAGGATTGCGATAAATGTCAGAGGTGAGCATTTCGATCAGCAATGCAGCTCGGATGGACAAAGCGCCAAACCGTCTTTTCTCTTCCTAGAAAACAGAAGAACAGAGCGTTCTGTTACTTTTGCAATGCCGTGCAGAAACTTCCCACGTGTGCACAATGCGGTGAGTGAAGTTGGGTGAAAATATTTCATTTTAGTTCTTTTGACGAAATCGAAGGCATGGTTTTTTTTTGTTACAAGGAAAAACCAAGTGTATGAAGACTTCAGACTGTGTCATCAAACACCCTGGCATCAACAGCACTGGGATGGGAATGGTGGTAAGTTCCAGGCAAATTTACTTTACATATAGTCAAACACCCAAAGTCTTCTATAAGAAAATAGTTGCCACTAGATGAGAAGTTTACGCAAGAAAAAAAAACAATCATGTGACGAGAATTGTGTCCAAGGAGGGCCTTAAGGAAACTTGACAGATCCCTTCCCTCTACAACACACAAAAAAGGAAGAAAGTCATAATTTTGTGAGAAGAAAGTTGAGATTCATCACAAGCAACCGTCATTTTAAAAAATGTGTTAGTTAACAGATTAAGTTTTTGTGGAAAAAAAATAGGCATACATATTTCTAGTCATATTTAACAAGAACAAGGCAATGTTAATTGTCCTATCCTATTGGAAACGGTTCATATTGTCAAATGAATTCCGTGTACTGCTGACTTGTTTTTGTGCCGCCAATAACCTTTTGTGGCCGCCAGGGGGCAGTGTGCGACTTCTGCGAAGCTTGGGTGTGCCACAGCAGGAAATGCCTGAGCACTCACGCCTGCATGTGTCCTCTGACTGAAGCCGACTGCATCGAGTGTGAACGGGGTGTGTGGGACCACGGTGAGGACGCCCCCTCCCCCCTCACCCTTCCCACCGCCTTTGATGATCTGACCTCCATCATGTCTCATTCCCCCAACAGGTGGGCGTATTTTCCGCTGCTCCTTCTGTCAAAACTTCTTGTGCGAGGATGATCAATTCGAGCACCAGGCCAGCTGCCAAGTCCTTCAAGCCGAAACATACAAATGTGAGTCACCCTCGTCCTGGCGAATATTTCGAAAGAGGCAAGCAATCACCTCAATGAATTTTTCACAAAATATTTTTCTACCCTGTGTTCCGATGTAGGCGTTTCCTGTAACAGACTGGGCCAGCACTCGTGCCTGCGCTGTAAGGTGGGGATGCAGCTCTGCTTACCTGTGCAGGGGGGCAACAAGTTATTTTGTGCATTCTTGTTTCAATTTAAAACATTTGCCAGCTGTTAACGCCGTCCGCACACGCTAGTCAGTGCATCTAACAACTTTTGGCTCTGACATGAAAACAAGTCCCCCCCCCCCCCCCCCCCCAAAAAAAATCCCTGTTTGGCTCCTATGAACTGGCATTAAATGGTCCTATTGTCCTCGCAGTCCTGCTACTGCGATGACCACGCCAAGAGCAAAGTGTTCAAGCAGGAGAAGGGGAAAGCGCCGCCGTGTCCCAAGTGCGGCCATGAGACCCAAGAGACCAAAGACCTCAGCATGTCGAGTGAGTCTCCGGAAATGCCTCGCTTGCCTTCCAAGTGTGCCAATCTGTCACATGACCATCATGCGTTTACTCCCCCCGCCCCGCCCACCACAGCACGCACATTGAAATTCGGACGCCAGGCTGGCGGCGATGACGACGATGACGACGACGGCTACGGAGCTTCGGGCTACGACGCCTACTGGAAGAACGCTGCGGCCGGAGGCGGAGGACGCAACTACGATGACGATGATGATTATGAGGAGGAGGACGAGGAGGAGGAGGACGATGAGGACGAGGAGGAAGAGGAGGACGAGGGCGAAGAAGAAATGGCCGCTCTTAAGTTAACATAACCAAATTCTGAAATGGGACAAGATTTTTATAGAAAGTCAGGTGGTGGTTTTGTCGCCCCGCCCTCCCCCCAAATAATTTTAACAACTTTTTATTGACTACCATCACAAATATGTCACATGATTTGCCAGCATAGGATTGTGCTTGAATAAAACACATTGGCACAGAAATGAACCACGAGTGATTGCTGGAAAATAATTCTGGAGCGACGCGCAACTCTTCAGAGCAACAACAAAGAAACAAACAGTCAATCGAAAGTCTACACACCCCTGCTCAAATGCCAGGATTTTGTGACACCAAACAAAAAAAAAATCCGCTGTTAAACCATAACCTCTTCAACTTAATTGAAACAAAAATCTGAGAGGGGGAACTAAAAGTAACTGAAATAAGGTCTTTGCACAAATGTGCACACCCTTGTCACAAGGGATATATGGCTGTGGTCCAAAGTTTACCAATCACATGCAAACTTATGTTCAACGGGAGTCAACAAACACCCGCCACCATTTCGAGCGCCTCTGATGAACACCAAATAAAGTTCAGCATTTCGAGTAGACTTTTCCTGTCATTTTTGCTGCCCGAATAAAATGCAGGTGTTCTCATACAGTTCCTGTAATGTTTCTAGTTACACAAACATTGTAGTTAATCATTGGCACCGCTCATTGAATGGTGTCAGAGCGTGTATGCGTCATCACAACAGACTCCACGCACGCATTCTCGCCGTGGCGTGCCCCCCCCCCCCCCTCTCCTTTTCGCTTTCTCCCAGGTGACGAATCAGAGAGACGTTTACTCCACGCTGAGCGAGTTGTGCGCGTCATGTGTTCAACTTGATTTCCGCCGGAGGGGGGCGTGTGTGTGTGTGTTCTTTGCACAGTGTGCTTCGGCGCGTAGGATAGAGTCGGAATCATCCCTCCCCATCCCGGAGCAGTCCACTGGCGCGGCATGCAGCGGTGACCGTGGACTGCAGCTCCGCGGGTCTGCCCCACTAGGGGAGCGCAACAAACGGCGGATTCATGACGGCGCGGCCGCTCGTCACCGCCCGGCTGATCACTTGCAGAACGGTAAGAAGACTTCAGGTTGTTCTCCCTCAATTGTTTAAAAAAAAATATTTATGTATTTTTTTTTTTCAGTCACCGCGTTCGTGCGTGCGCGTCGTTTAGCGATCGAAACAAACACCCAAGTCGTGCGTTCAGGACGCCGCGCGGCGGGCGGTGGGTGCCGCGGCACACGGGGGCGGTTAACCGCGTCAACCGCGCGCGCACGCGCGAGCTTCCCGATTGAACAAGATTTCCCATTCCAGCCCAGTGTGGCGTTTTTGACAAACCGCAACAAGAAAAGAAAAGAAAAAAAAAAGCGATTTTAAGATTCACTTTTGCCTGACACTTGGGCGACCTTGCGTTTAGCTGCAAGTTGCAGCTCGTCCGGGCTACTCGGCGATGAATCATTCATGTTTGACGTGGGCAACAAGAAGCGGATTTTGATTGAGGCAGCGTCGAGTGCAGCGTTTTCCACGTCCTTTATTGATCTTAAGAAGCATATTTTACATTGGGGAGGCGAATGCAGAAGACACATTGCCAAACAAATAACCTCCACTGTATGCCCCCCCCCCGCCCCCCGTAAGGCAAAAACTTTCCTGAATATGCAAATATGTGAACTTTTCGGACACTTATGGTAATAACGGTGTTCGCTCATGTTAATCGCTGCATCCGCTAACCATGCAGCTTTGGGTAACTCTGAGATCTGACATGTTCTGTTTTAGACAGTGACGGATCGTCACTCAGCCGAGCTGTCGAAGTCATGGCAGAGAAATTCTGTACGCAGACAGTATTAAGTCAATAAGCTTCACTGTTGCGTCACAATCGAGCATCATTTCCAAAGGCTCGCTCACAGACATGTTTACAGAAGAAGCCGATAAAAAAAAAAACAAACAAACAAACATCATTTTTATAGACATGAACACATCACACAATAAGACAAAGATAATGCCATTCAAAATCTTTAAAAAAAAAAAAAGAAAAGGCAAAAATCTAAATCTAAAATCAAATCCAGCTATCTTATTCATCATATCTTATTTAAATTAATCGACCGATGACTTGGCGATCAGAAATACATGATGCCAAATATAAGAATCAATATCGGCCGGGGAAAAAAAATCCATGTTGGTCCCTTTGAAAATCTAATTTTATTTTGGGGAGGACGTATAAGAACAATCTGGAGAATTTCCAGATTGCATTTCCTCTACTGGTCGACTCAGGAAGTCGTTTGGACATTGAGGAAGTGTGTAAGCAGAAACGAGGTCAAATTGACCGATTCAAAATAGAATCGCCGCAGCAATTTAGAGCCAGAAAGTTACCCGCCATTCAAAATCGAAAGGGTTGAAAGTTGGCAGCGTGTTCAGCCATTCAAGCTAATGATCCAAACAAAAAGTGGCCGCCCTTTCACTTTTTGTGTACTTAAGCGACGCCGAAACAAACGAGCAGAAAGGAAGCATTCGAGCGCTTCGATAAAAACGCAGTCATCTGTCAAATTGAGCTTGGGCACCCGTCACGGAGCGGTTTCGTCACCCTTAAGAAACTCTTTGAAACTACAACTGCCAATCAAAAAGTGAGTGGTATTTTATTTGTCACAGCGGAATCTTGCTGTGTAACCCCTCCTCCAAATTTAAAAAAATAAATAAATAAGGGATCAGTTGTGTTTGGTTGTGGGAAAGTATGTCAAGCTATTCTATATGTGTCAATCAGTGTTAGCGGAGCGTGAAAGGAGAAGGGTCCAGCTTGCAGACCCGGAGGAGGCCGATTCAGGGAAAGGTAGGTTTAGGCAAGTAACGTTGCACCGGATATGACGTCAGGCGGATGATGCCCGAGTCCGAAGTAAGTCGCGTGTGGATCTTAACATTTTTAAAAGGCCCTGTAATTGTAAGATAATTTAACAGCAAAACCTATGTTTAGTTGTATTGCAAAGTAGGTCATCAAATAAGTAAAAGTTATTCTATCTCAAATTGGTTGGGTAAAAAAAATATTAATAATCATATACACTATATATATAATAATAATAATTAATAAATATAAATACGATTATTATTCAAATAAAATAATTTAAATTCCCCATTACAATTAATGAACATTTCACTTTCGTTTTCCGGGACTTGCCTAAACTTACCACAGCCACTTTGGGACTTTATTTTGAAAATCAAATTTGCCTAAACTTACCACAGCCACTTCCGGCGTATGTCTACCATTGCCTCAAGCTACCTCCTCCGAGTCTGCAGCTGGATACTATTGGAGAGAAAGCGCCGAACATGCGAAGATGTGCACTAACCCGTCCGTGTTGTTTCCAGGCAGGCACCCGGCTGCGGCTCTGCCCTCACTTGTGCAGGGATAGACGCACAACTCAGGTGTGGCTTTGTGTGTTTGTGCTGAGGTACGACGACAGCGGTGTAGGATGGCTTTGGTACCCGTGCAAACAAGCAGAAACAAGTGCCTCAAAGTGCCAGGACTGAGAAAAACAACCATTCCGCCCGTTTTGGACATTCCACATTTCTCCACGGTTTCAAAATTTAAATATTTTCACCACGTTAAGCCCGCCTGAGCAGCTATTTTCCACATTGAAAAAGGACTTGCAGTAATCCCTCGTTTATGGGGACCAAAACCACCCGCGATAAACGAAAATCCGCAAAGTAGCGACCAATAAACATACTGTATTAAAAAAAAAAAGCCCCACGTGGACCTTCGCGCTTGAGCAGAGTGCACTAACATACGCACACATACACAAACACACACATTCGCGCGCACACACACTAGCACGCATCGTAAACAACACTTAGACACTGATTTTTGCAGACCTCAAAAAAAAAAAATATATGTTTGAAAAAATCCGCCATGCACCAAAGCCGCGATAAACAAACCGCGAAATAGCGAGTGATCACTGTATTCCAAAATTCCAATTTTTTTTTTTAACCAAAAAAAAAACAATTATTCAAGCTCAACAAAAAAGTGCCACACCGTTCAGTGCAAAAAAGAAAAAAAAATAACGATAAAATTCCCAAATGGAGAATTATTTTACAGAAATGATTTTCGCTTCCTCTTCCCACATGACGTGAGCGATACAGATCATTGCGACTTCCAAGATGTTCAGCTCATTCTGGTCATTCTAGGTGCTATTTTAGACAAATTATAAAATAATGCATTCATTTTATTCCCCAAATTATACATTTAAATTTGTTGTCCAATCAAAATTCCAACTTACAAACATTCAGCACCCAAAAGGTCCATCTTGTAAAAAATTACATCTGCCATATTTTCACATTATAAATGTCAAACCAAGCAACCCCCCCCCCCAAAAAAAACAAGTTACTTGAAAAAAAGCCAAAATGTTCAACAAAAATGAAGTCCAACTTTTAGAAAAATAAAGTTATTTTTATTTTTTTTAAACTATACAATACTGTATCACCTTTTGCACCGTTCATCAAAAGATAATGGGAATTCGTGCCAATGCAGGTCTGCTTACCTGTTGACTTTTGCTTGAGTGCAGTGGGGGATGCGGGCGTTTCTCAACTCAGTTTCATTGAGAGAGCACCTTAAAAAGCATCCACAGCTGAAACAAAGCCTTTTACATGAACACAAATCAAACACGAGACAACTGAACCTAACATGCAAGTTAAAAAAACAATAAAGCACAAAAAAGAAAATTCTGCACGATAATGCCTCTGCTCAGCGTTATGTTCCAAAGCCAACTGTGGTCTAGAGTGACCATACAAACAAAATCTCGAGTATTAGCCCTCCCGCAAGCAAATCATAAACGTTCGCTAGCTTATTGCTAACATCGAATGCAAAACGCCATTGACGGGCTAACAGAAATCAGCATTGATGGCACTCCGAGTCAGTTTGTTTTTGCATTAAGCACCGTACCACAAAGTACAACATTACTCACAGGGATATAAATGTTCCATCTACTAAACAGCTTAGGTGGGGACCTTCTCCGCCTCTTTTTCTCTTCTCTTAAATATGCCGCATCTTTATGCATACATGGTTAAAACGCCATCGACGATCAAACAGCGACATAGCGTGACTTGACTTCAGTCCAGCGGCCACCACTTGAAAGTGGCTCTGGAGCTGATCATTTTATTAGCTGCTATTATTGCATAACATTTGGGCATGACGTGTGGACCGGTTCGCTCACAGAAATTTTTTTGGAGTGCGAATACTGAAAGACTTGTTTGACAACAATGTGCATACAATCAAATAAAAAAAAAAAAAAATTAATTTCCCATCAATCATTATTTCGCGGTCCTCCCTGAAAGCGATCACTTTCATGTGACGTAACCAAACGCAAGCACATTTGTAAGCTAAGCGATGGTCTTCATTGTTCCCTCCGCAGCTTCCTGAGTTCAACTTCGTCTGCGCTGTCTGCACGGGACTCCGAAGACTTGCAGCTGTGCCTGCGCAGCCTGACGCCCTCCATTGAGGTGAGCAAAAGGTATACAAATGGTTTTGCTTTGAGCGCTTCGCCACAACCCAGCACAGCAACGTTTTTCGCTTTTCATTCCCCAAAGCGGCCTGAAAATGCTTTCATCTTTGCGCCTTTGCAGGAGTCCCGCGCTATGTTGTATGCTCCGTCCATGAACGACATTCAAGTAAGTCAAATACCACCCATTACCGGAACATATGTTTTATGGCTAAACCTCCATTGTGGATCCCGTCGATACCGTGTGCTCTCTCCCGCAGGCCAAATGTCAGCTCCTGTCGCTCAAATGTTACTTCTTGGAGCTGGTGATGGTCATGGACGAAGAGGAAGTTGACGGCGACAACATTTACGGCAACTGCCTCCACAATTTCAACGAGGCGCTGCTTCCCGAAGTCGATGCTGTGAGTCAAGTGGATCCCCCTCTCGTACGCTATTTACGAACAGCGAACCCGCGCTCAGTGGTGGTGTCTTGTTTGCGTATCCACTACGTGACCGTTTTTTTTATTTTTTAAAGGCAAATTTTAGAGTTGCGCACCCTCATTGTAGCACCATGATGCGCCACGACATGTCTGCGATAGATGAAAATTTGAGGAACTTTCTGTTTGTATTTAAGCATAAAACCAATCCAAAATATGCACATAAGGTGGAGGAGGTATTATTTTGGTCAAATGCGCGACTGACAATGATTTTTGGGGGCCGAGACCAATGTGTCAGAATAAAAAGAAATTCTGATAATCCATTAATTGGGTGATTTCAAAAAATATTTATAAAAGGAAATATATATATATATAGTATATATGTATTAAAAAAATATATATATATATTATATATATATATATGCGCATGTATAATTACAAATATTTTTTTTTTCATTATTCACGAACCGCCCGGTCTTTATTCCCTGCAAATAGCGCGAGTCAACTGTATATGAGATCTTTATTAGTAGATTTTTTTCAATAATATAATATGTCGATTTTTTAAAACTTATTTTCATGTCTTGTTTTGCGTTGCAGGTCAGCTGTCCACCATGCGAGGCCCACTCACTGGGGAACATCACAACCTTCCTGGATCGACTTAAAACCCTCCTGCAAGCGGTGACCCTGTGAATGCCCCCAGCAAATGCCATGAGGTGCAAATTTGTAAGATACTGTATAGAAATTAAAATGTCCACATATGTACAGTGAGGTCCACACGTTTTTGGACAGTGACAGCTTTACAAAAAAGTGGAAAATTACAAGAACAAAATGGTGATTTTATAAGAAAAAAAGTTATTGGGGAGAAAAAAATATAAAAAAAGAAATTTGGAATTTATCCAGTAGTCACCACTTAAAAAAAAAATTGTAAAAAAAAGTTGCAAGAATAAAGTCAAAATGTCGCAAGACAAAGTCATAACCGACGAGAAAAAAAAAGTATTCATTGTCTCAGAGAAACAGGAGAAAATCTGAACATCAAAAGTATGTCAGAGAAAATGGAAGGTGACGGGAATACAGTAAAGAAAATGTCGTAAGAATAAAATGATTTGCAAAAAAATCAAATTCTGATATTAAACTCAATTTAAAAAAATGTACGAGAAAAATGTTTGAAAACATCGCAAGAAACATTGTGATGTTCAAGAACAGTTGTCCTTTTACGAGAATAAAAATCAGAGAAAATCTTGAAGTTATAAGAACGAAAGTCGTAATTGACAAGAATCCAGAGTCATTTTGGATGTCACATTTTAGGAGACAAAAATCAAGATTTTTCAAGAATACAGCAATGTAACAAGACAACTTTGAAGACAACTTTATTTTTTTTAAACGAAAATAATGTTACGAAGAATAACTTACGAGAAAGACACCTTCATGTAATGAGAACAAAGATGTTTTGTTCCAAGAAAAATGAAAACTTCACAAGAATATTTGGTCATGCCACCAAAACTCCTAATTACAAGATAACAAGAAGACACGAAAGAAATAGTTCTAATTTTTAACGTGATTTCACTGACGACAAAACTTTATCCAGTGCCTGCATTCATCCCCTCATTTCGATAGTTTGCTTTTATTCCATCCGATTATTTCATCAAGAAACATTTAAAAAGAAACTGTCACTGTCCAAATACGGCTGCAGTTATGCAAGTGAATAACTTCTGATAGTTTTTTGTTGTTGTTTTTTTGTGTGCGTATAAACAATGCCTCATAGCTTGACATGAATGAAGTGTGTGAAGTATTCTAATGTGACAGTTTTTGAGATGTAGCAAGCTGTGTCAATGCTCGGCAAAGATTTAGCCGTGACCATAAGCTAATCGCTAAACAGCCATGAATGTACAATCAATCCAAGAATATGCTAATTGGCAAACGGGAACGAATGATGCGCGCCCCAAATATGCTAACTGCCACCTAGAAATCAGTGCAACAAATCAAAATATGTCGAGTATGTTGTGGTACAGTGAACCCTCGTTTATCTCGGAGAATACATTGCAGACCCACTCGCACTATAAAAACCAGCTGGGTCAAAAATTGCCCAAATTGGGTCAAAAAGGGACCGACCCAAATTTTTGTGTTAAATGACTCAAAAAGTTGGGTCAAGTTATTTTGTGGGTTATTCATTTGACCCAAATCTTTGGGTTAAGTAAATAACAGTTGGGTGTTTTAGAGTGCACCCACGATGAGTGAAAATCTGTGCTACAGACCAAAAAAAAAATTAAAAAAAATACAAGTTTACTATAAAAGTGCTGCGCAAAACTGAATGAAACGTGTATATTTTTTCATATGCTGTGATATATTAGATATTTTTATCATTGTTAGTTTTGATATTTTGATTGTTTTAATCCGTTTTTAAGAGTACGTTTGTTGGTTTTACTTTTTTGAATTAAATTTTTTTTTTTTTGTAGTTTTAAAATTTAAAAAATACATTGCGTACTTGTCAACTGCAAGAATATTTTTTTTAAAAAGTCATGAAGTTCTGTGTAATAAAGCAAACTACAATTTAAATTTCAGCTCGTGTATGATATTGCAAGACATTTTCGCTATCATGAGATTTTTTTGGAATGCAAGTTTGTTTCGTCTTCATTGAGTATGCTTCTGTGGGCAAAAGTGATTTACATCATGAAATCAAGATGCAAAAGCTGTTTAATTCTTTATATTCTATTTCATTATTTTATTACTCTTTGTTTGAAAATACCATAGTGTTATTTTTCTTATTAAAACAAAATGTAACCACATTTTTTTCGTTGGTGTTTTTATAGGGGACTGGAACCGATTAATGGAATTTCCATTCATTTCAATAGGTCAGGATGATTTGTGATGCACGCGGTCATCAAACAAATAAAACTCGAATATGCTGGAGTACACTTTAGTTTCCTGTTGCACTGTGATACAAACTTCTAAAGACAGGACGAGCAAATGGAAAGACGCTTTTATTTCATCAATGCTACGAATGACATCATTTTGTACAATAAAAGGGGCAAAAGCCATCGTTTCAGTGTAGAAAAAATAAATATTTGTTGTAGCGTATTATGAAATGACACGTATGACATGTCCAATTGATCTAAGGATGTCTGGACCGGGTTGTACCTTATCAGCCATCTCCAGGCAGCGACTCATGAACAAAGACAGGAAAACGGTCAAGTGTCCACTTTTCCATATGAGCCTTCGGGCGGCCGGTAAGACCTGGGGAAGGCCATCAGCTGCAACATGTTGAAGGCGTATTTCCGGCAGCCGATGTTCTTCTCCACGTTCTCCATGCGGCAGCCTTCTCTGGCGGCCAAAACGACAATGGTCATCGCTCAATTCGACAAATGTTATTTTTCCTCACAGGCACGATTGAAATGCCCCCACACTCACTCTCGGGAAATGCTCTCACATGCACGCATTCAAGTTTTCTGCCACACACCTACAATTCTCAATAACACTACAAAAACAATCATACGACTGAATAGTCTCTCACACACACACACACACAACAATATTTTCCTGAAATGCTTGCATATGCACAGATGAGACGGTCTTTCTCACATGCAATACTAGAAAACATTTTTTGTGTGTATACGCACTACTGAAAGGCAGGAAATGCCATTTTTTTGCTCACACACTCCAGAAACATCTTCACACTCACTATGGAAATGTTCTTAACACCACACACTGCTGAAAGATGAAAACAAATTTTTTAATCACACACTACCGAAACTTCTTGACACCCACCGGAAATGCTGTCACACCCACCCATATATTTCTACTGAATACTCACCCACAACTCAAACACTCATATACACTACCGAAACACTCCTCATTCATACAGTACAATGAAACCCCAAGAAAGCTCTCACATAACAAAGACCAAAACCCAAGTTTCAATGGTGTGTGTGCGAGTGGCAAGACGAAAAAGAATGGTGAGCACGGGTGCCGAAGAGAGCGAGCGAAGGCCTGATAGTTGTCAGCAGCTTTATTGATACTTTGCCAACAGAAAAACCAGACTTAAAATGAGCCAGACGACCAGCAGGTGGGAGCTGACGAGCAGCAGGGCGATGGGGTAAAAGTGACGCGACGTCGGTTTGCTCTCGGCCGCCGCGCCCACCTCGGGGTCCTCCCAGCGCCCCAACTCTCCGTGGGACAGCCGACTGAGGGAGGCAGGGAGGGGGGGGGAAAGACGCCTCCCCCCCGATCGCGGGCAGAGAGAGAGCCAAACAAGACAGGTTAGTGAGAGATTTTTAGCCCGGGAACATGAAGACAACACGAAAGAGAGGAAGCGGGAGGACGAGGCGTGGAGGGTAGTAGAAACGAGAGGAAATGGAGGAATGCGGCATGGCTGGAGTGAGGCGGCATGCGAGATGCACCTAACCTAGCAACCTACCCACCTACAGGTCAAGGAACCTTCCAACTTGCCGACCGAACACCCACTGTCCTACCTACCTGTAAAGACCCGCCTTCCTTCCTACACAGGCACAAGATAGTATGTACTGTCCCTAACTACCGACCTAGCTACTGACCTTGCTACCTACCGTTGCCTGTCCCACCTTTCTCCTACCAACCTATGCAGCAAAGTATCTACCGTTTTTTTATTTTGTACCGGGTAAGATGAGAAACAGTTACCTTTGGAGTCCAATAATTCAATCTAGAGGTGTGATAGATCAGTACCTTGAGGGACAGAAACCGATCCCTCCCTTGCCACATATGCACCAAGCTACCATTGTTTCATCTTGACTTTTACACGTTGCGGATGCAGCCTGCGTTTTTTTGGGACCTGGTACAGCAAGAAACCGTTTCCGAGGAGTCAACTGGATCCCTATTTCTAACAGTTTACCTCCTGGCCTAGCCACTGTCTCAGGAAAAGATACAATGCGGTTTTCTTTCAGGACATAAAGCTTGTCCCTGGAAGATTCTGCTCTGGTACGCTCAACCTTAACCTGATCTTGAGAACATACCCAAACTTTTGTGATGCTGGTAATCATAGAAGCTGCTATTTTGGAGTCAGTGGTATCCTTGTTTTGGGCAGTGGACCAACCCACCTAAACATGGTCTAAGGTAAAAAGTACCTTAATGTACCCTTAGGGATCCAAAGTTTGTCAGGGGCTGTACCTTTGAGGATTTGGCTTTTGAAACCCAACGCCCCTAACTTTAACAAAACACATATCTTAACTGTCCTGGGCCTGGTACACCTTAGAAACAGCTACCGAAAAGTCTATTGTACCGCTAGTGCTGGTGATGGATCGTTACTACCTAGCTACCTCGCTTCAGTTTCAGGTTATTGTACCTTCAGGGATACAAAACTTGTCATTGGGCTTACTCCCAAGAGGATTCTGCTAATGTACAGCACCCTCGATCTTATCTCGGGAACATACCTTTCTGGTGCTGGTAATCACAGAAAAAGTTACTTTGGAGTCAACTGTACTCCTTTCAGACAATGGATCAATCCACCTACCAAGAGTCTCTGGTCAAAAACTATATTTGTGTAGCCTCAGGGATCCAATAATTGTCACGGGGGTTGTACCCCCGAGGATTTGGCTTTTGTACTTTTCACACCGCTGACTTCAACATACCACATACCTTTACCCTCCTGGTAAACCAAGAAACAGCTACCGTCGAGTCTACTGGTCCTCTCTGACCGACCGACTGTTTCAGGTGAAAAGTATAATATTGTACGTCAAGGTATACAAATCTCGTCACTGGGATTGGGAGGATTTTCCTTTTGCATCCTTGAGATTAGACATCCTTTCTGGACGTGGTAAATAAAGAAACCGTAACTTTGGGAGTCTTAAAATTAGCCCGAGGTGCTGAGGCGGAGAAACTGGTTCCCCCATAGCGACACAGAATTATCTTTGAGTCAGTAGGCAGTCCGACCGTGTTCATGAAGCCCTCAAGGGACAAAAATAGATGTCGTATTGAATTAGATGTGGTGGCAACATTTGTTGCAACTGAGAGTGCAGGTGTCGCAGAATCCGTGTTTGCCACCGAGGTTGCTCCACGCCAACCAGTCGAGCAGGTCTTAATCGCTGGCCTACTTGTGCATCATTGTCTTTTCTTAGCCTGTTTTGAAATAAGTATTGTCATCTTGCCGGAAAAGCATGCGAGCCACACGGGTCAAACGCTCATTCCGGCATGGCGAGCGTGCATCAACACAAGCGCGTTGCTGTCAAAGTTGAAAAGCAAAACACCCGTCGTTTTGAACCCTCTAATCTCTCGGTGCAGATGTTTACTTTCACGGTTCGCCGAGTTGGAAACTTGATGAACCTGAACGTTCGCAAGAGTGAAATTGTTTCTTTGTTGTTGGGTGGTGCATCCATGGAAACATTCACGTATGCGTGTGGTGATGGCGAAATGTGACAAGCGGGGCCGGTGTATGGACACAAATGCAAAGCATGTTAAAGGGTCAGTTCAACTAAATTCATTTTATTTTCGCCTTTAAGAGAATTTCAATACGGTGAGAAGTGGATTGAATGAATTTAATTTCGTTGTGAGCGAGGTGCGGGATGCCATTTGGGCGTCGTGCCAATTTCTGTCGCCGGATAAAAATCTCAATTTTGGATCGCACAAATTCCCTGCAGGAAGTTTGTTCCGATACGATGCCTTCCACGACCCAAATAGCTGATTCGGTGCGTGTTACACTTTAGGTTCTTTTGTGATTTTTCTGTAACTGACTTTGTGTCAACCAGATGCACTGGTTTTGGATGCTAATCTTTTCAAACAGCCCCTGTTACGAAAACCTGTCATGTACAATGATTCCCAAAAGTGCAGTACATGCACCACTAGCGGTGTATGGTGGCTTCAAGTTTGTATTTTATTTTTTTCATCCAGTTTTTAATCCAATTTGTTAGGTGCAGTTCGGTTGGAATGCACATCGATGTGCAATCCGTTTTCTTTGAATTGTTTAGAATTGAAATGCCCCGAATCCCCCCCTCAAAAAATGGCACCTTCAAACCAAAGTGGCCGGCTGACTGTGCGTCAGGTGATTTAGATGAAATGACCCTTGAACTTGGGCTCATCGCATTCTTATGGAAGAGCAACAATCTGCAGCAAACACAATCGCGATTCGGTGGAAGTCGTTACCTGCGCATACAGTCCAGGGCGCGGATGAAGAAGTCCTTGCTGAGCTGGTGTTCGTCACGCAGCAGGGCGCACTGCTCCAGCGTGACAGACATGGACGTTCGGTCTTTGGCACTTTTGCAGCTGGTGAATCGGATTCCGTTCAGACGTCGGCAAACCTGGACAGTTGGGTTTAATAGTTAATCCAGGACTGGGGGGGGGGGGGGAATTGAGTACAAGGGGCCACATTTAATTTTGAAATTGGACTGGCCAAGCACTGTTTTTAACTGAAGCTCCTCAATTCATGTCAACATGATTGCCCAGCACCATTGTAGGGGCAAAGCACTACTTTTGTCTGTCTTTTGCTCCTCAACTCATTTCAACATAGTTTTCTAGATGCCAAAATAAGCACTACTTATGTCCAAATGACACTCCTCAACTCAACTTCAACAAAGTCCCTTGGCACCGAGACGCCACAAGTGATCATAACATCATAGTATTATTATTTTTTTTAAATCTGCTAACATGTGAATTATCTAAAGCTGAACTGCAGAAATGCAGACGTGAGACATATTTTTACAGTGTACTTCAACTGATGCGTTCAACGGCGTTTTCTGCCAGTATTTCGGCATCGAAGCCAAGCTGAGTGACTTATGACACACAAGGGCTATTTTGTTTACATGTCCGGGTAGGAAATTTACAGTCCTCCCCGAGGAAGGCGCAAGACCGTTGACGCTCACCGCCGCAGCACTCCACAGAATCTCCACATTCTTTCTCCGCTTCGCAACTACATTCTGGCCCAGGGTTTCAAGTAATTCCTTGACGTCGGTCTGGGTTTGGAAACGCGGTAGACCTGTTTTACACAGCAAGGGAGTGGAAAAAAATAAATAAAATGCGAGAGTGAGATTTTCTCCTGTGGTCTATCTGGCCACACCTTGGTGATAACGGCTCGGCCAACTTACATTCACGTGGCACCTTTTCACTCAACGTTTTATAATAACACTGCAGCGTTTCAAAGTTCGTCTGGTTGATCCTCTCCTGAAGAGAAATGTCTCCAAATCTGAGGACAAAGTCCATGATAGAAAGTCTTCAGTATAATTGCAGGTGGTGCACAAGTCAAAGTGTCATTAAGTATGAAAAAAAGGAGGAGCTCGACGGGAGCCTTCAACTACACATCTTCTCCCTACATGCCACCACCGGAGATCCAAAATACAACTTGTTTTTAACATGGTTTTATTATAGTATGCAACAGAGAAGAAAGTGCATACATTTGACAGAATTAAGAAAAAAATGCAAAATTGAGAGTGGCACTGCCACCTAATGGAGTGGATTTGTAATTACAAGAAAGAGAGAGAGAAAGATGTTTTATTTTTTCCAGTGTCACATGCTCCGAGGGCCTGCCCCACTATTTGAGGACTGCGTTAATCTCGACATGGCTTGAAAAAAATACAATTTGACATTTTGGTGTACACGTCGTAATTATGTTGAATTGGTGTCACAATTATGAGGAGGTCCTTGGAAGAAAATGTCTTCCATGTCAGAAGGAGAAAAAAAATCAAAAAGTGTGAGAAATTCAAATGCTTTGAAATACGCTGACCTCTCGGCAATGGTTTGCTGCTCGTTGATGCCCACGTTAAAAAGCACCGGAAACACGCGCAGAGGCCGGCCCTCCTTGATTTCCTCTGGCATGTTCTGGAAGGCGGGGCCCGGCAGCGGGACCTCCACAGTGAAGTGGTCCCTGAGCACAACCACGATGCCAAAGTTAAGCAGCAATCACGACAGGGGACAATTGTGATTTGACAAAGACTTCGGCACATTGAGGGAAGCAGTTTTTGAATAAAATGTCCGCCGGAGTGATTGATGTGCAACTTGGACATCAATACTAATGCATACTGCATGCAAGGAAGCAACTTTCGACTAAACGTCCACTGTATTGACTGAAGTTTCCACGTCGGCGTCGCAAAACTTATGCACCGAGATGAAAACAGCTTTTGAAATTGACACCGGAGTGACGGATGCGCCCACGTCTCACCGTCTGCCTCGCACCACAGGCTGAAGGTCACTGAGGTGGTCCGTCCTGGCCTGGGTCACCTTGAACACGACCTTCCGCAGGTCTGCCACGCCTACCTCCATGTCCTCCAGCATGCAGATTTCTTCACCTTGGGACGGTTGCCATGTTCACATTAATGTGATGACTCAGCCAAAAAAAATACAAAAAAAAAAAACACGACTGTACTGTACTCCTAACATCGTAATTTGTTTAATTGCGGTTCCAAACTCACTGTAGGTGCTGAGCAGGCTTTCAAACTGGGCCACCAGGCCGACCAGGTGGAGCTGTCTCAGGAAACCTTTGTCCTGCATTCCTGCGTATACGCGCATGACGAAACCACACGCCAACACTGCCAGCTGGTACACCCGCCCACCACACACACACACACACACACACACACACACACACATTTTTTAGTGACAAGAAAAAAATATGCATCCAGTGCCATTCACTCTCAAACTCACGCACCCACACTTATTCTCACTCTCATAATCACCACCGTGTACAGTACATTACTGCACTATCGCAATTTTTGCTGTCGTTAGCATTCGTCGCATAGTAATCTTTTATTGTTGTCGTTTTGACTTACAGCCTGACTGAAGACGACGTCCCTCCTCTGCTGGAGTAGGAAACCCTGCGGGAGGCTGCAGGCGGCCTCCTGCAGAAGCACAAAGGTGACGGCTCTCTTGGCCTTGTCCACCACCTGTGTCACGCACTCCTTTAACCTGGCCACTAGGGGGCACAGCTGCTCCCGCCAGTCACTTGCTGCGTCAACATTGGGAAAACAAGGAAGAACTCAAACGACGTTGGCGTTACTTCACATCTCGTGCGCTGACCCATTGGCAAGCAAGGCATCGCTTCCTGTTTTTGAGGACATCTGTAATCTCAAGGGTGACTTTTTTTTTTTATACCGCATCAAAATTCATAATAGATGTTTCACAGTTAACGGCGGATCATTAAACGCATTGTGAAATTGTCTTCGTGGAAAGGACGCGGTGCCTGTGAAAAGACTTTGTAAAACCAGACAATGAAATGGCATCAGTGCACACTGCACTGACAAGCGGGGTGTCCATTGTATATTCCCTAAAATTACAAAAAAAAAATTCTCTGAATCAAGGTTATTATAAAACAAACATTTTTTGTTGAAGAAAACATTTTTGTTGTGGAAAAAACAATGAAAATGCCTAAAAAATAAATAAAACCACTCTGTTACACAATATACAACTCTGTTTATATCTTGCGCTCGACAAAACTAAACTTAAGATGAAACTATAAAACCTAAAGAGCATTTTTGAAAAAAAAAACCTGAAATAACCTGCTCTAAAATTTAACATGAAATATTTGGCCATTTCCCCACATGAAATGACAACTTAAGTTCTACACTGTAACAGATTTTCTCATCTCAACTTTTTCCCAAATTTTAAAAATGTGTCAAATTATATTGAAAACAAAATAGCGTAAAACTAAGAGTCACTTCCCCCCCCTTATTTCAGCATGGCCCTAGTACAGTATTCATGAAAAAAAGCAGCCCTGTGAACTCTGCCTTGCAACAAGTAACCTAATTTGAAATTATCCGAATCTATGTTGCTTTGCCTGTTTCAAAGAAAATTTTATAAAGAGTAACAAATACTTTCTAATTCTTAGTAAAGTTACGAGGGAGAGAGAAAGAGCAAATTTTAGGTTCGCAAAGCTTCTTTAAATACTGTAATTCTCTTAGCTGCCAATAGGGGGCAGTGTTGTATCAATAATGTCCACTACGGCCAAAACGCTCGCGCGCACGCGCACACACACACACACACACACACACACACACACACACACACACACACACACACACACACACACACACACACACACACACACACACACACACACACAAGCGCATTGGAAGCAATTGAATGAGCTCAGGCAATGGCCCAATGACTCTAATAGGGCCAACTTCAGTGGCAAGAACAATTTATGAGACTTTTTTGTTAGTCTGCTTTTGTTACGTCAACCGAATGTTAAGTTGAACAGTAAAACTGGCTTTTGGGGTTAATTTACAATCCATCCATCCATACTGGGATGAAATAAAGCCCATTTTAGCACCGGATTCTTGGGCCCATATGATTCTATTCTAATTTTCCAAACAAATACTTCCCTTACCAGGGTTGTGTGAGGTGATGACATCAGCGAGCTGTTGCTGCTCGCCGCTACGCTCCTGCTTGCTGCGCTCGTCCTGGTCGGCCAGTTGGTCCACCATGGCGATGACACAGTTGAGCCGCTTGGCCACACTGGCCCAAATTCTGTCCTGAAAGAATCCAAAAATCACACACTGCACACACACAAGATACTAACCAAACAACCAATCAACATGAAGGAAGCCCACATCACTCTAAACAACAAGGACGAGAGAAAATTGACTCTTTCATTTAAAAAAACTCTCATTTAAAAAACAAGAGTGACATGACCAAAAACCAGACATTAAGTGTATTCTTGCACCCTTCCAGGCCAACCCAATCCAAGTTATGATTTCTGAGGAGCGTTCACGACTTCCTCATCCCTCAGTTGACTTGACAAGTTGCATCCTTGAGCCTCCATTTCGTGTTCATTTGGCGTTTTCCTTGGCAGCATTTGCACATCTTCAGGGCTGCAAAATCTTGAGTGCAATGGTCCTTTCTCTACCTGCCTGCTAATAGTTGTTGCTGCCATGCATTTCCCACCAGCTGCTACCACTTTCCTAACATTGTACCCTCTGCCCCCAAAAATAATAATAATAATTAAAAATCTGGAAGATGTCTTTTTCCATTTCTTCAAAATTTTTGACCCACACCAAAGCTATAAATCGTGAACGAAAACCGATGAAAAATCTATCACTGAAATTGAAAATGTTTGAGTTGATGAAATAAACATGAAGATCCTTAAAAAAACAAATGAAAACCCAGCATACGTTGATTAAACAAACAAAAACTAAATATGATGATTGTGGAAATGTCATTTGATTTTGTTTTGGCCAAGACCATACATGAGCTTTTGGGGTTCATTTTTGGAATGTGGGAGGAAACCGGAGTACCCGGAGTAAACCCACGCAGGCCCGGGGAGAACATGCAAACTCCACACAGGAAGGCTGCAGCCAGGATCGAACCCACGAGAAAGCAAATTCCAACTTTCGAAAGCAAGATGATTTTCAGCAACAGCAATTATTACTGATTAACTCCGCCCCCTCCAACTTATCGTCACAAGAAATGGCTCAGTGCAATAAAAACAACAAAACGTGACAAGACACGTACCCATTCCTCTTCGTCGTACTCTTTGTGGTGCGGAATGGAGTCGTCACCTCGCCTCAGGCCCTGCGTGCTTCCCACGTTGTTGCACAACGTGACCTCGTCGACGGCGGGGGGCAAGGGCGACGCCGTCCGGACGGGACTCTGGTCTCGCTCGCCGCTCTTTTGGTTCTTGGACACGTAGCCGGGCTGGGCGGCGTGCAGTGCCAACAGGGCGCACTTGACCAATTCATCCTTGAGCGTGTGGACAAATTGCTCCGTCTACAGCCGGTAAGAGACGAGAAGAGCCGGCGGGAAAAGACAAAACGGCTGCCGTTAGTGCAAGCAGGAGAGCCAGAGTGAGATCGAATTAGGTCTTGAAGCAAAATTCTCAGCGGTTCAGGTCATGGTAATTGGATTCTTCTGGTTTGGTGACGATGTTTGACCCTTGAAATCAGGGGTGTCAAACTCATTTTTGTCACGGGCCACTTTGGAGTTACGTCTTCCCTCGACAGCGAAACTGAATCAAAGTTTCATGGTCAAATCATATCATTACTTGTACACAACAAATTGATGGATTACTAGTCAACTACTTGTTGGTTCAATTATTGTTCAAATGAATGGACACAAGGTAACAAATTCTTGCAAAATCTCAACGTTCTTCAATACAGATTTTAGCAGGGATCATTGAAGTTGACACATGATTTGCTTTCGCGGGCCACATAAAATGACGTGGCGGCCCGGATCTGGCCCCCCGGGCCTTGACTTTGATAGCTGCTTTTAAATGGAAAGACTTGTTCAGTTCGAAATTTGAGGGGGGGAATACCCAATTCATAAAGACCCTTATAGATATTATTGAGTATAAAATTGTCCATTTTAATTTTGTTTTTTACTGATTTTTATTTTATTTTATTTTTTACACATTCCAACATAAAGACAGTCAAGCATTTTCTAGCACCCCCCCCAAAAAATAAAAATCTGCAAAATAAAAATCTTCAATCAGTCAAGATTAGCTTCAGTATTCCCCTGCTATAGCCCGGGTAATCTTTTTTTTTTTTTAACAGAAAGCAAACAAAAAAAATTATAATAGTTGTAAAATTAGAGCAGAAGTTAAAAAAATAAAATAGAAAATCGTTGTAATTATATAATTACACAGTAATTGTATTTCCCACTGAGTGTAACTTCACACCGAAAAATGTAATTGTAGGATGCTTTTGGATTGCAGGTGGAAAAAAAAAAAAAACGGCTCAAAGGAAGACATTCCGGTCGGTGAGCGTCAACAAAAACAACAAACGATTCAATTACTTGGACGGACGATATCCCCAAGGAGCGTCCCTCCTTTGATAGTGACGTTCGTAAAGAACACGCCAATGTCACTTGCCCCCCCCCCCCCCCCTCTCCTCTCCCGCCAGAGTGACAGTGATAAAAGCTCTCCTGAGTCATGTTGGCGGCGATGAAATTACACCCGAGCAAACGAGAAGCC
Organism: Hippocampus abdominalis; assembly: GCA_018466805.1. Classification (NCBI taxonomy): domain Eukaryota; kingdom Metazoa; phylum Chordata; class Actinopteri; order Syngnathiformes; family Syngnathidae; genus Hippocampus; species Hippocampus abdominalis. The sequence goes on from CM031700.1 coordinate 6,419,678, forward strand.
CTTCATCAGCAAGCTGCCAAGTCATTCCGCTTCACTCTCTTGAAAAAAAAAAAAAAAATCACAACTTTTTCTGTTATCAAACTACTATTCTGTTCTTGTCATATTTGGGAGAATTTCTCATCAAACGAAAACATTAATTCATTTTCCTTGTACAATTTCAACTCTACTCCTGTAATATTTGGAAATGTTTCTCTTGAATGACAAATGCATTCTTCTAACATGTTGTAAATAATGAATCTTTGGTTTATTTTTTATGGACATTTTTTGGGAAAAATTAAAAGAAAAAAAAATGATTCCAGTAACACTTTAATTTGGTAAAAAAATATAAATTACAAAAATATCAAGATTATGAATGTATATTTGACCCCAGCTATCGCGCTGCGTGTTAAGTGACATTTAAAAAAAATGTAAACAGTTCTTCAAAAAAATATTTAATATGCGTTTTCAATGAAAAATGGGGGGAAAATAAGGGAACAACCTCGCCCCGCAAAATATATTTACAAACACTGGGGGGAAAAATAAATAAATAAATAAATCATCAATGAATATGGGAATGGCGCATGCTGAACCACTTGTATCCGCGAGTCGACTATTATATTCACGAAAAAATGACAACCTGTGACATTTAAAAAAAAATTCTGGCATGACTAATTCATTCCCTGATGCATTTCTCCCCTTTAAATTCCAACTTCATTTCTTTGCGATGCTTTAATTAGTTTGACTTTTTTTGATGATCACCGACAGGTTTGGGGCGCAAACTGTTTGTTTTGAATTGACACTTGGAGTGAAATGGAGAACCGCTGTTCTAAAGTAGCGTCGTATAAACAGTGAGGAGCGAGCACACTTTTACGCTTTTAGTAAAACAGCAGTTGGGACTTTGGTGATCTCTTGAAGCAGCTGCTGCGACTCATCCACTGTTGTTTCGCCGGTGCATTGGAGTGATAACATAACTGCTCTCCTGTGGTGTGTTTAAAAAAAAAAAAAAAAAGCAGTTGGCAGCGCCGCAGGACGCGTCCTCAAAATGGATCTCAGCGCAAGGCGGCTCTTTGTGAGCGAGGAAGCGCTTAAATGGCAACTTTGCATTTCCTTCCCCCTTTTTTTTAACACACGAAGCCACAAGATGCCACCCCGGAGACATTCTGTTCCTCACTCCACCTGCATGTGCGTTATTGTGGAGGAGGTAAAATGGGCCTCTGTGGACACCTTGAGCTGAGAAATATGAAGAAAACATCGGGGGGGTAAAAAACGATGTAAAAATACTACATTTGTACACTGAGAAGATGCATGAAATCTCTCCATCCAGGTAAGCCAACAAGAATGATCTTGACATCCACTAGAGGTTTTCCCTCCGCACAACACCTCTTCCTGAGCATCGACGACAATGACAACTTAATGCACCATTAGTCTGTGCACACAAACGCCTGACACCTCAATGTACACTTTAATGTAAATTAGTGTAATATTTGTCTGTTTTACCAGAGCAGTTTTTTTTTTTTAACTTAACCTCCAAAATGTAAAAAAATAAATAAATCTCACGTTTGTATCAGTCTTTAGGCATACAACTAAATAAATAAATAAATAATGGTAGTGGATGGACGCATCGCATTATAAGGCGCAATCTACAATGCCTCCACTAGATGGTGCTACGCTCCTTCCATTCAACTCGAGAGGCGTCCGTTCAACTCGAGAGGCGTTCAAGACCGCCTCTAAAAAAACGTACATGAACTATTACTGTACTTAAAATGAGAAATGGCAAAGGAAGCGGCAAGTAAAATGAACGCAATGGAAAGCATCAATGCTAAAATTTCAAGCGATATGAAAAGCAGGCTGGCAATTTTATGTCGAGCGAGACAAAAATTCACAGATTGTTTGCTCCAATCCAACAATGCCATATTGATATTATTACCACAAATACACACAGGGTTGGGGTGGGGGGTAGACGCTGCAAAAAATGCAATAGAAGGAAATTAAAGTGTATGTGATGTCACAAAAAATTTTACTTCCTGAAAAATAAATTGAATGAGAAAAAATTTGGACCTTTTAAAAGTATAAAGTTGACAAAAAAAAAAAAAGCACAGCAAAAAATTCGTTTTTCATTTGAAGCTGCCTTTCAAATCCGCTACTTAACCCTTTCATGCACCAAAAATGATAACCTGTCACCTGATAACACGATAAGCTGTCCACTGTAGTGAGCGCTGTCCCTCAAAGGGTTAAAGATGCGAAATCAGCCAGTGCAACTCATCGCGGGTTTCATATTTCGCATGTGCAAAATGATATACGTCATGCCGCCTGAGTATCAAATGCATTCTCTCTCATTCACTCTCGTTCTCTCAGTAACACATTCACTCACCCACATTCTCTCACTGAGCCACAATTTGTCACTCACTCACTCACTCGCTCATTCAAATGCGCGCACGCACACGTTTATCGTTGAGATTCCAATCAGAGATCTTGGGGGGGGGGCCCCCCCAAGACGGGCAATCCACTGGCCAGGGTCGACATTTCCTTGGCAGGTGCGTGCATGTCTAATCAGGGATGAGAGCAAAGCGAGTGCCGGCAATTAACGCGGGCTGATTGGGCTCTGTTCCACGCGGGGCTAAAAACAATCTATGGCACAACAGATTGCAGTCTGACAGCAGCAGATGTCATTCATTAATTACGCTGATAGAAAAAAAAAAAAAAAGATGTCAGCGGCGGGCGCGGCGCCCCGATCAACTGCGAGGCTCACCATCACCATCAAGTCACATTCTTCCAGCAACGAGTCGTAATATTACCGGAATAAAGCCAATGTGCGGATTTAAGACATTAACAGGGACTCCTTTTGCGATAAAAATACACTTTTTTAAAGCTGTGTAACATTACAAGAATCAAGTCAGACAAGAAAAAAAAGTCATATCATAACAAGTAGGTCTTATTTACTTGACAAAATACGCACGCGAATGGCTAAATGGCGCACGGCGCTTTTGGGTTTCCTCACCTTGTCCGAGAGGTTCTTGAGCGCCTCTCTCAGGCTGGGAGAAGAATGCTCGTGAGCGGCGTGAAGTAGTTGGTCCGCTAAAGTGCCAATGAGCGGCTGCAGGAGGCTCACGCTGCTCAGAACCTCTTGAGCTTTGGCCGTGTGCTCCGGGGAATAGTAGATACACTGGTAGGCCGTGCTGAAGCTGCAGAGACAAAAAAAGGCAAACAACAGATTGAATTCACTTCGTCTCCACTTTAAGCATAAATTATATTTGTACTATAATCTCACACTTGTGTGTGTGTTGTGTTGCGTTGTTGTTGCGTCACTTCCCAACTAACCACTCTCCAGGTTTCCAGGCTGAGCTGTCAAATTCAAAAGCCGCGGGTCCAATGTCTTTTCATGTGTGTCGCTTTATGAATACTTCATCTTTTCCTCACTTTGAAGGCAGCCGTTTAGTCTCAGACAAAAGCACCTTTTGTCACTTCCTAGATCCGGGGCAAATTACTCCAGTCAAACACTCTCCCGGGGGGGGTGAACATTCCAGAAGAGACTTGGAATTAATTTTGTCAACCAAATTCCCCCCGCCCCTCCTCCACCCGATTTCCTGCCATGAGCGACGCAGTCATTTGTAAAGCTTGAATGTAGGCTAACCCCGAGAGTCACAAAGTCCTAAGACGTCTTTGACAAGAGAAAACCAGAGAGCTGCTTTTCATCCCCCCCCCCCCCCCCCCCCCCCCCCAAAAAATTTGCAGCTCTTGCGAGTTGAAAATTGCATTCCACTCGACAGGAAAAAAATAAATGGTGTGTTTGAATTGACTCCATTTTATTTCATCAAGCAGCTGCACAAAATAAAATCTGGAGGATCCAAATACATTTCTTAAGTGGGTGTATAGTCGAAAGAAATTGAATGGATCCGGATGATTTCATTTCAGTGCAGCCACTCGATTGAATAAAATTGAGTAAATTCAACCCAAAAAAAACCCCAAACTTTTTTTTTGCGGATATTGTGATGTCGATTTGAATTAGACTCATTGTTCAGCCCTAGTTGTGTATTTAACCAAATAAACTTTGCCCATGACCTTAATGAACACACACACACACACACACACACACACACACAGACAATGCAATATTTCATAAACAGGCTGACGAAAGGCAGTTGGAACGCTTTAAAACATATAGACAAGACAACTCTGCTTAAATTCTTTATCCTCTGTGGGGAAAAAAATGACTAATATTAATGCAGCTCACTGAGTTTAGACTAGAGGAAACCATCTTCTTCATGTATTTATTTTTTAAGTATTAAACTACCCCCTTGTGGTCAAAATGAGCACACCAAACATTTCAAAGGACACTGCCGCAAGAAATCCCGATGCACAAACTGCTCACCTTAAACTAAAGACATGGTCGAGAGATGTGAATTGCGACATCGGCATTTCTGTCAGTCTCTGAGGCAATCGAATCTGCGAGGCGCGCTAATGACTTCTGAAACTTTCACAATCTCGGGCTGTCTGATTGAACACCGAGGGGTATAGGCACACGAAGTTGCTTTTTTTTTTTTACACCTGGAATTCCAAAGGCAAATTAATACTTCCGTGCAGGTGAAGACAATCCCACAAGCTCCCCGTATTAGCACAATTCGGCTTTTTGTTCCCCGAAGAACTTGTTATTTTCCGTTTTGTTTAGAGGGGGGTTAGAGCTGCTTCCCGTTGAGATGCAAGACTTCAAAGTTCCACTGGCTCTTGTTTTCTGTGAAGACACCTTGCTCTTAATTACAAGGGATGGGGAAAAAAAAAATAGAAGTACGAAGGGTTGGCTGGCAGATGCATTTGGGATCTACAGTATCTCCATTTCCTGAAAGTGTAGTTGGTGCCGTCGTTATTTTTAGACACAAGAAAAACACTTTCAAAAGTTCAAATCGCAATAGTATGCAACGGAACGGAACGGTATATAATATCAAATCGTATTGCAGCTTAGCTGGGGTGAACCATGATTTGAGTGGATCGTATTGTAATTGGATGGAAATTGGATTGAATTGCATCAGGTGACTGGTGTTGCAATTGGAGCGAAATGTATTGTAACTACAAATAAAAATATCACCACTCGACAAAACAGGATCGTATCCTAATTGGAATTAAGCATAGCCATAATCGTGGCACATGGGACTGAGGTGTACTGTGTGAAGGCTGACCGGAGTGAATCCGAATCCGGTCGTCTGAACCGGTTCATCATTGGGAGTATAGAGCGTTGTAACCGGATGAAATCTATCTATCTATCTATCTATCTAGTGAGATATCTAGCTAGCTAGCTATCGAGCGATATCTATCTATCTATCTATCTATCTAGATAGCTAGCTAGCTATCGATCTATTGGTCAATAGCTAGCTAGCGAGCTAGATCTATCGATCGATAGCTATCTATCTATCTATCTATCTATCGGAATTGTTGTGATTTGGAAGAATTTAAAACAAAGTCAAACCCAATTCAACCCTAACAGTTCTTTGGCTTGCGAGCCAAATTCGACCAGTGACACAAGCAGGAAGTTGTTTTGTTGGACAACATTCTGCCATGTAGCATTAAGTCGGACACTAAACCACCCAGGAGACTATTATGTGACATGTGGTCCCACAAGTGCTTCCGCCACCACGACGACGACAACTCCTGTGTTCAATGGCGCTTGACATTACATCTTAAACCCAACGTCTTAGTCCACTGTACCGTTTGGGGTTTGTTAGTGAACAGGCTACTTGCTAATTCATATTGCTGTCCCAAGAGCAATATTCAGGTTTTTCCTGCAAAATATATATACGGCAATATAAATCTGCCCAAGTCAAAAAGAGGCCATTAATGTAAGATTAGATCGGCTGAGTAAATGCACAGTGTATAGGGTTCCATTTAAAGCAGACTTTTATAAGAGCAATTAAAGCGAGACTGCATGGATTAAAGGAAGATAAATGCCGGGTGCACTTTCATCCGCGGCCTCCCAAAGAATACGAAGAGCAAATATTGATTATACTCTTTCGGGGCCCATCCTGCAAGACAAACTACATCAGGCGTGCCGCTCATTGCCAAGTTTGGTCCAATGTGAGGTTTTTAATAGATGTTGAAAGCGACATGCACGCACGCGCACGGGACAATCCAGCAGGCCGACATCCCCGCCTCCTTTCTCGGGTGCATTGAACAAAGACAAATTGCTCTTTTATTGGGAGGCCACAAACACATCGGTGCTTCGGCTTCTTTTCTCTGTCCGTCTCCCAAGTGTCATGGATTAATATCACAGTGAGCAGATTGCCAACGTGGAGATGGAAGCCAGTGTGTGGTTTGTCTGTGCGTACCGCCGTAAGCCACACACATGCGGTACATGTGTGTGGCTTACGGCTTTCTGCGTAAGGATGAATGTGAAATCTTTTTTTATCAAATTTGGAATCGTTCAGGGCGGCCCGGTGTGCCAGTGGTTAGCGCGTCAACCTCACAGTGCAGAGGTCGTGGGTTCGATCCCGGCTCCGGCCTCCCTGTGTTTAGTTTGCATGTTCTCCCCGGGCCTGCGTGGGTTTTCTCCGGGTACTCCGGTTTCCTCCCACATTCCAAAAACATGCATGGCAGGTTAGTGGAACACTCTAAATTGTCCCTCGGTGTGAGTGTGGGCGTGGATGGTTGTTCGTCTCTGTGTGCCCTGCGATTGGCTGGCAACCGATTCAGGGTGTCCCCTGCCTACTGCTCGAAGACAGCTGGGATAGGCTCCGGCACCCCCCTTGTGAGGATAGAGCAGATCGGAAAATGGATGGATGGATGGAGGCAATCTGTGTCAAGTGGTGACCCTCAATATTTTTAGCAAGGTGTACAAAAAGTAAGAGTGGGAGACAAGAGTCAATTTCAACATGAGTGAAGGGAAACAACATTTAAGTCGTACGTGTAAAGAGGATTGTCAAATGGGCCGAGTCAAAACGTGGATAAGGTGAAGCGCCAGGCTCTCTGCGGCGGCTAGCCAGGCAGAAAATTGGAAAGTTTTAAGCTACAGCGAGTCATTAGCTAAGTCAAATACGAAGCCAAAAGCTTTTGTCTCCCTGGACGATTGTGTCTCAAGTCTAATCTCTCCCTTTTCACTTCAATGGATTCTTCACAATATGTTTAGTTTATCGGCATATTCTATGCTGGGAGATAGGAACGACTATCGCTTTAGCGAAAAGAAGTCTTCATTTTTGTCCTTTTCTGCATTAATTTCCTTGCAGTCCACTCCTGGTGTGGTGCTGCTGCAAAGTCCACCGCTAATTGGATCTGGCATGGACTGTAATGGTTTCACAATCTACGGGGAGCTTGGGCAGTGAGGGGCAGAAAAAAAAAATACAAAATCACCCTTCATTTTTTTCTGGCATCACTCAAGTGACCACACTGGGAACAACGGCGACACACGGCTCGACTCGGAGTCCAAACGGGCCAGGAGTGCTCATCTTTCAGGTTGGAGGAAATCACATTGGTGGCCTCCTTCGAGTAATTGCTTTTTGGTCTTGGGGCATGCGCCAAAATAGAAACATCCGAGTAGAACGGGCTGGCGACCCTTCCTGGGCCCAGGATACCGTTTGACCATTTGGACCCACAGTCGGTTTTGATGGGTGTGACTCAAAGCGCCATCCCTTGGAATTCCGTTTCCCTTTGGTGTCGAGGTCCTAGAGACTTTTCGGTGTATAAGACATGCCAACTAATTTTGGGTCGACAGCTCAAGCTGGTGTCTGTGCACATTTTCTTTTCACATTTTCTTTTCTTCCAAGACAAACCCAAAAATGTCTCTCTTCACAAATTCACCTGTTTGTGTTTATTTCTGTGGAACCGATAGCTAGCTCCATCTGAAAACTGTCCATTTCTCCATTTTTTTTAAAAATGCAAAAATGAAGAACGTTTCAAGCAAACAGTCCAATTCATTCTCTTCACGGGAGAGAGGCACTGTACCTTTTCTTCTCGGCTTCGTATCTGCCGAGGAGACGCTGCAGACCGCCGCCTTTGAAGCCCTGGAAGTGTGCAGCGGGGGCGCCCGCCGTGACGATGTCGTACGACGCGTCTGCATAACAGAACCACGCTGAGTAAAGCGCGCTCTTCTTCGTGCGCTTCATGGTTAGGGACAAGAAGTCGTAATGCAATTTGCCATTTCACAGATTATTTTTAGGGAAGAAAATGCTTACAATATGTCTCTTATGTATTACATATGAGAATTTGAAAATGTGATACAATTTTTAGCAAGCATCACAGAAATCAGCATGTTTGATTTGCTTTCGCGGGCCATAGAAAATGATATGGCGGGCCAGATCTGGCCCCCGGGCCTTGAGTTTGACACCGGTGCTGTACAGTCAACAACGGGAAACACCCAAAAAGAATTTGTTTCTGTTCTTACGCATGAGGAAAACACAGCGACAAAGTTTGTCTTGCCATAAAACTCGAAACTCTAATGAACCCGCAAGGTCGGCACGAGCATGTGGCATATGAAAGCCGCCTTGCAACGCTGCCTGCTGGTTTCGTTCCGAGGTTACGCTATCAATTAAAAGCGGCGGAGCGATGTGAGGTGATGCTTGTAAAGTCAGTAACGCAAATAATAAATAAACATGAGCCAGGCTGTACGAACCCGTCTTTCTGGGGCACGTCACCCTCATCCTCTGAGTGTGCAGGTTGATTGGGAGGAACTCGAGGGATTTCTGGGCTTTGCAGCAACTCTGCTTGAAGGATGGACCTGAAAGAAAACACACACACACACACATCACAAAGGGTGTGAAGTCACACTGTCAGGTAGCGCAAAATATTTACGATTACACATTGTGAGGCGCACTCCGCTTCCCGGCAGGAATTTTGCATGAAGGAACGAAACAGGATGAACATTTAGATCTGAAGATACTAAATGATCAATACAAAAATATTACACACAAAATACATGAACATTTGACAAAAATACACTCATAATTGAAAAAAAATGGGAACGGATTCCGAAAAATTGCCAAAGTATTTGCGCAAAAGGTAACCAAAATACCGGAAAACAAAACCAATTGAAAAAAAGAAAAATGAGAAAAATGCTCATTGATGAAAAATTAGGATACAAAAATATTTGACCCAAAAACAATTACAAAAAAGAAAACTAGCAACCAAAGCAAATATTTTTTTTTCAAAATAAATAGAAAAAAATATTAATGTAAACAAAAAAATCTATTATAAAAGTGTGAATAAGAAAACATGTTTTTTTGAGCAAAACATTTGACAAAAATACAAAATACAACGCAACTGCTGATGAAGCCGATGCTGATTCACAGAGCTGCATCAAGGTCCATCTGCCGGCCCAGATGTGCGGACAGCAGGGCCCAATGCCAACGCAGGTTGACATCTGGCCTACACTTTTTTTTTTATGCCATCGCTCAGCTTTTTTTTTTTTTGTTGCTCTGATTGGGCCTCCCACTGAGCTTGAGAAGTAGGGGTGAGAAGAGCGATTTGTAAGCGACGGTTGACAGGCTACTGGAGAGGGTTTTTTTCCCCTCATCTTTTACTTCCTCCTCCGCACACTTCTGCTGTGCCGCATGTGTGTACACATATGACTTTGTAGAACATGGGGGAAAAAAAAATCACGTCGATGCAGTTTTATTTCAAGACGGTGTTGAATTCATTCAATGTTTGATGATTGATGGTTCTTCAAAGTGGAAAATGGTTCATGAAAATAAGCAACGAAAGTGCGACAAGGAAGCCGAAAAAAAATCAGAGTGAAATTAAATTAAAATAACAATCCCCCCATGAATGTGACCTTTAACCTGTGCAGTGCAATTGAATAAATCCCGTTTGACATAAAATCAAAGCAAACAACTGAGATGATGAGTTTGCAAAAGTGTGCACACCCTGTTATATTTGTGCCTCCCTTACCTCCCAATGTTGAAAGTGCCTCTGATTAACTCATACACTTCAGATGTTCTCTGAGGCTTTTTTCTGACCTTTTAAAAATGGTATTTATTCATTTGTTTTGCTTTCTAGAAGAAGGCCAAAGGTTTTGTTCTCACACTGATTGGGATTTGAAATTGTCCATACTTTCCTCTACCTTGACGACGGCCCCAATTAGAGGTGACTAACCCATTTCTGACGCGTTTGTTTTAACTTTAAAACATTTTTTTTTTATCATGGCCTCATTTTTTTCATTAACAAAAACCTCGCATTTGAACCGAGCTGTGTACATTTGATAGATCTACCGGACTCGACATAAAAATTGTAAAAAATACAAACCAGAGGTGTCACTTTAACAGTTCTTTTTTTTTTTTTTTTCCCCGCGGCACTAATCATCATCCTGCCTCGACTGTCGTTGTCATGTTGACTCCACTTTGCATGTAATCACATTAGCTATCAATAATTAATGAGCAGCAGCCCCCCCACGCAATCGTCGCGTTCGCTTCGCGGCGGACTAGATCACAACTAGCTTTGCCGCCTACCTCGGGAACAAATGCGACCTCTGTCAAGACGTACAGAAGAACATGGCCGCAATGCCCCGGGCACACATGAGAAGTCTTCATTGCTCATCAAGAGAGATGAATGAAAGAAAAAAAATAACTGCAGTGCACTGTAATAAGTCATTAAGGAGAACGAGAGTGGAATAAAAGTCATTGGTATTCATGCCCACGAAAACATGAGTTGATTTTGCTTGTTTTGCTTTGGAGGGTGTGCATACATGAGAGGATGTCTGTCGCTTTGTTTTTATGAACTAAATTGAGCCACTGAGAACTAGTGTGGGATGACTCTAGTCTAACTCCTTTTCCAATTTTGTCATATAGTTTTCATCAGCGCAACAGTGGGCCAACATCCCCGGAATTGCGCTTCGGAGCTTGAATGAAGGCTCAGATAGTAAGGAGAGCTTTAGCTTGGCTGCCAGTGAATCTGCATGTGAGTAATTTTATATATGCGAGTAATTTGTCATCTGTCATTAAATTCTTGATTGATTTGATTGATGTTTGCCATATTAATCACTAAAAATGACCACCAGATGTAATTGCAGAGATTGCAAAAAAATGTCAAAGCTTTCTGCATAAAATAGAAAAATGGCAAGAGAAGAAAAAAAAAATGACTGCAGTGGAGTATTGTCCATACAGTACGCAAGTCTCGTCTCAGGCATGGATAGTGCGCACACAAATGATTTTGTCACGTGAAATCAGAGGCGGTTGTTGCAGGAGCGTTTTTGGCTTTTAAAAGGCCAAGACAAAATTTTTCTTCTTGCTTTCCGCAAAGAGAAAAAAAAAATGACAATGAAAGATGCACCCGTTTAAAAAAAACCAAACAGTTCAGCTGATGTGGGCAAAAAAAAACTGCGTTGTTATGGAAACAGGCCGACAAACGCCGATCACGCACAATCGCCATAATCTATCGAGTAACCCGTCAACTGTCCTCTGGACATCTTCTGATGCTGCTGATGCGATTAACTGATGAACCGACTCCAACTAAAAGAACCAAAACTAAACCTACTCAAGAAATGAAGCCAATCAAAGCAACGAGACTAACACAAACTAACTAAAACCAAAGAACTACAAAGTAACAACCAAAGGATCCGAACCAAGTGAAACTAAACGAGAGGAACTGAAACTGAAAGTAAACTAACCAATGGAGTCAAACCAAAGAAACTAAACCCGCGTGTTTTCACATTGGGTTTTTTTAGCGACACACTTGGGACGTGCAAGGTTTTCATCGGAGAGCATCATCAAAGCCTGCGCATCGCAAGCATCACCTTTGCTACCCAGAACGGATGAATTCCAGAAACGGGAAGGAACATTTGAAAACCGGTTAATTAATAAGCTCCGCAGGGATCCTTGGTGAGCGTAGTACTCTTGCCTGTAAACCGCTGGAACCGCGGGGGGAGGAGCGCCGTCGCCTTTCAATGCGGGCGAACAGATTTCCAAGGACAAATGATGATAAGAGCAGCGAAAAGTTCATTTACATACACCGGAGAAAATCTCGTACAAAGGCATTGGCGGAAGCGGGCTTGCGGGGAAGCCAAGGACAGGCCACGCATTTCGTTTGCCTTTTGAAATGATTTTGCGCTCTGTGGCCTTTGTGCCCATGAATGAGTGCGTGCGTGTTTGATGCCAAACACAAAACAACGAGATACAAATCACTCTCACCGGTGATCTTTTCCATTTCAGCCAGGGTCTCCTGGTAGGAGCTGATGATGCCGCTGTATCGCGTTATCACCTCCTTCCGTAAGTTGTCCCAGTGTGGAGAGAGTTCGCCCAGCTCCTTCAGATCCTGCACCCTGCAGATAAAAACACATTTGCAAGGTTATTCTCTGTTGGTGTTCTTTGTCTGTGAAATCCTCACACAGAACCTGAAAAAAATAAAAATAAAGAAATCCAGTGGAACGCAGCACAAAAAAAGTGGAGTGCCAGCAAACCTTTCAGCAAAAAATGGGTCTAAAACTCCAACCGGCTCCCCCCCCTAAAAAACGAGACCGATGAAAACGAGACTAATCAAAACTAAACCAACTAAAAGACCGAACCAACCAAAAATGTAAACCAATGAAAGAAAACAATGTAATCAAAGAAACGTGTGTGTGTGTGTGTGTGTGTGTGAAATCATGTCCTGACACTTTTTATTTGAATTAAAATTGAATGTCTTTTTTTTTTTGATAGCTGAGATCCCGAGAAAGCTCCGATCAGGCTCCGGCATGTGCTATACAAGATGCGACAAATATGTCAGGCCAAGCCACAGGTGTCAAAGTCAAGGCCCGGGGGCCAGATCCGGCCCGCCACATCATTTTATGTGGCCCGCAAAAGCAATTCACGTGTCAACTTCCATGAAGCTTGCTAAAGTCTGGACCGAAATGTCAAATTGTCAAATGTCAAAAAAAAGAAACTTTAAACAAAACTGACTTGACTTGAGTTGAATGGTTACAAAACTCGTAATCCATCAATTTGATGTGTACAAGTGACAATGCAACGAGATGATTACGTGAACATTTTATTCGTAACGGCACACCGAGGGAAGGCGTAACTCCAAAGTGGCCCGCGACAAAAATGAGTTTGACGGCTCTGGGCTAAGCCCACTGGAATATCTGAACTTTATTTGGGGGCGAACCAACTAACAATTTTATGCTATCATGTTAAACATTTCTGATTGCCGCTACAGCTTTTGCTTTTATTCAAAACACATTTTTTTAGGTCCATTTATTGATTTATTACATATGTCACAAGGTTGCTTGAAATGACCCGACCTGGTGCAAATTTTTAACTTGTCCGCACCAAAAAGTTGAGTCGAGGAAAGCTTTGCCAATCAGCCAATGGGCTTTTGTTACTCATTCCATCCTTCTCAAAAATCGCTGACGATAATCTACTGTGGGGAGCCCTAAACAGACTCCTATAGCTTTTATTTATGATATGAAACGTCTGATGAAGGTCACTTGGCCGTAACGGTGTTGTAAATTTTGCGCAGGGTGTCGCGGAGAGCCGCCGGCTGCTGTTCAGCCGCCTCTATTTTCAGGCTGTGTTATTGTGCTGGCTCAATATTAATCACGTCGGGGGGCTTTGTGCGCCTGCTCAATAAATCCTGTCCAAAACGAAACGTGAAATACTGGACACATTTTCTAAAACAAACAAACAAACAAAAATCGAAAACCAAACAAACTAAAGACGCAAAACCAACCCGATACACCACACCAACCAAAGATACCCAACCAAACGAAAGCGATGAAACTTAAACAATCTCTGACACGAAACCAACCAACAGTAAACCCTTCACACAAGCGAAGTAAAACTAAACCAAACATGCGAACTAAAACAAGCAAAGACAAGAATCCAACCAAAGTAAATGAACCAAAACCCAATAAACTAAACTTGTGGTTTCTTTCTGACTTCCAGGTTGAGTAAACGCCGGCGCGTTTGGCTGCCGCTGCTCACCCGCATTGTGTTTTATTGTTCTTGTTCCTGATTGTAAAGTGTCCTTGGGTGTTTTGAAAGGCGCTTATAAATAAAATGTATTATTATTATTATAAAATGTATTTATTGACCAATTTGTTACTATTACAAAGGAGCCTTCAAAGCCGCCGGCGTACGCAAAGAAGGGAGACAGATGATGTATGGCGGTCATGCTTCGGTACACCCTGCTGTGCTTGCATGTGCTGCGTTACATTGATAAGGAGGGACTAATAAATATTTCATGATCAACTCTAAATGAAGCATAAATGATCTGCGCGGGGAGCAAATCATACTTAATCACTCTTCATTGCTAAAAACGGGATCACGTTAGTTATGACTAAACAGACGCATTCATTTATTTTAGTACGTTATTCGTTTTGGTGAAAGACGGCATGGAATTAAAGCGATGATGAGGTGCCAATAATAGCAGGATGCTTGATGGGAATTAAGTCCAGCAGTATATTTTATGCAAATTGCTTTGTATAACATGGCCGCAAACGCGCCGCACATGGCAGACACACCCCAAAATGTGATTCCACAGCAGCCTACGCAAACGTGGCCAACATAGCACTCCAACATGGGCTAAAAAACGGCAAAACGCTCCGAAAACACGAACACCTCCGCCACCTGCGTCACAAACATGGGCGACGTGCTGCGAGCGGCACGTGCCTAAAAAATGGCCGACATGCTACACACTCCTCGAAAAACATGGCCGACACAGCAACGCACTAAATGAGGCGCGTCCAAACTTTTTTTTTCCTACGAGGGCCGCATACAGAAAAACAGAAGACTGTTAAAGGCCCCCTTTGGAATTCTTCACCGATATTAAAAACGGTGAAGCAAATTTCATATTGTTTATAAATCGTAGTCATTAAAAACAACAACAACAAAAAACAGCTACATCACAGCTTTCTGTTCTGTAGTGATAAGCAAATTTTGGGGTGCACAACACGGTCATTGGTGACATGTTACAACATATTGACGCCAACAAACTAAAACACAATCCCAAAACATGTCTGCCACAATTTTCGGCACACCCCTAAAATATGGCCGCCAAACTGCAACTTACACCTCAAACATGGCCGACGTGCTTTGCTAAAACAACTATCCTGTATTGGACCGCTAAGCTGCGCCATTCTGCTACGATCTACAACATATTCTGTTCTAATATTTTATCATTGCGATATAAAATGAATACTTGCGATAATAATGGCGCTCGAGTGAATTCTAAAGACGCTTGGAAACACAACGGAAGAGGTGTGCGTGATTACGGCTTTGTCCTCGTGACAATCGCCGATGTGTGCGCTGTTGCGCCGGGCGCGCACGTGTCACACACATTCATCACATTTATCATCTTTCTTGTTGTGACACGAGCAGAAGGAACTGACCGGAAACATTGCACGTGTGTGTATTTAACCCTCATGCAGTATTTTTAAGCGGCTGCATGAAGGGTATTACGTCCCAAAAATGTCCCTCTTCCAATGTGCAACAACTTTTTTCACTTTTAACCCCTCAAAATGTTCAGTGGGAATTGGCCAAGACATAGATATACATCCTATGCAAAATTTCAGCTTCGTGGAGTTATTTTTCACTGTTTTGTCTGTGGTGTCCATTTGTCCAACAGTCCAAAATTGTCCAAAGTGTCCAAAATGTCCAATTTTGGGATAATTACTGCTAAACTTTCTTTTGGCTCACCAGCTTGCGAGCAATAAGACGTTGCGGCCGTGTGACATCACCGTCTTACCTGCTCATGTCCTCTTGCATGTAGAGCGAGAGCAGCTGCTTGGGGATGCTGAAGGACAACGTGCACTCCTCCATTTGCTCGCGCACCAGCATCCATTTGCTGTCCGCTGTCTGGAATCTGTACACTTTGCATACCGGGTTGGTGAACACTGTGGAGAAGGGGGCATAAAAATAAGGGGAAAATTAGATGGGGGTTGGGAGGGGGGATCTGCTTGCATACTAAATTCCTCAAAGTCAAGGGACAGATTCAATTTGATGATCAATAACTGTGTCCTCCCGCAGATAAGACGTTCTTCATCGTATTCTGCTTTTTGGAGTAAGAAAGAGACATTGCCCTTCCGCCGTTTCCATTTTCATTTGCTTCTGTGGCTAGCTTTCAACGGCGAGCTAGATGTATCATCACCCAACTCGTGACTCTCATGACTGACATTTAATCAATAACTAGTCAACACTGCTGTAATGATTGACACGGACAGTACGATGACCTATGGGCGAATGACGCAACAACGGTCATATATTACCAAATGGCTCAAGAGTACCAATTAGTGGTACAGCAAGGAATGATTGACATATTGGCGGAGCAAAAACTAGCAAGCGGGATCAAAATTTTGACTTGTGACTGCACAATGGAAAAAAACATTTGGTTGTTTTCCAAACTACAACTAGAGAGTCGTAACCCGTCGTTAAAAAAAGCAGGCACCAGAGAGCCCCCAATGACATCACTTCCCCAAACCAAAATGACGACGACTAGAAAAACAGAGAGTGAAAACAACGAACAACGGGGGGGGGGAGAAAAAAAACGTAGCAAGGTCTCGAAAATTGCACATGAACAATGGCTTGAGCAAGGCGAATTATCCCGCAGTCGGTTATCGGCAGGCGAGTCCGACAGGTGCGCGGCTGGAGCGGAACGCCCACCGCTCAGCTCGAACTCAAAACAAAACAGACACAACATGACAGGAAATGACAAGCTTGAAACATAATCAACTAACCAGTGACAGTAATGGTTGCCATTTGAGACTACCGCGTGGCAAAACTCCCAAATTAGTGCTACTGCAAAATAATAAAGTAACGTGACTTAAGATTAAAAAAACCAAAAAAAAAAACCCCACACACACAAAGCACTGCTGGCACACGAAATCCTTCAAAGTCGAATTGAGAACGGAGGAATAAAAAAATCAATTTGATGATCAATAGCGGTGTCTTCCGCAGATAAGAAGCCTTTCATCTTCTACTTCAGTCGTCAGAAAAGAGAAACATTGTCCTCACTTTCGCTTTTGCCATTTTAATTACATATTTACTGTGCAACCGTCGAGTCATTTTGAAACCGCAAACCGCCCGACTTCTTCCCCATTAAGCCAATTCCCATTCCCGCGCGTCTCCCGCGCCTTCGCGGCTCAAAAAAAGTGGCGAGTGTTGACGGCGTGGAGGCGCGCTAATGCTCTTATCTGCGCGCTAGCAGCAGGAGGAGAGGAAGCGGCCGCGCCTGGAAACGCTGTTTACCGCCACTTTTTGCGTCCCGGCGCTGCAGTCAAGACAGCGAGTCAGTCAATAAGTCGGCCACTGTGAAATGCGGCGCTGACGACTCGGAGGCATTGAAACACGCACGGCCGCCCTCCGGAGGGAGGGACGCCGCTTTAAGCCGCTCCCCCGACAAAATAGCTTCCCAACTGACTGAAATGAAGCCGATTCTCCCCTGCAATTTTCAGCTTTAACGAGTTGAAAATGGCATTCGACTACTTTGCACACTGCCATTTGAATTTGAGTCATTGTTCAACTCTGTGATTGACCCGACCAGCAAATGAGTTATTCTTCATTGGTCAATCAATACGCGTCAATCGTTACTTATGGCGGCGAGGATCGTCTTTTGCACCGCTTGCCTCAGCCTCTGCGCATAAATCTTTGATTATTTTTCAATGTTCTTACTATCCCTCTTCATCAAAGTCTCTGCATGTTGCTATTAATTCAATTAGCGTTGAGGTGGCCTTTCAAAGCCCTTCAAGCAATTGGCCTTGGATCCAAACTCGCCAATTTCATCATTTACTATTCCATTAAATGGCTGTTTTGGGCCAGAATTGACATTTAGCGAATCGCGGAAGCTGCTCCATCAGCGGTGAGGAAGTGAAATAAAAAGAGGTTAGAACTCCTTAAGGTCGCGACCCCCTGCTGGGTCAAAATTTCAAGGTCCGTTGTCATGGCGTTGCTGTGCCAACGCACCCCCCCCCCACCCGTCCCCATGATCCGGCTGCACATGCATGACAAAATACAATATGTGTGATGCAATTCAAATCCTCCACTTTTATTACGTTTCAACATGAGCATGAAGAGAGCAAGCGTGGGAGGGAGGGGTGTGTGTGTGTGTGTGTGTGTGTGTGTGTGTGTGTGTATGTGTGTGCGCACGCTTGTTCTACCAAAGTCATCTTCTTAAGAGGTGCGAGGAAGAGAAACTGCGGTGCGGCAACAACTGGGGTAAGTTCAAGAGTTTATCTGCTCCTCTGTCGGAGCTTCAAGTGTTGCTCGCTCCATGACGCCAACTCATTTGACGACTGTCCGTCAATGCGTTGGTTGTTCAATCCACATGCCAACTCAAAATTGTGCGGTACCACTGATTGGTCAGTCAAACCGCTCACCCACCGGTCAGTCAGCATGTCACTTAATATGCAGCGTCGCTGACTGATGTCTTGGGACACTCTCGCCGAACTGTGTCAGTCATCGCACACGGAACCTTTGACTTTAAGGTCCGTCACTAGCCATTTACATATCATCAGACACCAGAACGAGCGATTGGTTGGTTCCATGAAATACAGTCAAACCTCGGTTTTCGAACGTCTCGGTTCTCGTCCAATTCGGTTTTCGACCAAAAATGTTTCAAGTTTTTTATGCCTCGGATGACGAACACATTTCGGTTCTCGAACAAACTGAGCGCACTTGAATGCACCATTTGACTCCTCTCGTCTTCCTTACACGAGGAAGTGACGCTTCCTCGTGTTGCTTTCCATTGTGAGCAGACGTGTTCAGTAAACATTTTTATTTTAAAAAGTTTTTTATGCGGTTTTCGAACAATTTCGGTTTTCGAACAGCCTTCTGGAACGGATTATGGACGAAAACCGAGGTTTGACTGTAATCAGTGGAACCGTGTGCCGTAAAATGTCATCAATGAGAATCCTAACAAGTAAATGTTGTCAATTAAACTTTTTGTTAGTACTCGGCTAGGAAAAGTCTTGGACAACTCTGGTTTGATCATGAAGCGAATTCACAAGTGATGACATGTGATGACACACATATACGCATTTTGCCAGACATGTCTGGCAAAATGCACACACACTACTACATACTACTACCACTACTAAATAGTGTGCAAATAATTTGTAAAGTCTGAAACTCAGAGATACACTTTTTGACAATGGCTGGCATTGAAAGACCAAAAGAGCACCATTTTTATTGCCGTAGGCCGTAAATGTATATTTATCAAAGTCTAACGATGTGAATAGACGCAAGTACCTGGTCCTGTCAGGAGGTGGTCTCTGTCGACGCAGCTGTGGGACGCAGACTCGCACACGATGGGACACTGCGAAGACATCAAAAAATAAAATGAAAGCGACGAACATGAACATGATTTATTTCCCAAAAAAACAACACACAGAAAAATCGTGGTGGTCGATGTCCAGCCTCACACAGAAGCATCCCGCAGAGTCCTTGCAGTGCAATCACCGAACCCGCCCGCTGAGGCCTCGCTGATTGCACTGTGCCGCGGATGTTCATTGCGGCGACCGCGACCGGAGCAATGATCAACTCCCCATTGTCACTGCCCACTTCACTTGAAATGACGAGGGGCCTTTTCCACACTGCACTTAGCAACGCTCCGTTGATGAAGCCATTTATTGCATATGTGCCGTGAGGGCGCGAGGGCGGATCGCCATGTCGGACCGCACAAGCTGGCCAATTGTCGTGACACGACGTGCCCTCAAGTTGAAAAGCGTTCGACTCCCGAGCGGCATTTCAGTAGCGCTAGAAAGGCACATCCAAAATGGCGACTGCACAGTCTGACTTTGGAAAGGGGCAGAAAAGTTTGGGGGCCACAATTAGTATCCCCGTACTCGAGTGTCTCTCAGGCCCAACGCTCACACAATTTGCAACCCAAACGCATCAAATGCTCTCCCTACCTGTCTGGACGGGGGGGGCGTTATGTTTGTGGTGCTCACATAGAGGGCCGATGCATTAAGTCTGGCCTCCTCTTCACACAAATCGTGACAAGCGGCCGTTTTCCTTGCCGCATGACTCATTGAACAAGGCGAGACAGGCAAAGCTGTCACAGGCAAAAGAAGCAAAATGTCGGCGGGGGCCTCATCGATCAGCGGCAACGGTCAGATACGCGCTACAGCGCTTGTGGCGTGCGATAACGCAGAGCGACATTTTAGTGGCAAAAGGTCGCGGAAAGGGATTGAGTGGAGGAGAGGAAAGGCTGTAAAAGACCCCCCCCCCCCTCCAACCCACCTCAATAGTTGTCAGCATGTGTTTCATGGGCTCATGATCAAAAGGTAATCAGAGGCTCGCTATTTTATTTTTTATTTTTTTTAATGAGGTCACAACACATAGCATATTCATGAGGGACACATACGTACATGTCCCTCCCTTCAGCTTCTGCAGCGTGAACAACACACACAGAAGGAGGAATACGCAAACCCACATTGACCGACTCTTACGGTGACTCTTTCTCAGTTATTTAAAAAAAAAACCTCCAGTGGAGATTTGGTACATATGATTTCAGGCTACATTTTAAAAATACAGTGGCACCTCGAATTATGAAATGAATACGTTCTGGAAGAAATTTCTTGACGAGAACATTTTGTAAGTAGAGACGCGTTTTCCATGGAAATGTCCTAATCCGTTCCAAGCGCCCCAAAATTCACACATATTGTATGAAGCATAAAAATATGTAACAGTTACATGTTACAATTAGATTACTGCACAATAAATGAGAGTTGTGCATCATGAAAAAAAAACAAAGAATAGAGTAAAGAAATGGTTTTCGCCCTCTTTAGTTCATGTTCTCTCTCAGAAGTGGTTTTTGCCTGTCGTTTTGTCAAGAATGGATCCAAGGACGTTTGCTTTTGTCGGCTTTTAACAGTCCTTTGAAAATGTCCAAGGCAAACATCAGCAGAGTGAGCGACCGCCTGACTGGTGTACACTTTTTCTGGGTGATTGACATTTACGTAAAACTATCGGAACGCCTCATGGCCCGAGGGGCGAGTGACGAGGACGCTGCATTGAAACATATCTACCTATCTACATGCATAGACTCATACGGTCGAAGTCCCTCTAGGCCAATGGGATGCCAGGAAGATGCAAGGTAATAGCCAATGGCAGAGCAGCTTTAGGTATGTTGCGTTCAGGAACCTCGGAGTGAGTAGCAGCCCATTCTGTATTTTTACCTTTCCTATTGTGAAATTTCTTTCGTAACAAGAGGCAAAATTTTCCTGTCGAGGCGTTTCGTAACTTGAAAATTTCGTATGAGGAGACGTTTGTAAGTAGAGGTACAACTGTACTCTGGACTTGAACAACAGCTTCCATTTCAGCTTTTTCAAGGTGAATTTTTAATAGGCAGACATTTTGCATTTAAGGCAACATTTCTGATCAATGGTATTTGAAATTAGGAAAAATGTCAATCAATTATGTCGGGGGGGCGGGGGGGGGGTCACGCACTTACCTCCCTACCTCTCTTTTTTATGTTTTGACGAACTCCCGCTACATTGTTTGCGTTCTTTTGCCGCAACGTAAACAGTATAGGGAGACATGAACCCAATTTACGCCGTGTCCTTCCCTTCATGTTTTGCGACAAAACAAACACAAGGAGAAATGGGCAGCGACAACACACATATGCACAAGCCCACGCTACTCGCTAACACCAATTCTTCGTCATATCCCCCCCCCCCCACCCCCTCCTTTTTTTTTGCGGCAGTATCAACACACAAACAGAAAAGTGGCGCGTCAACGCGCACACACGTACACAGCTCACACACCAACCCACACTCCTTTTCAGTTTCTATCATCTTCCTTCATCTTCTGCAACAACGCACGCAGAAGTTGTGCGTCGTGGCAACGCTCACGCACATGCGCACGCACACCCCCCCGACACGGGGCAACAGATTCATCATCGAGACATGGGCAGATTGTCAGTGACACGGCGCAGCCTGGCAGGGAACCTCCCTTCACCAGCCACACGAGTGGGCACAAACCACAGCCAGTCAGCCATGTGAGAAGCCCTTGGCCAATTATATAAGACAGTGATGCATGTGTGCGCGCACACACACACACACACACACACACACACACACACACACACACACACACACACACACACACACACACACACACACACAATTAAAAAAACAAAAAAACAATGTGGAGTGGCGCAAGAAACCCACAACGTTCGCTCAAACAGACCCCGATTGAAAACACCTTGCTCGTGTTTTAATACACACAAGTTCATTTTTGCGGGGGACCCTCGACTGAGCATGTGCAGGCAATCGGGAAGAGTACATACAATGTCGTTCCTGGTGTGCAGGCATCCCATTGGGAAGAAGGGAAAAGGGTCCTGTTAGTCCCGTGACGGTCGCTTTCGAGAGAAGGTGAGCACTTTGTGGGAGATTAGTGCACACACACACACACTGCAAATCCCCATTAGGCGACAGTGGCGCTCTTCTAATCTCATTGGTGGATTTGAGACGTATTACGAGCTCCTATTTCCCTGAGCAGCCTTCCGGAAACTTTTCGAAACGCATGCCAGTGTCCATCGTATTTGGCACACCTGCTCTCACATCAACATATGCGACAACGTGAGACATTTCCGTGCTTGGGGGGGGGGGGTAGGGGGAAGGGCTTTCAAAAACTGGGCTGATTTTTCTCACAGGGGACCAAAAATGAAGTGATTTAATTCATCCATCCATTTTCTGATTCACGAGGTTTTGCTTCATTATTTTTTTTGTCATAGAATTATTCGTTATTTGATTCATAATTTCAGCACTACGGTCATAAACTTTTTCATACACTCCTTGGCGAGCACTTGAGTACCCCTCCAGGGATACACACAACACATTTTGCAAATCCCTGCTCCATCTTTCCCCCCCCCTTACTTTCTGGGACGGTACGTCAGTGGTGATGTGCTCCGCTTCTTCCATCTCACCCATCTTCAGTCGACTCACCACTACTGTTCCGGCTGCGCACGCGCCATCGGATGACCTGTACGGGGCAGAAAAAAGACGAGTTTGTGAGTATAATAAACACATTCGATAGAAATGCTTTCAACGAATTTAAAAAAAATGTCTTTCAAAAATATTTTTTGGGGAAAAAAACTAAAAACATGTGCTGATTGATACCTTTGCCAAGGGGGTTTGAGACATTTTTAATTCAGAGTCTAAAGAGTTGGCGTGCTGCTTATGCCTCTGTAGGGAAGCAAATGGGGCCCAGGCTCCATATAACGGTCCAAATGGCCATCTAATAACCCCGCCGACGCGCTCTGACGGACACCAAAGATACGGCAGATTCACACCGCGATGCCCCTCCTTCCTGTTCGATTAAGTTGCCGATAGCAAACTCCGACGCTGCGGAATCAAGAAAAAATGCTCCCCCAGGGAGTTATGTTAATGCGGTCAGTTGCGATCCAGCTGGAGGTAATATCGGGTGCCCGCCGCTGATCAGGCATGACAAGCGCGGGTGTATGTGAGGGCAGGGTGGTGACGGAAGACAAGAAAAGGAAAAAGGATGGCGATGGGAGTCAAATTAGAGATGCTCTCAGAGATAATTCATCTTGGCTGGCAGGGGGGGAATATCGGATTGTACCCAAGGGACAAGAGCAGACAAGACAATGAGGAGAAGGACTCCGGGGGTGGTTCCGAAATTCAGATGGCGATGGAGGTTAGCGGGGCTTATTGAAAACCTCCATATTAGGTTTGGTGGGGAGGTGTCACGTTTGCTAGGTGGTGGTGGACCCCAAAAAGCAGGCAAGAGAGAGGAGCAGGGTGTACTTGATAAATTGTATTAAAACATAGAGAAAACTAAGTCCTGAAAACAAAAAGAATCCAAAGTAGGGGATCCCTACAGTGCCACCTGTTGGTCACAAACAGAATCATGACAGGAGGATTCAAATTTTAGTCTTCAACATTTATGAAAAGCCAAATGTTGAGTTCATTGACAATTTTTAACTGTACCCCAATAAAAAGCTATTGGGTGCGTACAATGGGCATGACTCAGTGGGGTTACAATTGGAATCAAAGTGGTGTCTCTGCTATTACCCGTTCGGACTCGACTTGGCATTTGTTTTTCCGAGTCACCAACGATACGTGTGAATTTCTTTTAAAAACCATATCAATGTTTAACCAACCTCAAATTTACTGGATACCTTGTTTTGAAATCACAAGTCAAGAATAATGGCTTGTTCAAACATTGTTATTATGGATTGGATATGACAATTTGAAATTTTGGTTCAGACTTTAGCAAGCATCATGGGAGTTGACATGCTTGATTTGCTTTCGCGGGCCACAAAAAAAAAAATTATGTGGCGGGCCAGATCCGGCCCCCGGGCCTTGACTTTGACACCTGTGCTCTACAATGCGTGTTTACAAACCCTGTATGTTAGGTCAAGCTTCAATTTTTTTGTGATGTTAAAAGGACAGGGGCACGTTAAACAATCTAAATTGTTTTTCTTTATATTTAAAAAAAAACAAAAAAAACACATTAGGTTTTGTGAACACAACCTGACAGATTTTTCCGAAAATGTCTATGCTATTGTTAAGTGAGTCTCTGTGGGCTCCTCATATCATGGCAGTCCTCGCCCCCCAGTCCCCTCGAACAACAGACAGAATAACATTGCCTGCTTTATAAATCCAATCAGTGTCCCTCGCCAGACACCTGTCACAACGTTGACTCGCCCATTCCCCCCGCCGCTTCCTCCCACTTGCTCATCATCTCCCTGGCCCTCGCAAAACTTGAGTCGCCAAAAGTCACCCTGACTTTGCGCAAACGCCGTCATGCGCATCGCCGAGGGACGCCAGATTAACATGTGCCATTCCATGATAGCAAATCTGGGGGAGGAGGTGACATTCTCCATCTTTCGGCTGCTCTCTCCCTATTTAAAAAAAAAATTTTTTTAAAGACGTCTCAATCGTCTAATACAACTTCCACAGGCTTGTTTTTGATTCAGATTCAAACATCGAGTCAACACCTGGTGGCGGGAGGATATTGAATCGTTCCAAGTTGGCCAGCATGATTTGATTTAGCGCCGTTTTAATGCGACGTTGTAAAAGTACGTAACATAAAATAAGGTGTAGACGCATTAATTTCCTCGCAGACAGTGGGGGCACGCCCTTCCTGGGGGAATAGAACGAGCGTAAAGGTTGTAATAAATGTCCACTTCGTCCCCTCCTTCCTGGACAGCTTCTTTTTTTTTCCCCTTTTCTTCTTTTTTTTTTTTTAAACATCTATTTGGCCGACAATCTGTTTCATGGCAGCACTTCATTACACACTTTTGTGAAAGTGACAGATACAATGTTGTTCAGATGGATGACTCCGGGACGTTGGCACTGCTGGCGGACAGATATTTATTAGGGAAAAAAAAAGGTTTCCAGTGTAACAGCGTGAGGCCGCGAGCGGCGATGAAGGGGCCATCGCTCATGCTTTGTCACGGTGAATCCTGCAAGTGATCAAACTATGTCGATAGCCGCTTATGATTGGGGGTGAGATGGGAGAATTCCTTTCACAGCACAGTGCGTCAAAGTAAAAGGTATAACATTTCGGACAAAATGGCTGACTTCCTGTTCAACTGCCTTGAAATGTTTTCAAGCATCTTGTCAGGATAAAAAATGTTTCCCCCCCAAATGTTGACTACAAATCCAAATGGCAGATTTCCTGTTCAATTTGTTCCAAAAATGACGACAGCAGTTTTCAAGTGTATTTCGTGTTTTTCATATTTCTGATCACAAATGGGACTTTTTCAATGTCAACATTTGTTTTCCCGTTCCATTTCAAAATAGCCTTCACATCTCTCTTTTGTTCGGATTTTTGATGAGAGGTTTCTGGCACTGCAACGCATTATTTGTCATGCAAGCCAGAGATTCTCGCTTTTTATTGTCAAATACCATAAAATCTTGAATAATTAAATGTCAGCTTTATAAAAAGAGGCGACAGGAATGGAAGATTGAGAGACCGTCAGAGGCAGTTGGGATGAGAAGGAGCCAAGGTGGAACAATTCGAAGCATGATCGTCAAGATGTTTCAATGATTGGTGATGCATGGTAATGCGCATTACAAAACGCAGGCAATTTTATAGATACAGTCAAACCTTGGTTTTCGGACGTCTCGGTTGTTGTCCAATTCGGTTTTCGACATTTTTGGTCGGTTTTTGAACGTGTCGGTTCTCGTCCAATTTGGTTTTCGACCAAATATTTCGAGTTTTTTATGCCTCGGATGACGAACAAATTTTGGTTCTCGAACAAACTGAGCGCACTTGAATGCACCATTTGACTCCTCTCGCCTTCCTTACACGGGGAAGTGAAGTGACGCGTCCTCGTGTTGCTTTCCATTTTGAGCAGACGTGTTCAGTAAACATTTTTATTTGAAAAAGGGCGTGGTTTCGGTTTTCGAACAGCCTCCTGGAACGGATTATGGACGAAAACCGAGGTCTGACTGTATAAATTAAAATGATAAAATTCTATAAAATATAAGACAACAATAATGAAGATCAGCAAAAAGTTTCACGTGCAGACGACGGGGAAAAAAAGATCCTCGTTCAGACAAAATCCCGACGCTACAAACCTTTGTGGAAATTGCCGTTGCTGTTTTTGTGTAATTCCGTTAACAGAGTAACAATCAGATTTATTGCATGTTCTCCCGCGTGCCTGCGTGGGTTTTCTCCGGGTACTCCGGTTTCCTCCCACATTCCAAAAACATGGCAGGCTGATTGGACTTCCTAAATTGTCCCTACGTGTGAGTGTTCGCGCGGATGGTTGTTCGTCTCTGTGTGCCCTGCGATTGGCTGGCGACCGGTTCAGGGTGTCCCCAGCCTACTGCCCGAAGACAGCTGGGCGAGGCTCTAGCACGCCCCGCGACCCTTGTATAGGATATACTGACATAACACTTGTATGTATTTATTTATTTTTTGTGTGTCGCGTGATTTGACTGGCAACCGCACCACTACTGTCATCGCACCACTGCAGTCAACCAGGACAGCCTCTCGCATTCCCCGTGGCACTGAACGGGATAAGCGGACGGATAGATCGTGCGGCTTTCAGTCTCCCGGGGCAAGCACGTGGGAGGACGACACACGCAAATGAAGAGTAAAACAACGTCAGCTGCTCACAACCTGCGACAAGCTATCTGAGGGTAACGGTTGAGGGAAAAAAAAAAAACCCAACAACTCCTGAACAACGAATGACACCCAAGGAAAGGGACTGCTGGAGGAGTGCAGCCCAACACGGAGGGATGTACGATGGGATTCTTGACCCATATAATGCTGCGTGCGTGGGCTAAATATAGCCCACGGATGGCGGCTTTCACCGCGGACAGATGCGAGACGTGTCGTAATGCGGCATGCCAGCTTTCGGCTCAACACTCCAGTGGGATGACTGATTTTGTATGACTCAGCAGTGATGAAGCGCTTTGCTCATAATAAAAGGGGTGACTGAGGAGATCATAAAGCGTTGGCCGGGATTCAACAGGGTGCTCATGATCTGTATCTTGTTCATTTTTTGGGGGTGTTCGTCTCTGTGTGCCCTGCAATTGGCTGGCAACCGGTTCAGGGTGTCCGAATGACGGCTGGGATAGGCTTCGTCCGGCACACCCCGCGACCCTTGTGAGGATAAGCAGTTCAGAAAATGGATGGATGGACATTATCATTATTGCTCTTACTATGACTGCTATACAATTTTACATTTGTTTTTTGTTTTTTTTTATCATTTTAAATACTGGTTGCAAAATCTAAATACATTACAGAAAAACTGGTGGAAAATGTAATAAATGTGATTTTCTTTTTTTTGGGTCTGACTAAAAGGCAACAATGAAGACTGTAGGGACTTTAATGTAGTCACACCAACAAGGTCATAAGATTCAATATAGAGCAACTCCCAAAATACCCCCCCCCCCAAAAAAAACAATTTTGCAGCAAATTGTACAAAAGCCATCCAAACCAAAACAAAGATTCCTTTCTGTGACTAAAGCAATTAAAGCTGAGAGGCCTTTGCAACGATCCATCAAGACATTTGGATTCGACCCAAGACAAAGTGAGCAAGCACATCGGTTCAGCGGCGCTCGCGAATTCAACGGGCGATGCTTCCCGATGTTAACGCCACAATTACAGTCTAGCCTCAGACCGGCGCTACGGCTTAAGCGCCAATCAATAACAATCCAATGAGACGATGACCGGCGACCTTCACTGCCTCACATCCTTAACACGTACAGGCTACGTGGGGTTAAACGGAGCTTACGGTGCCACAAACATACTGTGTGTCACTTTTGCAGAGATGAGGGCCTTTAAAGTGTAGTGAGCAAGGAGAGTAAACGTAGCACCTAATGAGCCACGGAGAGTACCTAATCATTTACGCACATAAAAAAAAAAGGCTGATATGATCCGTGTCAAACAGATGCCTTTGGTGATGTAATTGCTACTGTCGCTAACGAGCTAACTGAAATGCCGGCGTCAAGTGTTTGCGCGAAGGGTTGAGTGTTAAATAAGAAGAGGAGTCAGATGATGACAAAGACAATTTCGCAGCGGCAACAAATCCAATGTTTTTTGAAAACATCAAAATCGATATATCGTCACCAAAACGTATGGGGTACCTCAAGGGTCTGTCATAAGCTCTAAATTATTATTCAATGGACCTAATACAAGTGTTTTTGGTAAATGATTTCGCCTTGAACAAACTTAGTATAGAATATGTGTCATGAACATCAAAAGATGATTATATCAAGAAGATTTTTAGAGACGTCGCAAACAACTGACTTGACAGTGAAGCTATCGTATCGCACACCACATGTGGTCAACATCATATTTTTTCACAAATCAATATAATTGGTCACTCCGCACTTGGATCGGTTACTTCTCCTAAATTATTTAGCAATCCAGAGTGTTGCAAACAGCTTGCTCTCTTTCACGACCCCCCCCACCCCCACCCCAACTAAAAAGTGATGCCTTTGGAGACGCGAGGTTTCTTCTTGTTTCCGTAAACTTCAAAGCCTTTTATCTTCAACTAACATTACGTATAGGTTTCGCTGAACATTTCTGTTGACATCCAAAGCAATTTGTAACCTGTAGCAAACTTAATATAGCCTACATGTCCTTTGAACATCGGAGGCAATTTTATCTGGAGCACTTCGCAGCTGTCGGAGAAATGTCTTCCAGGAGCGCACACAAAAGACTCATTCATCAAACCCGCAAAGCGTCTGTTGTTGAGCTCGTTGCTGAAAAAGAAGTACGACCGCCGCGTGTTTTGACTTCATTAAAAAAAAAAAAAAAAAAAGCAACACAACATCCAAGCAAATGACTTTTTATCGACTAACATTTCCGAGGACAGAGCATCTTGATAAAGGGTTTTAATATGTGCTCGTGCTTTACAAGCGTCCGCCTGCATTTCACTTGTTGTTGCGCTTCTGCTTTTATTGTGCACGGGAGAGACCGCAGAAGATTGCAATGAAGTCGGGATCCGACGACTTGCTGTTCTTTTTATTGACTTGCTCGCTCATTAGCATACACTCACACACCACTAATCCTATTAATCTACCAACAACCGCTCTGCCATACTTACAAATAGACTATTGATTCAGCTAAACTGAGACAATAGCATCACCTTCGTAACACTGTGAGTATTAGAGAAGAGTAGCTGGGAGCGTGCAGTGGTAAAGTAGGAATCACAAAAGGCTTGGATTCTCAGCGGCTCCAAAATAAATATTCTTGCTTTGGGGGTAATAAATACTCCCTCCTCACTTATTTTCACCAGTTTTATGCCAATATTTTTTTTAAATCACAATTCCGCTCTAAATGTTGAAGAAAAGAGGAAACAAACAACAGCTAATGTGTGTCAACGCCTTCTTATAACAGGATACGTGTTTTCAAAATTAACCAGGAACATTCAAACTGGTTAAATCAAAGTCAGCCGTTCCGATCGACTATCCGTGACAGGAATGTGACTGCTAGCCGATAGCGGGGGTTGCTAATGTATCTTTGTTCATGTGTTCCTTCTTGTCAAACAATGGATTCAAATAAAACAATCCAGGTTTCCGTGATTTAAAGCCAGTACAAGCGAAGCACACCTCTCTGGAATGCCCACGTTCATTCCCAGTTTACGCACGCTGGGTGTGTCGGAATTCTGGAAAGGAGAATTTGTGCGGATGAAAAACGTGCGAGCTCAAGCGAGCAATGAAGTATTTACACGCAAACAGGAGGATATAGCCCTTAGTTCACAAAAAGTCATGAGTTTCAAATGGTTAGGTGACTGAGAACATAGCGGCTAGCATGAAGAGCTAGCATAACAGTTTCCATATTTATTCTGGTCACCATGCAGCTTCCATTTAGGTTGTGTATGCTAGAAGGAGATAGTGTGCGTGTGTGCGCAAAGTCATATGTAGTGTTGACTTTGGCGGCCAGAAAAGTGATTTTGTGCTCCGTCGACACTAAAAGGTGAGGCAAGTGAATGAAAAGTCGAATGTAGGAATTCAGTGAAACAGACCGCGCGCACACACACACACACACACACACACACACACACACACACACACACACACACACACACACACACACACACAACAGACTGAGACGATCTGTGCTAACACACTCGGCAGGTCGCCTAATCCACAGAGACGCTATGGCAATGAAAATGGAGAAAGCAAGGCGCCACCGACAAAGCTGTTACCGAGAAAAATCACAACGTGCAGGCATATAAAATCACAACAGTGAGGTTGAATACCAAAACAGCCTTTTATGTTTTCAGTGCAGTCCATCTTGACAGAATGGCTGACGAAACGAAAAATAAATAAACAAAAATACAACACAGCCCAGTCAACATCAATGTAATATAACGCAGTGCAAAACATTAAAACGTAACGCAGACATGAAAACATTTTCATCACAAATGACAATCATATCGCAGCTAGCCAGTCAGCGGCAAACATTAATGCTACGTTAGCTTAATGTTTGTTTAATTCACCGCTCTGTCGAAAAAAAACCAAAAACAGCTAGTTGAAACCACCTCTTTTTTCTGCCTTTCTCCTGATGCAGCTTGCCTTAATAACACAGTTTGATGTCATATCAGTTGTACTAGCATGTTATTTAGAGAAGTATGCTAGCAAATGCTAGAGATGAGACTTGTGTTACGTCGCTTGGTTTGTACTGATGTCGATTTGGAGACGAAAAACATTTGAAATGCTTGTTATTGACTCCCTTTTCTTTGTTCTCTACAAACCTATTCCTCCCTTGACGAAGAAGAAAAAGATGATGAGGAGCTGAGGTAAACATCGTTGCCAGCCACCGCCGCAGATAAGTGGCGTTCTCTTGAGCGGGAAAAAAAGCCTGCCGTGTATCAGAGTTGGTGAAGACGTGCGGTGGACATGTTGATCCGGGGGCCACGTGTGATAAAAGCGGGTGCCTCTTGTAAGCGATTTAGGAGTGTATTAGGACGCCGGCAGTTTGAGCGGCGCAGAGGTGTGGGCGTTTTTAAAACCTGCGGCGGCTGCAGCGCTTTGACGAGCAACAAATGCTCGCTCAATGAAGAGTAAAGCAGTCCTGCTCTGCGTTAGGTTCCTACTGGGAAATCTAAATTTAGCTCAAATGGGAGTAAGTGAAGTAGGATAAACCTCACAAGTTCTGTCTAGGTGTGTGTGTGTGTGTGTGTGTGTGTGTGTGTGTGTGTGTGTGTGTGTATAAAAAACACGTACAGTTTAAAGGGTAGAAACCGTGTCAAAATATTCAGCTCATGCAGGAGGATTTTCCTTTCACAAGACCATTTGACAAATGAATGCAGAAATTTTACTCTTTCAACTTTTCTACGGGAAACCAGGCCCCGACTGATACGGATTTGTTGTGGCTGATGCCGAATCCGAAATGTATACTTTTAAAATGGGGGTAAAATAATATGACTTATTTTTTGCTTGCTGAATGTTTATAACATTAAAATATTAATTATAGGCACAAGATTTGACTGAATGACAATACTTTATACTTAAGGATTTAACTTGACGACAGAGAGAAATATAATGAGCCTATTTTTGCCAAGTTTTTTGAGGGGGCGGGGTTGATAGTCTGAATGGCATTATTTTTGTCCGATGTTGCAATGTTAAGTGGGCGGTTGCGCAAACAAATTGGCAGATTTTTGCTGACTTTAAAAATGGCAATATCTGCTGATTACATCATCTGGCCGATTAATTGGTTGCGCCGATTAGGAAAATGTTTTCACAATCCCATTCTCAAATTGAAGAAGAACTTTCCAAAGTCAGCAGTTTTACCCATCAAGCCATCCAGTTTACATTTTCAAAGAATGTTCCATAAAACGTGCTTCAACTTCAGTTCATAAACTTGCGCGATACACAAAATGTATCCAAAATGGCATCCACTAAAAATCCAATCAACCCAATTTGCTGGGTTAAAATATTTCACCCCAACTTCGGTAAAAGTAAGCCAAACTGCAACAACTTGCAAGTGGGTTACGTAAACAATCCCGCATTTTACAGCGTTTAAAGGTCCACTTTAAGGCCTTAGCTCCAATAATAAGGAAATATGGGAACAAACTGAGAGACCAACCTACAAATTTAGATAAAAACCGCACCTCTCACCTTGAGATGCTGGCCTTTGGCGGTGGTAATTACAGCGTCATCAAGGGCTGCACTATGATGCGGCGTGGCCAAACATCAGATAAGAAGCCGGCCACTCTCGGGCCGAGTCTCCCTGAGGGGAGCTCCTGGCTGTCACTCGCAGGAACACGATAAGAAAAGTTCAGCCGTAGCTGCATGTGCATTTTTGAAAATGCGGGTTGCAGATGGCAGAGCGCCAAGCTTCCCCTCACTGCCTTTTTAACGCCTTTGCTGTTATCACTATTGACAAGGCGGCTCATCAGCATTCTGCAAAGGCTCCTTCTGGATGTCTTACGGGAAAAATACAACCTGGTATAGGAACAGAGACTTTATGCAAATTGTGTTGTGTACACGGTGATAACAATGCCAGCAACTTTTTTTCTCCCCGTGAAATGGCAACAACAGATTTCCTGAAGGTACAATTTACACCAATTCTTGCCAGCTCAACAGCCAAATTACAAACTAACTGATTAGGCGTAACATATTCTTTAGTCACATTTATCAACCCCCCCCCCTAAAAAAAAAAGCAAGACACAACAAAGAAGTCATGGAAAATCGAACCTAATAAATAATTAAGGTTGAGATTCTTAATTGTATCACTGATTAACAAACAAAAGTCAAGTATTTATATCTGGAATTATTTCACATCCAGTTGTATACGTGAGGAACTGGATTGTGCAGTTTTAGGGGAAAAATAGAATCTGGTATTGGAAGAGGAATTCAATAACGGCACAATCTACACTAAACTTTGTCAGGGCGAAAGCCAAACGACAACTATCTATCACGTATTGCCAGAATGGCAACCTGCGCATATGAATGAATCATGCTGAAGCCCGTTGCCAAGAACACAAAACCCAACTAACCAGACCAGGGCGACAGCTGTAGCGAATGCAAATGGAGGGGAAGTCAAAACATTACATAAGAACACTCCAAACTGAGTCATTATGATGTGATGTGTCACGGCGCGCTTCATAATATGCATGAAGGTGCAGCATTCTGGAATCAAGACAATGACAAACGTGCGGCCAAGAGAATTCAAGACATTTGGCTCGGTGTCAGATTGTACACCTTGGCCAAGAACCAGTCTTGTGAATCGGTCAGTCATTAAGAACCAGACAAGACTCCCTTGTATACAATCGGTGTACAAATCTAACGAACTAACTAACCAACAAAGACCCAACTTGTTCACTCACTCACTCAGTTATTTACAGCATCCGCAAGTGGGAATCTTGCAGTTCCTTATAAACGTACTGAAATGAAATAGACACTCACCTTCGACCTAACTGTAGAAAAAAAATATTGATTGCATTTTATGTCGACATTTGCATCACAAACTAATCCAAGACCAAACTTATTTGCTCACTCACTCGCCAAACTAAAATATCATGCAATGTTTTTTTTTTTTGTGTCTGCCGACTCTTCCCGATAACGACTCCAATTACAATACAGTCGTAATTATAATTACAGTACCGTACGTATAACTAATAAGCCATGTAATGATCCGACCGGCGAAGCACACAAAAGAAACCAACGGCTGCGGAGGACAGCGTAATGCTTTTGAAGGCATCGCCGGCTCGGAACGGCTCAGAGCGGCTGCCGGTTTTTCACCTGATTGCAAAATCCCTTCAGTCACACAAGTGTTTACTCACCACACGCTGTAACGCAAACGCTATTTATACGCTCTAAATAGAGGACATCCATCACACCCGCACAAATGGGACACGCACGGTGGCTTTCTCGTGCGTAATCATAACATATTACCAAATTAAGACCAAAATGTTTTGTCTAATCTTCTATCTTCTTATTACTGTATGTTTACCGGTTCCAGAGAGGACATGGGGTCTAATGTTCTCGTCGTGTTTCACAAAGCTAATGAGAGATATTATACTCTAAAATATATTTTTATTGTGCCCGCTCTGGTCTCTTCCTGTGGGAAATGGTTAATTTAATTGGCTGTATTACGTGATCCCCGCTGCTGCATCTTGCTGTTTGTTCCATAATTACAACAAGAGCGGCACAGAGAGTGCAGACCTTCAAAAAGTGTTTGTCATTTCAAATCTCGCCCTTAGTTGCAGTAATAAGCACAGTACAGTGGTACCTCTACTTACGAAATTACTTGGTTCTGGAAGAAATTTCTTAACTAGAATTTTTTAAGTAGAGACGCATTTTCCATGTAAATGCCCTAATCCGTTCCAAGCGCCCCCAAAATTCAGACATAAATGTTTTCTAGAGCATAGATACACATCAAAATATGTAACAAATACATGTAACAAGTAGATTATTGCACAATAAAAGAGTTGTGGATAATGTAAAAAAAAACAAAGAATAAAGAATAAAAATGATGGTCATTAATCTTTTAACTGGGTCCTCATCGTTTTTTTGCCCTCTGTTTTCATGCTCTCTCTCAGAAGTGATTTTGCCTGGCGTTTTGTAAAGAAATGATCCAAGGACGTTCTTCTTTTAACAGTCCTTTGAAAATGTCCAAGGTAAACATCAGCATAGTGAGCGACCGCCCGACTGGTGAATACTTTTTCTGGGTGATTCGCATTTACGTAAAACTATCGGAACGCCTCATGGCCCGAGGGTGGATTGACGAGGACGCTGCATAGACGCATCTCTATTTATTGACACACACAGACACATACGGTAGGGGTCCCTCTTAGCCAATGGGATGCCAGAATGATCCTGGGTAATAGCCAATGGGAGAGCAGCTACAAGTATGTTGCGTTCAGGAAACTCAGAGCTGCGAGTAGCAGACCATACTGTACTTTTACCTTTCGTATCATTCGTACCATTCGTAACAAGAGGCAATATTTTCCTGTTGAGGTGTTTCGTAACTTGAAAATTTCGGATGAAGAGACGTTTGGAAGTAGAGGTACAACTGTACTGTCTTATTACAGAACAATGTGAATTGGGCTAAACTGCACCGACACGGAAAGGGTTGTTTGCTGACGAGCAGGAAATTTCCTGCTATTGTAGGTCATATCAAAGGTGCAACTGAGGTGGCGTGGTGACCGTTTGTTAGGGGAATTTTGTAATGTTGGGGGAGGAGGGACAAGGGTTTACATTACATGGTCCTTATTTCTACAAGCCTGTTGAGGGATTTGGGCTAAATTTTGGGATAAACGTCCTAAATTTTGCACCATCTGAGTTGGCTCCTGGTGTGTCGAGTAAAACACTCACAGCTCCAGCCATGTGTCAAAAGCTATTGTTGTCCGACAAGTATTTTATACATCACAACAGAAGCCGGCAACTGAATTCACATAATGATGTTGTTTGCAGTAAACCTTGTCTGTGCTGTGTGACAGCAAACTCAGTTGGCAATGGCAATATCCGGTCTTCCTTTGATTCTGTGTAAAAGGCAAAAGCAAATCTGTAAATGCCAGATGACGGCCCAACATTTCAGGTAAGAGCAATCTTTTCTGTAAATTATTGGTATTGTGTACATAAGTGGCCTGCTCGCCGACAAGTGTTGCTGCTAGCTTCTGATCATATTTGCTCTTTATGCGCTCTCTGTTCAACTTCAACAGTCTGGAGCTGCAATAGCAGGCTCAAGGCTCCAGCGCTATTACCAAAAATAAAAAATCGAATAAAATGTTGCAATGATAAAAACAGAAAAAGTCATCCAGGATGGTTTTATGGCATTGGACAGCTCCTTTGTTGTTGTTGTTTTTTTTCTTTTAATTGAAGCTGCAGTCAAGGCCAATATTTCAGGCACTAAGCAGCACATTTTGCTCCAGAATGCCATGACAATCTTGAGATTTCAGAGATTCACGACACCCTGGACCTAATGCCGTCAAAAGCACGCTAAGAACAGAGACCAAGCTTTCTGACGCTCTCTCCCCCCCTTTTGACTTTAGAATGCCTTGAAACTCTCGAGATTTCACAAGGCCAAACACAGGCCTCTTTCTGTTACTCAACAGCGCAATTGTCTCAAAGATGCCTTGATAGTCTTGAGATTTCACTGAGCCCTTCACAGATTGAAGATTGCCGGGTGCAGCTGAACAGCCGTCTCCTCCACACTTCACGGTAGGCTCTGTATCACTTTGCTCCAAAATCCCTCGACAGTCTTCGAATCTCATTGTACCTTGCACACATGCAAGCCACCCTGTGAACAGGACAATGCCAGATCTACGATCAATCAACTCAATGCTTAAGATAAGCACAGAAAGAAAGAACACTGTAATTACTGCGAAACATGGGAGGAGAGTTAGCTACGTTCCGGGGCTGCTTTACTCCATCTGGCACGGACTGACTTGCATCTGTGCATGGGCCAGTGAAATCTCTTGATTGAATGAGAACATTTATGATTACGCTTGATTTAATCACTTTCAAAAAATTGCATTTGCCATCGCTTTTACGCCATCAGAAAAACCGGGGAGACAAATTGACAGGTGAAGTACGGCTAGCCATGACATCTGCTAGCCAGAGGCTGAGCTGCTCTGCATGTGTTTATGGCGTAGACTTGTGGTGGCAGCTACACTTTCCCACCCTTCCTTAATACCTATCATGTGTGAAAAATCCGAACCCTTAGCTAGTTCCTGCATATTCACGACAAATCGAATCACCAACAAATGGCCTGGAATGCATATTGCAAAATTCACAGCTGTTTTTGCTGTTCATCAACCACTTGTATTTTTTTTTTTCAATTCGAATTCTGTTTTGTAAACTTGTAGCCGTGCCCACGCGCGAGCAGATGCACACCAATACACCACGGGGGCCAGGCGACTGCACAACATACATCTCAGAGGAAAGAAGTGGCATTCGGTTGGCCAGAAATAAATGCACATATGGCCTCCTTACTTCCTCCCTCTCCCTCCTTCCAATGCTAAATTGCTTCATTCCCGCACTGTTCTTCTGCATAATCTGTCAGATCCCTCAGGCACCGGAGCTCACCGGCAGAATATGAAAATAACTAACTCGGGCCAGAGCCGCACTTATGTGACATCCAAAGGGGAAGAATAGGAAATATTACCCCGACAAGCTACATTAATTAACTGCTATGAGTGATTACGATTGGGGCAAAAGGAACGGGTGCTGGCGTGCATGATGAAGAGCTTTCAAAGAGAACGTCCTTATTAAAGCAGGTGTCGGGGATATTGTGGGATCCGTTTGGCTGAGTCAATCATTCATCAGGCTCTTCCTGGAGCTTGACTCCGTTAACACGCACCGGTTGTTGCGATGGGGACAAACGAGATAGTGGAGACACTTAATAAATGGAGCCAAATGCCGCAATTGTGGAGCGATGAGAGGAGGATAATGACAACAAATTGTGCGAAACGTACCAACGGCTTTGTCTGAGCGTGTACTGTCAATTTGCCTCACAGATTGACAGTATTGATCTACCATGAAGCTTTGTCGCAAAGGAGAGGAATGCAACCTTTCCCTTTGACTCCCATTCCTAATATGTGCAAAGGGGTGGCAAAGTCACGCATAATATCCTGCAACCCAGTTTAATATCAAGTAATGTCCGCTTGCGGGAATATAATGGGCTGCACCTTGGTGTCACACATACGGACGGGGGGCCAAAACTGGCCCGTGGGGACAGAAGCACATTAATTGGCAAATTTTCAATCAAATGCACTTTTAATATTGTCCACTGGAGGGCGCACTGATAAGTGCCATTCTGAAATTGGCCGCCGTCACCTAAAGTTTGACATTTGATCTTGATGCACTTTCGAAGGCTAAAGGAAGACTAGTTTCATGATCTAAGTAAGACAAGTACACATATGATGCTGTGAATGATACAATTCAGAGAAAAGATTTTA
Organism: Hippocampus abdominalis; assembly: GCA_018466805.1. NCBI lineage: Eukaryota > Metazoa > Chordata > Actinopteri > Syngnathiformes > Syngnathidae > Hippocampus > Hippocampus abdominalis. The sequence continues at coordinate 6,457,880 of CM031700.1, forward strand.
AGAGACTGAATATTGCAAAATACCCAACAGCATTGAGTTCATAAGACTTTGATTTTGAATCCCCTTTTTTTCAATATACTGCCACAACTTGCATGCATTTTTTTCATCGAATCTTAATTTCAGCCTTCTCTGTGTGTGGGTGTGGGTACGCTGGCTTGAACCCCCACTTTTAACAAATGCCCCTTCACTTGAATGGCCTTGAGTTAAATTTCCTCTCTGCTCTAATGACTCCTACAGCCAATATTTATCTCTCTTTTCATTTGGCGTTTCGCTACTTGGACTCCCATTGATATTCATGTAGCGTAAAAGCAAACAGCTCCTTAAATACACAATTAAAAACTGTGAATGAGCAGGACCGACCTCCATGTGGGAAGGAGGAAAAAAAAAATCCAGACAGTTTAATTAACAAGACTGCTTTGAATGTCGAGTATGCGCGTCTGTGTTGCCTTTTAAAAATTTATTGAATCACACTGTGGCATTGTTGTGAGATGATAATTAATGCAGATTTCCTAAGTATACATTACTGCTGCATTACTTGGACTGCATCGCAAAGTCGGTATAAGCCGCAGAATCACAATTAGATCAGTCAGCTTTACATGATCAGGATTTTGTAGCCAACGATTGATCAGTGACCCCACAATGGCCTTCAGTTTTGGACGCAGTGCCATTACCGGTATGTGAATCTAGTTAAAAACAAAACCAAAAAAAAACATTGGATAATGAGACAGGCTACAACAAGATTTTTTTTATTTGGGGGGGGGGGGGGGGGGCGAGAGAAGAGGCCAATTTTGTAAGATGTTGAAGGGGTGTGCATCTGTATTAAACATGCTGCCTTCACTCGGGGTGGGGGGGTCAAAGATGTTGAAGGGGTGTGCATCTTTTTTTTAATCCATCGTGTAATTAATTTGACTTTGGTTTCGGATTAACTCCCCGCCCCACAGAACGATAAGCACAAGTACACTAACACCGGATCAGATAGTCCATCTTTCGGCTTTTAGCTGCGGCTTAGACATAATCGGCCGCCGCGGATTCTGTGTAAAGTCGGCCGCGTGAGGATGAACGCGAGTTCTGGGACCGCGAGAGCAGGTTAAACTTTTGAGGAGGATGTTCAGACCCAGTGGGGAGAGGATGAATGAACCGTGGCAAAAGACGACAGACGCAGTGGTCTGTGATAATGTGGCCTCGCTGTGACACACACACACACACACACACACACACACACACACACACACACACACACACACACACACACAGAGGCACTTGGACTCCAGCATTAAAATTCACATTCAAATCAAATGTTAAACTGCGCAAGTGGGTCATGGAGCGCCCTCCGCTTGAGAGGTAACAGTCAAATCCATGATGTAAGACGCGAGGGAACCATGAGAGATCACGACACACTGTAATAATACACTGAATCAAAGGTAAATTAACCATGAATTAATATATAACGGTTGTTGTTGGGCCTTCTTTTCATCGAGCTCAAAGCGCAGTTTAACTGTGTGGATGGGTGGAGTTTTCTATCTTTCGGTATTTTGCTAGAATGACGCATGTCGAGGTGGACGTTTGCACCGTTGTGGGTGGGAACGCAGCAGACTCCTGACCGATCAAAGCGGCTCCCAGCTCGTTCCCTTAAAATTAAGCGCGGAGAGAAGCGAGGAGACTCATTTCAAGTGCCATTTACAGTCGAAGGAACTGCAAGATGTCCACTTGCTGATGATATCAAGGAGGGCCACTGAATGTATTTTGACATGATGAATGAATGAAATATGACACAAGACATATGTCCGCATCTGCCTGTGCCTCGATCAAATCCACCAAAATCATGGTTCACCACCTGTGCTAAAATTTTGAGATGCTTTTAGCTCATCTACAATCTCGTTTACTTTTAGTCAACACCTTGGCAATCGAAAATGGCGGAATACCTGTTGAGGCAGAGCTGGCTGCCCCCCTCTGCCGTCAACTCATACTAAGACAATAGCTACAAGAGGGCCTGACCGACTCCATGAGGTTACTCTATGCTAAATGCTAAGCGTCACAAGGGAAACCACAAAATAACAACAATACATTTAAATTATGTATCTGATTCATATATGCTCCACCAACATTATTGGCCAGCTTTGCCTTTGCCCTGTGTGTTTATACACACACACACACACACACACACACACACACACACACACACGATAATACATGCAAAAAGCTGGAGAATCTCCGTGTGAAACTCCCCTGAGCTTCCATGAATATGATGGCAGGGGTGTGAAAAACCAACAACCCCCCCCCCCCCCCCCAAATTATCATCCTCCTGAAAAAAATGCAGCTTCAGACGAGGGCCTGCCCGTCTGTGTCTGCACCGTGGGACTCATTTGCTCCTAAAATGTCCGCTAATGTCTATTTGATAGACACAATACTGGACATTTGCTACACTCCAAGCATTTGGACGTGATCGCCGCAGAGAGCGAGAGCGGCCTCCTCTCCCTGGGCGTCATTTCCCTCCTGTGTGCAAAGACCACATGCATTATTGAGAGAGCTCTGCAGCATTCTCGTCTTTTGTGTCTCTCCTACACTGCGAGTGAGGTATTCTGGGATGGATGGAAGCCGCGGACCATCAGAGACCCCCTTGACCGGGTGATTGCATTTTAAAAGCCATGAGTCACAATGTGTCTCAAGCAAGGGGGTGGGCAACGTATGGCCTGCAGACTGCGTACGGTCCCCTAGTATTTGTCGCATTCATTTAGCCTCTTTTTTTTTTTTTTTTCCATAAAATGGATTCATGAAAGGGGTGGCATTGGATAAAAAGTGGTTAGCATATCGGCCTCACAGTGGAGAGGTCCGGGGTTCGATCCCGGCCCAGGCCTTCCGGTGTGCAGTTAAACTAAAAATTAAACAGTGCAGTTAAACTAAAAATGCATCTACACGTGCATGTGTGGACGCACAAACAGGTCAAAAACTTGCACTTTCCTCCCTGCATATTCTGCACGGCAGGGTAAAACTTGAGCCTATGAAGCAACGTGGTTCCAAGTCATATTGTCTCTTGAGATCCGCAGAAAGGATTCAATCAAGTCACCCCTTCAGTGCCTTTGCTGAACGCAATCACCTCAAAGTAATTCGGGATTTCGGGCGCCATCTCAAACCCAAGCGCTTGCCCAATCCCTCTGCTTGGCCAGTTGAGCCAACGTGAACCGTGACTCACAGACTCATCTGTGGGTCAAAGAGCCGGGCGATGACTCACAAAAAGGCAAAAGTCTGTTCGAAAGCAGTCGTGAAACGATGACCAACATTCTGCCATGCGTTGTCTGATGTTTCTGCACAAAATGTTGAAAAAGAACAATTCGGTCGAATTTAAAGTATAGATAGCCCTGGCGTAAATTGCCGAACAATTGTACGACGTGTCCTTAAGGCAGCATCTACGGTAATTACATTGAATAAATGTGTCCATTTTTTGGATGGTTTGTGTGGTAAATTAAATTTATGATGAGGAAAAGTGGTACCAATAAATAAATAAATAAAAATGGATCGCTGGATTTCCATGTTTGGCTTTGCGCACGCACCATCCATTAGCAGTCTGGACGCAGAGGGGTGAACTGCTCAGCATGGAATATCAGAGTCTGCTACTAGATTTGTTGCGAGTCATTTTCCTGTTTTGAAATAAGCACCAGAAGGTGTACCGAAAAGTTGCTGAATTAACAAGTTGACAACACTGAGGAGCAGGTCATGTTGACCCAGTAAAAAAAAAAAAAAAAAAAAAAAATCAAAAACGTGGCTTGTACACAAAAAGGTTTCATGAGTGAGACAGTTTGGAGCCAAAAAACACAATACATCCATTTTAGGCGGTTGAGGGGATTTTTTTTTTAACATACAAAAAAAATTGGTAATCAACCTCGTCTATTCCACTGCCTGACGCTAAATCACCCGAAAATGGAACGAATACTGCCGTGAAAACAATCAATGTGATTTATATGACTATATTTGAACATTTTAGACCAGTTAGTGAGGATGAATAGCTCTGTTTGTAGGGTCATTACATTTCATCCAATCCTGAATGGAGATGAATAAGTGACATTTAGTATCAGAGGCAACTACAACACCGCTAACCACTCAATTCAATGTGACACTTGGGAGGGATGGGGGGGGGGGGTGTATATTTAGATTTTTTTTTTCAAGCTATTAAGACGAAAGTCTTCTGTGCAATGTCCCCGGACGACTTCGTCACGCTATCCATGGCAATATGCAAATAGGGGCCAGGCTCTTGATAAAGCCGTCTGTGCGAGAAATACAATTATAACCCGTGTTTCCGCTATCCCAGACAGGAAATGAAAAGCGGAACAAAAGAGAGAAAATTGCCAAAGGAGGTATATTTTCCCCACTGCGCGTGGTCGCCGAACATTACAAATGGGAGTGGAAATCTGATCAAATGACAGATATATGCAAAACCGTCTGCGAGGTAAAAACCCCCCAAAACATTAGGCATTGTTGCATACTCAATTACACTGCTGCTCTTAGTTGGAGTTGTGTTGTCTTTACAGTTTCCATGGTAACCTCTTTCAAACTTCAAAGGCAGCTTTTAGCGGCAACTCCTCAATGGTCGGCGAAGTGTGATGGTTTGCCGGGTTCAGACCAAAGTAGATTTTTTTAGTGAATTTTATTTGAAAGAAGCTATTATTCCAATTGACAGGCCAGTCATGGCAACGTGGAAGCGGTGTGCTTAAGCAAAAGTCTGTGCAACGATCTATCTATGGAAACAGTACATGATCCAATGCATACCACACCATGTGTCAATTGATCTATCAATCAATCAAAGGGAACACATTGTGCCACTCCACCCAGACTTCGTGATTGAGAGAGCAAGCCTCAAAATTGTTTTTTTTTTTTTTAAATTTGGTTTCATTTTATATGACTAGCTATGTATCCATTCATCTTTGTAAAAAAAGAGATTGAGAGATTTAAGCTCAGGGTTTAGCTTTTTTTTTTGTAATAGTTTTATGACACATTAGTAACCTAAAAGCTAAAAAATGTCGACTTGTCTTCAGTATTCCTTCAGGAAATGCATCTTCCCAGAACTGCAATTCCGCGAAAAAACCCAACTTGAGGTTTGTTCTGATGAAAACACATTTTATGGGTAAATAAAAGAGAACACATGTGCCTACCTGAGACTCAAGGACAGTCGTTCATCTTTAGCCCGAAGCAGATCGCCCACCGAAAATGTGGCACTGCCCAGGAAGCTACCCTGTGTAAATGAGACAAACAAAAACAAAATGTAATTCACACCTTTTGATTCACCCATGAACATTAATTTTCTCTGCGCTGTTGCGACTCGGCCGTACACGGTCATGTTTGCCTGAGTGTGATATAGACGCCTCGCGGGTGGTTCAAGAAAAAGAAGCTCCGTGGAGCCCATCAATAAGTGAGCTGAGACAAGAAGTTACAGGAAGTTGAAAAACAAAACAGTGGACCATTTAAAAGCCTTGGCTGAATCGTGCCAAGGACACTGAAGAGTAATTAACAGCAGAGGAATACAAATAAGGGGAATACAAAAACATCACAATTAAAATACGGCAGCGCAGCGCAGCACAGCCCAACAGATTTGGTGAGAAATGACTGGCTTCGATTCAGCAAAGCCTCTCCTATTGTGCAATTTGGCGGATTCTGGCTAACGATCAACACTAATTACATAGAAGCCACTGTTGAGTTTTTCCAATTAATTAACACTCAAGATGCAACTTCCCTGGCCAATTAATAACTGACACAATTGCTTGTTAACTGACTATTGTAAATGTGGTAGGTGGGGCAGGGGTGCTGTTTCACATCCTCAACCCCTAACGCGTGTCCAATTTCACGAGGATGAACACGCCTTCATCATTTGGTGAGTTTCTGAGTGGAGGTGTTTGAGTTGATATGCATTTGACAACTAAAAGATTTCAAGTAGGGCTTCACACTTGCCTGCTCAGACCCCAGAAAAACCACAGACTCTCATAAAGTAGCCCACAAATGCTGCATATATAAAATACTTAATGAAAATCTTTCATTAAGTATTTTTCATAGATTTAGTGTGTCCAGTTGGGGGATTGAGGAAGCCTTTGTTTTTTGAAGTACCCCCACAACCAAATCTCATCAAAATGGGTTCTTGCTTTTTTGTGGGTCTACTAGACAGGGGTACCTATTTTTGTCCTGTTGAGTGAAATGGCACTTGGGGCAGCGTTGTTACAAACCAAGTTTTTCATTGTAGGATCAGCCTCATATTAGTAATTTATTCAGTAATAATAGCTATGAAGATGGAGCTGACTTGATCGACATTACACGTAGATCATTGGGTCATTCGTGGGACTTTTACAGGCAAGTCACATAGTTTGTGGTTGCTTAGGCTCTGTGCGGTTTGAACTTTTCAATCGGGCTTCCTTCCTTAAACTAAATGCTCTCTCTGTCTCTCTCTTGCTCAGCAACAGTGCATCAGATTAAAAATAATAATAATAAATGCATCCTGCCTACTGACCTTCCCTTTCAATCATTTCCTCCTTGAGCTTTTTCCTGCTCCCCCTCGACAAATCCCCACACGCGCTTAAGGCCAAACTGTGCCCGCACGTAAAGAATAAGAGAGGACGAAAAGGTCAGTCAACAAATGCAAAAAATAAAAACAATAAGATCACTTGAGGTTTGTCATCATAGCTGACTGACCTGAATATTGAACATGTCAACTAACGACCCAAGTAACAAACTAGCCAAATAGCCAACTAAATAGCATGCTGATGACCCAATGGACTACAGTATGTTGCCATTCAATGATCTAATAAGAGTTGACAAACAAAATTAACAAAATAACTAGTCATTTACCCATTTAGGTAAGTATAGATACAGTCATTAAGCTTACTAATTATCTAAGTGACAAACCAACCACCAAACTCAACAGTCATTGAGCCAACGAGCAGATTAAATGGCTAGTTCACTTTGTAAGTGAGATCGCTATAGATTTAAAAAAAAAAAAAAAACACTACTAACAAAAACAATGACAGGACTTGAATTTTGGTCATGATGGTTGCGACACGGTGATCCTAAACAGGCTTTTGAGGGTGTCTCTTCTCCATGGGCCGACCCCAAAGAGGCCCCCGCATAGCCCAGGAGGGCATTACACGGGAACATTACAGGCCACTGTAGCCATTACTTACAAGTCCATCTTGGAAATCCATTCGGTGGCATCTTTTTATGGCCATTCACCGTGAATGCTTTAAAAGTAATGAAGCTCCAGAGACCGTCCCTCGGAAGCGGGAGATCAAAGCGGCCAGGCGGGCGAGAAATGAGAGGTAAGATAGTGACCGAGAGGAGAAGCGAAAGAAAGACAAATGGCGCACTGGTGCAGGATCAAGGAGGATTGATTATGATGCGCCAGAGCTCCGGTCCCGATCCATCTTTGCACCTGCGACCAATAGAATGTGATTGGTTCCGTTTGGCAGGCACACAAACTCATCTGATTGACTCATTTAAAATATGAAATGAAACGAGCAATGATTGCTTAACTAATATAAGAAGCAACAACTTAGAGGCCAAACAATTCAAAAGGGAAAAAACTTCACATGAGGTTCCACTCTCTTTTCTAAAGCAATGAAACGATTACAAAAAAGCTAAAAAAACAAGAAAACTGCGAACTACGGTTGTAACAATATTGAACTGATTGACTAAATGGGGGGCTAACACAAGAACTAGCCTTTCAGCCACTTAGCTAATTAATTGTGTCGTCAAACAACAATTGACATAATTACATCGAACTGACCAACACGCCAGTTATCCATCAAACTCACAAGCCGCTTAGCTAATTACCAAACAAACAAACAAACAGGCCACTGGGCCAAATGACTTACAAAGTAGTTGGCTAAGAAAGCAGAAACCCTTTTTATGCCATTAAAATGACAACTAGCCACTTAGTCAACGACTGGCTAGCGCAGTATCAAAGATCAAACCAACCAATCAACCAATCAAAGCCGTCAACTAACTATACCTAACTATGCGCTACTTTGAAAACTAACCCATTAACCAATCTTCCAAATAAATATATAGCCAACTAAAGAGATAACCAACCAATGAGCCATTTAGCCATGTGGGTAACTTATTAACTCGCTAGCTTGGTAACAAACTACTACTTTAAACAACAAACAAAATACAACTATAGAGACCCAGCTGCTTTGTCAACAGCTAACCAAATAACTCGCTAACTAACAAAAGAGCTATTTAGCCATGTAGCTAGTTCAGTAAGATAACTAGTCAACCAAATAACAAATTAACTAACTGACTGACCCGGCAAATGGCGTCGCGACTAACTGGTCCGCGGATCGGCAGCCGCCTCCGCCGTTGTCTCTGCGTGGCCGGCGGGAGCCAAAAGGAGGTGATGCTAACGAGGTGGAAGCATTTAGGAAGGACACCAAGCGGTGCATCAACAAGACGGTAGCAAATTAGTGATCCAAAGCCACAACGAAGGAGTTAGGTTTCTCCATGACGAAACAAGCTAAAAAAAAAAAAAAGAATACAGCTAGCAGCGGCAGCCGAATGCCACTACTTGACCGGACTGAGGTCAGAGGAGATGAGCTGATGAGACAAGATCTAGTCAACCAAATAACAAATTAACTAACTGACTGACTGACTAACTATTAGCCAACTAACCATTTAGCACCAAACTGAAAAGTGATTTGGTAAACTACAAAACCACTATTCCACTGTTTTTGAAAACTATACAGTGTAAATAAGACCAAGGTCCTTTTAAAGGCCAATGCCTCAGTCTTGCTCTCGGTTGGCAGAAGTTAATGCTCAAACTGTAAATGTATTGATTCCACACACCACACACGTCAGAACTGTCCATCATCCCATTCCACCTCATCTGTCTTCTGGAGGACAAGCATTCAGACCGGGCCAGCGCGTGACTTGAAACATCAGAGGCGGCATGTGATTCTTATTTATGAATTATGAGCACATTCATACCAGGAAGTGTCAGCAGCGTTGTCTGCACTAATAAAGCGCTCCTTCCTTCGCCGCAAACAAGGCCGAGCTGGCTTGTCCTCATTAAGTCGTTAGAGATGTGGTGAAAATGCACGTGTACTCTAACGAGTAAATGTTTGGACAGCGCCGATTAAAAATGAACCAATGTGGCAGTGGGGAAGAAGAAAAAACACCGTCAAACAGCTCCATGTCAAATGTTGGATGTTTTTGATGTTAAAACATTCACTGTGGACACTGATGGACAAGAAAATTAGCATTTCAGAATGGATTCGAAGAAACGATGCATTCTGATTTGATTTGTCCTGCAGGCAAAAGATTTTCGCAACCTCTATTTGTGATTCGGTGAGCTGCTGTAAGGGTAGTCGTTTTTTCGCAGAGGATAAATAATACATGCCTCGAGTATTGATGTATTGGCTGTCTGATGCACCGTTTGTGTTCAGATATCCCTTGCTTGAAGCGTTATAACACCGCTGGATAAATGCCATTCGTTAGGCCATCTTTGGCGTTTTGCAACAACTCATTTAATCCCGACCATTTTCACTGGAGCAAACCCCTCAATCTGAGCCGTTTTACTGGATTCTGACCGATTTGCAAGGCCCACAGATTATTCTGTTCTATTGTGACATAAACATGCAGCCTACCAAAAGAAAGACGAAACTCTCTTCTGTCAGCTGGGAAAGGGGTTTTTTTTTTCTGTTCTTTAGCAATCGCATTAGAAAATAGCTTAATTCCATCAGATTTCCATTTTCTGAGGGAAAAAAAAACTTTGTAAAAGCAAGCATTTCAAGTATAAATTCTAGTACCACTATGTTTTCCTATTGTAACATCAAAGTAAGGCATACCTTCAACAAAAGAACATCACAAAAGGGCTTTTGATTGCAGAAACATTTATCTGCACTCTATTGAACTGATGAAACGAACTATGAACAGAACTGAGACAATGAGTTCAGTGAGTGTGTGTGCACGTGTATGTTTTTAATGTGTAAGTGCACTGTATTATTATTATGTGCACGCCGTGCATGTGCGTCCCCTCCACACTGCAATTTCATGCGCGTGGATGTGTGTGCCCTTCACCCACCAATTTATGCCTATTTTTGTGTGTGTGTGTGTGTGTGCGCAACACAAAAGGACACAATTTATTTACAATGCAATTGACAAGCTTGATCCTTAGCCAGAGGCTGCGTCAGACATTTCTAAACACTATGACGCAAAAAAAAAGAAAATGACGGATAGATACGTCATGGGTAGGCGACAGTAGTGGGTTTTTAAGACATATGTATATGTCACGGGGCTTGAATGACTTAAGGCAACGCTATAGTATGAGTGTATGTTAACTCCACATAATTATCAGCAGTTTTTAAGAACTGCTATAACATGTTTGCTATCTGCCAAACAGCTGCTTTTTGGAAAGTTGGGTTCACTGCCGCCATAAAGGGCTTCTATCTCAAAATGTTGTTTTCAGAACTCTACACACGACATTGAGAGGAGTGTGGCGGGAATGATTGTGAGGATTTTCGACATCTTACTCAGGAACATTTTGACACCACAAGAGTGAAAGTTCAACAAAACAAGAAAGTTAAAAGTGAATTTAAAAAAATGCAACTTTAGTCTGGAAAAGACGCCTTTATGGAAAATATTAAATATAAGGGATGAAAAAAAAAAATATATATATATATATATATATATATATATGCAGGGATGTAATATTTCTTTAACATGCAGTACCTAGCTTTTAATTGGCCTAAAGCTGAAGTAGGGAGGAGTAATTAGTTTATTACATTTGTTATAATGGCACAGGCACTTTGCACAGAATGACAATTTTTTGAAAATTATTTTATGGACCCTAAACAAAGGCTGGCGGGCCCCCAGGGATCCGGGGACCCCGGTATGAGGACCACCGGTCCAAAATGCAAACTTGAAGCAGCACCATTAGAGTGGAAACAGGAGTACAGAACAGTCTATACATAGGGGGTGTGGGGGGTGGTGCATAAAAAAAATGTTCATTTACTACATTAAACTACACACACAATCAAAACAATGAAAAGGTCCAACCGAGGAAGCCGACTTACAGTGATGTGGCACAAAAGCCGAGCTGCAGCCACCAAGCCAGAAGATCACAGAAGGAAAGGAGAGGTCACAAGAAAGACAGACAGAGGCAAAGATACCCGGCTCCCTTTTTCTTCTTTATAATAATAACAACAATAATAAGAACACGAATAATAAGATCCCAGATTGGCACGTCGTGCGTTCGTCCCCAGCTGAGAGTAAGTCCACACGTCTCGGCAGCAGCAACAGGCAAAACGCAGACGCTCAAAGCAGACGCCTCTGCTATGACTGAGCCCAAACGCTTGACAGAGCGAGCGAGGGACGGGGGGGGGGGGGAGGGACGAGCAATGGTGGGACGGCGAGAGGGAGGGATGAAGAACATCACAGAAGAGGAAGACGAAAACAGCCAGGAAGGAAGGCAGGCTAGAGAGAGAGAGAGAGAGAGAGAGAGATGGACACAGAGCGAGTGAAGGGCTGACTCACAGGAAAAGCATCGCCCTGCTACGCCTGCATGGTGTGTGCGTGTGTCACATTGACACTCAGGAGTGTCACACAATGGAGGGGCGCCGACCGCTAAGCCAGGATTTAAGCAGCAGTTCAAAGTGCTCCTGTTTTCGTGCATATCTATTTACGTGTGACCCAAATTGCTGTTTACATTTACTACCTGCTCGTGAACCACTACAGAAGGTCCTCGGTTTACAACAGCGACAAAAATACAGCTGTGCGATGAACGTATGGGCGTAGGTTGGTGGAGATTGATTGTTTGGGTTGTCCGGTCAAGTTGTGAAGGTGAGATGGGGTGATCGCGTGTTCAAACAAAGGTGTCGACAAGGGAGATCGGTTGATTGACGCTTTGGCAAAGAGTCCAAAAACGGGTTGCTGGTGCTCGATCGTTTGGCGAAGGAGGCGAGGGATGAGGGGGTCGGTTTGGTGCAAAACGTGATTGACAAAGTTGACAAAGGGGATGGCGGTGATCGATTATTTGGAACTTGACTACAATGGGTTTGATCAGTCGATTGGGGCCTTAATTTGTTCATCGGATGTTTGGTTGTCTTATTGTCCAAAGGAGGAGTGATCAGTTGCTCGGCACGGTTGGCCACACGGGGTGTTGTTGATCGACTGCTGGGCACAAAGCTGTGCGAGCGTGGCGGCGATTAGCGATTGTTTGGTGCAAAGTTGCCGAAAAGAAGTGGATGAGACCCGATAATATCGCCACAAATTTGGTGATGGCAGCAATCGGTTGGATGTTGAAATCGCGGACAGAGGTTTATCTATTAATCTGCCGCGCGGCCAAGCTCTTGACGGGGTGGTTGAGTTGTTGGCGATGGAATTCTGTTGGCCAATCGTTCTGCAAAGTTGCCAGCAATGGAGTGGCGGTGATGCATTTGGCCAAGTTGGCGATGGGGGCAATCGGTTGCCTAGCTAAGCTTCGGATTGTGGTTTGTTCAGCAAGCAGTTGGCAAGGTTGTTTGGTGAAGTTGACGTGGGATGTTTGATTAAGTGCAAAGTCGGTGGATCGGTTGTTTGATGAAAGTGGGATGATGTTGGTAGTTCGTTGACTGGATCGTTTGTTTGGTGGGGAGTTAGCAATGACTGCAAGGTTATTCCGCAAAGTTACCATTGGGGCTGGTGCTGACCGGTTGGTCCTCACCGAGACAGCAATTAGGGGGGGGGAGGGGGGCGGGGCGATCGGTTGTTTGCCGAAAATGTCCCCGGGGAGTGTTCAGTTGATCGACGCAAATGTTGACGAAGTTGGTGATTGTGGGAGATTACACCCGTTGCAGGGGATCGGCTTTGTGGTCAAGTAAGTGTTTGTCCGGAACCACAGTGTGCTGCAAACACACTGACCCCCCCCCCCCCCCCCCCCTCCCAACCATCAACATTCCTTAAAAAGATTACTCTATAGCAGAACAAGAACAGCAGGCGACAGACACAAAAACACCAAAATGAGTGACACCAAGCTCGGCTTTAACCTGTCTGTGCCGGCATGTTGGATTAGCGAGTAATTCCGGTGGAACAAAGGCTTGCGGCGCACAGGCCCTTATCACCCCGAGCAGGTACACAGGAAGATGTTTAAATACATTTGCTCACCCGCTCAACAGAACTTAACATTTTGAACCGCATTCAAGTCCCGCCACGCATGGGCGCCGATGACCTGCGTGCCGAGAGGATTTAAAGTAAGAACCTCCCGCAATGGAGTTAATGTCCTCTTATTGGCCCTGACAATCAGGTCCTGAAGTACCCTTTGATGTGCGAATCCACTCCTCTGAATTCCGACATACGTCAAGAATGAATGGAAACCTACTGACTAAAAGCAGCAGGAATGCATTGGAAACCGGAGAGGCACTCGGCAGAGCGCAGACCTCCACCAAGGCCGTTGACACCTGCTTGTTACGACTGATATTCATGCTTTATTCAATGACGAAATACATTTAGCATTTCCATCCATCCATTCATTTTCCCATCCACTTTATCCTCACAAGGGTCGCGCGGGGTGCTGGGCTATCCCAGCCGTCTTTGGGCAGTAGGCGGGATACGCTCTGAATTGGTTGCCAGCCAATCGCAAGGCACACAGAGACGAACAACCATGCGCGCTCACACTCGCACCTAGGGACAATTTTGAGTGTTCAATCAGCCTGCCATGCATGTTTTTGGAATGTGAGAGGAAATCGGGAGTACCCGGAGAAAACCCATGCAGGCACGGGGAAAACATTCAAACTCCACACAGGAAGGCTGGAGCCGGGATGTTCCAATTCAACACCCTCGGGAACCTGAACAAGAAAGGCCAACACACACTTTTATCTGTCATTTTGGGAGGTGTCTTTCTGGTGATTTCTGGAGAGCAAGCACGGGATCTGTAGGGCTGTTTTTTTGCAACCAGTTTGGTTTTTCACTTCAAAAGGCAATGTATCATACATTTCTTTGTACTCCTTGAATTTCTGGATGTGTTTTCATGGTGATCCCCCCCCCCCCCCCCATTACACACACCATCCTTGATGTGCGATATTTTGCAGTGCAATCCATCACATTTGTATTGAAGAAGAGGCACTCAAGATTAAAGATTGTGCATTAAACGTGACATAAATAAGGAAAGAATTAATGCCTCCTGGGATTGTACCAGGCGGGGGAGTGGTCGGGGGACCACGGGAAACTTGAATCTTTTCCAACGATTAGTGCGCTTATCGCGTGTTAAATCGTGGACGCACGTTTTTAATTACCGTGGCTTTTGTTTTCCTCCCACGCTCGAATAATTTCACGATAACGCTTATCTGGCATCTGAGTGCAATACAAGTGCAAATTAGCGCAAGGATACATGCAGCGCGTAAGAGAAATTCTGAAGTGGACGACGAGGCACAGGAACAACAATAACAACAATGGTGGGAGCAAAATTGAGAGGGGGGGGTTATTAAGAGTGGAGATTAAGAGTTAGTTCAATATTTTAATATCCCAGCATTCTTCAAATCGCAGCGTAAACAGCTGCAACAGAGCCATAATGGCAATACTAAACACGATTCACGGCTTAATTTGGCAAGCTGAAAGGAGTGGTAAATACTACGCACGTGATTCATGATTCTGAACCTTTTTTTGAGTGAAGGCACATATCAAACAAAATATCACAGCACGCCACCAAACAAATGCGTCACAAAGACAGCAGCACCTTGATTTATAACTAGGGCTGAAACAATTCGATTGAACTGCGTTATTAGTGCAAGTTCGTACACAGTACGATAATAAACAAGTATTTTTCATGGGGTGGGGGGTGGATGGCAGGTACAGTGAAACTCCTCAACAACGAAACCTACATGGGTGAAAATACCCCCTAATGTGAAAAAAATCTTCATGCATTAACACCATTCCCACTCTCCTGCCCCCCATACAACGAAAAAAAACCCTGTTGCTTTGTACTGAATCTTTTTTTCTACTCTTGCCTCGTGAAGATTCACTACAACGAAGTCTAATCCAACAGCGACCTCTACTGCTTCGTTCGGAAACGGCAACAACAACCACCACACTGGTTTACACATGCGCAGTAGTCCAGGAAGTACCGTAATTTCTGGACTATAGACCGCACCTGATTATAAGCCGCACCACTACATTTTTAAAGGAAAAAACATTTTGGACACACACAAGCCGCACCTGTCTATAAGCCGCAGGTGCCCATATTGTTACATGAGATACTTACAAAGAAAGACAGGCGGCCGTTAGAAAAATTCTTTATATAGGCCGCTTCATTAAATAAGCCGCAGAGTTGAAAGCGTGTGACAAAAGTCGCGGCTTATAGTCCGGAAATTACGGTACTTGTTCTTGTTCGTTTCAGACGCAGCACGAATGTTGTGTTGCTAAAATGGCTACAGAACGGACCTTTGGATGTCAAGAAGCTAAGACAAGAAGCGCTCTGACGCTGGAAGAGAGGGTACAAGTGATCAAAATGAAAGATGGAGGAAGCAAAATAAAAGACATTATCCAAGAAATTGATGTTAGGGAAAGTGAATGCTGATCAGCAATTTTACAATTTGTTTCCCTTTTTTCTTTCTACACTGACTATATGAAGTGTCAAATAAGTGTGTGCTCATACTAATGCACTATTGGAATAAAAATAAAGAGTACACGTACGTTTGTGTGTGTGTGTGTGTTTACATCTGAGATCGAATTTGCTACAGCGAAAAAACCCGTTGTGAAAAATCTCTTGCTGCAAACATGATTTCGTTGTAGAGGAGTTTCACTGTGTCTGCATTAATGCCAAGACCACAGCCGGTTTCCCTTGGCAACATGACGGTGGGTAGTCAATAATACAGTAAACTGAGCCAAAAAAAATAAAAATAAAATAAGTCTCAAGAACCCACAAGTCTGCCATTGTATTTATTGTTTGCATTCTCGAGCGTGTTGATTGAATTCTTTCATTGATATCTCACCAATTTATTACAAGTTGAACGTTTGAAAAGAGTTTTGGCCCTCAGAGGTCAACGTACCTAAAATGACTAGCGATGCAAATTCCAAGAGCGAATTAACCTGCTGAAATTTGACTTCAAACTACCACTTAAATGTTGCCGTCCCAAACAAAAGTGCATTCTCATAGTGAGAACTATCTTATCGTCAGTCGAGTTTCTCAGGGTGCTAAAATGAAAAAAATCAATTATGTCAAGTAGGGTTTAATTCGTAGAAAAAAAATATATATATATATATTTTAAATCCTTTTCATAACCTCAGTAGGTCAAAGCAGGATATGTGCAAAACAATCAGATTATCGTAGTGCAAAACCTCTCATGGGATAATCCCCAGATGAATAGGTTTGGTTGCGAAACACATTTAAATATGGTCGCTAAAAGTAAAAGGTTTCCAAAACTGAGGGTCCGGGGCCCAAAGGGGATTCCGAGAGAATTATTGGGTCATTTTTCATTAATTGAAGTACAGCATATGTTAAAGAAACACGTGCTGCATTTTAGTAAGGCTGGCTCAAAGAGAAAGTCAGTTTGTTTTTTTACAGACTATTTCAGTAGTAAATACTCACTCAAAGCTGTCTAAGGGATACCACCGGGGAAATTCCTTGATAGATTCCTTCTCCGACAGGAAGTTACTTGCGAGCTGCGTATGATCTACTCAACACTGAACGGCAGGCATGCAAGTTAAATATCTATCTCTGTCTCCTTTGGAGCAAACTGAACAAGAACTGAGATGGCGAGACGTTCCCACCCGCTTGCCTGTGCAGACATTCCTCAGCTTGTCAGTGCTTGCCTCCAGCACGGGGAGAAAAAGAAAAATAATGACAGTGGCACTCATTCAGGAGAGGAGCAGACCTCTGCCATGGTTGGTAATAGAGGAGGGGGGCAATCATACATTTGTTTGTCATTTCCAAGCATGTTGAAAATATCACTGCAATCGGTTGTGCGTGCTCGGACAAGAGCGAGGCATTCGACGTCAACCAGTTAACTCCAGTTTCAAGGCAGTCCCCTCCCCAAAAGTTTTGCAACATCAATTCCTTTGTTTTTGTTGTGTTTAAAGACATTTTCAGGTTCAGATTAAAAGGTCAATATGAGAAAAAGGCTCAAAATGTCAGCGCTTATTTCGCTTTATTTGGTTTACTTTTCTTTACCCAGACTTTGGCCTTCCCATATCTAAGGTAGAGGTTAAACTTGGTCTCATTAGGCCATAAATCATTTGATTCCATTGTGTTTATGGTGGCTAATTTTTGTAATTTTTAGCAAAATCCGATCTGGTTCCAAATCTGTGAAGCATGGTGGCGGTAATGTCATGGCTTGTCCGATTCTGGAACAGGCTCGCTCGTCTTTACGGATGATGTAAGCAGAATGAATTGTGAAGTCAACAAACTCATTTTGACGATTGGCTGGCAACCGGTTCAGGGTGTCCCGCGCCTACTGCCCGAAGACGGCTTGGATAGGCTCCAGCACCCCCCGCGACCCTTGTGAGGATGAAGCGGTTCAGAAAATGGATGGATAGATGGATAACATGAACACACTAGCTAATAGATTAACATTAGCATAACAACGCAAAATTTAGCCTAAAATTCGCAAGCACCCCATTTGCGCCGGGAGTTACGTGAGGAAAATGTTGGGCCTTGCCATGAAATTTATCACATCACATCGATGCATTTTCTTAAGCATCAAACCAAGCCAACATGGTTTCATAAACCTTTATTCTTTGGAGAAAAAAAACGTGTATTTTCTTACAGAAGCTCTGCTGCAAAACTAAACTCGGTAGGTCAGTTTGTAAACACTGCAGAAGAGTTGTTAGCAATGAGAAGGTTTTCGTTGAAAAAAAATCTACACAATATATACAATTTCATAAAAATCAAAGACAGCCGAGTCTTGAACAAACCCAAGATGCTCGTTTTCACCAAGCCCAGCACATGTTGCAAACCGACGCTTCACGATTATGAAAGACAATTTGGTCTTTAGCACCCAAGTTCTTAAACTTCAGAAACAATTTGGTCTTTGATTAACTTCACCCATTAACATCGAAGACAATCAGGTCCGCCGCGGCATTTGTTTTCATAAGCACAGCACCGAGGAAAAACATGTTTTTTGTAAACATTATAGACAAGCTAATTAAACTAAGCAATGCAACGAAATCGGCGCCTCGCAAACCTGCTCAATTACTCACAACTCCTTTGCCTGCTCCTCTTTTTGTAATCAGCAGCATTGACTTGATGTCCGGCCAACTGCCGGATTATGCGGCACCTTTGAGACGCTTACGCGAGAAGGCTACGGAGAGACGATTATGGATGTTTCTTTGAAGAGACTAAACAGAAAATCTAACTCCCTGCCGTGGGGGAGCAGGCCTGAGTAAAGGATAGAGACTCCTGATACCTCCCCAAACACACTCCTTTTCGCTCCATAAACTTTAATGCGAAAACCCAGTGCAGACGAGGTGATAAAAATCAAGGCACCTTTTGTTCTTAGTCTGCATACGTGAGTTGGCAGCGAGGGCGGAAGACAATAAGAGACTCCGTCCAATCCCTCGCTATTGATTTGATTGTCGTTTGTTTAAAAAAAAAATAAAGTGGCTTTGATAAAGTTGCTGCTTCCAAGTTTCTTGCCTCTGTCAGCAGATAAGCCGTCAAGACTCGTACGCTTTGATACGCAACGGTTTCTTCTCGGAGGCCCAGATAGACATCAAAGACAGTTTACTCTTCGAGAAACGCAGCGCATTTTATGAAACGTTTGACAGATACACAACACAGAGAAAGTACATGTTTCGAGGAGCCTAACGCACAGTGTTTACATAAGTGCCAAAGACAATTTAGAGTGTGTAATGAACGATACACAGTTCGTTGGGTAAGCGTACAAAACACGTTAGTTTCCGACAAAGTTAAAACATGGATTTTTGTGAAACTTCAGAGAACCAAATGGGCATTTTCATAAAACCATCACAGACGGTTTAGCTTTTGACAAACTTACCGTATTTTATGCTCTATAAGGCGCACTTTCAATGAATGACCTATTTCAAAACTGTTTTCATATGTCGGGCGCACTACATGGTAAGGCTCAGAGAAGCAACAATAGTGGCTGCGGTAGCGCCATGGTTCCACTAGATGGTGCTACACTAAAGGGAATACAATGCAGCTTGATTTAGTCAGAGCAGTGGTTCTTAACCTTGTTAGAGGTACCGAACTCTGGATGGATTTTTTAAAACAAATTTAAAACATAAAAAACTGCATTTATTAAAAACAGGGAAAAAACATGTTTTAATTGTGCACAAAATGAACCAGCCAGTGATGGCCAAGTGGGCGTGTCATAACTAATTGACACATTGAGTTAGGGTGTGTCTTATCCTCCATGGCAGAGGCTCTGTCGAAACACTGAGACTGATTCACCGAACCCCTGGGGTTCGATCGAACCCAGGTTAAGAACCACTGATTTAGAGTCTTTACAACCAACAAAGCCATGAGAACTGGTCACGAACACAGACTTGAAACATAAATACATATGGCGTTACAAAACACAAAATGAAAGACAAAAGTTACATAGACAATTGATTCAACAAAAGGGCACATGAACCTTGCGGACTCAAATCCACAAGGGGCAAAAAACAAAAACAAATTTCATGGCAAATTTGTCGATTTAAATTCCAAAGTCCCTTTAATAATATATTGATCGGTGTCATATTTATTTGCTGAAAGGTAAGAGTCAGGTTGCTTTGACTTCAGTCTCCCACTAGATGTCCGTCAAGTTGCTTTCACTGGAATACCAAAGCTCGGAATCTATTTTGGGCCAATTTGAAGGAAAGCCTCAATGCTTCATATTTGACCCGCCCATCTCTACATCTCAGCTCCTCCTCATCCTCCGGCCCAAAAAAACTTTCCTTGGGTAATTGTGTTGAATTTACTCATCAAAACGACTCTCTCACGCTCGGGCTTCTTCTCTGTTTTTCTGTGAGTCCCCGTGGCTGCGCTAGAGTATCACCTAAGAAAGGGCTGCCCATTATGTCGATCGCGATCGACCGGTAGATCGCAGAGTGGTCCGAAGTCGATCGCGAGGGGTGTAGAGGAGGAAAAAAAAAACAAGCAACCATTTGTGTGTCTTTGTGCATGTTAGTAATATATTTTTTGTGTTAATGTACACTGCACGGTAATCATCCTATCAGTCTCATTTTCACAAAAAGTATTAAAAAAATAAAATCAAATAAAGCAGGTAAATCGCAGGTAAATCTATGTGTGAGCTATGATAGTTAACAGGCTGCAAAAGTGCGTCGTATGCCTCCGTGTCAGGCTGTTGCTCATCATGGCGTGCGTTCGTATGTGCGTGCGCGGTAACTGGTCGATCGCGGGAGGTTGGTTGATCGAAAAGTCGATCTCCGGTCTAAAAAGTTTGGGCACCCTTGACCTAAGACCTTGCATGATAGCCTTTCTGCGTCTTCTTATGGACAGACACATTTCCTCAAATGATTCAGTGTTTATGATTCTTATTTATTTTTTCTTATTCAACTGCGTTTCAATGTGGACATGGCCTTAGTTTGGTCATGTTCTCCCGTTGCCCCATTTTTTCCCCATGTCTGGCTCAATAGGTTTTAATGGCCACCCCTTTGTGTATTTATTTCCCTAGTTTCTTTTCATCTTAGTTGGTACAGCGTGTTTGCTGCTTCAGTTCCTGTTGCTGGGAGCCACATCTTCCCAAAGAACGTCTTATTTCCTTTTGATGCAAGTTTATGCCCCATGTTGGTTTACTGTTTGGAATCTCATTTTTGGGACGTTATTTCTTTTAGTTTTGTTCATTCCTTCCACGATGTAACTTGGACTTTTTGTTCTTTTGCAAATAAACACTTTTTTTGGAATTCTTTTTGCTCTCCAGTCCTGTCTACCTGCTTCGGGGCATTTGGGGCCCAAGACATATGATAAGTACTAACGGCGCCAATGCAAAAATAAAGCAAACAATTTTATTTTAAAACAGGCATTCGGATTTGCAACACTAAAATGTCTAATTCGGAGACATCTGAATTAGTTTTTTGAACGCCACCAGACGTCAAACATCCTGAAGCGACATTTGTATAATGCACTGCATGAATAGTACTAATAGTCATTTTGCTAACAAAATAAGAGATTTTGTACACTGAAGTCAGTGAACAGGGGCCATGGCAGCAACCACGAATTTATTCCTAAATGAAAGAGATGCAATTATGATACAGTGGCACTTTTTTTTCCCCCTCAAGAGCCCATATACGTGCTTTCGTGTTTTCTACAGTAGGTATACAAGAGACGCATCGAGGCCTCCGAACGTCTAGCTTGGCCTTTGTCGTTGGCAGTTTAAAAAAAAAAAACCGTAAATGGGTGTGCCCCATCTCCTGGGCACAATTACATTTTTCTAGCCTAGCATCAAGTCGACTCCCGAACAAGAAACCACATCAACAGCCACGTTAACTGCTTTAAAACGCAAGCATTTAAAGCGTTCGCCTCTTCATAATGTTTATTACTGGGGTTCCCCAAAACCGCAAACCAGCACTGTTTGGTTAAAAACAAAAACAAAAAAACATGTTAATTGAAAAAAGAACCCCAAAAGTGTGTATCATATGGCTGAATTTGTCTTTTGTTGCTTTGAAATTGGAAGTGTTGCCAAAAAAAAAAGCGTCAAGTGCTACGCTATTCTGGAATATTACACAGCAGTCATTTAACATACAAAACTGCAAATGCTAACATAAAGCTAGCAGGATTTGCGGATTTTCACCGACTGCAGGTGGGTCTGAAATGTATCCAGCGTGGTTCACTGTAACATTTGGAAAAACAATGCCATACGTGGGATGTCACAAAAGATGTATTGGAGATCCAAACGACAAGCTTGTCCCTTTTGAAACAATCCACCTGAGTTGAAAACAGTTTTCAGCCCTCTGTGTCATGCCAATGTTGATGTTGTCCAGATCTTCAAATTGGGTTCTCTTAGTTGGGAAAGAGGAAGGGGTGAGGGGAGGCAAGGTGCTCCAGCATGGCGATGTTTCGGCCTTCCATCTGAGGCCCACAAGTGCTGCTTAAAACTGGTCATTTCTGTCATTTTTGAAGGCGTCTGTCACTGTTCTATGGCCATAGATGAAAGGGAGGATCCGGTGGAGCAATTCCCTGTCCTTATGTAACTGCAAGGTGCTGCTGGCTAAAGCCCCCCCCCCCCCCCCCCCCCCCCGAACCAACCCAACACTCCCGGCCGGTCTCTCTCACACACGCGCACGCGGTAATGGTCCGATAATATGCCTGCTCATGCCTGAAGTGCTTGATAGCTCTCTTCTTCAAAAAGCTCGTCCACCGGAGCCTGCAAAAGTAAACAGCTCGGATCAAACCAACTACCGGCCGCCTTTGAAGACTGGGAGACAATTACAGAGATCAATGGTGCAGCTCAGGGCTGGTTAACAGCCCCGACAGCCGGCGATTGATGCCCGAGGCGTACAAGAAAGGGAGAGCAACTCCTCTTTGCCCGGCGAGGTGCTGGGCGCGCACGTTGGCCGACCGCACTCGTGCTCCGGCCAAAGCCCCGAAGCACACTAAACAGGAATGAAAAACAAACTATGTGCTGGCTACAGCGAAATGTCTCCAGTCGGATGGGAGGAAAGTCTTTTTGACTTTAGACTTTGGTTGCTTTGCGTTACAAAATGACGGCAAAAAGATGCAAACTGGGAAAAATGATGGTGGTCAACACAATTTGCAGAATCGTTTGCTACATGGTGCAGTTCACGAGCGTGTACATCTGTACGTACGCAAAATCCCTCGGTCACGCTCTGTAAGGCAAAGTAATTTTCCATTTTATTTTGCCACGGGATAGTGGTGGTTTTAAAAAGTGGATTGGGTCACCCAAATCGCAGGTCAGAAATAAACAGCCCGCCGCCGAGTTTCACTTTTCGACTGCGGATGAGGTGCCTTCAAAGACCATCAATAATACCAAATGAAAAAACACAATCATTGACTTGAAACTA
Organism: Hippocampus abdominalis; assembly: GCA_018466805.1. Lineage (NCBI taxonomy): Eukaryota > Metazoa > Chordata > Actinopteri > Syngnathiformes > Syngnathidae > Hippocampus > Hippocampus abdominalis. The sequence continues at coordinate 6,480,809 of CM031700.1, forward strand.
ACAAGAACATCAACAGCATTTCACAACTAGCACCAAAGCGCTACTTTACGTTGACAAGAACACAAAAACAGGCAAGTTAGGAAATGCCAAAATGCAACAATGCTGGGGTTTACTGTAATAACAACATAATACAGATGTAATAACCAGCAAACTGGATCAAGGCGGCGAGTATAACAAACTGTAATGTAACAATAGGAAAAATGCAGTTTTGGCAGTGTTTTTCTACCCCTCAATTGGTTGCTCTTATTGCGCGGGCGGTCCACTGCCTTCCCTGCGGGACACCCACAAAACCGAGACCAGGAAGGGGCTGTGATGGCAGAACACCTTGACGACATAAACAAGTTGCAAAGGGAGCGCACGTCTTGCCATCAGCTATTTTTTTTGCAGCCCGGCTGTATTTAGCAGTCTTGTAGCCGTCGGTTGCAACGCCTACGCGAGAAAAAGAGACTTGGGAGGCCAACTGCGCTTTTTGACACAGCTGGTGCCTGGACACACCAGCGCTGTTGGTGTGCAGTAATGAGACTTAGATTCTTTATTTTTTCTCTGCGAATGCGAAGAGACAAGCAAAAACAAAATAAAATGCGATTATGAAACGACTCGTTTGTGTCTTGATTAACAGGAGCGTCGTGCTGAGATCACAACATGCTGCATGTTCAACTCAGACGAGATATTTGTTTTCTTGGCCCAAATGTTACTCCAATATATTTGGACCTTTACAATAGCATGTCATTAGATGAAAGTCCTTTCATCACTGGTGACACACACAGACACAAACACACGCACACACACTGTAAGGCGGTATGGTGGTCGACTCGTTAGCACGTCCTCGTCACAGTGCAGAGGTTATGGGTTCGATCCCGGCCCGTAGCCTTCCTGTGTGGAGTTTGCATGTTCTCCCCGTCCTTGCGTGGGTTTTCTTCGGGTACTTTGCTTTCCTCCCACATTCCAAAAACATGCATGGCAGGTTAGTGGAACACTCTAAATTGTCGCTAGGTGTGAGTGTGAGCGCGAATGGTTGTTCGTTTCTGTGGTGCCCTGCGATTGGCTGGCAACCGGTTCAGGGTGTCCCCCGTCTACTGCCCGGAGACGGCTGGGATCGGCTCCGGCACGTCCGCGGCCCTTGTGAGCATAAGCGGATTAGAAAACGGATGGATGGATGGATGGGTGTTATTTTTATTTGTGTATTTTGTTAATCTTACCCTCCCCCAGTCACTGTGAAGTGGGATGCACTTAAATACCATGACATGACCAAGGTCATATTGCTTCCACCCTCAGGCTCTGAAGCAGCCAAGTCTCAAACAAAAATATGGAAAAACGTGTTTACAGATCTTACATTTATGTTCAAAGAGCATGCACATGAGTATCAAAGATAAAACATGTTTTGTTTACAAAAAATTGAGTTTTAGAGACACAATTGCACCGAATTGCATATTTCACACATCCTGTTCCAAATGATCATCTCGTCAGCAAGCTGTATTGGAGCCTGAAAATCACCCTGATCATTTGAATCAGGTGTGATGCAGCGGGGAGACATGGAAAACAAGCAGGGCACCTGCCCTCGAGGTCCAGACTTTGACACCCCGGGCTTAATGATGAAATCCAATTTGCTTATGGCTCGACAGGCATGAACGTTTCCTGGAATGCTTTACTTGTTATCATGCTAAAAACCTTACGCTAACTGGAGCGCTAATTAGAGAGAAGACGAGTTCCATCGCGCTAACTATGGCCATCGAGGACGACGAAGCGTCCCGTGGCTGGCTAAAAGTTCATTGCATGACATCAGCTGAGCAACGCAACACTGTTTTGGGTCGCGATCGAGGGGAGGTCGAGTTGGAGACAGTAAGATGGTGGAAAGAAAAGCCACCGGGTCCAGGAAGTATGTTATTGTTAAAATCAGACGCAGCAAGAACGTTGCATAGCTAAAATGGCTACAAAACAGACCTTTGGATGTCAAGCAGCTCAGACAAGAAGCGCTCTGACGCTGGAAGAGAGGGTACAAGTGATCAAAATGAAAGACGGAGGAAACTGATGAAGTGTCAGTGAAAGTGAATGCTGATCGTAAATTTCGCAATTTCTTTCCCTTTTTTTCTTTCTACACTGACTATATGAAGTGTCAAATAAGTGTGTGCTCATACTTATGCACTATTGGAATAAAAATAAAGAGAGCACATACAATTGTGTGTGTGCTTGTACGTTTGTGTGTTTACATCTGAGATCAAATTTGCTACAGTGAAAAACCCCCTGTTGTGAAAAATTTCATGCTGTAAACATGATTTCGTTGTAGAGGAGTTTCACTGTATGTTATGTCTTGTGACTTGTAACTGTCATACGCTTGTTTACGTGCTGGGGTCTTTTATTTCTCCTTGACTTAAATTATCCTCAGAAGAGGATAGTTCGAGCATGTTTTTTTCCCCCTCTCCTTTCCTAGTGGTTTCCTTTCAGAACTAAGATCTCGGGGCGCTTCACACAGCGAGTACCGACAGGCCCTTTGCACTGTATCCCATGTTCGTCATTGTTTTTCATGTTTCTTGTGCAGAGCGTGCCTGTTAAGTGAAATGTTGTTGCACGAACGTGTAATGACAAAGGAAATTCAATTCAATTCAATTCAATTCAACTCAGCAACATCACGGAAGCTGCAGGATAGAACGCACACAAAATGATGACAGTACAAGGACGTCGATCGTTGCGGTATATAAGTGGCAACACGGCATACAGCCGACATGTGCTTCGTGCGCTGGAAATATTTAACCATAGATGAGAAAGGTGGCATGGTCACTTATACAATTTGCAAGCGTATTGTCTAATACACCATCAGCACATGTGAAATTGACACAGTGCAAGAGAAAAATGATACTTATGGCAGGTTGCGTCTTGCATCTAACATGCTACGGTCTGGACCAGCAGGCTTGATGATGAGAAATGCGTGCATGACTACGTAACTGCCTTCAGCACAATCAGAAGTCGCATTGAATCATTTGTTTTTAATTTTTTCTATTTTGCTACATCAAAACAAGTCTTTCTTTAAAACTGCTCCTTGGAGCGAAAAAAAAATGTTGAAGACCGTTGCCCGAGACTACAAACAATATTGGGTTCAAGGTTCCAATCATTTTTTGGAGCTTAGGGAGCATTTAAAAAAAAAAAAGTAAAAAAAACAACCCGAAAAAAAAAAACCTGGGCGCTTTTTTCCATTGTGTGTCGTGCATCAAGAAATAATTAGAGCAGAATGCATGATACAAGAAACTAGTTGCGTGTTGTTTTTTTGTGCAATGAAAAATTAAAAAAATGTTGGTTGCATATGATTTGAGCGGGCGGCACTGTGGTTTACTGGTTAGCACGTAAGGTGTCATTTTCGGTCATGTGCCTAAATGTTACAGTACTGAGTGAATTTCACATTGAAGCTTAATTTGAAGAAAATCATGACCGACTGAGTCGAAATCAGTTTGTCTCAGAGAAATCGCAATTCAATTTTTCCCCCCTAAATGTATTCAGCCCTACCCATCGCACACGCATGCATATGCAGTGTTCATTTTGACAACCATTTTTTGTCATCATTTAGTCATCTGATTGTATTTTCGTTTCAGTCCAATTTTACTTGACGAAAACAGAGCAATTTTAGCCCTTTGAGAAATTCATCGTTAAGTTCATCAAGAGTAAAAAGTTCAGGGAAATAAATGATGTCATTTTACCAATGATGACAAGTTAGGTCCCTTGTTTAAAGCACGCAAAGCGGGTTTTAATGTGCGGTTCCTTCACATTAAATCATCGGTGTCAAAGTCCGGTCCTCGAGGACCGTCGTCCTGCATGGTTGCCATTTCTCCCTGCTGCAACACATCTGATCCAACTGATCAGCTCATCGGCAAGCTCTATAGGACCGGACCTGTGCATTAAATCGTTCACGTCATAACTGGGTTAGTGGGAAGGGGGGCTGACTACTGCCTCGAGTCAAGGTGGGACCATGACAAATCACATATTTGGACGAGGGGCATGGCTGTAAAAGACAACAAGCAAACAAGAGCAACTAATGTATAAAAGGACACATTGGTCTGAAGTGATCATCGAGCGGAAGAAGCATCAACTGACGAGTCGACGACAGGCTACTGTGGTGAACACGACAATGAAGTGGTTGATCTTGGCTTTCTGCGTCGCCGTGCTGGTCACAGCTGGTGAGTGTCACTTTCCTTTCAGACAGCCTAGTTTATTCTACGGAGTCGAAAGCCTGAGCACTAGTCATCATTTCAAGAGTATAAAAGTAAACTAGGATCAGAAAAGTTTTCTTATCGTATTACACTCCCAACTCTAGCCCTCAGGTGAAGCTGTGATTTGCCGTATCTGTGGACCGCCTGGGACATCGTGTGATTTTTATGTCGAGTGTGAACCGCACCAAATCTGCCGTGATGTCCTTTGTGAGTACCTGTCCATTGTTTCATCATCTTTTGCCAGCCTTGTGCACATAGAAAGAAAAAGCCAAATGTGATTTCCCTTTTTTGCCACCAGCGTGGAGTTGGCACACTGACCAAATTGTGTTCATTGATTGATTAAAAAAATTAAAATATGAAAGTTTGAATAGTTCAGAAAGATATTTGTATTTGATATGTGCTTAAGCCATCAAAAACAATATGCAAAGTTGTCACTATGACCTGACAATGAGTAGTGCTGCCATATCTGACCCCATCCTGTCCAATTCCACTTGCCAGAAACAACTGCACCCGAGCGCAATTCATGACTGACATCCAATAAGTCCGTCTTCTGTCTCTCATTGGTTGTTTTTGCACAAGCCTCATTCAAGTTACAACCACCACTGCCCCCACAATTAACGGGGGTTCACTGTGATTAATTGCAGGGAAAAAAAAGAATATTGACATGGTGGCATGTTGTCCTTTCTCTGTCTTCCAGACAGCCCAGGCCAGGAGTGCGTGTGGCCGTGACAGTGACAGCGGACAAACCGCCAATTTGAAGTGCTCCAAAATGGACCTCTTCGACAATCCTGAAATAAGAGCATCAAAGGATTGGAGTGTGTTGGTGGTTCAACCTATCTTCTCTGTAGTTTAGATGGAAAGCATTAAAAAACCTTATTAAAAAAATTGGGGGGATTTTTTTTGCTTGCATTCTGTGTGTATTGAAAATCTTCTCACGTTCAAAGTTCACACCGGCTTTGGGTGCTGGCCATGCATACCCTGGAAAAACTCTATCCCCTTGGCCAATGCTCAAGGGCTTCGGAGCCCAAACAACAAAACATGATCAAACCGAGCCACGAAACATGCCGTCAACACAAACGCCTCAATGGGACAGAGGAGTTGAACCAACTGTCGTGTCACCACTATTTAGGCAACTGCGGCAAAGATCTTGACTCATCACCAACCCGACCCCACCAATAACACACAAAGCGGAAGCATCTTCAACTTCTGAAGTATAAATCTCCATAATGATTATTTGGTTGGATGATGTGTACATATTTGCGAAGAAGGCAGAGGTTTGGTTTGAAGGCATAACCTGCTCATCACAGTTAATGAAGGGCCACATGTGAACTGTGAATTCACCTGCCCTCGAGGACCGGATTTTGACACCTGTGCATTAAACGGTGACGAAAATTCACGGCATAACTGGGGCAGCGTGACTGGAGGACGAAGATTGGCTGATTTCTCAATTTGTCTACAGTCTCTGCAAGTGGGCCCTCCGAACGCCCAGACTTGTGACAACAGTTGTATGTTTAGGATCAAATTCGGCTTGAAAACAACGTGATGGATGTCACATGGGCTATGAGAGCGAGATTTCAATTTCAGGGTTCCATCAAGTGACGAACCGATGTACGATCGATTGTTTCAGTTTATTAGCCATTGATAGAGTGGCACACCACTATAAATCACCAACAGCTTCCCACCATATGAGCAACAAATGGGAATAAGACTCTGCACCACCTTTGTCGCAGATGTCAATGTAAACAGAATTCTTGTATAATTTTATCTGAACCTGGCACCGGCCAAAAATGGAATCGATGGGAGAGCTCCCAGGTGAAAACCACTCACTGCTCTCCAAAAAGAACACAAAGGCTCATCTCACATTTGCCAAAATACATTTTGATGATCCTCAAGAGTTTTGGAAAAACATTCTGTGGACTGATGAGTCAAAAATTGAACTTTATGGAAGATGTGCGGTCCGTTACGTCCGAGTAAAAATGGCACGCATTTGACAAAAACAACATAATGCCAACAGTGAAGCATGGTGATGGCGATGGGACGGTCTGTGGCCGCTTTGCTCCTTCAGGACCAGGACAACTTGCTGTGATTGATGGGACAATGAATTCTGCTGTCTATCAGAAAATCCTGAAGGAGAACGTCCGACAATGAGTTTGTGCCCTCTAACGCAAGCGCTCTTGGATCACGCAGCAGGACAATGATCCGAAACAGACAGGCAAGTCCACCTCTGAATGGCTAAAAAACTCAAAACAAAATTAAGGCTTTGGAGCGGTCAAGTCAAAGCCTGGATTTGAATCCAACTGAGATGTTATGCTGTGACCTTAAATGGGCAGTTTATGCTCGCAATTATCACAAATGCTTGATTTCAGTTATTACGTTTTAAGTTCTGGGTGCAATTTCTTTTTCACAGAGGGTCAGAAAGGTGTTTTGTTTGTTCTTTTGTGCCTAATAAATGAATTGTCATTTGAAAACCACATTTTGTATTTCCTTGGGTTGTCTCTGTGTGATATTAAAATCGGTTTGATAACTGAAACTCGTGTGGGATAAATATTCAAAGAACAAGGTAATCAGAAAGGGGACAAATATTTGTTCACGGCACTGTATAAAAGAACACATTGGACTGAAGTGACCATCCATTGGAAGAAGTGTAAACTGACAAGTCGACAACAGTCTGCTGTGGTGAACTTGACAATGAAGTGGTTGATCTTGGCTTTCTGCGTCGCCGCGCTGCTCACAGCTGGTGAGTGTCATTTTGCTTTCAGTCAGTCTCGATTTCACCAGAAACAACTACAACAAACTGCAATTTCACGAGTCTAAATCAGCAATTTTAGAAGAGATGTCATAATTTAGCAAGAAAGGAGCTGTACTAATCCAAAAATGGTGGGGAGGGGGGGGGGGGGTTACATTTCATGAGACAAAATATTGAGAAGCCGTAATTCTACAACAACTATGCAAAAAAGTGATAAATCATAATTCCAGAAGAGCACTTTTCCCCCCCATAATAACTAGCATGAGTAGCAACTACCAGACCACAAGAATGAAGTCTGATTGTTTCAAAAGAAGTTGAATTATTAAATGCTTGTCCCTGTTGTGGTAGAAGACTCTCTTGTTAGGGTGAAAGGGAAAGTTTCTACAACACTGGTGAGGCTGTGATGTGCGCATTCGAGACAGTTGCAGTGACAAAACGACTGAACGTCTTTCTTTCGGAGTGGCCAGGATGGATTGGATCAGAAATGAGCTCATCAGTGGGACAGCCGAGGTTAGCTCGATGGATGGAGCGAGGGAAGACATGAGTCAAGTCAAATCAACTGTATTCATAGAACACTTTAAAACAGCCACCGCTGTGTAGAAAGTGCTGTACATGGAGCGGAGCAAAAACAATTCATACAACAGCGAACAATAAATTAAAAATGTCGACAGTAGAAAGCACAAAAACTGTCAAACTCAAAATCAAGTCTCATGCGCTGTCAAAAGCTAAACGAGGGCAGTCGGTGTCCGAGAAGAGGACGCGCAAGACAAACTGATGGAAAAGGATGACACGCCGCGCCAACACTGAATGGGACAAGTCGAAAGGAAAAAAATCATTTCAATGTATCAAACACTTCCAACTCTATCCCTCAGGTGAAGCTTTGCAATGCACTGGCTGTCTCCCATTGCATCTTGGACCATGTCTTCCTTCCGCCGCAGTGTGTAAACCGGGCCAAGTCTGCCGTGATAACCCATGTGAGTACCTGTACATTGTTTCATCGTCTTTTGCCAAACACAGAGAAACCAAAAGCCAGATGTATGTTTCATTCTTTCCACCGGCTTCGACTTGGCACACTGGGGGGGCTTACGAAGATGATCAACGTGTGTCAAATGCCCTCACATCAAACGGGGCTTCACTGAATCGCAGAAACAAAAGAATATTGACATGGTCACATATTGTTCTTTCTCTGTCTTGCAGTCGGTGGTGGACAGTATTGCGCGAATCCGTGACCGTGACAGTTGACAAACCGCCAACTTGGAGTGCTCCAAAATGGACCTCTTCGACAATCCTGAAATAAGAGCGTCAAAGGATTGGAGGGGTGGTTGGTTGGTGGTCAACCTATCTTCTCTGTAGTTTAGATGGAAAAGCATTAAAAAACGTTATAAAAAAAAAGTTGGATTTTTTTTGCTTGCATTCTGTGTGATTGAAAAATTCTTCTCACGTTCAAAGTTCACACCGGCTTTGGGTGCTGGCCATGCATACCCTGGAAAAGAAACTACTATCCCCTTGGGCCAATGGCTCAAGTGGCTTCGGAGCACACAAAAACACAACAAAAGCATTTTTAATCATACAGTCTACTGCACTGTGTGTATGTGGCGCATGGACACAACAAACACACATCCACACCAGCTTCACAACCATCCTCCTGGTGCCTCGCTCAACAAAGGTGCTTTCCAAGTGTTCATCTTGATTTTGGGAGTGACAGGAACATTTTTGGATTCACGGTTTTTTTTTTTTTACCTCTTTTGAACCAGGTAAAGGAATTGAGAACCTTGCTGCAGAGAGCAAAGTACAAGCCATATCTCTCGTTAAGTTGGAACGTTGTCCAGTGGTTTGCGCATGCAGACTTCACAGTGCAGAGGTCGTGAGTTCGATCCCGGCCCGTAGCCTGTGTGGAGTTTGCATGTTCTCCCCGGGCCTGAATGGATTTTACTCCGGTTGACTCCCAGATTCCAAAAAGATGCAGGATAGGTAACTTCAGAGATCACTCTAAATTGTCCCTCGGTGCGATTGGGAGCGCGACTTGTTCTTAGTCTATGTGTGTCCTGCGATTGGCTGGCAACCAGTTGAGGGTGGAGGCAACCTCCTGCCCGACGACAGCTGGGATTGGCTCCAGCAAGACCGCGACACTTGTAAAAATAAGCAGATCAGGTAATGGATGGATGGCTGGATGTTTAAAATTTGCTGCTCATGTACAGTAAATGTTCCCATCCCTGGAATTCTATGAAAAGGAATATCCTTCACCCGTAATAAAAACCTACGCATTAACATTTTGACTACGATATTACATGTTACCGGAACTTACGTAAGCGGAAATTCCACTAGCCGTAACCCGGATGGAGGCGTAAAGCCGCGGGAGCTTAAATACACGAAACGCCCACCCGATGCGGCAGAAAGACGACGGGAGACACATTTTCAATTCGCGTTTTTCGATCATTAGATTCGAAACGACGACGTGTAAGTGAGTTTTTATTGGCGTGCGTTTTACTGTAATTGCGAAAGATTTTAACTGTATTCACTTACGCCCCGTAGATCGCGGCACTAGCTTAAAAAGCAGCGCCCACTCGACACTAGAGAAGAAACGTGTTCGCTTCGCCATTTTCATTCATCAGATTCGAAACGACGACGTGTAAGTGACTTTTTATTGGCGTGTGTTTTACTTTAATTGTCGATCATGGCATCGAAACGTAGAAGAACTGTAATGACTGTATCGGAGCGAGTGAAATGCATTCGTTTGAGCGAGACTGGACACAAAGTAAAAAGCATCCGGCAGACACTTGGAGTCGGAAGGACGCAAATCTACAAAACTTTAAAAAACAAGGCATCGATTCAACTCCTGATGAAAAGCCACCATCCAGCAAGGAGTCAATGCAAATGCCAACAAAAATCCTTCAGTATGAACAAGAATCACCAGACATCGGTGATCAATGGGACAGTTGCTTGCAACTAGCAAGAACACTGTATGACACGCAGGCAAACATTGTCATAAACCAAGGAATGCATCCAACAACACAATCCAAAATAGACACATTTTTTCCAAAGACAGAAAAAAAATAAACATTAAAATACTGTATGTATTGTACTGTTGTGATTTTTTTTGGATACACCTGTATTGCAGTTTTTGTTATATAAACAGTTTTTGGACAGTATATTTTTGCATTTTATTGATTGTGTTGTTACACGTGCATTTTGCCAACATACTTTCAGGTTCATAAAGGACATGTACCATGCTCATTTCCCAAATGAGGAATATCTGTTATCAGGACAAATTGGACAGCGCAAACACGAGTCCGTACCAGAGAATATTTACTGTATTGTTTTTTTCCTTCTGCTCCTGGTGTGCTGAGGCACCCTGTCAGTTGCTCAAACTTGTCATAACAACGTGACTGGAGACAGACTGATGGCTCCAGCCATTCCAAGGCGTGGGCAAAGTTTAAAATTTTATGAATTAATAATCAGGAATAAATCATACAGACAAATATATTTTGGACCGGGGCTGTAAAGTCTGTCGAGACGATAAGCAAACAAGAGACATTAATGCATAAAAGAACACATTTGCTTGAACTGATCATCTCACCTTGAATGCACCCTGATCAAAAATCAACATTCGAGCCTCAACATAGCACTCGGCAAACCTTCGTCGCTCGGTGAAGTACGGGTTTTTGTCATGTTAAAACGCTTTCACAAAGTAGTCATGACACACGTCAAGGCAGTTCCAGACACACTGCACCCGCTTGAGTTTGCGCATCATCAAAAATGGGCGACGAACCATGCCGTCAACACAACGACTCAATGGGACAGGGGAATTGTGTATGTTACTCACATATGGACGAAGATTGGCTGATTTCTCAATTTGTCTACAGTCTCTGCAAGTGGGCCCTCTGAACGGCCAGACTTGTGACAACAGTTGTATGTTTAGGATCAAATTCGGCTTGAAAACAACGTGATGGATGTCACATGGGCCATGAGAGCGAGATTTCAATTTCAGGGTTCCATCAAGTGACGAACCGATGTACGATCGATTGTTTCAGTTTATTAGCCATTGATAGAGTGGCACACCACTATAAATCACCAACAGCTTCCCACCATATGAGCAACAAATGGGAATAAGACTCTGCACCACCTTTGTCGCAGATGTCAATGTAAACATAATTCTTGTATAATTTTATTCTGAACCTGGCACCGGCAAAAATGGAATCGATGGGAGAGCTCCCAGGTGAAAACCACTCACTGCTCTCCAAAAGGAACAACACAGGCTCATCTCACATTTTGCCAAAATACATTTTTGATGATCCTCAGAGTTTTGGAAAAACATTCTGTGGACTGATGAGTCAAAAATTGAACTTTATGGAAGATGTGCGGTCCGTTACGTCCGAGTAAAAATGGCACGCATTTGACAAAAACAACACATAATGCCAACAGTGAAGCATGGTGATGGCGATGGGACGGTCTGTGGCCGCTTTGCTCCTTCAGGACCAGGACAACTTGCTGTGATTGATGGGACAATGAATTCTGCTGTCTATCAGAAAATCCTGAAGGAGAACGTCCGACAATGAGTTTGTTGCCCTCTAACGCAAGCGCTCTTGGATCACGCAGCAGACAATGATCCCAAACAGACAGGCAAGTCCACCTCTGAATGGCTAAAAAACTCAAAACAAAATTAAGGCTTTGGAGCGGTCAAGTCAAAGCCTGGATTTGAATCCAACTGAGATGTTATGCTGTGACCTTAAATGGGCAGTTTATGCTCGCAATTATCACAAATGCTTGATTTCAGTTATTACGTTTTAAGTTCTGGGTGCAATTTCTTTTTCACAGAGGGTCAGAAAGGTGTTTTGTTTGTTCTTTTGTGCCTAAATAAATTGAATTGTCATTTGAAAACCACATTTTGTATTTCCTTGGGTTGTCTCTGTGTGATATTAAAATCGGTTTGATAACTGAAACTCGTGTGGGATAAATAATCAAAGAACACGGTAATCAAATATTTTTTCACGGCACTGTATAAAAGAACACATTGGACTGAAGTGATCATCCATTGGAAGAAGTGTAAACTGACAAGTCGACAACAGTCTGCTGTGGTGAACTTGACAATGAAGTGGTTGATCTTGGCTTTCTGCGTCGCCGCGCTGCTCACAGCTGGTGAGTGTCATTTTGCTTTCAGTCAGTCTCGATTTCACCAGAAACAACTACAACAAACTGCAATTTCACGAGTCTAAATCAGCAATTTTAGAAGAGATGTCATAATTTAGCAAGAAAGGAGCTGTACTAATCCAAAAATGGTGGGGAGGGGGGGGGTTACATTTCATGAGACAAAATATTGAGAAGCCGTAATTCTACAACAACTATGCAAAAAAGTGATAAATCATAATTCCAGAAGAGCACTTTTCCCCCCCCATAATAACTAGCATGAGTAGCAACACTACCAACACAGAATGAAGTCTGATTGTTTCAAAAGAAGTTGAATTATTAAATGCTTGTCCCTGTTGTGGTAGAAGACTCTCTGTTTAGGGTGAAAGGGAAAGTTTCTTACAACACTGGTGAGGCTGTGATGTGCGCATTCGAGACAGTTGCAGTGACAAAACGACCGAACGTCTTTCTTTCGGAGTGGCCAGGATGGATTGGATCAGAAATGAGCTCATCAGTGGGACAGCCGAGGTTAGCTCGATGGATGGAGCGAGGGAAGACATGAGTCAAGTCAAATCAACTGTATTCATAGAACACTTTAAAACAGCCACCGCTGTGTAGAAAGTGCTGTACATGGAGCGGAGCAAAAACAATTCATACAACAGCGAACAATAAATTAAAAATGTCGACAGTAGAAAGCACAAAAACTGTCAAACTCAAAATCAAGTCTCATGCGCTGTCAAAAGCTAAACGAGGGCAGTCGGTGTCCGAGAAGAGGACGCGCAAGACAAACTGATGGAAAAGGATGACACGCCGCGCCAACACTGAATGGGACAAGTCGAAAGGAAAAAAATCATTTCAATGTATCAAACACTTCCAACTCTATCCCTCAGGTGAAGCTTTGCAATGCACTGGCTGTTTCCCATTGCATCTTGGACCATGTCTTCCTTCCGCCGCAGTGTGTAAACCGGGCCAAGTCTGCCGTGATAGCCCATGTGAGTACCTGTACATTGTTTCATCGTCTTTTGCCAAACACAGAGAAACCAAAAGCCAGATGTGTGTTTCATTCTTTCCACCGGCTTCGACTTGGCACACTGGGGGGGCTTACGAAGATGATCAACGTGTGTCAAATGCCCTCACATCAAACGGGGCTTCACTGAATCGCAGAAACAAAAGAATATTGACATGGTCACATATTGTTCTTTCTCTGTCTTGCAGTCGGTGGTGGACAGTATTGCGCGAATCCGTGACCGTGACAGTTGACAAACCGCCAACTTGGAGTGCTCCAAAATGGACCTCTTCGACAATCCTGAAATAAGAGCGTCAAAGGATTGGAGGGGTGTTGGTGGTTCAACCTATCTTCTCTGTAGTTTAGATGGAAAGCATTAAAAAACGTTATAAAAAAAAGTTGGGGGATTTTTTTTGCTTGCATTCTGTGTGGTTGAAAAATTCTTCTCACGTTCAAAGTTCACACCGGCTTTGGGTGCTGGCCATGCATACCCTGGAAAAGAAACTACTATCCCCTTGGGCCAATGGCTCAAGTGGCTTCGGAGCACACAAAAACACAACAAAAACATGATCAAAACCGAGCCACGAAACATGCCGTCAACACAAACGCCTCAATGGGACAGAGGAGTTGAACCAACTGTCGTGTCACCACTATTTAGGCAACTGCGGCAAAGATCTTGACTCATCACCAACCCGACCCCACCAAGAACACACAAAGCGGAAGCATCTTCAACTTCTGAAGTATAAATCTCCATAATGATTATTTGGTTGGATGATGTGTACATATTTGCGAAGAAGGCAGAGGTTTGGTTTTAAGGCATGACCTGCTCATCACAGTTAATGAAGGGCCACATGTGAACTGTGAATTCACTTTGCGGTTGTACTCACTGAACAGCTTACATCGTGGCACCAACTCGTTCCCGCAACTGCCACGTGAGCTTATATCATGAGCTGGAGCAAATTTCTAAATCGTCATCGATGACACTCACGACAAAGATGACGCTACCTTATGTGTGCCTCTGTCACGCTAAAAGTACTGTTTGTGCCATACACCAAGGGTCCCCAAACGCGATTTGATGTTTTGATTTTTTTAGCATGGAGAGAGATGGGGCTGAGGAGAGTCAGTGCCTCCCAGAATGCCTGCCTCTGTCTCTCCTACTCCCTGTGGATAATCATTGCGGTTTGCCTCACGTTGCTAAGTTAGTTCCAATCGCCTGGAGGCAGCGGGACCGGGTCGAGTGATGAGGCGCAACATCAGTGGTGCCAGGTGAAGGGTCATCCTTGTCGCCAAAATATGATGTCCAATAACAAGCTGACAACAAACTCGGCAACATCGCGGAAGCTGCAGGATAGAACGCACGCAAAATCATGACAGTACAAGGACGTGGGTCGTTGCGGTATACACGTGGCAACACGGCACACAGCCGACGTGCGCTTCATGCGCTGGAAATATTTAACCATAAATGACAGACACAATTACACCGAATTGCATATTTCACACAGGCTGTTCCAAATGATCACCTCATCAGCAAGCTGTATTGGAGCCTGAAAATTATCCTGGTCATTTGAATCAGGTGTGATGCAGCGGGGAGACATGGAAAACATGCAGGGCACCTGCCCTCGAGGACCGGACACCTGTGCATTAAATAGTGACGAAATTTCACGTCATAACTGGGGTAATGTGAAGGGGGGCAGACTACTGCCGCGAGTCAAGGTGGGGGCGCGCCAAATCAAATACTGTAGACACATATTTGGACGAGGGGCTAGGCTGTAAAAGACAACAAGCAAACAAGAGCAACTAATGTATAAAAGACCACATTGGACTGAAGTGATCATCGAGCGGAAGAAGCGTAAACTGACGAGTCGACGACAGGCTACTGTGGTGAACACGACAATGAAGTGGTTGATCTTGGCTTTCTGCGTCGCCGCGCTGCTCACAGCTGGTGAGTGTCATTTTCCTTTCAGGAAGCAGAAGTAGAAAGTCTTTTCAAGAGTATAAAATTATACGATGATTAGAAAAGGTTTGCAGCTGTATCGCAAGAGGAAACTACTAATTACAACAAAGTGCAATTTCATGAGAATAAATCTGCAATATTAAAAGAGATGTCATAATTTTGACATAGCAGAGTTTTTCTCGGGGTCGCCAGGATGGATTGGATCAGAAATTAGGTCATCAGAGGTTCGATGCTGAGGGCGGGTCAGAGAGACCCGACTTAGCTGGTTGGGTCACGTTCACAGGACAGGATTATGTTAGTAGAAGGTGCCGGGAAAGAGGGCAAGAGGAATGAGTCAAGTCAAATCAACTGTATTGATAGAGCACTTTAAAACAACCACCGCTGTACACAAAGTGCCGTACACGGAGCAAAAAAGAATTCGTAGAGCAACGACCAATGAAACAACTCAATACCGAAGACAGCAGAAAGCACAAAAATAGTCAAACTCAAAATCAAGTCTCATGCGCAGTCAAAATCCAAACGAGGGCAGTCGGTGTTCGAGAGGAGGACGCGCAAGACAAACTGATGAAAAAGGATGACACGCTCATGGCAAATGCCGAGAATTTTTTTTTTAAATTGATCAAACAGCTCTAATCTACCCCTCAGGTGAAGCTCTGCAATGCCATTCCTGCATTAAAACGTATAGGGGACAATGTTTCCGTCACACCTCAACGTGTGAACCGGGCCAAGTCTGCCGTGACCATACAGGTGAGCAGCTGTATATTGTTTCATCCTATTTTGCCAACCTTGTGCACAGAGAATCAAAAGCCAGATGTGGGTTTCATTCTTGCCATTGGCGTGGAGTTGGCACACTGGGGGCGCTTACCAATATGATCAACGTGTGTCAAATGCCCTCACAATAAATAGGGCTTCACTCAATCACAGAATACTGACATGGTCAGATAAAAATAATAATAATACATTTTATTCATAAGCACCTTTCAAAACACCCAAGGACACTTTACAATCAGGAACAAGAACAATAAAACACAATGCGGGTTGAGCAGCGGCAGCCAAACGCGCCAGCGTTCAGATGTTCTTTCTCTGTCTTGCAGTCCACAAGGGTCAGTATTGCGCGTGGCCGTGAATGTGACAGTGGACTCCCAACTTGAAGAGCTCCACAATGGACCACTGCGACGATCCTTTCATGAAAGCATCAAAGGATTGGAGGGGTGTTGGTGGTTCAACCTATCTTCTCTGTAGTTTAGTTGGAAAGCATTAAAAAACGTTATAAAAAAAAATTGGGGACATTTTTGATCTTACATTCTGTGCAATTGAAAAATTATTTTCATGTTGAAAGTAGCCCCTTATGCTTCCCTGTCAAGCAGAACCTATTGGGCCGATGGCTCAAGTGAGCACACAAAAAAACACAACAAAAGATTCTTGGAATGATTGCCATCAGGTAACCTATGCAGAGGTACCGGTAATTTGAAAAAAATTAACAGTCAGGGTTTCATGAAGTTAAATGCACACGTACCAGTTGCACACCTCACAATACAAGCAGGAACAAATCTCAGAAAAAAAGCAAAAATGGTAAAAAATGAAGACTTTGGCATTGTTGTGCTTTTTCGATATGAATTGAATGAATGAGCCACTGACTGAAGTCTGCGAAATGGCAAAATAAAATTTCAGTGCACAAGTTATGCCCACACACGCACACACACACACACACACACACACACACACACACACACACACACACACACACACACACACACACACACACACACACACACACACACACACTCCTCTGCCTTCTTAGCAAATGTGTAATTATCATTCTCACAAATAAAAAGTTGACGCCGTTGGACAATGGAGCCAAAGATCTTGACTCATCTGCAACCCAACTCCGACAAGAACACACAGTCTTCAAATTTGGAAGTGTAAATCTCAATCATAATAATTTGGGTGGATGGAAAAGTAAATATTTGTCAAAAGGGCAGCGTACCGCAACATGAGTTTGAATCGTAAGCTTGAAAAAAGTCTTCAATGACGCTCAATACAAAATTGATGCAAATATACATCATCAAGACCGAAAGAAACGTACGCTGGATTCACTGGAGACAGCAAATTGGTGATGATCAAAATAGCACCAGTGGAATTAAGAATTACTGAATTAAATGTACTAACTGCATGACTCGACACTTTTTTTGTTTGTTGTTGGGGTTTTATTTAAGCCAGTTATGTCATTTGTTACAGCTCTGTTGAATTTCATTTTTAAGTTCAAAACATTTGGATTCTATTTTTTGTTCCGCATAGTTTGGAACAAAACGTCTAAGGTCAAGTTCAAGGTAATTAAGAGGGGTTTTTTTCTTTGCAGATATCCCATTTTAAAACATGGCGCGCTGCGGCTATTAAAGTGAAGCGGCCACTGTGTGTACGTACTACATATTTGTTTCTTTGGCTAAAATTAGCTGTTGCGGCTTTTAATCAGGTGTGCTTTGCTGCCTGGAAATTAGGGAACATGGATTAATTTTGAACATCCATCCATCCATTTTCCGAACCGCTTGATCCTCACTAGGGTCGCGGGGCGTGCTGCAGCCTATCCCAGCTGACTTCGGGCAGTAGGCGGGGGACACCCTGAACCGGTCGCCAACCAATCGCAGGGCACACAGAGACGAACAACCATCCACGCTCACATTCACACCAAGGGACAATTTAGAGTGTTCAATCAGCCTGCCATGCATGTTTTTGGAATGTGGGAGGAAACCGGAGTACCCGGAGAAAACCCACGCAGGCCCGGGGAGAACATGCAAACTCCACACAGGGAGGCCGGAGCTGGAATTGAACTTCTGCACTGTGAAGTCGACGTGCCAACCACTGGACTACCGGGTTGCTCTAATTTTGAACAAAAGAGGGGAAATTTGTTCTTTTAACTACATTTTAAGCATGTGCAAACAAAAAATTAATCAATAGGAAAAAAAAGGGCTTTTTCCCTGTGGAAGCCAAGATCTTGTTTCATCGCCAACAAAACTCCACCCAGAGCACACAATGTGGTACCATCTTCAACTTTTGAAGTGTCAACCCCCCCAGCCCCCAAATATTTGATGACGGGTACATATTTACAAAGGGGGCAGAGGATCCCCCCCCCACCCAAAGAGCCTCCTTGATTCACTCTTATGAATCAGGATGTATGGAATGTCATCAGAGAATATATCCTGAGGCAATGTGACGGTCGCATTGGAAAGAAAATCCTTTGGATTTACTTAACTCAAACATGTACATTGATCGGACATGATGAAAATGTAGAACACTACCACTTGCGATTTTGGTTTGGTTTTTTGGGGTTTTTTTTAGGAGAAGAGGGGTAAATTATGTTACATTTAAATCACATGCAACCAAGAAATGTAGAACCTTTTTTTTCCCCCAATTGGCGACGGCTCCAAAGATTTTGAGTCATCACCAAGCCCACTCCGCCAAGAGCACACAATGCGGTAACATCTTCAGTTTTTCATGTGTATACCTCAATAATTATTTGGGTGGCAAGTACATATTTGCGAAGAGGACAGAGGTATATCATGTATATCATGATCTTGAGGACAGCTTCAGTGATGCTCAGGACATTGACGAAGCGAACGTGGCACACGAAATAATTCGTTCAATGCTCAGGGTGTGCATAATATTTGAGGCTTAAAGTATTTTTTTTTTTTTTTTTAATTCAGGAGAGTTGTTGACAGTTCTTGTTTCTTCAGGACAATAAATGAACAATAAGTGTCTGTCGTGTATTCATCTGAATCTATGTTGAAAAGCATTTGCAAATCATTGTATTTCGGGTTTATTTCATTGTTATCGTCATCATTTCATTTTATATCATGCCACGACTTCATTTGAAATTGTATCATATTCTGCTGACTGCAGCCAGGTTCTCGGTTGCTTTACCCGAGTCATTAAAGCTGTGGGGAAAAAAAGATATTTGTAATAATAATAATGATCAGATCAAAACCTGTCCTGTCACTCCGAAAACCGGTGTATTAAAATCATCTTCGGATTAAGTGGGTAAACACAATGAGTAAATAATACCCAGTTATAAAAAGGACATTTTTCCATGAAGTGATCATTGATTGGAAGAAATCTTGACGAATACGTCGGCAACAGACTGCTTTGGTGAACAACACAATGAAGTGGTTGATTTTGGCTTTCAGCGTGGCCCTGCTGGTCAAAGCTGGTGAGTGTCATTTTCTTTCATTTTAAGTTTTAATATGAAGACAAAAATGTACATATACTGTATACCCGCGCACACACACACAAGGTCAGCAAGTTTTAATTTGCAACCCCCCTACGACCCACCACCATTCAGGTGCAGCTCTGGAGTGCGATGCTTGTGTGCCCATCCCCTTTTCTCAGGTTTGTGCGCCTGTGGTGCAACACTGTGATGAGGGCCAAGTCTGCGGCTTGGAAAGAGATGAGAGTGAGTAGCTGTGTCATGTTTCATCATGTTTTGTTCTCAAGGGGAAGTTTGCAATCAAAAATAAATCAATCAATCAATTAAAAAAAAAAAAAAAAGTCATATGGGAACACGTTTTCATATATTTTCCTGTGTCTGTCTTGTAGATGGCGCAATCTCACTTTGCGTGGATGAGTGACAAAAGACCGTGACAGCAGATAAACCCTGGATACAAAGTGCTCCAACAATCATAAAATAATAGGAGCATGAAAGGATCAGAGGGGTTTGAAGCTCAACCTGTCTTTGCGCTTTAGTTGAATTAGTAGGAAGGCATTAAAAAATGTTATAAAAAAAAATGTGCGCATTTTTCTTCCATTCTGTGTTCAACATGAAGGCATTGTTCAGCTTCTTCCTGCAGAAGCATCCCTGATCCTTACGCCGGAATACTATCGTACTCGCATCTTAGATACAGTGCCAATGAAGTGGTTGCTCTTGGCTTTCGGTCTCACCATGCTGGTTAAGTCTTAAAATGTACACATTGCAAAACATACAACATACTACAGAATATAAAGTCTGGATTTTATGATCAACAAACGAGAAGAAGTAGTCATTTCAAGAAAAGAAAATATCGTAAAGTTTCCTAAGTCGTATGAAGTGAAAAAAGAAAAAAAAAAGGCAGTCATATTGAGTCAGAAATAGAAGTCTTACGATTATGAGGGAGTCGTATTTTCCAAGATTGACGTGCCGAACAAGATGATTTTAAGAGTACAGTTCTTAATCTGAAGAGTCATTCACACACAAAAATAAGGTTGTATTTTTGTCAGAAAACTCTATTTTGAAGTCTGAATGTAAGCCATCAATAATACAAGACTTTTTTACTGTGAGAAACCTTAGTATGACAAGAAAACACCATTAATTACAAGAAATTGTAACGTCACAAGAATAAATTCACAATGTTAATAGCGATGTCATAATTTACTGAGAACAGAGGCGCACTAATGAAAACTTTGACGACATACTGAGAAGACACAATTGTACAAGAACAACCTGAGATAGACTCGTGCACAAAAACGTGGACTTTTCCAACAATTAAGTATTGTAATAAATTGTAATTCACCAGGAATATCCTAACAAAAAAGGAAGAAAAAAAAAAAGAATTTGAAAAAACTCGTGACTGCAATTTGCAAATTCTCAAGAATAGCCTCCCTTATTGTAAGGGAAATAAACATCAGAATAAGGTCGGTCAATTTCAATTTGACGATCGGAGATGAATGTGTTGAGCTTCCCGCGGCTCACAGAAAAAATGGAACTCATCGTAGTTGTAAACACCGCAAACTACAGAGAACATTTCATTGGTATTCACTGTGTCAAGTTGACGCCATGTCGAATGATTCAAATTATAGCTGGCATCTTCTTCATTTGTGCAGTTAGCGATGGAAAATAAGAGGCCCACCATGCACATGCACGCACACACACAAAAGAAATGGCATCAGCGCTCTCTCTCTCGCTCTCTGAGGAGGAGGAGGAAAGCACAACCCTGCAGAAAGCTGAGCAGAAAGGAGATTTTCCTCAAGCGCTTTCTTTGTGAAAAAGTACATAATCATTAAAAATGGTGGGAGGGCAAAAAAGTTGGACTCGCTGCCCGGGAAGAAAAGAAATAAGTCAACGCTAGCATTTAATTCAGCCTTGACTGACTAGTTCATTTGTCTGATCGTCTCCACCATAGCCGACTGGGATCATGGCCGCAAACAAAGGGGGCGCGCGGTGGGGGCTTTTGGGTATCTGATTACATTTTCACATCAATAATGCTTTTGGTAATTGATGCTTTAGTCTCGACTAGTCACGAGAGGGTTCACACTGAGACCCCTACTGGTTTACCTGGGGCAGACCTGGTAAGATCAATAGGGAATTGAATTATCGCCCAGCACTACTCAACACGAAGCCCGAAAAGACAAAGAAAGTCCGATATTTTGGTTTCAAGTGGGCGTTTTGGGGTCCTTGCAAACCTTTCCAGGGTTCTGCAATTCTTTGAAAATTCAGCCGCCGAAATCAGATGCACTTATGAATCGTAAATTTGGTAGGCATCGCATGAATGAGTTGACCCACAACAAAGTCTGAATAGAAAAAGTTAGTCTGCCAATTTGGTTGAAATTTTTGGGTGACTGTGGTCCTTTCTCACAATTCTGCAATTCTTTTGAAAATTCAACCCCTGAAACCAGTTTCACTTGCGATTGATCATGATCATTTCAGCCTTCTACAAAGCTTTCTAATGAGCTGATCATTTGAATCAGATATGTTGGAGAGATCCAAAATTATAAGACATAAAAAAAAAAACTAAAAATTTAAAGTGTTTTCGGGTCATTGTGGCCCTTTCCATGGGTCTGTAATTTCTTCAAAATTCAGCCCCCAAAGCCACGATTACCTCTCCACACAAAATTTGGTAAGCATGTATGTCATTGAGTTGACCCACAAGAAAGTCTCAAGGGGCAATGCCTGAATAGAAAAAGTTTGCCACTTTGGTTTGAAGGGGGGACACTTTCATGTCATTTTGAACATTTGTCGGGGTCCTTCAGAACAAACTGTACTTCACGTCCTCATGAGCCCCTAAATAGATTTCTGAAAAATATGACACAAAGATCGAACTTTTGTATTTTCTGATGCATAACGATTTGCATGCTTTTCATCACAGTCCCTCTGATGTTTTATTGGGGCCCCAGCATGTGGCATTAAGCTCGGCTTGAAACTGCTTTGTTCAGAAGAAAAAAGGCCAAGTAAATCATGAGGGCTTTTCCAAATCAAAAAGACTGACAACATTTTGTGCAGGCCTGTTCATCCTGGTAAAAAAAAAAAAAATTCAGATAAGACCGCCGAAACTTGACTCTGATGCCTCAACTGGAATTTGTTAAAAACCTCATCCCACACGGCCAGTTTCCCTGATCACCTCCAAATGTTGTTGACACATAATGAGTCGTCACATAAAAAGAGCCCCCCCCTCCCTAAAAAAAAAAAAGGGGGGGGGGGACTTTTCCTCACTGCATTTGGGTGGAGCACGATAACAAAGTTTGAATGCAACGTCTTAAGGGTTGTGTTCAAGTCCGGGCCTCTATGGTAGGCGCTTCTCGGAACTTGAGCGTCTTCTGAGGTGATGGGAACACGGCCGCTCATCACCGCAGCCCAGGCTGCTGCCAAAAAGTCGTGAAGCCCCTGCACCCGTGGCCTTACATACAAGACTCCAGCCACACTGACACTCATCCAAGAACAAGGAGCCTGTGCTGCCAAAAAGTGTCACGACGCCGCCCTTTCCCCGCCAGCTTTATTGACAGGCCAGGATTAACTGACGCTGCAATTTCCATCCTTCAGCAGTTTATAATTGGGAACCGCAACGCCACAGAGTGGCCGCGGATGATCAAGCAGACTCGCTGAGACGTCCGCTACTCCCGCCATGTCTCATCTTAAGGCAGCGCGTGCCTTGGATGCTATTTACTCAACAAAGCCAGACTGCCATTTAGTGCCAAGGAGGCACTTTGTCTTTGAACTCCACTGTAAATGTCAGCTTTACAGATGCAGACCACGTCTGCGCTCAAGGCAGCATGTCGCTTCAAAGATGGCGGAATCACATGTGCTGCTACTTAAAGGGAGGGGTGGGGGGGAAGAGAGACAGAGAGAAAAAAAAAAGGAATGAAAAGGGTAACATATTTACTTAATTAGAACAAAATAAAACAGGAAATTTTGACTTGACACACACACCCCTTAAATGTAATGCATTACAGCGACAGCATTTCTTGCTATTTTAAGCTCAACTTACTCAAAGCCAGTAAGACAATCTTAATAAGTTCGAACACCTTGAGATGATTGAGAGCACACAAATTTGAAAGAGATTCCACAAATGCTGCTCGGTAAGATCCAATATATCGGTATGAAAAGGCAGATTTTCACTCTGACATTTCATGACAGCTTTACGAAAGCAATGGGACATCGTCATCCTCTCGCCACCAGAACGATTCAAAGTGATCAACAGCTTCTTCGCCTGCCGAATGAGTCCGCCGACTAATAGGTTTGTGCCAACGAGGAGCGGATCCGTCATCAGCGACTCTTCAAGCCTCTCGCGAGCTCCAAAGGCCTCGTGCAAACAATCACTTTGGCATGCTTTTCGCCTGGAAAGGCCTCCGGCTTGACATCCAATTGTCATGCTCGCCTGTATTGATCACGACAATTGTTGTTGACCCAACTTCAAGTGAACCCAACGCTACCGCTTGGTGGAAAAGCGATTGTTGTCTAAACGCCAGTCAACAAAAGACAACATATGGCCGTTTAGTCCAAGAGGCAAGTGTTCTTTGTTTCGGAGACGAACAGCATTGCTGCTTATTTAGAGTTGTTTTGTTCTATCATGCAAAATAGGTTGGAGACAAAAAAAACAAAAATAATCTATGAGGTAGAAAAGTATGTCATGTTAATTTGTACATTTCAGAGTCCGTACTTTTTTTTTTACTTTTACCAAAGTACATGAGTTGAATGCCCTTCTCTTTTTCACGGATCTTTCTTAACTCTAGTATCTGTCCTTCAGTTTAAGTGCAAAGTGATACTACTTTTGCCACCTCTGTTGCCATGCAACATCTAACGCGAGAACATTTCCAGGTGGGTTTCTTTTCCTTTTACCAGTGTACTGGACTCATCACTCAAGTCTTTGCCTGTGAGAACCAAAGGCTGAGAGGTTAGGCTGCGCCTGAAAAAGCCGGCGCGAGGTTTCAGCCCTTCCTGAGCCGCTGGGAGCAAAAGCGCCTCTTTCTGCATGGATGACGCTCTTGACGGAGTGACAGCGGCGAGAGAGAAAAATGGCACTCAAAGCACGGCAGTGAGCGACAAGGTGAAGTGCAAGGATTAGTTTTAAAATGACGGCGCTAATACGGCTACGGGAAAATCCATCCGGGCGGTTCGAAAGCCAGGTGTTGGGATCTCGATAGTACTTTCAAGGAAGTCGGGAAAAAAACTAAATAAAAAATAATAAAAAAAACACGCAAACCTTGACTTGTGAGTCTTTCTACGATACCATCAAACGGTTAGCACTGTCGACTTTTGGAAGGGAATAATGACAGCCATTTTAGAGCATTTTGACATTTTCAAGACCCACTGGATATAGTGTTCAATCAATATACAATACAAAGAATCTACCACAACAAAGATCAGACTCTGTCCTTTCAACAGGAAAAAAAAAAAAGCATGATCCTACCTTTTTCTGTTCTTTTATATCCAGCCGTAGAAGAGGACTCACAAACGGTGCTGATGTTTTATCTGAAATTGGGCATCAATGTAATCTACCAATGGTCGTTTATCAGTGATGCTGTTTCCATGTTGGAAATTTACAGTGGAGCAGCATCAGATGCTCGCCAACGTTTTTCAACGTCGCCCCGTTGAAAAAAAAAAAAAACAATTGACAAGAATACTCGTTCAGGACAGCGAATGGGATGAGTGAAATTTCAATTTGTAGACATTCCGCTTATTTTACCAAGCCTAGTGTGTTTAGCAGAGATGTAATGGAAACCGGTTGTCCCGAAAACCGATTTTAATGTGCAGATTACCATTGAAAAGACGGGAGTGCATCAAACTGAACAAAATCAAACCATTACGGATGAGAAATGCGCCGCCCTTGAATCGTATCGAGGTACGTAACGAATCATCTCTTCCTGGAGGGATGCTTGGAGCCGTTCACCGTGTTTGCTTGTGGTGTCACTTTATCATACAAGACTGCATTGCTGCAACTTTGTTGACACTGTCTTCCCAATTCGATGTATTTCTACAGTGCGCATGTGGTAGTCGTTTCGAAATATTGTATGGAAATGAAGACTGTGGCATATTTCGAGTCTTTCTGGTTTTTTTCCGTGACGTACGGTAGCAGTTATTCAGAACTGGGGGGGGGGGGTTGAATTGTCGCCCAACCTCCCAGCACCAACCTCCGAGGAATCTGAGCAGAGCACAGGAAATAAACGCCCGCGTCCACAACGTGTTGAGTCACCTAGCCTGCCGCTGAATGTAAAGGAGCCTCCGGTGGGGACTGGCAGCGGGCGGATAAGACGTGCACTCAGGAAGGAGGTGGAGAAAAAACCGAGGTTGGATACGTTGCGGAGCTCACATGGGTGTTGTTCCGCATGAATATTCAATGGCACCTAAGAATACACTATTGTGCTCTTGTTATGAAGCTAACTTCAGCAAAAGACGGAACGAGGTTCCCGCTCCACGAGCAGGCACAAATACAAAACAGTCGCTTAATTGCATTCGACAGGTAAACTACGGGACAGATTTAACCACCGTTGCTCATAGATATCAGATGACATGAATGGCACTTAAAGTCCTGCGCTTGAGCAAACATAACCGTGGACTCGGACATAGCAGATTATTTTGAGCAGGCCCAGTCGTAAATGCCGCTTGATAATGTTCCACTTTGGCGAGTTTTTAAATCGTCAATATTTTCAGCCCTGCATTCGGAGCAAAATAGTAGTTTCTCCCTTTGTACCACATCTAAAATGTTTTTGTCTTATTATTTTTTTAAATCAATGCGGGCTTGTAACAGACATAGAAAGCGTGGTCATGTGCTGCGCACTTGGAAGAGAACCCATCCACTGTTATTCGACATGAGTACATTTTAACGGTCTGTTGGGTGTATTGTTTTGCTTATCTCATCATGAAAATGGGACACGCTCGAGCACTCGTACTCGTCGGCTGGGCAGGTGTATTTTTTTCGCTTTTGATACATACGAGGCAGGGATACAATAGCTCCATGTGCTTTTTATATCAAATACTTGTGTACAACGGCAAGGAACTGAGATTATTTTGTTCAAAACTAGGACAACCAAAACAACACAAATGTACTAACGGTGTTCGGTGAGGTCCAAGTGTGATTCATTCCGTTCCGTGGTCCTCTAATGGAGTCCTTACTCACCCTAAAGCTCATGAATGTTTCATTTCAACTTATGGCAAATTAAGATTGCGGCGCCCGGGGATCGACAGAGACGCTCCATTTATATCGGGAACGCGTAGCCGGCTCATAACGTCTGTTTGAAAATGTGTGAACATGAGGTCCCGGCCTTTGAAAGATTCCCTTTCTTGTTCTTTTTGACATTCCTAGTGATGTGCCCCAGATGATGTCCTCTGAGGGGAGGCGTGCGGGGGGGTCATCCTTTTCAAAACTTAAAGCAAAAGGTCTGAAAGTGACTCGTATGAATTATGGATCTTGCGACACGCGACCTTTTTAAACCTCAAAAAAATGTCGGATTCAATTTAGCGTAAAGAAATTGGGAGAGGGGGAAGAGCTTTTGTTTTGAATAACAAATGGAAGTGTCATGTCATTTTACATCACACGTTGGCAAACCAAGAGGTGGAAGCTAAAATACTGTGGATACAAAAAGTCTATTCCAAGTTTTTGTAACAAAATGAGACCTGGACTAGTTATATTAAATTCTTTGATAACTGGAGATCATGTGGTTGCACAAGTGTGCACACCCAATTTTATTGTCTTCGGAATGAACAAATCACATTCCAACTCATGTGAAATCGACCAAATAAATGTCTGATGTTCGAGTAGGCTTTGCTTGACATGTTTTGCTTTCGAGCAATTTTGCTTTCGAGCAGAAGCATTCATTCTACCACAAAGACAACAGGACATTTCATTTACTCATTAATAATTATTGGTTTGAGTCATGTTCTATTACCCCCAACCCCTCCCACTCACACACACAAAATGGCACCATCTTATTTTTCCTTCATCACAGGAGCCTAGTAGGTACCTACTTAATTTTTTTGAGAGAAATTCTCTTCATTCTCTTTTTCTAATTTGACGTCACCTTTCCATACATAAGTAAGCAGGCTGCCAGCCAGTAACATACGAAACAGTTTACTTACCGCTTCCTGACACTTGTCCTTAACGTCATACACTGTCAACTTGATGAGCGTCTCTGGGGTGGTCGGACGTTCTGAGGAGAGGGTCACCCCGGTCAAAAAGCGTGGGTCCTTTTTTGCCTGTCAGGACAGAAACAAATAATGTCGGTGAGAACTCCGTTTGAGCAACTGCGTGCACCCCGAGAACACAACATGCTAATGAACAGTGCGGAAGCCAAACAAGAGGCACACAATGGGATTCTTGACAGCGGGAGCGAGCCAACAGCTGCTATCAGTCGCTGGGATCGGTCGTTCCTCAACAGAAGGCGACAGAGACGTCCCCGGCGGGGCCTCCTCGGAACGCTGGCATGGAAGCCAGGAACAAAAATGTTGACAGGTACATTGGCACTTTGTAGCCAAACCATCCACGGCTCCTGGCGCTGGGTCTTTAAACGTACCACAGGGCTCAAATGCGGGACATCACCTCTTTTGCCAGCTGTTAGCTATTAATGTGTGTGTGTACCTTCTAATTTTGGAAGAACCTACATCCAAACAGAATCACCTAAAACTGGAGTTTAAAAGCAACAACAACAATACAACTCTTGAACCAGCGCGGACCCAAACTGCAACAAAAAGGGCTTCTTGCACAACAAAATTAAGCAGAAATACAAGAAATAATCCAACTGTCAAAAGTTTTACAACTCTCCTTGATATTAAATCATCTAAAACTGGGGTTAAAAGTAACTCCTGTGCCAGTGTGGACATGAATTACAGCAGGAAGGTTTTTTTTGTTTGTTTTCTTTTGGTTTAAACATTTTGGATCTATTGGGCTAATTCAAAGCACTTGAGTGTGTTTACACTCTAGGCTTCCTCTTCCTCCTCCGCCGGGCGTCTCCAGCCAGGAGTCCTCTGGGGATGTTTCTTTCCTAATGACTCCATTTAGACAGACTGGCGGATAAATCCAATGGAAAGCCTGCTCATACCCTTGAATGTAAAATAATGAAAGGGAAAAAGTTGGCGAACACAGGTGAGATTTTGTGCCTTTCGTACACAACATCAAGTGGGTGTTCATACTTGACCTTGCAATGAGCAATCGGCGAAACAATCTCGCATTTGGAAGCCGTTGAAGTGTTTGCCGTCATATATCAACAACGGAGCAGCCGAGGCTCACGTTGACATTTACGTCGACATTTCCATTTATTTTTTTTCCCTTCAATCCCACTCGGACATCTGAGTGGTGGGTCATGTTCAAACATTTTTGGACAAGTTTTAATGGATTCATCGGTGGCCTCGTGAGGGAGGCTCGACTGAGTTTTGCGGAAATTGCATTGGCAGGTTCCTTGCGCGTTATTAATGGCGCATTGCCCAATAGAAATGTACAGTGGACATTCACTCCTCTCATGGCCGGTTTCACGCATACTGTATACACACTCGCACTCTCAGTCACATTCACGCCAACACACGCAGTCAAACCCAGACACTCATACTCAGACGCACACACAGAATCTGGCAAGCTGAATAAGTCTCATTCAAGCTTACCAGCATGCTTGGCAGCCTCGACCGGGTGCGACTCTTCTTCGTACTGCTGATGGGCCGAGATGAGCTCAAGTGCTCAGTCCGACACACCCAAACACAAACACAAACGGGCCTGTCATAAAAGCCGTAAATACGCATACACAAACGGGTTTTTGGCCATTTAAGGTCACAAACCTCTGAGGAATGGCCAATTTGCCCCATTTAGAGTGTATGTGTGTTCAATAATTATGAGTGAGCAAGGGAGGACTCAAAATGGTCCCCACACACACACACACACACACACACACACACACACACACACACACACACACACACACACACACACACACACACACACACACACACACACACACACACACACACACACACACACACACACACGAGGGCAAGGCATGAAAGGCCGTTTTATCTCCTGGCCTGATGTCAAATCTTCTCTCCCTTCCTGTGGTGTGCAAATGTGATTTTCCCGCAGATATATTAGCAGACTTGCTGGCAGCTCTTCCCAATGCTAATGCATTCTCAGTTATGCAATGCAGCCAGAAAAGAGGGTGTACGTGTGTGAAATACAGGAAATTGATGCAAATTTGTAGAGAGGTAACAAGGGTTAGTAGAAGTGGATCAAATAGAGATTTTACAGTTTGGAGCTTGTGAGTCCTTTGACGTTTTTTTTTTTTTTTTTTTTTAATTACATTTCCATTACAAAGTGCGTAAGAGAAACACTGGCATGGAGATATGCTTGGCATGAATGAAAACCAAGTCCTAATTTTATATGGAACCTTCAAAGTGGAACGTCCTCAAAATTCAGTTTGGAGTTCAAGTGGAACGTTCTGGAAAAATGTTTAACTGTAACCATATAACAGGAAATAGAATTTGTGTTGGCTGCATAGACAAGAGGCATGGATCCTCACTCACTAATTGACAAATTTAATTCAGCGGTTTAGTTTTGAAGTGCTGCCTCACCTAGTGAAAATGCAGTTGATGCCATCTGTGTGAGGCTGCTCAACAAGTGAGCATCACCGAGCTCCACACCTAGTTGTCATGGTAACGAAAGATGAGCAGTGAACAGGAACGCTTCCTCAAAGAAGCCTTATTATGAATAGCATCGAGTTCAAGGGAGTAATATTATATGATCCTTTTACATACTATTGCTGAAACAATCCGTAATTTAAAGAGTTACACAGATGTAAATTTGTGTTCGTTTTAAGCAGTTGTCCGTTTTAAATACCAGGTATACATCTCCTTGTTCTTAAAAAAAAAAAAAAAAAGTATGACAGAAAAACCTTCAACTGCATTGGATAGCTTGAAGCCTAACCCCCCAAAATAAATAAACAAACAAACAAATCAGTTGAACAACAGCTCATATGTCAGGAATCTCGTACATTGACGTCACTTGTGTCTCAAAAAAAAATGTTTACAAGTTTTTAGACTGCATTTTCATTCCCCCCTTTGTGAGTTTTGCATCGTGTATGTAGGTCACATTAATGGTGGAAAGAAGTTGAAAAAGATTCAACTTGGTTTAATTTATTTCGCTCACAAAAACCTCACATTTGATCGGGGGTGTTGTCGACTTTATATTCATCGTGTTTCATGACTGAGCAAGATTGTATAAGTTTGATTTATGATTTGCTGAACCCCCCAAAAATGACAAATTCAATGACTTCACGTGCTCCATTTTTTGCCACGGTAACTTCAGACTTGCTCAAAACTTGAAGGTTAAGACTTGAGGCTTCTGACATGCGCATCTCTGACTTCTTCCCACCTTTGGGGCTTAGTGTAACTGATCTTTTAGATCCCGCCCCCCCACCCTTTAAACAGCTGCAACAAGAGAACATTCATGGTCCCCAACTATGGGGATAAAACCCCGTCACGTTCCCTTTTGACTGACCCCGCCATGTGATAAAAGGATAAGACAAAAGAGCTAAGCAGGCAAATAGCACCTGGCAGGTCCCAACATTGATCTTCCAAATGAAAGCTTCACATCATATAGCGAGAGGGCCACATAATGCATTGATCGCAAAAAGCTATTCGCGTGTGGCGGCAAAACAGAAAGCAGCTGCTGGGAGGAGACATGCTGGAAATCTTTTATATCCCCACACACACGCACACACACGGTGGCACTTGGCCTCTCCTTCAAGCATACGCTTTCACTCACGGCCACACAAGCTCACAAAAATCTCCTGCCTCATAAGTTAAATGGCCCTATAAGCAGTGGGGGGGGTCTTATGTGGAAAACAATTAGTGCAGGCACTTGTTGCTCGGCGGACTTCGTGGGGCTCAGCCAAGGAATTGATGTCAAGGAAGCAGGTTGAAGTGATCCATCTCGACAGAGACAAGCTTCGTATGTCAGGGAGGAGTCAATTTTAGCTCGGGTTGTTCGACATTTGGAATGGTAAGGTGGTAAGGAGAGCTTGATGAAAGTGTTTGGGGCATTTTTCGGTTTGAGATATTAACGTAGGTAATAAATATTTTCATGGTTTCGTGGCAGGGCTCGGTCCCGGATTACTGTACGATTTATAAAAATTGTCGACAGGAACAGGACGGCAAATAGACATAACGGTAAAATTATTCGAGACGATTATGAACTACACGCATGAAAATGTATTTGGAAATCACAACTAGGACTACAACAATTTGGGATTATTCATTGGACTTTGTTTCAAATGCAATCATAATTCGAGTTTTACAATTGCACAGCAGTATGACTTATCTTTGGATGCCAGTCCAGAATTATCAGTAGAGTAATAAAGTTTTTATGATGGCCCCAGTTCTACTTATTTCTAGTTCCATCGTTTCCTTTAAGAAAAAACTGCTGTTGGAGGTCCACCAGTGCCCCAAATTGGAAGTAAAGAAAAACGGTGCACGACTCTCCCTATCCCGAATACTGTAGTGCAATTCTCAGACAAGGTGTGTTTACTTCCCAGACCAAACAAACAATCTCTGCTCATCCTAACAACAGCATTTCAATCACAGTCGACTTCTTCAAGGGACTGAACACTTGAGTGTTGCCTCAGAGTTCACTCGCTGATAAAAACGCGCGTGTCCGAGCATTTGATTGAAAGGATGAGTGGACCTACCCTGCCTGGAAATCCAAAACAGTCCATGCTGTCTGCGAGTCCACACTCGCAGCCATGAAGTCCAAATAGCACTGAGAAGAGTGTCTGCAGAGTGAGCACTCAGTATCCTACCACATCCTGTCTTTCCAGCGCGCGCGCGCACACACACACACACACACACACTTTTCCTTGACAGGAGTGTGGCAGTGGGTAGGGGGACAGCCGTAACGCAGCTTTGAATGAGATGGTTGTTTTAGTGGATTAGCGGGAACATAACTCCAGTCTGAGTCAATTTTGTGTGTGTCTGTGTGTGTGTGTGTGTGTGCGTCTCAAGTGGGCCAGCTGCTACCCAGTGTAGACACGCTGTCGAGCTCTCCGGTATGAAAAGGAGCAGTGCATAGGAGGGATGGACAATTAATTTAATTCGAATTGACATCACAATGTAGCAGAATGCAATTTTCAATTCGTGAAGACACCAAATTGGAATAGTGGTGTGGACACTTATTTTATTGTACGCCTAACCTACAAGATCCATCGTTTATTAGGTATAAGAAATGATGTTTATTGTAATACAGTTTCACTTCTTGTTTTTTTTTTTTTTGTTAGAAAACAAAAAAATGATTGAATACAAAATGGCAATCACAATATTGACCCGGCGGGGGGGGTGGCAGTTTGATTATTTTTCAAAATGTTTAGCCCGTGTGCATAGCCACTCCCGCCACACACCGATAGCACTGCCTCAATTCTCCTGTCTTGTCCTGTCCTGATTTATTTACTAAAGTGTAACGCTGCCTGGCTCAATGTTTCTTTCCTATTCTGTCCTGTTCTAGTTGCTTCTGGTCATTTCAACTTCCACGTGTTGTGTAGCACTCGTGGCTGGAATTGGGAACACTCCAACATAATAAGAGCAGTTACCTCGACTATCTCCGTGCAGGCGTGGGAGACCAGGCGATCCTTATGAGGGTCCACCACAGCCACGTGGACCACCGTATTGGGCGTCCCATCGGGGCCTGAAGTCAGCAGGTCATTGCATGCTACACATGGGCAGAGACGCACAGTTGTGTTACTTGGATGTCACGTTTGTGTTTGTATCAATTTCCTATAGAGAAAATCTGTAGGGCTTTATTTGAATTAAAAGCCTTCAGCTTCAGTCGACATCTTTTGGTCTTTGCGAAATGCAAGACGGTGGCGCATCGATGGCTGATTTGCGGAATAATATGAAATCATGCAAGAACACAGTGACAGAATTATGGCCCAAAGAAATCCCTTGTCAAGTGCTTTGATACGAGGCATGAGTCCATGTGGTTTTTCGCCTATCACTCGTTTAAAAAAAAAAAAAAGTTAAGGCAAAACACACGAATGAAGCTCAAAACAGAAAGAGCTGGAATTCATGTTTTATTTTTGCAAAAATAAAATAGTTTTCTTCAATCGATCATTGTAAAGGCCTTCTTGTCTTGTAAAGTTGTGCTTTTTTTTTTCTTAAATGTATTTTTTACTCACTAAAATAAGACTTTTCAAAACTATGCATCAAAAAAAAAAATATTCTGGGAAATGAGACTTCTGTGAAAACATACCTTTCCGACAAAACACGACTTTTTACTCAAAAATAAGTTTCTGAAATGTTATTATCCCTCAAAAACAACAACAAAAAAGAAGCGTTTTTCTGTGGGAGAAAAAGTCCCAAAATATTATGATTAATCTGACGAATGCAATTTTCTTTCATTTCAGTGTGGGCCCAACATTTGTTTGGACAAAACACAGTCTGGAGGAGGATAGAAATAATAATCATACAATTGGATTGCTTCAAAGGCTGACGACAACAGACAAAGTGCTCTGGCAGTGAAGTAATACGTTTATTACGCTGTCCCTCATTCCTGTCGGCCTTTCATTTCAAGGTATAAAGAATCAAATGGTGCAGCTGCTGAACTGAAGGACAACCGGCTGATGCCATCACAACCGAGATGAGGCAATGACGAATGCATTAAGAACTCTTCCGCTTTCCATGCCAAAGTCACTCTGGTCTTGAGGCTACCTACTCTGCTCGGCCTCAAACCTATCTCAACAACTTTTTATATTACACACTTTTTTCAAAAGGACTTTTGCAAAGGGGACTACTTTTACCCTCCGAAAAAAATTGCCCATTTTAATTTATCGAAAAAAATATTTTATAAATACTTGAAAATGTAGAACTTTTTCTGAGTTAAAAAAAAGAAATATATATTATTTTGTATTCCTTTAAATGTTTTTTCCTAAAAAATTAAAATTACATAAACAACTTTGGGGGGAAAAAAATCATTTTCCTCTTCAATAGATTTCTTGAAAAATGTACACAGTGCAGAGGTGCTACGGCCTTTCGGTGTGGAGTTTTTATGTTCTCCCTGGGTTTTCTCCGGGTACTGCTGTCCCTCCCACATTCCAAAAACATGCATGGCAGGCTAATGGAACACTGTATATTGTCTCTAGGTGTAACCGTTTCCTATTTATTCTAAATACAAACCTCAAAAATATGACGACTTTCTCAAAAAATTGCATTCAAGAGTAATGCAAAGTGTACTCCATTCCAAGCCACGTGGTCTCATGCGTCACTCAAGTCTGACTACTTTTAATTGTATCACATTGCTAAACAATGCGTACACATTTCCACTCTCGCTGTTATGACCTTCAGCGTGTCACCTCGGGGGGGCCGCCACAGCTTCTCATTCGCTCATAATAAATAATCATAAAATTGGAATGATGCTTGTACTGGTTCGAAAGCTGCTGGACCAGTCCTCAAACTGCCCACGTTATGTTATGCTCTCCAGGATTTTCCATTGAAATCTCAGTGTGAATGCATATTACGACTGGTGCGGATGAATGCTAACAACGGAAATGCCAAGTCCATGCCGGAAAGGAATGAAAGAAACATTCTATATGATGAGAGGGGACTGTGCTTTGAAGCGATAGTGGATTATAGGCTTGCTGCAGTCCGCTATGCTGCAAAGTTGCATTTTGGGCGTGGCGACACAGTGGTTTGTTGAGCATATACGTAGAGCTAAGATGCAAGAAAAAGCATGTACCCTTTTTGGAAATACCTTTGTGATGAAACGTGATAAACTTCATCTAAGTCAATGTATCTATGAAAAAGTATTGAACATTTACTTTGTAAAATACTATTTGGGTCGAATGCGAAGTTAGGTTTTCTATTGTAAGACTTACGACACGTAACGTTCCATGGATCGCCATGTTCCAAGATCAGAGAAACATTCATCGAGCTCCCACTAATTACAACAATTACATTCAAGCTCAATCAGTTTTATTTGTTTCCATGCTGGGCTGTCACAGTATGTCTATTTTTTGTTTTTTTGTTTAAAAAACAATTCCAAAATAGAAAACGTTATAGAAAAACGCTGCAATGATAAACTCCGCTTTCATCGCATAGCGTAAAAAAATAAATATCTTTAGATGCGCAAAATCTAATGTGCATGGCCACACACACAACGCTTGTTTCCATAATTGGCTGTAATGATCAACAATAATCAATACAGCGAGCACCGATACCAAGTATTGATATCCGGAAGATAACTTGCCTTCTAGTCAGTGAATAGTAATCGCATTAGTTGCCGACACGAGTGTCAGCCGCCCTCTTGTGGCCGTTTTACGATCACAAACTAAAGGCATACATGCCTGAAAGATGACATTAGGATACAGTTTCTGTAAGAATACATATAAACACAGAAAAAGATCATAAAATTGTCATTAATTTCAGGCAATTTTAAGGAAAAATACATTCAGATATAGAGTTCTCTCCTTAAAATTATCTATCATTGTTACTTGGGGGAAATTTCAAGTAACAAAAGCATCAGTGGTATCGGTACTTGGTATCGGTGACTACTCAAGAGGAATTTACACAGTAGTTGAGTTGAGTAGTTTCCGATTAGTAAGATGTAAGCCAACATTCTTCAAGCAACGTTTCCATCTCAGATTTCCGTTGTGGACTGTCTTGAAATAGAACTCACAACATGTTGAATGCAATAAAAAATGAATGAGATCATCTCCAAACACAAAACAAAGTTCACAGACGTCCTCTAGTCATTCTGTCAACAGTGTTCTCTCTGCCTTGTTTGTCTTTGTGATTCCTTGTTGGCTCCTCCAAAGGCCTGGTGCTTCAATGATCAAATCAAGTAGTGTCAGATTGTATGTGACCAATTGAGAAATTGCTTCGTTTTTACATTCTTTGGCCAAATAGCATAAATCAGTATTTGAATGACACTCAACAAATGATGTCGGCGTGTTCATTTAGTTAAAAAACAAACAAACTGAAGGTCCTTACCAAGACTGAACTCCACCTGCGCCATCTTGGAGAAGCTAGCAACACCTGAAAGGAAAAAAAGAAGAAAACAATTTTTTTTTGCGTGCTTGAATCAAGTGAGAAAA
The DNA here is from genome assembly GCA_018466805.1 of Hippocampus abdominalis. Taxonomy (NCBI): domain Eukaryota; kingdom Metazoa; phylum Chordata; class Actinopteri; order Syngnathiformes; family Syngnathidae; genus Hippocampus; species Hippocampus abdominalis. Next base: position 6,517,129 of record CM031700.1, read on the forward strand.
AGAGAAGGATATTTAATGCATTAATAAGGTCTATATTTCCTGTTGAACGGAGTATAGGCAACATAACGCTTGTGTCTAACACAGAGCTACACTCACCTGTTGCCTACTTTTTTGCACATGTATGTACCTATAGTTTCATTATCAAATTTACTAGTGGTATCGGTTCAATGGTATCATGAGTACTTTAGAGTGGAGTGCTTCAACTGGTAGCAGTCTGAAAAAAAAAATGAAAAAAAATCGAACATCCCCTTTAAAAAAAACAACAAAACTGAACAAACTGATTACCGCTCCAAAATGTTTACAGTTGACTTTAATAGTTCAAAATGCAACTGGACTACACATTCTTGATTGCAAAGCACTTCCATGTCATTTTAAACTAACATAACCCTTGAAAATACAGTCAAACCTCGGTTTTCACCCATAATCCGTTCCAGAAGGATGTTCAAAACCCGAAATTGTTCGAAAAACGAAACCACGCTCTTTTTAAAATAAAAATGTTTATTGAACACGTCTGCTCATAATGGAAAGCAACACGAGGAAGCGTCACTTCCTCGTCTACTCGAGGAAGCGTCACTTCCTCGTGTAAGGAAAGCAAGAGGAGTCAAATGGTGCATTCAAGTGCGCTCAGTTTGTTCGAGAACCGAAATTTGTTCGTCATCCGAGGCATAAAAAACTCAAAATTTTTGGTCAAAAAAACGAATTGGTCGAGAACCGAGACGTTCGAAAACCGAGGTTTGACTGTAAATGGCTTTTCAGATGGTTCGGTTTAAAAAAAAAAATGCACCAGAAGTGTGAGGATGATTGCATGTATGTCACCATTAAAATGCAGTTGTAACTGGCACACGGGAATGAGGCCTCTGTTTGCGATTCAGCAGGAGAAAAAAAAACAAACATACATACTGTAGGCGTTGGTTCACGGCACACTGCATCATGGACAAAGGAACCGTTAAAAAAAATAAAGTCTCCCCAAAAACATTTGAATTTTAAGTGACAATCCCTGACATCTGCCAGCGTGTCAGCCCTCCGAGCTTGAAGGGCTTTCGGCTGCCGCAGCTCAACATGTCATCGGCGCTTATCAAAGTTTCATCAGCATTGGCGCGAACGTGACAACGGCAGCACACGCCGCATCACGAGGAACTTGGAAAGCTGTGAGTCAACAGAAAGAAAAAAAAAAAGTTTATTTGGATAGATAATTGGCTTGTCTGCGTAGCCGAGTGCCTGTGTGCATGTAAAAATACAGAGTATTTTTGAGGCTTGTTATTTTTCTTGTCTTTTAATCTTGCACAAGAAACACACCAAAAAAAAACCTAAAAATTAATAGAACTAAAACAAATGTTCAAAAGAAAACAAATTATTGTCGTAAATTAATTAAACCATATTAAAAAAGTAACTCGTGAAAATTCCAAAACTATCTGAAGCCGGAGTTCATTTTGGACTTGTTCATGACCTTCACTCTGGTCGTCGTGCAGATTGCTGCTTTTGTAGTAGTTACTCCCTTCATTCTGTTCTTCAGGGTTCCCACTCTTACTTTTGCTTCTTATTTATGGAGCTTTTAAGGACTTTTGAGGGCTAATTTAGCAATTTTTAAGGACTTTTTCTCCATTCAGCAGGGGATTCACGGTGGATTTAATGCCAGCTCAACAGTATGCGGGCTGAACAGAAAGCCACATATCACTGAGCTGGTGTTCAAATCATTGCTGCCAAAGGAAGGGCACATCTTTATTTTTAGGGGCAATCAGCTAACCCATTATTTGACATACTGTACGTCAAATTTTCATTTTCCTACCTGTACTAAAGGTAGGAAAATGAAAAAAACAAAACTAGAATTCATTCTCAAATCAAGTACACTAAGAAAAAAAATTAATTTAGAAAATATAAAACTTCGATTTATTTTCAAATAAAAATACATATTTAAGGATTTGTATTGAATTTAGAAGCTTTCCATGAAAATTAAGGACAATTAAGAATATAATTTTACAACTTTTTTTATGGATTTTTATGAACTTTAAGGACTTGTGGGAACTCTGTTTTTTAGCAGGTCAGATGCATGCTCTTTGGGGTTTAGGTCTGGGGACCGGGATGGTCTATTGAAAGCTCTGCACTTTTTGCCACCGGGATGAACTTGGGTTCAATTCTTTCCGATCCCTTCCGAGTTCATGCTTTTGTTCTCGTTGATGGTCTTCACGCTTCCCACCCCTCTGGAGGCTGTTACTGACGTCACTAACAGTTGTTTCTTCCAAAATGTTTTTCATCATCAACGGCTGCCATTTTCCTTGCTTTTAACTGTTTGACGTCTGTTACTTCTTTATGTCGTGATTTTTTCTTTTTTCTTCAGGGGATTCCAAATGGTTGTGTTAGTTGTGGCTGATGTTTTCTGATTGATTTTTCATTTTCCAAAAATGTTCACCCAAACACAGCTTTTCATGTTTCTCACACCTCAACTACAAACGCAGTCTTCACAGGGAGAACCCGACAGCGAAATTGAGCATCGACATTCGCCGCGAAGCACATTCCAATACTTTTGCGCGTATGAAAAATGGGTGCGTTCAAACGCAAGCTGTTTCAGTCCCCGATGTGCAATAAATCCTTGGAAATGAAAGATGAGCCATTCATCCCTTGTGTCACATTCATCTTATGTTGTCAAAGCAAAACGTTTTCACTCCACAGTCAAAATAAATCAAAATGGGCCCCACTGTTCCAATACTTCTGGAAGGGTGTGCGTACGCATATTGTATCAAAAGATTGTTATCTAAAGTTACTTGGCCAGCCCATACTGCACTTCGGCAGACATTTGAGACCCCACGGTCCATTAGTGGAGCCGATGAGCCATGGTGAGGTCGACTGTGTCTGAGGGTGTCCTGTAAGAGGATTTTTTGCCATTCTCCTTCCACTGCAGATGTTTCCTGTGTCGCTTTGTGTGCCCGACTGTGAATGTGATGAATGAGATACAACAGCGGTGACGGCTGAGTCGTCGGTCCTGCAGCAGTCATCGCAATGCCTCCCCCCCCCCCCCCCCGAGGACAATAGATAACGAGAAAGCCTCGTGCTGACACTCACCAAGATTGCAGCGTGTTTGCATAATCTGCAATGAATGTCTACATCTATCATTTGTGGCGTTTTTGGGGAGGCCCTACACACTCCTTACGACGCTATCGGTAATGACATGTTTCTGTCAGCTTAGAATACTGCAGGCACAAAATGAAAGGAAAAGTCCTTTACAAGCGTGCAAAACATTCGCCATCGAAGCTCGGTTCGTAGTCAGGCAATCAGTCTTATCGTAAGCGTAATTTACGTCATTTTATTTTAACGTGTCAATTTTGAGGATAAACTGTTGTGTCTCATATTACCCCGTAGAATTTTTGGGCCACTTCAGATGGTCTTATTTTAACGAGTACAAGTTTGGAGTAATTTAGGAAAATATGAGTGGAACGTTTGAGAGATTCGGGGGGAGATTTACGTGAGGCAGGCATGTGCTACTTTTCGAGGAATCGCATCAGTGTTGTGGGGATTTACTGTAGCGTTACAGAATGATCACTTTATGGTCGTCTTATTTAAAGCAACTTAAATTTAAACCATGCAATCATTGAAGGCTTTCCGGTCGTCTAATTTTAACCAGTGCAACATTCAGGCATGAAGAGTAGTCTTATTTTCACCCTTGTACAGGTAATTCTCAGGGATTTCCAATCGTTTTACCTTAACCCGCTCATCTTTTAGGTTATTTCTCACAGTCTTATTTTAATCTGAACTGCTTAAATCTTTCTTTACATTACACTTATTTTATCCTGTGCAATTTTCGGACGACTTTTCTTATTTCTTATTTTAACCTGAACAACTATTGGAGCTTTGTGTTATTTTGATGTGCACAATTTGAGGGGATTTAATTAGTTTTATTTCCATCTGTACAAGATTTAAAAATTTTTGCAGTTGCCTTATTTTAACCTGTGCAAATTTAGGGGAATATGGTCTCTTTTTTAAAATATTTTAAATAGCACAAGCCACATTATGCAGCATATATGCAGTTGCATATATGCTTGTCTTATATTTTATATTGCATTCTGTACTGTGTACAATTCATTTTTAAATGTATTTTTTGCATGCAAATCCTTTTTTTTTTTACTTTCTTCCTTCAACATTTTGCTGCTGTAAATTGCGAATTTCTCCACTGTGAGACAAATAAAAGTTTTATCTTATTTTAAGCAGCACCCCTTTTGTTGATTTACAGCAGTATGATTTAAACCAGTGCAACTTTTGGCCAAATTAGAAGATGGTCTTTCGTTTTAATATGCACAAGTTTTGAAGGATTTGCAGCAGTCTTTTTATGAACAGTGCATCTTTACGGGAGGTGTGGGGGGGTTTAGTGGCAGATTTTTTTTTTTTAAACTGCATAACTTTGAGGGATTTATGTTACTTTTATTTTCACTCTCACAACGTTTACGGTTTTATGGCAGTCTTCCTGTAACCATGGCCACGATGACTCAATTTTGCCCTTTGCAGTGCACAATAACACTCCGTGCTAAGGATCAACCGGACCAAGGAAATTGCATGATGCCTAATTACAATAATTAAATCAGCGACAATCGCAAAGCTAAACACGGCGCGGATGTGCAGGGAGACAAGTGGCACAGGTGCGCTTCCTCACAATCGATATCCGCTGGCATTATGAATATGCTAATGAGTCCGGTGAGGCAGCAGGCGACATGCAGATGCGACTCCCACGGGGAGTCCCAAAAGCAAATGAGGTGTGCATCGCCTGCTGCAGTGCACTTTTCATCGGGGCTGGAGGAATAACAGCAACATCTATCAAGGCCTGTCTGCAGGTGGCACCATAGGCGGGCAATTCATTACAACGTGTGAAAGATCGGGTGGCTGTTTTGGTCGATGAACGCCACTGAGGGACATTGCAGATGATCATTTAACCTCCTTTCCATTCATCGGAAGCCCACTTGGAGCTTTTGGCCTTTACCTCACGGGAGATAAGCAGTTAAAGTCTGCGGGGGGGGGGAATCTGTTGCTTCTCATTATCGCAGAAGGGTGGCTCTCAGAAAGTATTGTCCATTCTGTAAAAAATCCTCTTCCGTAAAAATGAGATATGCTTTCAATCAAACCTTCCCGCAGTGTGCTGTGAATGAAGCCCTTTTGTTCGCATGAGATTGTTGAATGTCCCGGTACGCCATTGGTTGGTGCGCAAAATATATTCCCATAACGACGTCCTCAACCTCAGTGGGGTTGTTTCCACCATCTCAGCAGTATGTTTGCAATATTGTAAGCAATGAAATCTGGTGACTGATTGTACATGAGAGAAAAAATATTGACTCTCAAAGTGGGGTTTGCTGGATGTTACTTTAATCTGCCCTACTTTTGGGGGATTTAAAGTAATGTTGCTTTGCCTAATTAACTTCGGATTTTTCTTCTTTCTTTTTTTTTAAGATAATCTGGAAGTCAAATTTCTTTGTATTAATGTGACTCTGTGTGTGTGATCTGTTCTCCTTTGAATAGTACAATTGTCGCTTTAGCCATATCGTACTGAGGAGCCGGGAAAATGATAGTTCCACTCACCTGTGGACTGACATTTTCCGATCTGATTATCACAGTGCTGCCTCTGTGCAATCCTGCTTCTTACCAGGAAAAATTAAATGGCACTTGTTTGTGGTTCAGTGTCGCATTCCTCTCCACAATTTTCATCTGTGCAACATATCCCTAATAATTCAGTGAAAAACTCATTTTTTTGCTCCGATACTCCCTAAGATGCATGAAGATGGCGCCAAAGCCCTGTTTGAATATGAAAGTGTCAAAAGAAGTACTTTGAAGAGCTAAAACTCAACTGAGAGACAAGCCCTAAATGTTAAATTTAGCCAGAGTTATTATTAGAAGTTGTAAAAGCTGCATGGGCTCAAAAGAAATGCTGAAAATTCCTGACTCCACAAAAAAATAAAAATATTTAGAAAATACTTGCGTATACTGCTGGCTCAATAAGAACAACAAGCAATTTCCATTGAGCTTTGATAAAGCCCTCCCTGTGACTATATCCTGCCTTAACCTCTTCATGAATACATATTACATGGAAGTGCCCAAGCCTCCGAACAAGCCCTGTTTATATTCCCCAATGCTATTTACTTTGGATTTGGAGATGATATTAATAATTCACGTTTGTGTGCGCGTGCGCGCACGCGTGGCTGGCTCACCACGGATGTTTGATGTTGCCGGCCGTTTTCACCAGACCACAAACACCGCCACAGCAGAGATGCCACCCATCTTGTTTAAACCGCTCACGAGTACAAATCCCACAAAATTTCCCCACATGTAGCAAGAGCGCAAGCTGCTATCTTATTGTCTAGTAACTCTCGATAGGCGGTGCACAAAATGATGTCAATATTCGATCAATTGGCTAACTAGCTAGCGGTAAAGCAAAAAAAATTACCATTTATTTATATACACTAAATTTATAAATAGTTGATTCATTACATAACTTTTAAGTAGTTTTCCAAACAACGAGTTCGCTAATTTAGTAAAAACAACCAAGTGACAAAGCTCAGGCTCATCCTGCAATAAATAGCCTCAAGTAAATTAGCATAATGTCATGGTAAGAAATATGTAAAATTGCCATTGGGTTCCACCTTTCAAAATAGCGAGCGTCACCCGCTTCCCTGTGCTGTCACCCTAGAGGAGGAGAAGGAGGTAAACTATGTCACCTTGCCAGCGATAATGGGGGTCTGTCAAGCCCGTCTCTCGTGCGCAACATGCTAATTATGCACTTCCCTTTGCTCCGCTCGGGTAAACAAAAACGAAGGAACAGCACAGCACAGCAGGGTGACCGCTCCACGACCACATCTGTCACGTCGTCCACGAATGTGACGGAGTGAATGCACACGCCCGCATACTTCAAGTTCAAAATGGGGTTGGATTGCGTAAACGCAAATGTCTGTGTACGGATTTAATTGTGCATTCGTGAATTAACACAAAAGACAAAAATGTTGCTTCCCTTTAGGGAGATCAAGTGGTGTTGCACTCATTTGTTAGCAGTATTGAAACGGTATTTCAGTCACTTAGTCACCAAAGTGGGTTGCAGTGATGCACAAAAATGTCAGTAAGTTGCTTGATAGCTAACTAATGACTAGTACAGTGGACACCCGCTATTCGCGTGGGACAGGGACCGGCCCGTAAATCATGAAAATCTGCTTGAACAGGAACCATACCATTCTATGAACGCAAAGCATGTTGTTCAACACGCCCACTATGAATTGTTTGGATCATTTCTGCACTGCCCAACATAAGTATGGTGGCACCAGAAGGGCGTAGTGAGGCTCAGTAATGTTTAGTTACTATGATGACCTGAGCACTTTTTCCCCCCCTCCTCTCGCCTTCCTTTTCATTCGCTTGAGGCCACAAACGTGACAGATTATGAAACACACCAACTGGGATTTGCTTCGAGGCTCATTCCTACATTACCAAACAAATGATGTGGCGGGCTAGATCTGGCCCCCAGGCCTCGAGTTTGACACTTGTGCTCTAGAGCAGGGGTCCCCAACCTTTTCTGCCCCACGGACCGGTTTATGTCAGACAATATTTTCACGGACCGGCATTTAAGGTGTAGGGGATAAATACTACAAAATAATATGGTAAGAGCTGCATGAACACTGTGGTGTTTTCGAGAGATAATAATAAACACGAGGAGCGTCTAATCTGGCCGCAACTCTCTGATCGCTATGGTAATGTTTAATGCCTTCAAAATACGATACAAAGTGCATGAAAATGTCAACTCACCACAGTGCTGAATCAGTGCGAGCCCCGAGCTTGATTTTCTGCAACCGGGTGGTCCCATCTCGGGGTAATAGGAGACAATGACACCTGAAGTGTGCGGCTTATGTCCAGTTTACTTTGTAATTTTGTTTTAGTCGCGGTCGCTGCAGAAAACCCCCACCTCACACAGGTAGGATGTCGGAAATAGCAAATAGTGCTGTTGTGGCGATCTCAGGGTATTCAGCCATAACTTGAATCCAGAACACCGGCAGAGTTGTTGTCTCGAATGTACTTTTAAGGCCGCCGTCATTTGCGATCTCCAGCAGTTTATTTTACTCATTTAGCAAGCTCCTGCGTTTTGTTTTTAGCGTAATCAGTCACGTGACGGAGAAGCGTGGTTTGACGTGCGGCAAGAGTGACACAGACGGATGTAACGTAGAATCGGGTAATTTTTCAAAATAAAATAGCTTTCTTATTCCAAAATAAATACAACGGAATTAATGTAAGTTCTTATTGTGCGGCCCGGCACCAAATGCCTCGCGGGCCGGTACCGGTCCGCGGACCGGCGGTTGGGGACCCCTGCCCTAGAGGGTCGGCGAAGAGGTTCCACAGTATTAGCTACTATAAGGTGGTCATTTTTTTCCCCTGCCTTTAAATGTACATTCACAAGATTGGATCGTTAGTTACGCTCGGCCACAAACGTGTCGTAGTTTGTTAAACACACCAACTGGTTTATATGGGTCACCTTTGCATTGCTTAACATTACCATGGGGGGCATAATGAAGCAAAAAAGCCTCGTACTGTTTAGTTGGTATGGGTTTTGGACCTTCAAGCAAGGTGGATGGACCATTAGTTAATTATTGTTTCAGTGAGCAGTTCTGCATAAAAACGAACTTCTCCCAACTACCACCAAAAACAATAGTGAGCACCATTACAGGGAAAAAAAACCAGCAACATGTGCATATTGGTGGTTGTGTGAATGCAGAGAATCGAGCACTTTGCTTCTTCCACCGAGTTAATAATCGACAGCTGCGGTTTCAAAAACAAATAGTGCCATTTTTTGCCAAATGAACTATGTGAATGTGAGTGGAGGAGATTTTAATGTTTTGCTCTATTCTAACTTGGAGTGCATTTGTTACTTATGGTAGGACTGCAAAACAGTGTAAAAAAACCTTCATGGAACCGGTGAGAATTATAACTTATTAACACACCTGGAAAGAATTTATAGACAATGGCTGGAAATGTTTCACCCTTTTATAATATGCCACAATGTATTCATGAACCACCCTCCCCTACTTGTGAAGTGCGATGTGTTTCTTTTGAACTTATTTCTTACTCTGCGGGGTATCCACCTGTATCTTTCGCTTTCTCTCTCACTCGCACACTCTATGGCATGTGTGTTCAAGGCTAGAGAGCAATCTGCCACTGGCGCAAACAAACGGATGTATAAGGATAAATCGGCACGGGTGGAGGAGGTGGAGTTCGAAAAGACAAGACAAACCGACAACAATGCAGGAGGCTCACCGGTGGCATGAGGCAGCTCCTCTCTGGGGCAGCTGCCCAGCTCCTTCAGGTCAACCACACAGTATCCCGTCTCCCGAGGTCCATCCATCTGTCCGACTCCCCCTTCTGGTCCTCCACCTTTTCCCCAGCCTCCTCTGCAGAACACCGCCGCCCAGTCCAGTGCCCTCCCTCCCCACCTCCAACTAATGACAGTTGGACGGGGAAGCTGCCGTCACGACGATAGCGATCTGCAACTGCGCTCCTCAAGCAGCATCCGAGATACCTTTTGCAGAAGGACCAGCCAGAGACCGGAGGAAGGGGAGGGAGGGGGCGCTGTAGAGGTGGAGAGTGATGAGGGAGTGTGACTCGGAATGAAAGAAAAAGCAGGACAGAATTGATGTTATGTGCGATACGGTGCTCTATCCATTAATCTCGGGCTGTCGGAGCGCACCTAGACGACAGCACACGGTGCCAAAAAGCACACTCACACACAAGCACACACACAACACTGCTCCCCTGCTCTCCTGTATGTAGACATGTTCGCTCTGATTCCTGTTTTTGTTTTTTTAATACAGGCAACCTAGCCAAGCCGCCAGCAGTTGGATCGTTAGCCAACAGGGTGCTCAGTCAGTCTTTTGTATTAACTGACAAGATGGTATTTTTTTTAAAGTCAGTCAGCCAGTTTGATTGTTAGTCAATCTGTTAATTAGCCAAGTAGCTAATTGGCTAAGTGGCAAGTTGTCTCCACACTAGTAGTTATACCTAGCTACAGTGCGTCAGTTACATTTTAGTTTGTAAGCACACTAGTCAGTTAGACAGTCTATTATTTGATAAGATGGCTACATTTTTAGTCAATCAGGCACTTATCTTGCAGGTGGTCTGTGAATGAGCGAGCGAGCGAGTGAGTGAGTTAAACTATACATGTTTGGCGAGTTAATCAGTAAGTCTGCCAGCTAATTGACGGCCACATTTTAGTCCATCAGCCAATTTTGGTCTCGCTGGTCTGTCAACCAGCAAGTGGCTGAGTTAGCTGACAAATTAGTTCGACCAAATTAGCTAATTAACAAGGTAGAGCGATAGTTGCACAGTTAGTTGGTTAGTCAAGTCAGTTGCATAATCGGCTGGTCAGGCATTGGTTAATTTTACAATAGTGCTGTCCTGATAAAGATGCAGACTCAAGACACGAGCAATAAGATAAAGTTGCGGTGGCGGAACCTCATGCATGCACTGCCACTCAAAAGAATGAAGTGGAACAATAGGTTTTGGGACCTGGTGCAAGTCTGTCCTTTAGTGATGTCCTACACATCGGTAAGTGCAGACGCTAAAAGGAGTAATCTTCCTCTTATTGTCTGCATCAACATTCTGCCTATACTCACACAACAATGTCGGCATTTGTGACTGTGCGCCTGCCAAGGTCACCACACAAGAGAGTCCACCAAATCGATGCCGGTTTTCAATCACGTTTGTTTGTGCGTGTTCGGTTTAATAAAACGCCGCCACACACAGTGATGAAATGTCATGTACTACACAATGTGGGTGACTCCTGGAAGAAAATAAACACATAATCTCCCGCGCTGAAAAAGAGTGGCTTTTTTTCCTCGTTGCGATGGATTCCACATGCACTGATTACAGTCCATGTCGTGCCCAAACTACCATCACAGATGTACAACCTCTTCTATAGCACAGACCAGCAATTTAGAGACGAGCTTTGTCCTAAAATGTAGAGGAGGCATACAATCTTAAACCCATTAAAAAGAAAGATTATTTCGCCTCTCGACATTAACGCATATGAATTTATTCTTTCTGGAGTTGTGGTTACGTTTACTATAGGTTTAAGCTATATACGCTTATAATTCATCTCTGTTACGCATGTGGTATTGGAGTAATGTTAATAGGAACATTTCAAGTTATTTAAGCACAATATGTATCTAAAATTGGGTCAGATGTGAATTTTTTTTTTAGTTTGTGTTTGGAATTATTCTCAAATCAAGTCTGACAGACATGGAAAATGTGTAGGCGATCTGCTTTGAGCTCATAAATAAATAAAAAGGCTACTGTGTTTCTAAGCAAGTTCAACAAATGGCTCGTTACTTAGCTAGCATGATAGCTCTGTAGCTAGCTTGCCATTTTGATGGCTGAATTTTTTTTTTTTAGTTTAGTTTGTTAGATCGTTAGTTCTTGTCCTTGCTTCTTGAGTGCGTTTACTTATTTAACCCTCCTGTGTTTTTTTTTGTCCTCTGGGTCAAAATGGGGAATTTTAAACACCAAATTTCATATTGCTTGAAGAAAGAACTTGTCCTTCACCACAATATGTGTGATATAGTTCCACATTGTTTTTATAGTTTAAGAAAAGGAAAGAAAATGTGCAGAAAGGAGTTTTGGATTAATTGTATTCACCACCACAGAAATACAAAACAATACAATACAATACAAAAATATGAAAAAATAAGATAACCCATTCAACTAATTAGCACACATCACACAGTAAAGCGCACAGCCTTTGGATAATGCAATGATAATGGCATCAGAGCCATCCTCAGGTTTCTCAGGACCTCCTGCAGTGACAACTGCTGCTGTGGCTTCTGTGCGGGAATATGCTTCATAAGCTACCATTGCCTTTCCTAGCTGCTCCAGGAACAGTCCCATGAGATTCAGGTTTGTCTCTCTCCCGATGACCTGATTAGTAGATTGCAGGTCATTATTTGACTGTGAAAACCCTCCAGATGTGTCATCCCAGGATTATTCTTTCTATTGCATAAACATGTAGAATGTAGAGACAATGTCATGGGCATGAGAAACGGCATACTTTGTGGGTCCTGGGGTCATCTTTATGATGTTTTGTTCTGCATGGGATATGGTGGGACCATGTTATTTTGCCATTTTTTGAAAGGATCTCTCTTTCAGCTGGATTTTCTTCTTATTCTGAAGATTATTCATCATGCTCTGGATTATATTCCTCCCCATCTTCTTCAGGTTTGTCTGCCGAATGAAGCTCTATAATATCATGGCATCAGCACAGAGATAAATCAGGGTCCTGTCATTTGTGGCACCTTTACAACTCCTTGAAATCCACATCTGCCGTCTGTGAGAGACACTGGTCTTGTTTATGGCTGCTATTGTCTTGTTCATGTGTACTACTAATTATTTCTGAGACACAACTAAAACATTGAAACATTCTGTGGTGTGTAAATAACTTGGTGACCTTGATTTCAACTTCCTCACGGGTCATTTTGACCCGAAGACCACCTTTGTACATTTTTTTGTACAGCTTCCATGGAAATGTGAATTAAATATTTTTTTACATTTTTCTCAGTTAGGGCCAATCTAGGAAAAGTCATAAAATTTCAAGCGTTTTTAACACAGTGGCGGGTCATTTTGACCCGAAGACAACAGGAGGGTTAAGTTTTTTTTTTTTAGGGGGGGGGTGTTCCACTTGGGATGCCACCACCACAGAAGGGAAAGAAACGGGGAAATGCAATGATAATCAGAGCCACAGTGAAATCCATAATACTCATTAAAAGTCCCATTTTTGTGATGATTCATTATTTGACTGAACCCAAGCATATTGCACTGTCCGGGGTGGTGCGTGGGAGGTGGGGGGGATAGCTGGTCTCATTTGGGGTTGCTGCCGAATGAAGATAAATTGCTCCCCGATGGAGCAATAAGACACGGTAGGTCCACTCGATAACATTCTAATTCAAACACAACAGGATGAACACCTCTGTCTTCCTCTTAATGGAAACGTCCACCCATTAACATTCTAATTCAGCTTCTTTTAAAGGCGACATGTCTTATCAAAGGCTGACGACAAAAGAGGAGGGCTGGGGGGAAGTCAATAGGACCGATGGAGACAAGTACAAGTATATAGCAGTGGAGAAAATAAACATCGCCTATCATGGAATATGGATTCCCACATTAACCTCCTCCACAAAGCACTTAGAAGCTGTTGCGAAATGCTCCATATATTAACCCAAAATATTATTTTAGCTTGATTCATGATTCAGCATTTTACTCGGACTGTTGTAATTATGAGAAACATGAAATATGTTAATAAAATAATGACAATGCAATAATTCAAGCGTCCCTATAAAATGCCATCGGGCAACAAACCTTTTTATTCCAGAGCCGCTCCATTGCTATCAAGGGTCTATTTAAAGGGTTAGTAGTTTTCTATCATTTTAGTATTTATTTTTTTTAACTAATCAACGTCATTTTTCTTGCAAACTGGCAGGTTTTGGTAGCAGTCTTCGCTCTACGGACTGGCATTCCAGTTACCAGCTCTCATTTTAGCTGGTACCGTACCTCCACATTGACTCAGTAAGTCTGACTGCATTAGCACTCGACAAACACGCCAACAAGCGGTCTGGCCTGATGTGTCAAGCGAACCTTTAGAAAAGACAAGGGAACGTGAACCCGCACGGTGCTCGAGGATCAACGCCATGCTGAGATTTATAGGAAAAGGTCAGACCTCTTGCAGGCAGGAGATGATCGAGGTCGAAACGCGGGCCAATTCCAATCCAAAGGTGGTGTTGTGGTTATATCCTGATGCTGTGGTCCAGCAGGAAGGCTTTATTTTCCAAACAACTACTACTTCACTGGGACAAAAGTAGATAACTGAGCCAAACGTGAGAAGCTATTTTCATGATCAGTCACTTCTTGGCTTTTTCATACAGAGCATCTCGCAATGGAACTAACCAACAAAGTGACCTACCAACAAACAATCTAACTAAATAACTCGACAACCATCCACACAAATGATTGAGAAGCAATCTAAAATCATCATCATACCATCTGACTAATTCACCAACCAATTAACTAACCCGACAACAGACCAACCGACATGCTCACTGACCGACCCAGCACCCTATTGAGTCACAAGTGATATAACAGGCAAATTACTGACTGACCGACGAATCAAGCAAGTAGTTGACTGACAAGTGATTGTCCAAGCACCTAACCAACATTTAAATGAACCATCCACGCCAACTGACTGACTTACCAACCGACTGAATACCATAACTACCAACTCACTGACTAACTGAAGAGTCACTTGGAGAATAAAGCATTTTACATTTGTTAGATAAAGTGGTCATTTCAAGAAAAATTAATGAAACTGAAGCCAAATGTCAAAAATATACAATATTACAACTCCATTTTTGTTTTTAGTATAGTTCAAAAACTCATTGATAGAGATAACCACAAGAACTATAGGGCCATGTTATTTCTCCCATTCAATTCATTGTTTTTTTAAGTCATGAAAAAACAATTTGCACATCATACACATTTTGGAGTGGGGAAAAAAATTGTGTTAAAAAAAATTAAAAAAAATTGATTCTGTGATGAACATTTGGATTTTCTTTCATATTCCTTCAACATGCCAGTAATCAAAATTTAAGATTTTGTGTAGCAGACATGAAAAGGGATGCAGTGGGCCTGACAAATACGAATGAATAAACAACCAACACGTCTGTTTACACTTGACAGCATCATTGACAGCTCAAAATCAAGCTTAGAATACAATCACCATCAAATAAAATTTATAGGTTGGCCCGCTGTCAAGTGTGCGTTTTTTGTTGCGCACATTTTATTACTATGCAGGAATTGTAGGTGGGTGGAGGACTATCCGTGCAGCAGTCAATTCTTCAACGAATCATGAGGTTTCCTCGTTATTGCCCTGAATAAAAGAGCCTGAATACAACGGGAGCCGACATTAAAAGTATCATACAAGAAAAGAGCTCATGCAAATGTCCGCTTTTGTTAATCCAATTTGGCAATCATGGCCAAGCCGCTGTAATGACTCGCAACGACGGCTTCAGACTGGCAAGTGGCTGCTTCTGGGTTTTATATGGAAAACTTCCCAGCGTCCCCAACTTTCATTTCCTCCAAGGAAGGTGCCAAGACGAGCCGAGGTACGGCTTCCTGTCGGAGAGGTGGCGACGGTGTTGAAATATTCACGAGTAGCAGGGATGGCAACCATTTTCCCGGTTTAAAAAAAAAAAAAAAAACTGCCTTAAGGTCACTTGTTGGTTGGTAAACAACATGCCGGCTCCCTGCTTGTTGCTGTGCTCTCACAACAACGGGTCCATTGTACAATACAATGGAACCTCCAGTCACCTGTATTTGGTACCTTTCGGAAAAATAACAACTGATTGACAAACCATTGAACTAACCAACCAACAAGCAACTGAAACTAACTGATCAACAACCCAAAATAACCCACACATGATACAAATAAACCACAGTTGTCAAACTCAAGGCCCAGGGGCCAGATACGGCCCACCACCTGATTTTATTTTGCTGCACAGGGGCCCTCGAGGACCAGGGTTGGACATCACTAAACTAACCGACAGACTAGACATAAATATAACTAAACTAACCATTCTGCCGTACTGAGCGATGAATAACTAAAACAACCTAACTGACTGACCAACTGGCTAACGAAGAGATCAACTCAGTGAAAAATCAGCTGAATAGCTAACTTGCTAACCCGTTGACTGACCAAGGGGCTGATAAACAAATGCGCCGGCAAACCAAATTAAACTAGCTGAGCAACCACACAACAGATTGACCAACCACTGACTGACTAACTGACCAGTTAATTAACCAACCAACTACTCAACTGACAAAAGATTTTCATCCTGGGGATGTTTTTTTTTATCCTTTTAGTATGCAAGACTGGCTTCCTGCGGGTAAAGATGAGCAGAAGTACGGATTGCTATTGAGAGGTGGAGACAATGTTTAAATATTTACCACAGACAAAAACAAGTTGAAATGTGGCAGAGCTTTAAAGCGACTTCTGGGTTGGCAAACAACACAGGCTCCCGGTTTGTAGCTGTACTCTCACACGAGCGTACAGCACAGTGCAACAAAGACACTGCAACATTGGAAAGCATCCTCAAAAGGGCAAGCCACCAAAACCCGTGACTAAGTCTGTTGATTACCATATGAAAAACCTCTGTAGAATATACTGTATATATATATATATTGAAACAAGACTGGAAAGTTCAAACGTTTATTTTGGACGACTGTAATTTTCCACAGGTGAAGCTAACTAACCTACTTAAACTGGACCACCAAGTCAATGACCAACCAAGCCACCTCCTGAGGGTTCAAGCTGCATTCGGGAAGGGCGAAAATTGTCTTGGGTTCGTGGTTTCATTGACACCCAACACCTGTCATGTATTTGACCAACAAAAGATTGTACTTTCAGATCAATGCTTGCGCCATATTGCTGTTTGTGTCGGTGTATTTCTTCTAGCCACAGGCATTATCCTAAAAATAATCCCAAGGGAGAGTTATATATATTTCTTTTCACTCTTATTTCCTGCACTCTTGTCTCCCGATCGAGCTACTGAAGTGGAAACACCGGCCCATTGTTAACATGCCGTGCGAGATGCACAACGCACCTCCTTTTCCCTGTCATCGCCGACTCCATCTCGGAAACCTTTTGGCTCGCACTGATAAAATATTTAAGATCTCCCGTGATTAAAGTGCATTCTGCTCACCTTGGCTCCAAAAATCCATTAACCCCGGGAGAATCGATGCTATCGATTCCACCGATCGAGGCAACAGAAGTGCAGTATGGAGGGGTCAAAGTTCAAGGTGAACAGTACAGTGCGGCCGCTGGGGGAGTGACAATGTGCTTTTTCGGATGGTATGAAAAATATATGTGGCATCAGTCAGGATCACATATTTATTTGCATGAATCTTGACACAAATAACAAAAAAACAAAAAAAAGACTAGAGTACAAAGCATCATAACACAGTATTGAGACTATTGTAAACGTTCACCAAAAAAAGCCTCCAAAACAGACTTGGTACAATAGGGTTGGATTTTCCTGAAGGGGTGGGGCATGTTTTCTTTTAATGTTTTTCCCTACACCAGTGAGCCTCAGTAGTTGGCCACTGTATTTGTGGCCCTTGAAGTATGAAACCCTTTTCACAATAAAATTTCCACAGCGCAGGGCACCGTCTACTAACCTATTTATTGTGTATGTGCTTTCGTGGCATGCTGAAGAAATGCATTGCCTGACCAGACACAGGGCGCAAGGTGGGCATTGGCCACCATTGTCCAAATCGAAAAACATTCCTTTGGGCGCCACACTGCTGTGATGCCCAACAGTATAACCACTACATCATCATCAGCTGTTTGGCAGAGTGATTTCAGAGTGCAAGTGATGTCACCGGAGTTGAACAGTAATCTGCAGTGAAAACAAAAAAAGGAGAAATATCAAGTGATACACTCTGCATTAGCTGCTCAAAATAGCTGCTAAGTAGCTAGCCACTGGTGGTTTTGGTGAACAAATCTCTCATGTGACTGTTGTGCATTTGAGTCCATCTGTTTGATGACTCTGCTTTTCATGCTACCAACGAGCTACCGACACTTGATTTGTGTTAATTAAAAAAAAAACTTTGCTTTTACGCTTCTGTGACTGGCATGATGCATTTGAGTCAGTTTGACAAAAAGGACCATGAAATGTAAACAGTGTTTTAGCAACTCATACCAACCTCTAGTTAGCTAGCCACCAACGGTTTTGTAAACACATCACTTGCGGTGCATTCGAGTCCATCTGTTTGCACTGTTTGACACCTCGCAGCACAGAGTAAAGGTACACATTAGCTACATTAGCTTCGTGCGCTAGCCACAGACTAATCAAGCCTGGGTAGTATACAAAAAAACCAAAAAAAAGCACATAAATGCTTAGGAACCTCATATTTGTTTGCTAAGCAACAACTCGCCGACTCAAACCCTTTGAAGATAAAATGAAGCTATTAGGCTTGACACTGCCGCACCAAATCATTATCAGCTAAATCCCAGCGACAAGGCTAATGGCAGGGGGAAAATGAGCAGAAGGCTGGGGAGCTAATGATAATTAGTTTTTCACTCCCAATAACCCAGGAAAGAATAGCAACAAATGAACGACAAGGAGCCCTGAGAAGTGTCATGGGAAGACTTGAGGGAGCCAAGTTAATCACCAGGAAAAAAAAAATGTACGACTAATTGGAAAAAGTGTTCAAAACTATCTTGATGAATGCTGCAGCTTGAAAAAATGTTAGGGTATTTCAAGTTGGGCATTTTACAGCAAGACATCAAAATTCGCCGCTATGCAACACCCACACAAGAACGAAAATCCAAAAACTTGTGTCATCCATTGAGTGTCCATCCATGCATCTTGTAAATAGGGTTTAAATTTGGTAGCAATTGAAGAAAATGTGAATCCTACCGAAAGCTGTTGAAGCTTCTTTCAAGTCGTGCTCATGTCATGACTTGCCTACCTAGCGGAAAGGGAGAGTGGATGAAGGTAGACACCAAGGAGTGGTGTGCAGAGCGGGGCCTACTGCCACAAGACATCAAATCATTTTAACAGAGGTAAGAACAAGCTGCGTAAGCAGTCACTGTGATACGCAGGTGACGTGGCGACCCTGAATGCATCGCGAGGTTCACTGATGAATCGGCCGTTTAGTTGTAGAATTTGATCAGTATACTTATTGGCAGACTTATGCTGCTGACCAAACCGATCCAAAGTAAACAAGTGTTGGGCGGTTGAACTACTATCCATTTCAGTGGTCTCCCATTTTGGCCAATATCGAACTCTGCTGTCAACAGAAACTGGCGTGACAATCGCCCTCAAGCTCGGATTGCAAATGTCATGGCTCAAACATTTTCTGGGTTTGCTCACTCTGAGAAATGTCCAGATCCAACGCAAAATAAATAAATAAATAAATAAATATTGCCGCCCGACTAGCTTCAATAAAGCAACAAAGACGGAAGGGTACTGTATAATAGAGATCTAGATTCACACATAAAAGCAAGGGCGAAAACATTCTAAATAAGGAGCTATTGGAGTGAATGCTCTGAGGCACCAGCTTAAGTTTCATTAAGAATGGCTAGCTCTTCAAAAAAAAAAAAAAACAAGCATCACAGTCGGCATGTAATTACCACCCGAGTGAGACAAATTCATGATCTGGGGCGCTCTAGGGCTCCCGGTGCCTGTGGTCATAACTGACATCTACTGTATGAAATGTGGCTCACGGAAGAGAAAACTGAAAAGGAAAAAAAGCTCACGAAACAAGCATACCTCAATAACTAAGCGCGTGCATTGGGACGCAGAGGTTGCAGATTAAATGGAGATGATATCAGGGCCTGTGGCACTTTTTCATCTGCTCCTTTCACAAATTGGCCAAGAGGGGAAAAGGGTGAGCTTGATAAAACCACCACCGGCAATTTCAAGCTATACTCCTTCAGTGTATTACCACATTTGCCGCAACATAGCAAAAAAAAACAAACACATTTATTTATACAGCTTTTGTTGATATTTATCCATCCTAGGTTGGTCTGAAATCTATAACCTGTATCATCTGTGATAAATGAGGATTTAATATCTACCCAAACTGGTGAATTTACAAATATGGATACAAATAAAAGCTTCACCCAAACATCTCCCAAGGTTTGTCCATCCCCCTCATCATGAAATCAGACGACTTTAAAAACACAATTCCTTTGCGCCTTTTTTTTTTTCCTGGCTATGATTTAGTCCAGCAAACAGCGGGAGCCGTTGGATTCCATTTGCAATTATGAATTATTCACAAACTCATGTTTGATATAGTAAATATGCACTCAAGTCCGCACACTCTACAGCACTGTTTAAAAAGGTTCCGCCTCGAGCAGACAAGCAAGATCATGCTTCAAAATCAAAGCGGCTTGAATGAAGACAATGTGTCTCAAATATTTATTAGTTAACACCCCCCCTCCCCCAAAAAAAAGTACCATTACCTTTCCAGACAATCCGCCCCAAGGTCCAGAATTGATTTTATATCACTGCCAACATATCTCCTGACTAATTTTACTGTGGGATTTAGTGTGTGGCTGAAATAAATGGTATTTAATCAATAGGTAGGTATAGCGCCATAATAAAAATGTGGAGGCTCTTCAAACACAGGGGGTACTCTAAATCATGTTTCTATTTGCAGTGTCGTTTTCGGCATAAAAGAGCATCAGTAGGATGTGGTATTGAGTAGTCTGGAGATGTTTAAGAGCGCCTCCAAAAAGGATCCATTAAGAGCTTAGTTCTGTTTTGATGACGGAACATCTTTGTTAGGGGCTAACGGAGAGGCAGCCAAAAGTTTAAAAAAACGAATTTTCTTTTTCCACTAAATTGTCAACAACATTTCTTGAAGAAACCATTTCTGTTTGCAATGATTCTTTTCAGAGTTCATCAATACTGAGCAATGAGATAACATTAGCCTAATGCACGTCTTTACTCAATGCAGTAATCACAAGCAGGTGAGACTCAAAAATGTTTTAAAAAGGTGTGATGGCCAAAATAAAAGAAATTCAAATGCAAAAAAAAAAAAAAAAAAGAACCGGAAAATGAACCTTACTCAAATAAGAAGTGAGCCAAATCATTTTTCCAACTGGTCAACTTTCAACGGATGTGTTCCCTATTGAGTTAAATTATATTTCGGCCGATATGTCAGAGCGTTCAAACAGCGGCTATCATAGCTAGCGTAGGAAGCTAATGCGACAGTCTGTCTTCAATCGTGGTAAAAACTTACAAAACTTAAACACTTGACACAGTCTCCAGTCATTTACAAAACGCTGGCTCAAGTCCTGATGGGAACGAGAATACAAACAGGAAGTCGAAGCCTACAAAAATAAAACCACTCGTCAGCGATATTAATTGAACCTGCTCACTGGCTATTTTTGTGATCCATTTTGTTTCATCAACAACAACATAACGGCACAATTTGATCAATTCCATTTGGAACGGTTCCTTCTAAGGTCCAAACAGCAGCCCATCATAGCTAGCAGCTAGCACAAGAAAAAATTAATTGCCAACATCTATTGTACGGTACAGAGGTGGAACTACGTTCCCACGTGGAAAATATTAGCTAAGGATACAGGAAGTGTAACTGCTTTGTGCCCCGGCCTCACATGCTGCAGTGGGGAAAAAACCCCGAAATGCTGTTCAATCTGTAACATGATTAAAAAAAAAAAAAAAACGAACCTCGATTTACAGCCAGAGTATTCCTTTACTTGACTCCACATCGTGCAGCTGCTGCCATTCCAGCAGGACAGACAATGATGAATGACCACGTTTGGCTGTTAAAAATGGGATTTAGACATGACAATCCATCACTTGGCTTTCGACCTGCGCCGTTGTCGTGTTAAAACAGGTCCTCTCTTTAACCCAGTCCATGTCCGCCCCTGCAGATTTGCTCGATACGAGCGTCGTGATGTAAACCCGAGCACTCGCTCCTCGCTTGGGGGGCACTGTTTAGTGATATCAGCTATTAAGCCGCTGGTGAAGCTGCAGCCGCGACATCGGTTAAACTTCCATTGGGTCAACTTTCAAAGCTACTCTATTTCACAAAACAAAGTATACCCCTTACGGCAGGGTGGAAAAGTCATTTTTGTCTTGGGCCATATTTTAGTTACTGTTTCCCTTGGAGGGCCGTTATGACTGAAACCACATAAAGAAGTCCAGAATAACGGTTTACTCCACTTTGCGGGCCGCATAAAATGAGGTGGCGGGCCGGATCTGGCCCCCGGGCCTTGAGTTTGACAACAGTGCCTTACGGTTTTGGAAATATAGCAAATCTTTCCATCGGAAAACAATGAAGAAATGATACTTTGCTACAACGTCAGGTGGTCCTTGTACACTGTAAATTTACTGTTCCTTCACCACACAGCCATTAATGTCTAAACTGCTGGCAACAAAAGCGAGTATAACCCTAAGTGAAAATGACCACATTGGGCCCAATTAGCCATTTTACCTCCGTGGTGTCATGTAACTTGTTAGTAAGGTCTCAGGTGTGAATGCGGAGCAGGTGTGTTAAATTTGGGGTTATTGCTCTCACATTGGTCACTGGAAGTTCAATATTTGCACCTCGGGGGCATACTCTTGTTGCAAGCAGTTTAGACTGTAAAGGCTGCGTGTTGACTTCTTGTGTGGGGACGTTAGACAAACTGTACACTGACTACTTTATGTTGTAGCAAAGCGTTATTTCCTTAGCGTTCTCCCATGAAAAGAACCAAATTAAAAAGTTACAACAATTGAGGGGTGAACTCACTTTTGTGAGAAACAGTCCATTTTCCATTCGGGTCAGTTCTATCATAGCGAGGCGCTAGCACAAGATGCTAACATAGCAGTCTACATTTTGACTTGGAAAAAAATCACAACAAATGAGACAATTTACCAAATCAGTCACAAAAGCTGCAAATAAAATCCCTTTCTTCGCGAGTGGCTGTTATATTTCAAGCACACTTGCAAGAGTGGAAACAAAAACAGCAAGTTAAAACCAGAGCCAAAAAGGTCTTGATTGTGGTCAACTTTCAAAGTTGAATTTTTCATCGATATTTGAAAAGTTTTGTTTCAGAATGCGAGGAGCGGCCATAATAGCGAGCTGCTGGTTCAAGAAGCAACCATAGCAGTTTAACTTTTCATTCACTGCAATTCAATTTTCAAAGCTACCAGTAAATTTCCCGTTGAGATAAATTTGATGACCCAAAAAGGGATGGCGAAAAGCATTACAGAGTAACCACATCAGTCTACTTGAACGTTATGATTAAATAGGATTATCTTTAACACGACTGCATATAGGAAACTGGGTCAAAAGTTTGTTTAGGCGCCTGAGTAAGTGCTGCTGTTTTGGTTAGCAACAAAGTTCAACAGGACTAAGCAGTTAATTGAGGACCCGCGCGCCATATACGGCCAGCCATGCAAATCTTTTGAAAACTATTTGAAATCATGTAACCCACCGAATATATAACGAAAAATGAATTCACGTGTTTTCACCAATTTTCTACGGGAAATGGCCAGCGACTCTTGATGTACATCAAACTGAACACGGCAGGTGCACACTTGAGGGTCAAGTTAGCCAAGCGGACACCGCGAGCGTTATGAACAGCTGCGACGTGCGCACACATATAAACGCGCTTATTGGAGGGTGATTGATGAGGGCTCAAAGAACAATTGAAAATGAGGCGGTGAGGCGTATACGACAGAGCCACAGAGGAAGTGAAGTGCGGCCACTCCAGAAGGCCCGATGTGGTTACGATAACTCTGATTGATGGACGCCGAATCGCCTTGGACATCGCCACTGTGTGTGTACGTTTTAGCGTCGTCATTATGCTTGCACTCGTCTCTCAGTCAAATGAGAGAAGTCCAAATGTATTATGTGACATAGACATTCTATTTCTTATCCATAATTTAAGACAAACTTTTTGACCAAAGCCACGCAAGAACCAAAGAAACGGATTGTTGTGAACTTCTGCTCCTTCTGGGATTCGTTATCCGTGCAATTAAGAACAGCGTTTGTGGTGGTGGTGTCTGGCTTGCGTGGACGTTGGGATCAATAGTGTCCCCACCCGAAGATGAAACTTCATCCCTTTGCGGAATCATTAGAGGTGAAGCAGAAGATAGAATAATCCACAATGGAACTTGTTTTCCTTGAGTAATGGAATCTGAACTGAATTATTTTGTTATATTTTATACTCGACAAGGAAAGAAAAATACAAAGTTGTTTTTTCTTTTTTGGTAAAAAAAAACATCCTAAAATAATGTAAATTGTCATTTTATGAGAATCAAAGATTCATTTTAGGAGAACTTTGGGGAAAAAAAAAATCTGATTCAAACAACAATAGTATTTGTTCAACAAATAATGTAATCTTATAGTCATTTTACAGGAATAGACAGGAAGTAACGTTTAGTTTTTGAGAGTAGCTAATCCTACCAAAATAACATTTCTTCAATAGAAACTGTAATCTTATGAGAATCCAGTAATGTTATGAGATTAATACTGCATTACCCCCCACCCCCAGAAATTGATTACAAAATTCCAGATTTTTGTTTATTTTGAGAAATACATCATAAATGTATGATATTAGGGGGGAACATACTAATCTTACTAGAATAAATTTGCATTTTTTTTAAGGACAAGTCCTCATTTTATGAGGCTATAGTAATTTTCGAAGAGTAAAATCTTTGGCGTCGTCATTTATTAGCCAGCGGAACTTGGCAAAAGGTACACAACCAATTTCCATTTAAGATTCCGTTAACTTATTTCAAGCGACCGCCTAAGCCTTACACTTCACTCGTAGGGGATTTGTTTTCCCTTTTTGGCAACAGAAGCTACTTCGATGTGGACGGCTGCATAATTCCATTAGCCCACTTATACGATATTTGGAAAATCAAACCCGCAATAAAAGGGTATCAAGCTCCTCCCCTGCAGCACAATCGACTCGTTTAAGGGAAGCAGCTGCTCGTCGGCAAAGCAAACAATGAAAGTGCACGCAGGTGCCGAGAGGAAGGCGTGAGATGCTTCATAAAAGCATCGAGACTCCAAAATCGCCTGCCGCGCTCGAGCAATGTTGTTTCAAGTACAAGGACTCGACGTTCGTATGCGCCATTCCCACCTCCCTCGAGTGCTCTCACCGCGATTGCTTTGCATATCTTGTCAATATTGTTTCCTGTCGTCTTCAGAGAATAAGAATGGATTTGTAGAGCAAAAAAAAAAGAAAAAAGGTGTAAATTCATATGATAATCTTACAAGACTAAAATTAATTCAGTCAAAGTTCGGTTTTCGTCCATAATCCGTTCCAGAAGGCTGTTCAAAAAACGAAATTGTTTGAAAACCGAAACCATGCTATTTTGAAAATAAAAATGTGTACTGAACAAGTCTGCTCACAATGGAAAGCAACATGAGGAAGCATCACTTCCTCGTCTACCCTCGTGTAAGGAAGGCAAGAGGAGTCAAATGGTGCATTCAAGTGCGCTCAGTTTGTTCGAGAACCGAAATTTGTTCGTCATCCGAGGCATAAAAAACTCGAAATTTCAGGTCGAAAACTAAATTGGTCGAGGACCGAGACGTTCGAAAACCGAGGTTTAGACAGTAAGGGTGCAATAAAAAACAATTTGAACTGGATTTTTTTGGGGACATTTTTCCGTACGGGAGTATGCGTCTGAAAGAAATTTTTTATGTATTTTAAGGCCAATCCACTTGTATACAAGAAATAAAATCAAATAAAAAGTCAATTATTTTGGAGTAACAGAAATGCAACTTCTTTTTGTAGAGCCCAGCATTTGTCCAGTGATCTTTTCATTTTGGTCACCTGAATAGATGGTGTGTGCGCGCGCGTTTCTTCATAGTCTACATATTTACCGCAGAGGGTTTTTTTATTATACACACACACACACACACACACACACACACACACACACACACACACACACACACACACAAACTACGCAGGACTATTTTCGCCTGCTTGATGTATGACTGCTGCAGCGACTGAAGGGAATTCTTTTCAATGGAAAACTTTGTCGACGGAAAGTATGCGGAAAGGAAAGAGCGGGGAGGAGGCTTCTTACCTGGAGCGGGCAGGATTTTTGCTTATGCTTTTTTTCCCTGAGCCACCAAAGAAGAAAACAACACAGTAGGTGACAACTGGATATTCATTCGATTCCATTCAAGCCAGCTTGCCTTTTTCGAAAAAAAATAAAAAGCTGATTTTACTTTGAAAGTCCTCAACCAGAATGAATGACTGTACTAAAATCTCCAGTGTGCATTGAAGCATTTTGTTTTATTTTTTCATTGTATGATTCTCCACAATTATACGGTATATTATACGGTATATGAAAATTTAAAAAAAAACAATATACCGTATTTTCCCCCCTAAAAGGTGCACTGGATTATGAGGCGCGTTATCGGACGCAATCTACAATACATCCACTAGATGGAGCTACACTCAAGGCAACACCAACAGATGTCAGTAAAACTCAGTGAATAAAGCAGCGACACAGTTCACTTAACCAACAGCAAGTTCTAACATTGACTCGTTAACGTTGAACCCTAACCGCTGCTCTATTTCCGTGTTCAACTGCGTAACCGATCGCTGAATGTTCTGAACCGTCATTTCCACACTAATGTCATGGGTTCCACAAGCGTATTGATTTTTTTCGGGGGGTTTGTTTGTTTTTTGATCATTCCTAATGATCCGTTAAAGTATGTCTTATGGGGATGGAAATTTGTGCTGAATTTCCGTTTCCACGCCAGATGTTCCCTAGCATGAACGTCGGGCAACCACCGATAGCTAACGTCATATTTTGTGCTTCTTGAGCCCGCAAACTTGAGTGAATAAGCAGCGCCTCAGTTCCACGCGTTTGAGTGAATTTGACAGAGAAAACAGTCAAGCTCTTCAATATTTGAATTGCCTTCATTGCAGAGAGAGCAGCTGATGAGATTTTTACAGCGGCTGAACAAATGTTGACAGTGTTATCGCACGGGAACGAGTTGTCCAGTTTGCACAGAAAGTGACAAGGAAGGACCTCCTCTTTGCCTTTCGCTCGCCAGTCGCACGTTTACTCTGCAAACAGCAATTTAATTGGGGGGAAAAGTCATTTTCCAGCTGCCGCGCGTTTGACTCGATCCGCGTGTCTACGAGAATGCGAAATAATTCCAAAATCCAAATGGATGGACCTCGGCGGTCTTGGGACTCGATCCAGAGCTATTAACAGACGCAACGAGAGGATCTGTGCTGGGAAGCTTCATCGATCTCGGGCTGCCGAGGGGCGTTTTGGTATTGAGCAAATTGGGGAGACTGAGGAGGACGCGTGCCATATTGAGCAGCGGCTCGGGGCTGGGGGGGCTGGTTAGCAGTCGTCTTTCTCCATTAGCTCAGGGATGGCTCAACTGTTCAAGAGTACGAGCCAGTTCACTGCAGGGGATAATTGCATGAAAATTGGCTTTTTCTTTGGCTTTTTTGGTGGAAGTTTTTGCTCAATCTTGTCAAAAGAAAAGGTGTGATGATAACTATACAACTGGATTTTTTTCCCCGTTCAGGGTTAGGATTATGGACAAACTTTTTTTTACCCTCTCAATATTTTGATTTAAGTTGCGTTCCTTTTAACACTTTTTTTTTTTTTTGGACTTCCTCACCACTTCCCTGCACACAGTTCTTGTGAAAATAACTGGTACATGACAGAGCGTCGAGTGTGAGCCACACCTTCGTGAGAGAATCACTATGAGGTAACGGGCAAAAGCAGAAGACAACACACGTCGGGGTGACCTTTCGCCCTTCTGTCAGCTGTTTGTCGCGGCAATCAAGCACCCAGCTGGATGAATGATCGGGTTTGTTTGGAACTGTGATAGGACTTCTAGTCTCTGGGAAAAATGCTTCGATACTTATTCGGGCCCGGAAAGAAACAACTACTTTATTCACAAATATCTGAACAGCAATTTGACTTCCTCTCACAAAAAGGAGCACTGAGTAAAGATGGCAACTCTGCAGCATTAGCTTGGTGTAGAACACAAAATTATTATGGCCTTAAGACAGAGGAATTTTGCGTATTTGAGGACGGGGGTTATGGTTCAGATCAGAAAGCTGGATTATAGAGGTCCCCTATTTAAATACTCTTGAGGTATATTTTTATAGTACAGTACTTAAATGTCTTTAAACGCATTTTTAGAATATAGATAGTTAAACAAATATGTACATTATAAAATGAACCTGCAGCCGTCACGTTTTGTCATCTGAAAAACCAGGACTACAGCAGATGGCAGACTCATTTTTATGACTGAACCATGAAACATAACAAAATAGCTATGTTCCAAAAATGTAGATGAAAATAGAGGATATCGGCAATTAGACATTTTAAACGCGAATAAGATCATCCCTATTTTGTAAAAAGCAGTTAAGGATTATTTCATGCGACTTTTTGTCTTGGATTGGCCCAACTTGACTTGTCAAGAATCGTTGCATGTCAATAGGATTTTTTGGGGAGTGAAACCTTGACTGTGTGTGGTTAAAAAAAATTCCCATATCTTTCTAATTAGGTTTTTTAACAAAAAGGGATTTCTCAATAACGTCATGAGCCAGAATAACAAGGAAACAACGAAAAGCACGATTTTGGTGACCTCCACTAAATCAAATACAGTATCAGGAAACCCGGGAGAGCGAAATGGGGAAAAAATGGCGGCTGGTCATCTGCATTTTATAACATAGGCCTGTACAGTATACATAAACTCCGAACATTGAAACGGCAATATAACTGTTCACAATCGATATTTATCTCATAGCATGGTGAAACCTTTTTTTTTTTAAACTATTTAAGCAAAACACATTGTACTCACCAGAGATGCGTGTTGTTTATCGACAAAATCCAATCCGCTTTTGCTAGCAAAGTTCATTAGTCAGGGCTACCTATTTCATGCAACTCTGGAAATGCCGAAAAAATAACCTTTCTCGGGTTGAAATAAGACAAACAGCTCCATTGTTGTCCAACGTGATCGTTACAATGGCCAATATTTCTTTCAAAGTCCGCCTTGTAAAACCTGTAATGTCCGACATTCGTCCTCTCCTGTTTGTCACCTGCGTGTAATTATGATTCGACCGCGAGAACTTCTCTTTAACCAATCAGAGGATAGGAAAACAACGACGTCACTTTGAGCATGTAACCAAGCCGTTTGGTAAATTTCAAATCGAATTAAGTTTAAAAAAATACAACTACAAAAAACATTCGTGGTTACATTTATATAGCAACACAGAATCTGAAATCTGATTCGACCTTAATCATAATATCATAATAGTTAATAATAGTTAGTTCATAGTTAATAATAGTAATCATAACTATCATAATAGTTATGATTAAGGTTTACTTCTGTCATTATTTTTTTTTTGTAACTTTAGTGAACTACTTTTTATTCCTGTACTTCGCTTTTCGTTTACTTCATTTTTTAAACAGCTTACATTATTTTGTATGCTTGTATTTTGCCTTTAAATCTTATTTTTGTAGACTGGTTAGCAAGTCCCCATGACAGCGCAGAGGTCCTGGGTTCGAACCCGCCCTCTGCCTTCCTGTGTTGAGTTTTCTCCGGATACTCCGGTTTCCTCCCACATTCCAAAAACATGCATGATAAGGTTGATTGAACACTCTAAAATTTAGACTGTTCAATCAAGTTATCAGAGTCTAAATGGTCCCTAGGTGTGATTGTGTGTATTGGAAAATAGAGAGAGAGAGAGAGAGAGAGAGAGAGAGAGAGAGAGAGAGAGAGAGTTGATGATGTGCAATACATTTTAATGAAATTACAGTCTTTTGTTTGAATACAATGACTGCAAATTCTGACGGTGGTTTACAAGAATAAGAAATATTCTTTTCAAGCATAAAACATTTGTGTTTGATTAACTCATCCCTCTTATGCTACTGTATTTTAATATTGCTCATAATGGTGGTATTGTGAAAATGTTTTTTTTTCCAGGTAGTACTTTATGTAAGAAGATTGCAAACCATCGTTCTATATGAGAGTCCTACAACGTCTATCTTGCCCAGCAGATTTATGATCCACCCAACCTGATTTTTGTGTGTGTGTGTGTGTGTGTGTGTGTGTGTGTGTGTGTGTGTGTGTGTGTGTGTGATTTTGTTTTCTCCACTCATGTGTGAGAGAGTTACGGCCCAGCTGTCCTGCGCGGAAATAATAATGAATAAGTGCATAGTGAAATCTGATGCATGTGTTGCGCACCACCAAATCCATCATCCCTCCTTAATAGATTGTATTTCCAATTTGCTTTCACGCCAGTCTGGCTGAGAAACAACTCGTCACTTATTTTTGAACGCGGGCGGACTAAAAAGCGACAGGCGGGTCTACCTGACAGTTTTCTGGTAAAATTGTGACCCTTTCTCGAAAAAAAAAAACAGTGTTCTTGTAATTACAATTGGTTATCAGTTGTCTTTGCAGGATGAGGAGGAGTTGAGAGCATACAAACGCTAACGTCTGCCTGTGTGTTCATCTTTACATTGCAATTTTAAATTCCAATTTAGCTTCCGCTGTCCTAATGATCTAAAAATAACAGGGAGCTCATTATACCCACACTGGGCCTCTCTCATTAGTGGCCATTGCGTAAGCAAATATTTGTCACGTGAACACACATTCACTCCTCTTGATTAATCTTGCTTCGAAACACTGATCATGTGCATGCACGTAAGTAGAGTTGATACATACCTTAAATAAACATTGCCCCCAAAAGAATGCCATGAAGAAGAAAAACAACGTTAAGTGTAATTATCTCACTTCATAGACGGTTGTGTTCAGACGAAACAGCCCATTTGATCTCTATTGCTAACCAAAACAGCATCAGTAGCGCTACCTACCAATACATGTCAGATAGGAGGTATATACAGTATAGGCTCGTGAGGATAAAGTGGTTGTATGTACCGTATTGGCCCAGACATGAGACGGCCCTGATTATAAGATGACCCCCTCTTTTTCAAGACTCAAGTTGAAAAAAGACTTTTTGAACACCAAATAAATTTTTATACAGAAAATAATTACAGTACATCTGAAACAAATGATTATAACAATATATTTGAGAGAAAAAGCATGTTATTTTGCCTCATTCAAGTCTTAATATCTGAACATTTAAATATGTAAACTAAAGTGCAATCACATTCGTAAACGAATGGCTTCTGGTTTTTGAAATGTAAATTACATCATAACTTCTCAGCTGCCGGTTCACCTGGCCGATCTTCGACCGACCTTTCTCCAGATTGTCGCCACGTTTCTCCATTTTCTGTTATCTCTTCTATTATTTTCTTCTCTTTTCGTTCTTACCGCTATTTTTATTTTTCTTCTTCATGGCAGGGGTTCACTTTGGCCTGGGGAGTCAAGTTCAGCATTCGCTTCAATGATATCTGGCGCCGTCTAGCGTCGTGAATGGGGTATAATGTCTAGACCCCGAATATAAGACGACCGAATATAAGACGACCCCCACTTTTTCACCGTCTTATATTCGGGCCAATACGATATATATATATATATATATATATATATATATATATATATATATATATATATATATATACACGATGTAAAAGGAAATACGTACCATCACAATAACTATGAAAGTAGAAAAAAAAAGAGAAAAAAATAATAGGGGTAACTTCAGTCTTATTTCAATGAAAAAAACACCGTCTTATATTCGGGCCAATACGGTATATATATTTTTTTCTCCCATTGTACATAAACCAAAACGTGTTTGGTAAATCAACAACGTATTCAGTTTGATTTTGTGCTAAATTACTACTACTAATAATTGGTAATCACTTCAATAGCGCTGCCCCAATGCTGAGCTGGCGCATGTTCCCATTTGTAAAGCCCTGGTGGGTGGAAAGTTATTACAGGGCATCTTTATGCTGCTAGTTTGCATTCCAACAGCAAGTAAAACTACACAGCAGCTGCCAAATTAACACTGTGGTAATATTCATGCGGTGGCCTTATTCCATTTTATGCTTTTGCATGACTTTATATGATCTGCTGAAAAGACAGAAGTGTGGCCTTTGATTAGAGCAGCCACACAAGAGGGGTGGAGAGATCAGTTACAGTGCAGTACATTTTGCACTGATATACGCAGTGAACCCTCACCATCTGCTGGGAACAGAGACAAAAACTCACCGCAAACAGCAAAAATGTGCAAAAAGTAGACACCTCTCTTAAAACTGTGTTTTTTTGGCCTATATTAACAGTGTAAAAAATAGTAAATGCCTAATTTTTGTTGAGTTTAACTGAATTTCCTCCTCTGTAATCCTGCTTTTTACGCCGACAGTGATGGCTGTAGGTTCATTTTATAATGCACATCTTTGGGCACGATTATTGATGTTTCAAGTAAGATGATAAGTTTGTCAGTTTGGAGAAAAAAAACTGACATGTTGACTGGAAAAGACAGAGGGATACAATATTTTTGTGTTATCCATTTCTCCTTCTCTCCCTTAATCTAGTGTTACTACCAGCCTCTGATAATTTGACTGCTCTTTTTGCTTGTGTTGCATTTGAACTATCAAGAATCAAACCGTTTGCTTTGGGTTCCTTGTGAAAGAAAATGCTAATATCTTCGAGGTTCGGCAGTGTGAAGGGAGACGAGTTTTCTCCGCCCAACTTGGACATGTTAGGACCACCCGAAGAGTTTAAAAGGAGGGGATGCCGAGAGGCAAATGCAGCAGACGGTCTCGCCTCGTATTCCCCTTTGAAAAGCAGAGTGGAACATCCAAGATCAGCCTGAAGCTGCTGTGGGAGACAAGGAGCTCAGTGGTGGGACTACAAAAAAAAAAATCAACCTGGTGACGGATCTAGTGTGGTTGTGATGAGAGCGCAGTAGGCCTGCAGCACTTGGTATAATTAATCCTCAACGGGAAGACGAGCACAAGAAGCGGCTGGGTGAAGAAAAAAAGACAGGCTAAGTGTGATGGCAGCTGCGGAATGTAGTAAAAAAAAAAAAAAGGCTAGAAACAAAGCGGCAGATCAGCTGGTCGACAGGGAAGACCACCCTACCA